>CM076580.1:994872898-995472898 GCA_034641835.2 Pinus albicaulis | reverse complement strand
CCTTAGCTGAACTAGTAGCTCAAGATGTATATAAAAACCAAGTTTTGAAAACTTTGAATATAGGCAGTGACACTGATACTTTAAACTTGACAGATGATAAACCAGAGTTATTGTTTGGTCCTGTAGTTGAAGGAAAATACCAAGAAGGGGCTGTCCTTCCCTTCTATGTTAGCTTGAATATACATGACAAAATCTTGCATAATGCCATGCTAGACTCAGGTGCTTCACACAATCTTATGCCCAAAGTAGTAATGGAAAGCTTGGGCTTAGAAATTACTAAACCATATAAGGATTTATATTCCTTTGATTCAAGCAGGGTCAAATGCTTAGGCCTAATCAAATATTTGTGTGTCAACTTGGCACAAATTCTTGCTAAGAGTCTAGTAATGGATATAGTAGTAGCTGACATTCCCCCAATGTATGTCATGCTTCTATCTAGATCATGGGGAGCCAAACTACAGGGGAGCCTTCAAATGGACATGTATTATGCCACCATCCCAGTATTTAACCAAACTAGAAGACTATATAGGGAATCCCACATGAAATACATGGTGAGAAACATAGATAGACCAAACAATTCTCCTATCTATTCCATCCATTCAAATTTTGATTCCTTTATCTTATATAATGAAGATGAAATCAACCAACAAGAAAATGAAAAAAAAGAAGAATTTAGTCCACCAGAACAGTCAAATCTGCCATCAACTCAAGAAAAGAACAGTTCAGACTTTAACAGCCTTGAATAACAGAAAGAAAATTAAAATGAGATTGAAGTACCTTGGAAAATAAACTTTGATGGCTCTTGTAGCAAATTAAGTTCAGGGGCTGGTGTATGGATACAAAACACAAACAAAGGATTTTCCTATAAACTGGATTTTCCATGCACAAATAACATTTCTGAATATGAAGCACTCCTTATTGGCCTACACTTACTCAAATATTTAGGAGCCAAAAGAATATCAGTCCAAGGGGATTCTGAGCTAATTATCAGCATATTAAAGGGAAGTATTCAACCAAAAACCCAAAACTCAGAGAATATAGAAATGCTGCCCTTGATCTCCTTAAAAAATTTGAAAAATATGAACTCATTTTCATCCCAAGAGCTCAAAATCATCTAGCAAATGAACTTTCCTTTGCTGCTAGTAATTTCCAAATACCACAGACAAATGAACAATCTGATATAAAGGTAAAAAACAGACCTGCAATACCTGACAATGAATATTATTGGCAAGTTTTTGAAGGAGACAAACACATAGATGATTTTCTGCAATCAAATAATGAATTTGCCATACCAACACCTACTTCAAGCCATGAGGAAAACCGTTTTAATGAAGAACAAATCCCTGAAACAGAGCTATCCTTTTCTGCTGATATAAACCATTTTGAACATCCTTTTAGAGCAGAAATAATTGACAATACAGACCAGAAAGACCTAGAAGTTTTACAATGTAAAAATGATACAATTCCAAGAGGTCTTACACCATTAGAACAACTTTTTGATTTCAATGATGTAGCCAAAGAACCAAGAATGGAGCCTATAGAAACAAACATAGAAGAACATAACATAGGCAGCCTAGCAGAACCCAAAATGATCAAGTTGTCCAGTACTCTCCCAGATCATATTAAACAACGATACATAGAACTTTTCAAATAATTTAGAGATGTGTTTGCATGGGGATACAAGGATCTAAAATCATATGATACCAGCATCATTCAACACAAAATTCCTCTTAAGGAAAATAAGAAACCTTTCAAACAAAAAATCAGAAGGGTAAACCCTGTTTTATTGCCTTTAGTTGAGAAAGAGATTAAGAAAATGTATGATGTTGGGATCATAGTTCCCCTCAGGTATTCAGAATGGGTTTCCAACTTAGTATCTATTAGGAAAAAGACTGGGGAAATTAGGCTCTGCATTGATTTCAGAAATCTAAATAAATCCTCCCTTAAAGATAACTATCCCTTGCCAAAAATGGATCATATACTTCAAAGGGTGGTTGGGTCTAAAAGAATTTCACTGCTGGATGGGTTCTCAGGTTGCAATCAGGTTTTAGTACTCCTAAGTGACCCACATAAAACTACTTTTACTACACCTTGGGGTACATTCATGTATGTGAAAAGGCCATTTGGTTTAATGAATGCAGGGGCCACCTTCCAAATGGCCATGGATATAACCTTCTCAGAATACATAGGCTATTTTATAATCATATACCTTGATGACATTACTGCTTTCTCCAAAACTGATGAAGAACACTTGATTCATTTAAGAAAAGTTTTTGAGAAATGTAGGAATTATGTCTTATCTTTGAATCCCAAAAAGACACTCTTTTGTCTCCAAGAAGGAAAGCTTCTTGGCCACATAATTTCTGAAGAGGGAATCAAAGTAGACCCTAAAAGGATTGATGGCATATTGAAAATCAGCCATCCTAGAAACCTCAAAGAATTACAATCCTTCATTGGGAAGATAAATTTTTTAAGGAGATTCATCCCCAACCTTGTTGAGCTATTGAGAAATATCACAAACATGCTAAAGAAAGAGATAGGTGTTAAATGGACAATACAAGCTAAACAATCATTTGAACTGGTAAAACAAGCTCTAACCCAAATACCAGTTCTTATAGGTCTTGATTTCACCAAAGATTTCTACATCTTTTCTTTTGCATCTGAACATACAATAGCTGCAGTGTTATTGCAAAAGAATAATATGGGGCATGAAAAACCTATGTAATTTTTTTGTAGGGCCTTAAGAGATGCTCCAATCAAGTATAAAATCATGGAGAAACAAGCCTTAGCCTTGGTAAAATCATTGAAAGACTTTAGAGTCTATATATTGCATTCTCACATCATTGCTTTTGTCCCACATTCTATTTTCAAGGATATTCTAGGTCAAGACCCTGATGGTAAAAGGGGAAAATGGATTACTTTTATTCTAGAATATGACTTAGAAATCGGGCCTACTAAAATAATCAAAGGGCAGGGATTAGCAAAACTCATGGCTGAGTCAAAATTCTAAGCACTAGATATGAATATGGTTGATGTCTTAGAAGAAACAAAAGAATTCACAACTCCATTTATTGAAGAAAATTTTGTGAATTCACCTTGGTATGCTGATATCATATATGTGCTGCTTTATCTAAATACCCCTCCCTCTCTGTCTAAAACTAAAGCTAGATTCTTGAAACAGAAAGCTTCAAATTATTGCATATTAGATGGGGTTTTATATTGGAAGAATTCTGTTGGAATATTGGTTAAATGTTTTTGTGAGATTGATGCAGAAAGAATCATGGATGAGCTGCATGAGGGAGAATTTGGAGGACATCTGTACTGGAAGACTACATCAAATAAAATCCTCAGATCTGGTTACTATTGGCCCACCCTTTTCCTAGATACTCAGAAACTTGTCATGTCTTACCATAAGTGTCAAATTTTTGATGGCAAGAGGAAACTCCTACCTTTACCCTTACATCCCATTAGTGTTGAGGCTCCTTTCCAACAATGGGGTTTGGACTTCATTGGGGAAATTCACCCATATTCATCAACCCAACATAAATGGATCCTCAATGCCACTGATTATTTTACCAAGTGGATAGAAGCCATACCTTATAGGTATACTACTGACTCTGTCATTATCAAGTTCCTTGAAACCAACATACTATCCATATTTGGTTGTCCTAGAAAAATCATCACAGACAATGCTGCTGCCTTCAAATCTAAAAGAATGATTGACTTCTGCCATAAGTATCATATTACCTTGGGTCATTCTACTGCCTACTATCCTCAAGGAAAAGGATTAGCTGAATCCTCCAACAAAAGCCTTGTCAATATTATCAAAAGACTGTTGGAGAAGAATCAGAAATCATGGCATAGTAAGCTTATTCATGTTTTATGGGCTGATTGATTAACCACCAAAAAGTCAATAAATATGTCCCTCTATCAGCTATTTTATGGCATGGATGCAGTCTTCCCAACATCTTTAGGAGTTCCTGTCATAAAAATCCTTCAAAAAGTACAAACTGAATAGAATGATATGCAGAGAAGGATAAATCAGACCATTCATTTACATCAGTCAAGAGAGGAAGTGTACAAGAGAACATAAACAGTCCAAGAAAGCATCAAGAAATTATTTGACAAGTGGATGAAAGAAAATGATTTCCAAGTCAGAAATGTAGTTCTAAAGTGGGATTCTAGAAGGGAAGAAAAGGGAAAACATGGAAAATTTGAAAATATGTGGAAAGGTCCCTACATTAATCATTCCATTAGGGGTCACAATGCATTCCTTCTGCAAGAGCTGAATGGAGAAGATATATTTGGAGGTCCTGTCAATGGTAGGATGCTCAAGCACTTTTTCTGTCAAGAGTCATAAATTTCAAAGATTTTATTTTTCACTGTATATAACATTACTTCTCAATTTGAAAAAAGAAAAAACACAAAAACAATAGAAAAAGAAAAGAGGGTGGATTCAAAAGAGGTACAACCCCATACGCAAAAAAGAGAATTTTCTAAAAGTGAGCAAATCTAAGTGCCACTGCTGATTAAAAAATGATATATTGTTCAGTCATCTAGCCTAATCATGGCTGAACATACTTTAAATTTATGTTGATTAGTTAGTAGAAGCACAGATTGATAAGATTTTTTCAGACTTGGCTTATCAGTAGAATAGATTAGGATAGAAAGGAAATGGTTCTAACAAGCTCAAAATATGAACCAATAAAAGGGAAAAGATAGCTCTAAAATAGATCAAAACCAGAGCTAGAAAAAGAATAGAAGGATGTTTATAATTTTCAGATCTTAAGCCTTCACAATTTTGTTTTATTTTTCTGCAAATAAAGTCTATGTGCAGTTTGTACATATAGCCATAGAAACCATAGCAAATCAGACAGTCTAATCCTGATTTGACTGTGCTTAAATTTCCTGTTTTAGAAATAGAGAATAAAATCTGTCAAACAACTTAATCTTGACAGATAAAGCTTAGGTAGAAAAATAAAGATTTCAACAGTTTAATCTAGACTCTTGGAAGAAATAAGGATATGATTAGATAGTTTATTTCTGTTTTCAAAAATAAAAAGTCAAAGAGTTTGCTAGTTCAAATGCACTCAAAGGAAGAAGAAAAAATGCTAGGAAAAAGTAAGATTAGGTAGGTAGATATGCTGTTTTAAAGAGATTACATGTTGCAGATTGATAAAAGTTGTCCTTTTCAGAAATAGATCAGCAAGAAAAGAAGAAATCTGCCCAATGGATAAGGCATTGATCTGCTGAAACTCAAAGATCATTTTCTAAGGTTCTGGACACCTTAAAAATCAAGCTGTCCTCCCCAAGTGGAGCCATTGTTAGTCATCCATAATTTTGAATTTATCCAAATATGACTAAAGTTGAAAAACTCAGATTCCTAGAAACAATATTTGCAGAGAAATTGTGAGTTCTAGAAATCTCACAGCCTTCATTATCTTAAGACTATAAATTCACCAAAATCTTCATCTATGCCAATCTGCTGAATCACAAGACCCCAACAGAAAGGATGCCATAATTTCGGCCACTAAGCACCGTTGTCCCACGTGAGCAGTTGAGTCTTGGGCTTCTTGGTAGTTCAGCTACCAGTACCGAGTATCAGATGGGTCAGGTAGCCCCAACTGATATCGCAGGCACTGGGCCTAAGCCTAACCCCCTCTGAATCGGGTCTCTGCTGCGCTCGGGTTTTATTTTCCACGGGTTGATAGACAATTTTGAAAGTTCCCTAAACAGTCAACTTATATGTTTCAAGATGAAGACTAACCAGGGCGGCTTATTGGATGCCTACCCCCTTGGTCCTAACTTAGACTATAAATTATTTTGTAGCCCTTGTGGAGAGAATTTAGTGAGTTTTGTTAAGTTATTTTTAGGTGTCTTTACTTTATTTATGGTGTGGATGTGTGTGAACAAAAGGTGAACAAGCACATAGTTTGAACGTGTGTATATGCGATGATCCTTTTCAAAATCCCCTATTTAAACTATGTTTTATTGTTCCTTGCTCAAAAGAAAAACATGTGCAGATACAGGCTGCTTTCAATTTTTCCTAGTTATTCTATATGATCAATTATAGGGAGATGGTGAATTGTCAATAGAGAGTGTTCATATGCTTTCCTAGGATCACCCAAAGGTGCAAAGGAAACAAATATTACTTGCTCTTCTACCGACAATTCAATCCTAGTCTCGAAATCCTAATACAAAAATTGAAATAAACTATTGACTTTTACACTAGAAAAATGAAAGAGATTTAGCTAAGCATGCGTGGACTTGGGCCACTTACTTTGGATAATTAACTAGGTGTTTTGGTACCTAAATTCGGAAAACATAAATTCTTTTGGAATGCAAGTTAATTTGCCTCCTACTTAAACTATGTGTTAACTTTGTGAAAATCAACTTGGAATAAAAATAACACCTAAACTACTCAAAGAAGCTAAAAGTGAGCTTTAACAAGTTGTGGGGCACCTTAACCAATGCTGGCAGATGTATTATAGGCTGCCAGTCACTTTACAAGAAAGAAAAAGATGGAAATAGTAGAAAAAATCCTACTTCTAGTTTCCGCGCAGAAAAGGTTGAAACAGGCGCGAAGGCTACGCACAGGTCACCTATGAATGCATGCACTGGGGCACGTCTGTCTTTACGAATGCCGAGAAATTTTCCTGTAAAGTAAATTTTTGGGAGCTCTTCAGCTTTAGCTTGTCACTGGGATGAATCAAACAGTGAAGGAGAGACAGGGGGCAGTTCCAACCGAAATCCTCAACAAAGAAAAAGGTATCTGCAAAAAAAAAATACACAACCACATAAACTTGGAAATAAAAGTTAGTGGAGTCACCAATCCTTTGTTAGTGTGTTTGGCGCATGAATAAACCAAATCACACTGGATTAAGAGGGGTGGTTTTTCCCTCTTAAGTTATTGGTCACAAGTAGAAAATAGATGGAGTCAAGCAAGTTAGGGGAACATGCTAAAACATAAACATACTAGATAGAGAAATAACATGCATATTCAAACATAAAAACTAAACTAAAAAAAATAAAACAAAAGCTCTAAATAGAGTCAAACAACTTCAATAATCCAAACGACGATACTTATGTCCCCTCTTATTGCACGCTGGTAGGAATGAAGGATGAAACTTTTACCCACTTACCAAGGGGCCCTTAGAACTAGGGGTTCTAAGTCCCGATGCAAGGATGCCTTTAATTTCAAGCTACCTTGGCGCAAAGTATCCCTCTCTCTACTATGGTGGATTGGAGTTTTTTGATGGCCAACAATCGAGTCCCCTCTATCTCTGCTCCGGATCACACACTGCTGGTATTGCTATGGGAAATTCTGGCCAGCATAACAATGTGTTCTCATATTTTTCATCTCTTGGTGGCCTTTTATAGGAGATTCAAATCCTCCTTCCCTCTCTTGGTACATTGTGACCCAAGAGAGGAGGGTGATTCCATTGTGTGCCACATTTATTCCATTGTGTGCTCCCTTGAGGTCCTAAGGAGGCTTGGGCGACTGTCCTTAGGTGGCCTCAAGTATGGGATCAATGTCCTGGAGTGTGCCTTGTGGCCTCAGAAAGTGACTTCCGCCACTCTCAGGACCGCGTGGCTTTTTGATGAAAATTTTCACAAAGGCATACCTATCGAAGAATTATGCATGCAAAGGCGCATTTAACTGGTTCCTTGTATGCGCAATTTGAGTTTTCCTCTTAAACCTTAGAGAGTTTTAAATAATTTAGATTCTTTAATGTCTTTCAACCCTGTAAATCCTTCTGCCTGTCATTAAATAATGTCATCTTTGCTTGTCCGATTTTTGAGTGATAATAGGGAGGGTTTGAATTTTAGGTGCCATAATTAGATTGAGAAAGGCTTGGTTGTTCTCCATCTGAGAGTGCATTATCGACATAGAACAAAGTGGTTTCAGTGAATCTTTCAGGGTTGGAAGACCTTGGACATAAGAAGGAATATTGGATCAATTATGGAGTAACTTTCAATATTTTCTCTCTGGTTGAGGATACAAAGCAATTATTTTATTTAATGTAGCGTTTTATGAGCCAAGAAACAAATTCAGGGAAATGGTATGCGGTGGAGGTGACCTAATGATACAGTCTTGAGACTACAACTCATAATGGGTCTTCAATTCTCAAATATCAACCATACAAGTTAAAACATAGGTATGATAGGTGGTAAGAGTAGAAGGGGTCACAGGTTTCAGCCTCTGCGTCCATAAAAGGTTCAGTGTAACCAAAGTTTTTCGTTTCCCTGGATTTGGGGGTTTGAGGAGTCAGTTTCTTCATTTTTATCATTATGGAAATGATTAAGTGGCAAGGATTGTGGATTAGATAGTGAATAGATGAAATTTGGCGTGGAGGCACTAGAGGTGCTCTGCTCTTAGCTGGTAGGATGAATGAGGTTGAACACAGAGAGAAACAGTGGGGCACCAGTGATGGGAAACAAATTTGAAATCACAATGGCTAGAGTGGGAGTGATTTATAGGTGAAGAGAATGGTGGAGTGGCGTGTGGATGGGATAATGTTGGAGAGAGAATTGGGGAAGACATGTGGATCCATAGGTTGGGATGAGAAATTAAATGGAGGGAAGGCTCTCGACCCCACATTTATCACGATCGATTGTTGAAGTCTTTGGTGAGATGACATTTCAGTGGTGGGTGTGGTCCCCCACACTTTAGCAGGGTGATTGAACAAGGTTGGGGGTGAGGCTTGACCTCTACAATCAATATTGATTGTTGATCAGCTATACCTACTTTCTGACTTTGAATTTCTGAGGGCTAGCGCTGACTTATCTCCCGCGCTAGTTAAGCCCCCAAAGTGTCTTCTGGGATTCGACGGACTTAGGACAAATGGTGATCTGCCTACTAATTGCTCGTCGATTAGTTATTTTCATTTAATGCATGGATGGACCCCCTTCCCCTTGTCTTTTATCTGTTTATCTTCTTCCTAAGTCTTATGCATTGTCGCTCCAGAATACATCATTGAGTGTTACTGCAGAGTGGACCCCGCTCGTTAGGTTACACCCTGACGCTTCAAGTTTCTTCCATTTACAAATCCTCATGGGTATTATGGCCAAGTGGACCCTACTCACTTAGATATACCCCACTGCCTTTAAGTTTGTGTCGTCATTGGATCCTCTGGGATGCTCTCTCTAGGGAATGATCATCGAGGTGACATCATCCCCATACTTTGCCCCTGGCACTTCACTTTATTCACGTTTAACATCCCGCAGAGGAAACTACACTGTGTGGAACCTACCCATTTAGTTGCCTCCCAACACTAAACTTTGGTGTACTCTTGTCATTATGTCGAGATAACTCTACTTGGTGGACCCCACCCACTCAGGTACATCCCGACACTTAACTTTATTTTCTCTTTACCACTCCGCCAGGGGAAAGCTTGCTAGGTGGGTTCCACCTATGACCAATAGAATTATTTCCTGGAACTAACGTATCAGCCACATCTTCTCGAAGCTTCGTGTAGAGGCTCCACTAGTCCTGCCATCGAATTTGGCACTTAAATACAACTTTGGCTACATGCCAAAGTCTCACCCAAACTCTTTTTAGCTTTGCAATCCTTTTTAACCCTGTTTTATTCTTCTTAAGCTTTACAATCCATCCTTGCATACTATGGAATTTCTGCATTTGCTGCATGAGAATTTAAAAGAGAGGATGGAGAGGGTACAACATCAACTCCAACTCGGGACAATGCTTTGCAAACAAAGCATTGAGAACCTACATATTAATGCCTTTAACTTGGACATGGAGTCAAACTAATTTAGATACAAAACAAGAAAAATGAAAAAAAAAATGAGCATCTAGTATTTACAATGGATCACCGATATTTACAATGGATGAAGGTGAATTATTTAATGTTGGAAGTAGTGCTTGAGGAACTGCCCATTTACAGAAAGCTCAAACACTTCACCATCCAGATTCTCCAGTAAAAAGGTATTTTTCCCTTTGGCTTCAACTATATTGAAAGGTCCAAACCATAGGGGATCAAATTTTCCATGCTTTCCCTTGTATTCTCTTCTGATATCCCATCTAATCACGAGATCACCCGACTGAAAATTTTTGTCCTTAGCCTTCCTGTCAAAGAGAGCTTTCATCTCATCCTGGTATTTTCATCTTGCAATTCCTAGTATGTGTTTTCATCTTGCAATTCCACCAACTGATTTCTTCTCCCTGTTGGAGGGTTTGGTTCCTCCTTTGCATCATGTAGGAGTTTTTCCATTGACATAACCAGTTCGGCTTGAAATATTGTAGCAGTCCCATATACCAACTAAAATGGGTATTTCCTAGTCGACCTCTTAGTAGTGACTCTGTTATCCCACAATGAAAATTTAAGTTAAGAGTCCCAATTCTTCTGATTTTGGGCTACGATATTTGTAATAATTGTGACTAAGGTCTTGTTGGATGATTGTGCTAGTACATTCCCCTATGGGCAATAAGTAGTGGAATTCCCCAAAATAATATTATAATTTTGATAAAAACTAATAAATTTGGATGATTTAAACACTTGAGCATTATCAGTAGCAATTTTTCTTGTACAACTAGGATTTTCTCCTACATAAACTTGATAACCATCGCATCAGTTGAATTCTTAGCAGGGATCTTTTCTACCCATTTAGTGAAGTAATTTGTTGCTGTGATTATCCATTTGTGTTTCCCACTGGATGATGGATGGATTTCTCCAATAAAATCTAGCCCCCGCTTCCTGAATGGTTCATCTATGAAAACAAGGATCAAAGGGAGTGGTGCTAGCTTCTATTTTTCAGCAAAAAATTGGCACTTTCTACATGCACTCACTTGTGCATGGATATCACTGAATAACTTGGGACAATATAAACCAGCTTATAGAATTTTATGGGCTATGACTTTCCAACTATAGTGTCCCCCACAAAAACAGTTATGAAACTCATCTATTACCTTGGGAATTTCTTCTTCCACCAAACATAATAGTAATATTCCCATAGGGTCCTTCCAATACAATTGTCTATTAGAAATGAAAAACCTTTTTGCTTGTTGCCTTAGAGATATATATTTTATTTTGTCAAATTTAGGTGGGCATTCCATAAACAACAGATAATGAACCAAAAATTTATACCACTTCGAGACCAAGTATTTAATTTGAATTTTTTGAGTTTCCTTGTTGATGTCTTCCTCTTCAACTTAATTCTTTCCTTTTGCCTCTTCAGCTAGCAGGTTTATACCCAAAGCTTGAAAATTTGTTTCTGATAAAATCCGGGCCAACTCCTATCCCTTTATCAATTTTGTGGGCTTAATGTCTATGTTGTAGAAATTATACAATATATATGTATATCTTGGATTCACTCGATCTAACAATGTGCTAAAGTTAAATACTGAATCACTTCTACAAATATTTTGTAGAATTAAAAACACAATCACTAATCACATGAACATGAATAAAGATCAATCGCACCCAACACAGATAATTTACCGGGGGAAATATTACAGCTAAAAACCTCACTATATTCTATTGTATATTATATCATGGATCATGAAACAATTACATAAAAAAATATTCTCAAAAGAGCCCTCAGTACATCAACTAATTGTCTGACACTGTCATACAAAAATTGGAAAATTCCTTAGCCAATTTACTGTCTCCAGACAACCTGCCTTCACTCCGTAATCCCTGCTGAATGCAATCCCTGAATTGATGCAATCATGCCTGCCTTGACTGTGAAAGTATCATGGGCACATCCAATGTGTGTGTACTTGCATGTGTGCAAGTAGATAATGTCATAAATGATAGTCAACTTCCCTTTCACCTAGAACTCAACTGGGTCTCCACTGGATCTAACATGCATGCGGCTAGTTATAGTAAATCTTCAGTTGCATGTGAGATCACTGCATGTGAATTTATTAATATTTAATTCATTTGATATCTCACTACTTGTATCTTCAGTTAGAACTAGCACAACTTAGTTTAACTCACTTAACTGAGTTAAACTATTTACAACTTGCACACACTCATGCACCACTGCACTTAGAACTCTGTTACAACTAGAATTACTCTACATGTCCCACCAACTAACCTCTAACTCAAATTCACTAGCTAACTGAATTTTCCACTTCAGTTAACTATTTCAAGTCCACGTTGATAATATAT
Source organism: Pinus albicaulis (assembly GCA_034641835.2). Taxonomy (NCBI): domain Eukaryota; kingdom Viridiplantae; phylum Streptophyta; class Pinopsida; order Pinales; family Pinaceae; genus Pinus; species Pinus albicaulis. Next base: position 995,460,764 of record CM076580.1, on the reverse strand, counting down.
TACAGTTTAATGTCCATCTAAATTAAGGGAAAATAAAAATAGACATGCACCCAAAAATAGCCTTGTGGGCCCCACCCTAGTGTAGGTGCTTAATGCAACCAGGTACTTAATGCACTAGTGCGGGTGCTGAATCTCAACACTCCCACTCAACAAGAAAGAAATTATCCTTCATCCCGATCCTGTCTCTATGGTATTCGAATTTTCTCCTGGTAAGCGCCTTCGTCAGAATATCTGCACCCTGATATTTCGTGGGAATGTATTGAAGCAACATGATCCTCCTCTACACACAATCTCTGAGATGATGGTACTGGATATCTATATGCTTGGACCTATCATGAAACATAGGATTAATTGAGAGTTTAATGCAACTCTGATTATCACAATGATTCATTGTAGGATCGATATGAGAACCAAACAAACCAACCAAGATCTTCCTCATCCAGATAGCCTCACATGCAGCTTGACTTGCTGCCATGTATTCCAGTTCCGTTGAAATGAGTGCCACAGATCGTTTTTTCCTACTGTACTAGGAAACTGTTGTTGACCTAATGCTAAATATCCCCCCCTGATGTGCTCTTTCTGTCTGATGAACTGCCAGCCCAATCTACATCCATGAAGCCATGAAACTTCACTACATCTGTCTGTCTGTACCATAGACCATACTCTGATGTGCCCCTTAGGTATCTAAGGACATGCTTCCCTGCCTTCGAAAACATCTTGGTAGGCTTAACCATAGCTTGACTTGGTTAACCACATAGAAAATTTCCAGTCTCGTGTTCACTAGATACATTAGTGAACCCACTAACTGTCGATAGACAATAACATCCACTACCTCTCTAGAAGTAGCATCCTCTTTCCTCCAGTTTCCTGGAAGAGGAGTATCCATGGGTTTGTAGCTCTCCATGGTAAACTTACCAAATATCTCCTTTGCATACTTGCCTTGAGACACAAAAATTTCAGCATCCCACTGCCATATTTCCAATCCAATGAAATAATGAAGGAGGCCCATATCCTTCATCTCGAACTCCCTTGCAAGATTATCCTTGCTTGAGTGTATTAGCTGCTCATCACCAGTCAAAATTAAATCATCAACATAAAGAACAATGATCAATAGCTTACCCTTAAACACAATTTGGTACAGGTTTTCATCTGCTTCACTTTTGGTGAAGCCCAGTCCAGTGAAATAGTTGTCTATCCGAGTGTACCAAGCAGAGAGTGCTTGCTTCAGCCCATACATCGCTCTTTTGAGTCTGCACACATGCGACTCACTGTTGAAGATCTCTAAACCTTCAAGCTTGCCAATGTACATCTCTTCCTTAATGATCCCATTGAGAAACACATTTTTCACATCCATCTGATGAATGCACCAACCCATTTGCACTGAGAGTTAAGGATGTATCTTATGGAAGAGTACCTTGTGACAGGTGAAAAGGTCTCATCATAATCTATCCCCTCAATCTGTGAGAAGTACCGGGCCACAAATCTGGCCTTTTATTTCTCCACACTCCCATCAACATCTTGCTTTACCTTGTAGATCCATCACGAACCTACCACTGATTTATCAACCTGTCTTGGGACAATTTTCCATGCACTGTTTTTGACAATGGATTCGTACTCCTCCACCATTGCATCAACCAAAGTAGGTTGATACACTGATTCCTGAAAGGAATATGGTTCAATCAGAATACATTTTCTCATGAGAGCCATGTATCTAGTAAATCGGTTAGGATATTGTCTTTGTCTGCGCTATGAAGTAGGGGCTCCTACATTTTGTGCAACATCAATTCTCGGCCTATCAACTTCCGTGGTGTGCCTTCTGCCATTTCTGATGGATGGATCTGCATGAGTGGCTTCCTCTAGTCTGTGAACCTCCTCATGTGGCCAATCCACATCTTGAGACTCATCTTTGGGAACCAACATTTCCTCCTCTATATGCAAGTCCAGTTCCCTCTCAAAGGACAACCGCATGGCTTTCCCCTCATCGAATTTTATATCTCGTCACACAACAGTCATTATGATGTTTGGAAAATATACAAGATAATTATGGGGTGTTTCTATGTACCCCACTAAAATCCCAACCTCAGCTATTTGTTCCATCTTCTTCCTGGCGTCCTTAGTCACATGCACGTAAAAAGATGAGCCAATTTTTTTAAAGTGTGAAACATCAGGTTTCTTACCAGTGAAAGCCTCTTCAGGTGTACTCATGCTAAGTACTCTATGAGGACAATGGTTTTGCACATAAACCGCAGTATTGCATGCTTTTTCCCACAAATGCATTGGTAAGCCCTAATCATGCAACATCGCTCGTGTTGCACCCATGAACATTCTGTTCTTCCTCTTCGCGACCCCATTTTACTGTTGCTTATGAGGCACTATGATTTCTCTTCAAATTCCTTATTTGCTGCAGAAGTTCTTGAATTCATTAGAGATGTATTCTCCACCATTATTGCTCCTAAGTGCCTTCACTTGCTTCCCCGAATCTTTCTCCACCAATGCCTTAAACTCACAAAAATTAGAGAATGTTTGATATTTCTTCTGAATAAAGAAGGTCCAACATTTATGAGAAAAGTCATCAACAAATAATACATAGTACTTATGTTTTGCTGTTGAAGCAATTTGGAATGCTCCACACACATCTGTGTGAACTCTCTCAAGGATTACCGAAGCTCAGTTTTCCTTCTCATGAGAGCTGGACTTTACATACTTCCCCATGGTGAAACCATTTCACTGATCTAATTGAGCAAGTGTTCCCATTGGAAGTCTAGCAGATATTTGCTGCATGAATTTCAAGGCTCCATGATGAAGATGGCCCAATCACTTATGCCATAATTCACCCTCACCCCGGATCAACACTTTTTCTACCTTGCCCATCATGGCAGCACAACCATCTACGTCCAACTTTTAGAGATTCTTAACTTGAATCCCTATCCTCTTTGCTTGACCCATTTTTTTATGTCGCAGGAAAGCTTTTCCATCACTAAAAACAATGTCATAGCCTCTGTCCTCCAACATTGCTACTGAGACCAAAATTTTCTTCAGACTTGGTACATGCATCACATATTTTAATTTAAATGGTTTACCTGACTCCCTATGAAAGGTAATGGTACCAATCCTGGTAGCACTATACCATTCGTCGTCACCCATCTCAATATGCATCTGGAGATATTTCTCCTCCAAGTCACTGAAAATTTCCTTATCTCTCGTTATGTGAAAGGAAGCGCCACTATCCAAATACCACACCGATCCCAATGAACTTGACCCCATGCATGAAATCAAGGATAATTCAAGCTCGAATTGCGAGGCAAGGGCCTCACTAGATGCAGATCCAAAAACCTTCTTGTACTTCTTCTTTTGTTAGTAGCAAAATTCCATGTTCATGATAGTGAAAACATTTCACCTTGGACATTACTTGCTTCTTTCCTTTAGACTCAGATTTAGAATGGAATTTCTTCCCCTTCCCCTTCTTTGCCTTGGAAGCTAGAGCATAATCCTCTTCATAATCATGCTTTGATGAAGAGCCATCTCTGGTGTTTCGTCTAAACTCCTCCTGCACCAAATCCGACCATAGTCGTTCCCAATCTGGAAATTTTTCCCATCTGTTGAAAGAGTATTCATAACTGTGCCAACTCTTAGGATGTCCTAGGAGAGCCAAACTCACAAAATCATAATCAACGATTGTTATTCCAACACTCCCCAGATCATCCCGACATTGGACAAACTTCGTGAGATACTTTGGAATGGTGTTACCCTTTTCCATCTTGATCTTCCTGAGTTTATCTTTGAGCGCCAATTTTGTATGGCCGTTGCTACTTTGGAATATATCCATCAAATCCTTACCAATAGCATATGGTGTGGCTTTCCCATGGAGGCTTGAGACAATGTGGTCTCATACTCCCTCCAATAGGATCCTCCTCGCCTTTGCCACTTTCTTTTTCCATGCATCAAAATAGGAAACATCTATCACAACAGGTTTAGGAACATCATTTTCAATGAATTCCTTCAAGCCATTGTCTTCGGGTACTGCCTCCATCCTGTGCTTCCAAGCAATGTAGTTCGAGCTTCCCTCAAGTGCATACTCTAACCTCAAGTGTAATGTTCCAAATTTTTCTTCAATAAATTGGAACACTAATTTTTGTCTAAATTCATTTAGGAGATGAATAATTGGGTAAGGAGGCCCAATGAAAATAAAAACATAAATAAAATCCCTCTAGTATGAAAAGGGATCAGCCATGGAACTATATTTCACACCCCCATGAGTGAAAAGAGACATTTGCAAAGAGGTTTGACCAAGTCAACCAACGCAGGGTATGAGGTGGAAAGCACTACATGGGAAAACGTAGGAGGGAAGATTCTAGAGGAAGGGAAACCCTAATTCGAAGTAGGGCCCATGGAGAACCTTGACTTGCTATATATGGAGAGGAGGAGAGCCATTTCCATTCATGCATATGTTTATGATTTCATGTCTATTCAGACATTGAGCATTATTTGCTGCTTAGCAAGAATTGCCGGGAAACTCCTGTTTAGGATTTCCACACCTTCTTGAGTGGCCTCTTGAAGGTTGGTTATTAATTTTCCACATATCTTGGCTCAAGGCCAAAGCATCCTCCTCTAGGACATCGTTATTGCTGCAACAACATAATACTGTGTTGTAGGGTGTTGTAGTGGAGACTTCACAACACCTCTTACATTGCTTTTTTTTTAGAGGGAGAGTATTTCTTGCCTTTGGAGGATTATTTTGGAAGCCTTGGAGCTTATTTTTAGATCTTGGCATCAAGACAACCTATATTATTTCTCCTACTGCGAAGTTTTCTCCAGTAACTGCGTTATTTTCATAGTGCATTTGTTGCGGGGTTTTGCAGATTGATTGGAGGGTGAGATCACAAGTGTAAGGATCAGCCTTCCACTTTGGAGATCCATTGGAGAGGGTTTAATTCAGATTTTTCATCATCTTTAGCCTTCTCTATTGAGTTCCAGATTTGAGTTGCAGTAGCTGCCCAGCTACTCTGACATTTTTTCCATTTTGTATATTTCAACCAATCCTTTGAAGGATTGATGTATTTTTGCTTCTAAGGGTTAGAGCTTTGCTCCCCTATTGTATTTGAGCCATATATTGTCATATTCATGTATTGACATCATGTTGTAGCAGTGTTCTATCATATACTGCGTCCTCATAGCCTGGTTTTATGCAGAAATAGCAGTGTTCTTTCATATTCATGTACATGTATTGTTGAGGCTTGCATTGCCTTTCTTGAGAGGTTTTGTCCTCAATACTTGTACTCTATTTGCTGCTATAACATTATTCTTGGCTATATGTTCATCTTCCTGTCTCACAACTATTAAAATAACGTTTTTGATCTATTGTATGTTCATACATTTGTTGCAGCCCCATTCTTTGGGCAATTCCCGAGGAAGGAATTTCACATATCTATAGACAGAGTCTATGAAGGGCCAGGTAGCCTCTAGATCTCATCCTTTGTTCAAAGGTGACATATCAGAAAAATTCCCCCACAATATATCTCAGGAATAGACTTGTGATATTTCAGAAAAAGGAACATTACAGTGGTATCAGAGCAACTTTCTTGGCTCAGCCTGTGAGTCTAAGCCCAAGAAGATCAGAATGTTGAAAAATATGAGTTTATTATTATCTATTTTTAGATCCAGAGGATACCTCTCCAAGGAGGTCAAGAAGATTGAAGAAGAAGAAGAGGAAGTACCATGCACTTCCTATTCTCATCAAGAAGAAGACCTTGAGCATGGAAGATACTTGGATCATCAGATTCTGAGTGATTACCTTGTTGAGTATAGATCTCAACCTAGAGCCTTCAGGGAGACTCTAGATTTTCCTCATTTCATCTAGCTGAAGGAAGAGAAGAGACCATGTAGAAAAAGAGAAATCAAAGGCGATAGATTTCTGTTGCCTACTTATGATGGGTCATCTACTGCAAAAACTTGGGTGAAAAAGTTGGAGGCATTTTTCTTACTACATCCTGTAGTAGAGAAAGAAGCTGTTGAAATCTTAGCGCTGCACTTGGAGGGTGAAGCCTATGTTTGGTGGAGCAGCCACTTGAGCCATGAAGAGGTGAGAACTTTTGCAAAGTTCATCCAAGGGTTGATCAAAACCTTTGATGAATTAGGGGCAAAGAAAGAAAATATCACACCACATCTTGAGGAGCCTTATGATTACGCTGTCACACTCATGAAGGAGCAGCCACATGCATCAAAAGTTGGGATAGCTAAAAATTTTGAGGAAGGAACTCTTACGACCCTACAAGAAGTTCCAAATGCACATCAAGGTATGAAATAATTTCCACAAACTATTGTTGCAGTAACTTCTTTTGAAAATTGTGGAGATTTACTTTTGCATGACCAAGGGTCAAATCCCATTGCTACCATAGAGAAGCTTGGTTGCACTGCGCTGTGCAACATGAAAAATTTCAAGGAGGAAACAAACCATCATCTTAAAGAGCCTTTGTTGGATTGCATATCACATTGGAGGTTGGGGTTTGAAGCCTTGAATAATGATGGTAGACATCTTGCAGTGAGAAACCCTTTCTCCCTTCAAGATGACACTTTCTCAATGAGATCCTCTCAGCTCAAAGAGGAAATTCTACTTTCAGATCCAAGACCTCATTGGTTTTGGAAGACTATGGATGAGAGGGAGGTCTCAAGGAGAGATCTCATTAGAGGTGCACTTCAACACATCATGGAGTGCAAAGATTTTCTTCCTTTCTCACAAGAGCAAATAGAAGATGGAGGACATCTTAGGATGGATAACATCTCTCATGCTTGTGTTGGAAATTCCTTGAGCCATACACATCATGATGGGAGGTTTTTGCCTACCACCTATTTTGGCCTTGATAGGGTCTCATTGATCCTTGAGAAAATTGCATTTCAAAATCCCATGAAGTGCAAAGACAAGAATTTGATTTGGGAGGATGGTAGCCCTCATGGGAGGAGTACCAAGATGAGGAGAAGAAGGAGGCATACACCATGGGTTGAGTGGATGTGGTTGATGAGCAAGGAGCTAGGAGGCTACTTGCAGATCTATGATACTAGGCAGCAGGAGGCTTGGCTGCGCTGGTTACTCTTGAAAGAGTTTGGCCATCACTTGGCAAACACTCTTCCTAAGAGTAAGAGGATGGATACTTGCATCATTGAGCAGCATAGAGTATGGATGCATGGTTTTGATATGATACTCATATCATTCATTATGTCTTTATCACATGATCGGTATGATGGAGGTATGGGGAGGCAACAAAATGTCTTGTTGCTTTGCTTGTTTCTGGGAGAGCAAGAGCAGATTTGTTCTCACACTTTGCATGATGTTGCAGGAGGAGGAGGTGGAATTATATCCTTGGTATTTGATGATTTGGGAGCTATTCCATCTTGGGGAGTGTTCCATATTTGTTGCAGCATTATTAGAGGAATCTTTGACAAGGAGCATGTCAAAGAACAGAGTTTGGTATTGACAGGGGCTTATTTGCATAAGCTTACAGCGCTGTCACTTTGGAGCAAAGATTTACAGATGAAATGTGCCCAACGGAAGTGTGGTGGATGCATAACCCATAGGTCCCAGGATCATTTTATATTTGTTGCACTTGATGAACAAAGAGGAGGTAATGATGATAGAGGAATCTATCCCTATGACATATTCTTCTTGACTTGGGTTTCCAAGCATGAGGAGGATTATCTTCTTGCAGCACATGGTCCATTCTTCTTCATAGCATGCCAAAACACTATGGAGGACTCATTTATGGACCCATGTACCACCTTAATTCTAGAATATGGTGAGAAGTTTGTATATACATTCATTGATTTGCACACTCTTACCATTCTTATACAGTGCATTGCTTCAGAAGAGGGCAAGCTTGTCATATTTCTCCATGAGTTTTATTGGGCCAATCTACATGATGGAGGTAGCCATCTCTTTTGTTGCCTTGGGAAAATGTTTTATCATCACATGTATGTTCAGTTGCTACACTATAACATTTATCATATGATGTAATGTTCCTTTTTGGGGATTCTCAAGATTCTATGTCAGAGATGGACTACAGAGGCATTTAATGGTTATGTCACCTCTGAAAAGAGGGTGAGAACCAGAGGCTACCTAGCCAACTGTAGACTCTGCCTATAGAACTTGGAATAATCCCATTCAGGAATCTCAACAAGGCCTTTAATGAAAACGCTGTATAAGAAAATCTGAGCAAGAATAACGCAGATCAGGGCTGGGATCCCCTCATTTATGCTGTATATGACTAAAATATGCAATTTCATCAGAAAAAAAATGAGTTTAAGCACATTAAACAGATCTCCCGGAAACAAGAATAGCTAGAAATCAACCAAAGAGAGAGACTGCTGCAAAGTGAAAACCCTAGCTACTAGAATTGCGCAGATTTGACTGGAACTCAGAGGAGGACAGAAAAAGACCTGATAATTCAGAAATATAAAAGAAAATCAGATTTACATATGAGCTTATTGCCTTTACAACTGATTATAAAAAGAACTAGGGCAAGATCCCTTCAAAAATTAGAGCTGCAACTAGAAATAAACTACAGAAATACATAGACAGTGTTATTTTTCAGATGGTTCAACTGCTGTACATTAAATTTTAGATATTTGACATATGTATGGATGAAAAATTAGATCTAATACAGATATGGAAGCTACAAGACTTTAAGAACAAGATCCAATTGGAATTACATCAAAATATTGCATATTAAGCTGTAGATCTGAATTACAATATATTGTGCTGTAGAAAACCCAGAAATTTCTGAAGATAACTTTAATTGCTGAAATATATTAGATATATGGAGACATGGATCAGCAACCCAATCCACAGATCGCCAAGGGAAGGCAAGCCTAACACCAAGAGATCTTCCTCCTAACTGATAGCAAACTGAAACAAGCAAGCCCTCTCACAAAATAACGCAGTATGGAGCAGAAACTGCACAGAGGGTGAAGGAGACTGAATAAATGGACTAAGATTACAGATCTGATACAAAATATAGATCAGCTAACTCCTTGGAGGCTGAAGAACACTCTCCAATAGAGAAAACCTCTGAAAAAAAACTAGATCTAAGCAGATCTAGAATGCCACTTGCTACAAAAGATAACAGCTGCAAAACCCTCAATGGGCCAGCACTGCTCATGAAATATAGAGCTTGGTCTCAAACCAGATAGTGGCCAAATTCAGCAAAGAAATCCTCCAATGATCCTCAAGGGAAGAGATGAAACTCCTAAACATGAGTTCTAATCACAATCCTCCACTAAACAACAAAGAATGGTATTTGTCTACGAAGAAAAATACTTCAGAAATATAATTCATCAACAAACTCTTCATGTTGCTCTCCTCCTTCTTTTATAACATGAGAAAGCCATTGCAAACCCTAAACCACTTTTATGAGTCACCCCTCTTCACATTTGAGGCTCCCTTCTAGAACTGCGCAGTCCCTCTTAGAGATGCATTGAACCTAGACAGCGCAGTTGATTTGGTCAAGGTGGACCCAATCTTTGGCTCAAACCTCTTTCACACCTGCAAGTGATTATTTACATAGCCCAGATTTATCTTTGTTCACATGGGAATTGATTTATTAGGAGTTTTACATGTCCTCCTTTATTCATTTATTCATTAAACATAAATTAGATCAAAATTTAATGTCTCCTCTTAGCTAAGGCTAAGTAGGAACATTACAGTCCTCCCCTCCAAAATGTTGCTTGTCCTCAAGCAACTAACAGGGTGAGAGCTGTAGATCTTCTCCTTCTCCATTGATGGCACCATCAAGAACCAAGCTCTCATCATGGATCAAGTGCTCACCAAGCCAATACTTCAGAAACTGCTCCTCCAATGCTAACAGGATAGGTTCATAGTCTGCCCCTTCAGGAGTGTAAAACTGAACATAAATGAACACGGGTGAAGCAATGTCACACCTGAAACAAGTATCATGAAGCACGAGATAAAGTTCCATCCCATGTGGTACATGTACACTATTTACTCTTTGCCCATACATACCCATAAACAAAACCAATATGTCATCTATGTATGGTAGCAAAATCACATAAAGGCAAACTGAAATTTGCACATGAGGAGGTGGGTCACAATCCCACATAAGCTAGCAGCGCAGTACACTCCTTGTTTTGAGTAGATCTGAATGTGATAGGTGGTAATCCCACCACATATTTGCTGCATTGTTCACTTTAACATGGCTGAAAGTGAAACCCTCATTAGGTGCCTTTGGAAAGCACCCATCATGATAAACAATCTCCCTTTGCACCTCAAGGGAGTGGCCAGCTTTGGAATTTTTATTGGCCCCATCTTTGCCATGAGATATGCATGTAATATTACTCCTTGTAGGAGCCATGGACTACATACATATGGTAAGTGAATGTGCCAAATCTGAAAAATATACTTGCTCCACAAGATCAGATTTCTTACCATACAAGTCTCCCATACACATAGAGTTAGGCATGGGCTTTTCTCCCTTTTTGAGAGAAGAAGGAGATGGCTGAAATGTCTCCTGCATAGGATCCCTTGGCTGCCCCATCTCAACATAACTATTGCACTCTTTTAAGTGCTGATGTAGCTCCTCCTCCATACTCTCCCAATCCAAACTCTTCAAGATTAGGGAATAGATTCTTGCTGATTGCATGTAGCTGGAAAGGAACTCCTTATGGGATCTTTGTAGTATCTCTTGCTTAAGCTTGGAGGCTTGAGACAAGAATACTTTACCAAGATGATAGATGACCCCTTCATGGACCAAGTAGCCTCCTCCTTGATTTATGCCATCTAAGATCATCCCGGTGTGCAGATCTTTGGAGTACTCCACAAGGAGTTGAGACCTCCAATATGGATCAACACCTTTCAACAAGGACAACACTGTAGATGCATCTATGGTGGTGCTTGCCTTGTTTCTGCTTGTTCCTTTGGCATGATGCATGCAAAATTGTTTGTGGGAAGGATGATCCTCCCCCTTGCTTCCTCCCACAACGTTGTGACTCTTTCTTCCATTGTTTCAGCATTTGGTGAAGCTTTCCCCACAGGATCTAATGGCACCCCAAGTGGCTTTCCATGCTGTAGGAATGTCTCTTACATCTTTCTCATGAACATGAGGGAAGGAACTGTAAAGTCCTTGCCCCCATTGTGCAATTACATATTTGTTGTGTGGGTAGAGACATCAAGTGAAGGGTAGGTGTGCGTGCCTTGAATAACTTGTTGCTTCCCACTCTTCAAGTCCACCCACTCCATCTGCAAGGCCCTCCAATCAGTGGTGAATTTTCCCAAAGTAATCAACCAATGGACACCCAAGATGAGGTTGGTGTCTGGTATGTCCACTACAAAGAAGTTTTCCCTCAAAGTGTGGGTCCCTATAGTCATAGAAAATGAGGGAACATACTGCATGCACTGCATAGTTCTATCCCCCGAAACCAAAACAGAGAACCCATCAAAAGAATCAGTAGGGATCCCTCTCCTCTACACAAAGTGAGCATCAATAAAGTTGTGGGTTGCCGCACTGTCGATCAGAATAGATACTCTTTGGTCCATAACTGAACCCTGTACTCTAAGAGTCAAATATTTGGGCAATCCCCTCAAAGAAGCAAGAGTCCCACTGGTTGGAGCAAATGCTCCTTCTTCTTCTCTGGATGATGATGGACCCTCCTCCTCATCATCACCAGCGCTGTGACCTCTGCTAGGTCCATCACTGCCCTCCTCCTCTTCACAATCAGAGAAGACTTCAATATAATGTGCTCTTCCAGTAGCACATCTATGTCCTGGCACCCATGGATCTTGACAAGTGAAACATAATTTCTTCTTTCTCAACTCCCTCCGGGGATCATTGTCAAGAAGCTTTTTCTGTGAGCTCTCCTTGGGTGGAGCATCTTTCCGTTCCTTCGCTTTAGAAGAGTGAGTGGCTTTGCTTGGGAAGGTTGCCTTTGCTCTTGGCAAGGCATCTTGGAGATCTCTGGTTCTTTCAATGGCATCATGCAAGGTGGTGGGTTTGGTGGACTTGACCAACCCATGCAAAGGTTCTTCCAAGCCATCTATGAACATATAGACTCTCCTTGCAACTGAAATATCAGGAACCATTACATACAACCTCAAAAATTCAGATATATAGGCTTCAACATCTCCTGTCTGCTTAAGCTTTTCCAAGCTTATGAAAGGGGCCTCCAGAGCCTTCCGATCAAATCTTTCCACTAGTCTCCTAGTGAACTCAACATAAGTGGACACATTGCTGTGCCCCAATGTAGAAATTCCATGAAACCACCAGTTATGGGCTTCTCCATCAAAATGTAGCACAACAATCTTAATGGCTTCTGCTTCAGGCACTTTATTCAACTGGAAGTAGATTTCCAAATTTTCCACCCATGCTTTAGCAGAACAAGAGGGTGATCCATCGAACTTAGGCAGGAAGAACCTGCCCATGGTGTGGTGCCTCCCATGAAGGAACCCTCCATCTCTAAACTGCTGCAATGGCCTTCTCCGGTCCTTCAAATGGCAGAAATATTGAAAGCTCAAGTTATCCTTGAACCTTTGACTTTGTGAATCATATTATGCAAAGTATCCTTCCAAAGAGGTTGACTCTTGAAGCCCTTCATTATCTATAGCCAAGAAGGTAGGCATTGTAGAGCGTTGTGAGTTCTGTGGAGCTTGTGGCAAGCTCACTGGTGGACCAGTCCCAAACTGAGACATTTCAGAACTCTCTCCTTGATGGAGTATTCCAAGGGACTCCCTAATTCTATCTATCCTCTTCTCCTTTATCTCCTTGGATAGATATTGCATGGTTTCCAAGAGAGTTTTTGCAAACTCTTCTGCCTCATCTTTATCATTCATTTCATGGGCTTTCCCCTTGTCTCGACCCTTGTCAAGGTCAACAGTAGTATAGTCATACTTTTTATGACTTCTATTCTGGTATCTCCTCTCCCTCTCAGAAATAGGATCTTCATCTTTGGAGTGCAGCATGACTGTGGCTCCAATGCTAGCACAGGCTGTGCCAAGAGTGGAGCTCCGATACCACTGTAATGTTCCTTTTTGGGGATTCTTAAGATTCTATGTCAGAGATGGAATACAGAGGAAATTACTGGTTATGTCACCTCTGAAAAGAGGGTGAGAACTAGAGGCTACTTGGCCAACTGTATACTTTTCCCATAGAACTTGGAATAATCCCATTCAAGAATCTCAACAAGCCCTTTGATGAAAACGCTATATAAGAAAATTTGAGCAAGAATAACATAGATCAAGGATGGGATCCCCTCATTTATGCTGTATATGAATTACATATGAAATTTCATCAGAAAAAAATGAGTTTAAGCACATTAAACAGATCTCCCGGAAACAAGACTAGCTTGAAATCAGCCAAAGAGAGAGACTGCTGCAAAGTGAAAACCCCAGCTACTAGAATTGCGTAGATTTGACTGGAACTCAGAGGAGGACAGCCAAATATCTGATACTTCAGTAATATAATAGAAAATCAGATTTACATATGAGCTTATTGCCTTTACAACTGATTACAAAAATAACTAGGGCAAGATCCCTTCAGAAATTAGAGCTGCAACTAGAAATAAACTGCAGAAATACATAGACAGCGTTATTTTTCAGATGGTTCAACTGCTGTACGTTAAATTTCAGATATCTTACATATGTATGGATGAAACATCAGATCTAATATAGATTTGGAAGCTACAAGACTTTAAGAACAAGATCCAATTGGAATTACATCAAAATATTGCATATTAAGCTGTAGATCTGAATTACAATATACTGTGCTACAGAAAACCCAGAAATTTCTGAAGATAAATTTAATTGCTGAAATATATCAGATCTATGGAGACATGGATCAGCAACCCAATCCATGGATCACCAAGGGAAGGCAAGCCTAACACCAAGAGATCTTCCTCCCAACTGATAGCAAACTGAAACAAGCAAGCCCTCTCACAAAATAACGCGGTATGGAGCAGAAACTGTGCAGAGGGTGAAGGAGACTGAATACATGGACTGAGATTACAGATCTGATACAAAATATAGATTAGCTAACTCCTTGGAGGTTTAAGAACACTCTCCAATAGAGAAATCCTCTAAAAAACAACTAGATCTAAGCAGATCTAGAATGCCACTTGCTACAAAAGATAGCAGCTGCAAAACCCTCAATGGGCCTGCACTGCTCATGAAAGATAGAGCTTGGTATCAAACTAGATAGTGGCCAACTTCAGCAAAGAACTCCTCCAATGATCCTCAAGGGAAGAGATTGTTGGAAATGTTGTCATTGATGGCAAAGGAGGCAGCAGATGCAGAGACAGGCAAAGGACAACAACAGAAGACAACAGGGAACATTTACAGGGAGCATAAGAAGAACTTCTTCAGCAACAGAGTAGGAGGATAATGGCCACTGAACTGAATATCTGGCCTGCCATGAAATTTTAAGTGATTACTTTTGAGATTGACCTCTTGTATGTATATATATCTATTTATGGAGAATTGTTTATAAGTTCCATGTGCGACTTTATGGAGAACTGAATATCTGGCCTGCTAAACGAACCTTGTGCGTCATTGAAGAAATCGACTCTCTTGTCGGTGTTGTGTCCTGATTGTATGTGCCTTGATTGTATTGAGTTCTGCACAAACAAAATTCTTGAATCAAATTCTGGCGTTGAATTAGTGGCGAATAAGCGGAATCCTTCGTACAATGAGAGGAACCCCTGTCCTTATGAGTAGAATGAAGGAGGGATTTCCCTGTATAGCAGAGTAAGGGTCGAGCGGTCATTGGGGCTGTGCGGTGTTACATCAAGAGTAAATAAGAAGGAACAATGCTGTGAGCTTAACGCTTCAGGCCGATTAGGCAAGTCTGGTCAAATATACAACCTCCCATGGAGGAGTGAATTGAGTTGATTGTGAGGAACGTTAAATTTGTAAAGCCCCGCATATAGTGTTGTTGGAGTTAGACAGAACTGGATCACGGAAGGACGTGGAACCTTGCAGGAGTGAACAGTAAAGGTGGGTTTCCGGTTTTGATCGCACTGCCTTCATAGGGTGAGCGATATTCAAGAATTTGGAGCGATTCCATTGACTGCTTGACACGTGGCCTCAAGCAGTCTGGAGAAGCTGCTCTCATCGCGCATTATCGCTCATGCATCTAAGCCAAGCGATATCCGTCGGATCACACGGGGCAAGGCGACGTGCTCTCCGCCATCGGATGAGAAGGGTGACATAACGCCAAGGTACGTTATATGTTTAGTGGGACCGGTAGACCTTATGGCCTATTGGCTTGTTTAATCCAAAGTCGAGATTTAATTAAGGTGCGAATGTTGTGCACATATGAAGGTAAAGTGCTGAGCACTATATATATCGAGCTGTTGTGATTATGTGCATTTTATTATTATGGTTTGAACCATTGCAAAGATTATTCGTACAAGGTTTTAACAGACACAGTCAAAGAAAGGACAAAGACAACAAAGCCAAAAGCCAAAAATGCGCTGAGTAAAATTTGTCTTGATGTAACTAAAAATGTGAAAGTAAAGTTAGCCTTTGATTAAGAGTTGGAGAAATGAATTTGGCTATGGTTTTTCACCATAAGTTTAATTAGATAGCTTTTGTATGTAAAATGACTGCATTCATGAAATGGGCATTTACCCCAGATTTGAAATAGGCACATACAGAAGAGCTGAAAGCCGGGTTGATTGGGTTCTTTATATATGAGAGCATATTATATGCGTGAGTGCTGCAACTATGGGTTCATAATCAGTTATTAACGGTGGAGAGGTCTTCATGGTAAGGATTTTTAAGACGAGATTTCACGTAATTAATTTACCCTGTATCATAAAATAGGTATATATGCAGCAGATACACAACTACAGTGAATTTGGAGAATATGGACCTGACAGAGGTAAACAAAGATTGCAGAGTTGAAGAGATGTGCAGCAAAGGGATTCAAAAGTACAGTGAACAGGTGGAATATGCAGATGACAGTGAACAAAGATGTAGGACAGTTGCATGACTGCTACAAAAATGAGAAGACTAGCAAGCCAAGGGCTGAGTGAAGTTTATATATTGAAACTGAAAATGTAAATGTTCAATCTTTTTATTATTTGTGATGCAAAGGCAAGTATCCTAATTAGGAAAAGAAAAAATCCCACTGTAACATGGAAATTTGTACATATTGTTATAATTTTAAAATGAGTTGGACAAAGGAATGAGAAGACAGAAGTCAAAGAGTCATGGCTGTTCACTCCAATTCCTTGTGGAATACAAACAATCATGTAATGAACTCTATATATAATATCAACTTGATATGCATAAAGATGTTAGAGAGAGTAAGGATAGAGAATGCAGAGTATAGAAGATTGAGGCAGAGAAGATAAGGAAGAGAGGAGTAGAAAGAGATGCTACAGAACAAAGCTGATATCTGAGGTAAATCAGCATTCGGCAAACATTTATTTAGAATAAATTGAGAAGTTGGAGCTTCCCTATCAAGTTGAAGCTTGATAGCTGTCAGTTGTAGCTAACTGAGGTTGGAGCCTCCTGTAGGTTGGTGCCTGTAGAAAAATAGTGGTGAGAGGGAGTTGGAGCTTGCCTTTGCATCACAACAATAATAAGATGTGGGTTTCTCCCTTTATGGGTTTCCACTTACATCTATTGTCTCTATGTGTGTTGCTTACATGTTGATATGATCCACTCAATCTGTTTATTTGTTTGCTACTCTCATAATAAGGTTGATGTCACATTAATTTAATACTTGCTGTTACATTTTAATACTGTTCACATATTAAGCTGTAAATAAGTTTGATGAATTGTTAAAAGGCCAAAGCTTGTGTTAAACTGATTCACCCCCCCTCTCAGTTTAACCAAAGATTCAACAGAGATGAAACTCCTAAACATGAATTCCAATCACAATCCTCCACTAAACAACAGAGAATGGTATTTGTCTAAGCAGACAAATACTTCAGAAATATAATTCATCAACAACCTCTTCATGTTGCTCTCCTCCTTCTTTTATAACATGAGAAAGCCCTTGCAAACCCTAAACCACTTTGATGAGTCACCCGTCTTCACATTTGAGGCTCCCTTCTAGAACTGCGCAGTCCCTCTTGGAGATGCATTGAACCTAGACAGCGTAGTTTCCCGCGCCCATCAGTTTTTCTATTCATTCTTGGAGCCAATCTTGGTTGGTTAGATTGTTCCTAGACAGCGTAGTTGATTTGGTCAAGGTGGACCCAATCTTTGGCTCAAACCTCTTTCACACCTGCAAGTGATTATTTACATAGCCCAGATTTATCTTTGTTCACATGTGCATTGATTTATTAGGAGTTTTACATGTCCTCATTTATTCATTTATTCATAAAACATAAATTAAATCAAAATTTAATGTCTCCTCTTTGCTAAGGCTAAGTAGGAACATTACATATGAAGACATGCATGATTAACCATGCAGAAAGAAACATTTTGCCTTGTCCTTTCCTCAAGAAGCAGCTTGTAAAACTGCGCTGTACTTGTTTGGGAAGCTGTTGGTACCTTCTTGCACCACATGAAACCTTCAACATTCTCTTCATTTTATTATTGATCATGACTTCATTTTCTGATGTAGATCATATTTGTATGAGAAGCATGATTATGAGAGAGGCGCATGAGTTGGATGTGTCTTTGAGTGGAAAAATTCTCACAATTTTTTCACTACATGTTCTAATGGGAGCATGGGAGGAGATATGGCCACCACGACCACATGTTTGTTCTCTTTTGAGGGGGGCCATGAGATTGGTATTCATCCATTGTAAAACCATGGGCAAGTACTTGATCATGTATTGTTGTTACATTCATCCATTTACTATCCATTAGTAGATGTGATGAATCTTGTACATTGCTTGCCATGTAATTTCCTGAAGTTGCAGTGGATGAAACTACGCTGTATCCTTGTGAGACATTGTTTGTATCATGTATCATCATGTAAAACCTTCAGTAAAATTCTCATTAGGATGTTCTATGATGACGATGTCCTATTCATCATGGAAGGATTGTTTTGGGCCAGCTTGTTCTTCATTGTCGGAGGAGCATTCTTTGGAGGATTGTTCTTCACCTTGCCATTTGAGGGCAATACTTTTGCAGCCTAGGATCAGCACATACTCTACACTTATCATAAGTGGAGAGGAGGACAGCTTGGGGTAGGCTACAATGTTTTCCATGTTTAGATTTTCAGCCCACCTCCATTTCCGGAGGTTGAGGTGGAAGGAAATTTTATGGAGTTGCCTTGTTGGGAGGTGGCTCATTTTGTTTGGATGATTGATTGGGGATGGAGGATCCACATGAGGGAGATGTTCCTCAACATATTTCAGACTCCATTCCTTGAGTGGAGAATTTCCATTTCTATCCTTGCAGTTGCTTGAGGACAAGCAACATTTGGGAGGGGAGGATTGTAATGTTCCAAAATTTTCTTCAATAAATTGGAACATTAATTTTTGTCTAAATTCATTTAGGAGATGAATAATTGGGTAAGGAGGCCCAATGAAAATAAAAACATAAATAAAATCCCTCTAGTATGAAAAGGGATCAGCCATGGAACTAGATTTCACACCCCCATGTGTGAAAAGAGACATTTGCAAAGAGGTTCGACCAAGTCAACCAGCGCAGGGTATGAGGTGGAAAGCACTACATGGGACAACGTAGGAG
Source organism: Pinus albicaulis (assembly GCA_034641835.2). Lineage (NCBI taxonomy): Eukaryota > Viridiplantae > Streptophyta > Pinopsida > Pinales > Pinaceae > Pinus > Pinus albicaulis. The sequence goes on along the minus strand of CM076580.1, from coordinate 995,442,115 downwards.
GGAAGCTTCTAGAGGAAGGGAAACCCTAATTTGAATTAGGGCCCATGGAGAACCTTCACTTGATATATATGGAGAGGACGAGATCCATTTCCATTCATGCATATGTTTATGATTTCGTGTTTATTCAGACATTGAGCATTCTTTGCTGCTTAGCAAGAATTGCCAGGAAACTCCTGTTTAGGATTTCCCCACCTTATTGAGTGGCCTCTTGAAGGTTGGTTCTTCATTTTACACATATCTTGGCTCAAGGCCAAAGCATCCTCCTCCAGGATAACTTTATTGTTGCAGCAGCATAATACTGTGTTGTAGGGTGTTGTAGTGGAGACTTCACAACACCTCTTCCATTGCTTGTTTTTAAGAGGAAGAGTCTTTCTTGCCTTTGGAGGATCAGTTTGGAAGTCTTGGAGCTTATTTGAAGATCTTGGCATCAGATCAACCTATATTCTTTCCCCTACTGCGTATTTTTCTCTAGCAACTGTGTTATTTTCATAGTGCATTTGTTGCGGGGTTTTGTAGATTGATCGGAGGGTGAGACCACAAGTGTAAGGATCAGCCTTCCACTTTGGAGATCCATTGGAGAGGGTTTAATTCAGATTGTTCATCATCTTCAACCTTCTCTATTGAGTTCCAGATTTGAGTACAAGAGCCCTTGGTACATCAGCTAATTGTCTCACACTGTCATACAAAAATTGGCAAATTCCTTAGCCAATTTACTGTCTCTACACAGCCTGGCTTCACTGCGCAATCCTTGTTGAATGCAATCCCTGAATTGATGTAAACCTGGCTACCTTTACTACGCAAGTATCATGGGCACATCCAATGTGTGTTTACTTGCATGTATGCAAGCAAATCATGTCACAACCGATAGTCAACTTCCATTTCACCTAGAAATCAACTAGGTCTCCACTGAATCTTACATGCATGCAAATAATAATAGTAAATCTGCAGTTGCATGTGAGATCACTGCATGCGAATTAATAAATATTTAATTCACTTGATCTCTCACTACTTGTATCTTCAGTTACAACTAACACAACTGAGTTTAACTCATTTAATCGAGTTAAACTATTTATAACTTGCACACACTCATGCACCACTACACTTTGAACTCTGTTACAACTAGAATTACTCTACATGTCCCACCAACCAAACTCTAAATCGAAATTCACTAGCTAACTGAATTTTCTATTTCGGTTAAATATTTCAAGTCCACATTGATAATAGATTACAGTTTAATGTCCATCTAAATTAAGGGATAATAAAAATAGACATGCACCCAAAAATAGCCTTGTAGGCCCCACCCTAGTGTAGGTGCTTAACGCAACTAGGTACTTAATGTACTAGTATGGGTGATGAATCTTCTTGTTGAATCTCAACACATGTCATACCATTGAATCTTGGAAACCCATTTTCCTCTCTTTCCTTTACTCTCTCCCTGTATAAGGATGTCTTTAACAATGATTGTAAGGACATAAGCACTTATCCTAGATTGCAGAATATAAATTCGAAAAGATTTCAGAGCCTTAACTAGGGCATAGGCTTGTTTTTATAGGATATTATTTTTTAGTTATGAATCCCTTAAAACATGATTGAAAAATTCAATTGGATGCTCCTCTTCATCATTCTTATGTAGCAAAATAATTTTCCACTGTTTTAGGAGAGGAAAAAGAAAATATGAGGAATGAATTTTGATAATCAGGAATGGCTAAAACTGGGGCTTCTGTAAAGGCCTTCTTGGTCCTAGAGAATTATTCTCTAGCTTCAGGTTTCCACCTAAATTCCTTGTATTTCTTCAACATATTTGTGATCTCTATTACAATCTTAGCATAATTAGGTACAAGCCTCCTTAGGAAATTGATTCTGCCTAAGAATACTTGTATCTCCTTTTTATTCCTTGGCAAGGGAATATTTTTGATGCTATCTACCCTCTTGGGGTCAATCTTTACTCCTTCTCTTAACACTATGAGACCCAACAAATTACCTTCAATTAGAGAAAATTGAGACTTCTTGTGATTTAGAGACAAGTCATACTTCCTGCACCTTTCAAAAGTAAGTTGCAAATGATGGAGATGTTCCTCATCAAAATTTGAAAAGACAGTTATGACATCTAGGTAAATTACCACAAATTTGTTTTTTCCCCAACAAATTCTATTTCCATTACTCTTTGAAAAGTGGATCCAACATTTATGAGACCAAAATGCATCCTAGCGTACATGAAGATTCCCTAATGTGTGATAAAAGTTGTTGTATTCTTATCCCCAGGATGCACAACAACCTAATTATATCTGGAGAACCTATCCATCATGGACAGTCGGGATGATCCCAACACTTTCTGCAAAATGTAATCCATTTTGGGTAAGGGGTAGTTATCATTCAGACAATCCCTATTCAAGTTTCTAAAGTTCGCACATAATCTGTTCTCCTCATTTTTCTTCCTGACAGGGACTAAATTTTCCACCCAATCCAAGTATCTTAGAGGCACAATCATTTTAGCATGGAACAACTTCTTAACCTCCTTTTCAATCAACGGGAGTAGTAAGGGATTTATTTGCCTAAGATTCTACTTATGGGGCTTCTTTCTTGCCTTCAAAGGTATTTTTTGTTGAATGATACTAGGATCAAAAGTATTCAAGTCATCATAAGGCTAGGAAAAAATATCTATATATTTTTTGAACAGATCAAGGTATCTTCTATTGTATTCTTTTGGGATCCCTTTAGCTAACTTAATAATTCTAGGTTATCGCTCTACACTAATATTCCTCATGCTCTTGTTTACTTGGCTGGGCAACTACATCATTTGGATTAAAAAATATTTCTAGTGGAACCAACCTTATAGGAGTTGTGTTTCCCTTCAGCTGCAAAAATTTCTGGCTAATTATATTTTCCTCCCAAGATACATGTTGTTATTCCTCCACATTTTCACCCTCCTAGTCTATTATTGAACTAGAGAATTCTTCGATTACACCTATAAAACGTTTTATCTGGTCCTCATCCTCAAAAACTTGCCAATATTTCACATTATATGGTACATAGGATCTATACCTAACTTCAACCTCATATCTAAGCAAAGGGTTCTATGGTGGCTTGAAAGTGCTTGTTACAGTTGCTAAAGAATCAATCATCCTATTATTCTCCCTATGTAGAAATTGGATATTGAAGGCCAAGAAAAAAATTTCAATTAAGTCCCATACCTCATTTCTGTAGGACCTCAGCTTTGGATGCTTGGTTTGGAACTGATTCCTAACCTTTTTTTCAATCATATCTAAATATCCATAGTCTGACATACATTCAACCTTCATATTTATAGCATCTTGCAGGCTCAACACCAAGGCCTCGTATGATGCAATGTTATTTGTAACATTGAATTTCAACTTGTATGCAAGAGGGATGATATTGCCTATAGGATATTTCAGGAATGCTCCTGCTCCATTTCCTTTTCTGGAGTAGGCTCCATCAAAATACAAATTCCACATGTTGTCAAACTTCGTTTGCTAAGACTTATCTTGTAACTGATTCTTCATTTGAGTATCCTACACAACTGCATCATCCATTTCTAACTTAAAACATGAAAATTCCTTTTCTAGGGCATATATTAGACAATTTTTAGAGTTATCTACTCTTGTAACCATTTTCACAAACCTAGATTCTCTGTATAGTCTACACTCTTCTCCACCAAAGACTGGGATAGTTGCTTATGTAAGGTCCAATTTGGTAAACCCTCCAAGCTTCATCCCCAAGGATTTGAAGAGGAGCATACCAAATCTAGTAGGAATATCTGCAACCATAATATCCATCTCCACATCATTTGCAGGAATTTGGGCCAGATTGAAAACCAAGTCTTTAATCATTCCCAGGCACTTGACTCTTTTGGAATCAAAGGAATACAAGTCCTTATATGGCCTATTTATTTTTAGACCAAGTTGTTCCATAACAAGCAAAGGCATCATATTATGGGAAGCTCCTGAATCAAGCATATAATTGTGTAACAATAAATCATGAACAACTAGGGTGACATAGATTGGAGGAGTGGAAGGGCCCTGCTCCTCAACATGTGGGTCTAACATAACTACATGCCTTTCCTCTAGTAGGTTAATATTATATTGATACATTGATGAACTAGGAAATGTTTTCTTTATACCTGGGCTGTTTCAACAATTCAATCGAAGGAATAGATATCTTGAATCTTTCTAACTCTTTTTGTTGGATGAAAATGAAAGGGTTCCTATTAACTTGAACTGACTCAAATCATTCACCACTTTATTTATGCACTGGTTTTTAATGTGCATGTTTTTGCTCAAAATTTGGGGCTCCAAACTCAGGGTGAATTGGATGGGAAGTTTCTCACTTGGTTGGTGGAACAAGGTTGACCGATTTCTTCCCTTAATCAACTAGTTTTGGGGGAGTGAGTTGAGAAATTTCTTCATTTTGATCATGTATCCTGAACCTTTTCCTGTATTATCTTAAAATATAATTCGTATTGAATAGGGCTTGCATGAAATTAATGAACTTCTTACAATAGGAATCAATCTCTTCATTGTCCAAGGGGACATTCAAATCTTCCACTTCTCCTTCCCATGCTTCTACCTCATTTTATCCTTCTGAAAGAGCAGACAATTAGTTTTCCTGAACTTCAATAGCTTCTTAAATATTTTCTTTTGGGTAATCTTCTAGATACAAGGGAGGTTGTATATTATCTTGTTGATCATTTCTTTCTGCTTGAAAAAGTTGTAAAGGACATCTCCTATACTAGGGATTAAATTTTATGTTGGGACCATGTTTGACCTATCAGGGAGGGTTTTTTCTTTCCAACTCCAACTTCACTAATTTATTTGAAAGGTTCCTAATTAGTTTATTCATTTCATCTAACTTTTGTTTTTGGATTCCTTTACTAGGCAAAAGAAGCTAACTTATTCTTTCCCCCTTCTTCTGTCATCATGTAATCCCTTTCCTTTCCACTTTCCAGCAGATGAAAATTTCACTTAAACCTACAAAGCATAAGTCTGGATCTGGTCCAACGTGTAATATTTCCTTTCTCTAAGGGTAAAATGAAAGTGTGGCTAGAATGACCCAAAAAAAATCACCTTAGTAGCTGCCTTTGGATGTTTAATCTCAATAGGAAGGCTGATATATAGTTTAGTAAATATCTTTATGACTTATGTTACATGCTCATTAGGTATTTTCTTTATTGCATTCAACCGAGTAAGGAAATATCCATGATCCTTCTTTTCTCCCCATTTCTGCATGAAAGTGTTCTCCAACTCCTCTGAGGTATTGATTGAGGCATTACGTAAGGTCTTGAACCATTTTTTGGCCTCCCCATCTAAGGATTGGATAAACAACCTCTAGGCTAAATCAAAATTCTCTACATTTAAGTTATCTACGAATGCACAACAATTTTCTATGTGTTTTTGGGATAAAATATAATCCTCACTAGTGAATCTAGGTAGGAGTTTAAGATTGTATTGAGGTATTCCATTTAGAGGCTGCTGAAAGTTAAGTGGGGCATATATTTTAAGCAGGAAGCCAGGGCCAACCATGTTTTGTATGGGGGGTGGAAGGAGATTTACTATGGGAGTTGATTGGATGTTGTTTATTGGAGGAGGGTGTGGAGGCGTTGTAGAAATTTGAGAGGTAGTAAGGATGAAAATGTATTTAACTTCTTGAACCTCAGGGAAAACATTAAAAGGGAAAGGATCATAACTGGTAAAAAATTCTTTAGCTTTTAGATCTGGGAAAAAGAAATTTTATGGGGGAAAATGGCCTTCTAAGGGGTCCAACTTCCTAACCGGGGATTCATGGAAGCTTATTTCAACTTTCTGAGAGCTAGAAGGTGAAATCTGATGCAACGGTGGGGGGTTATGGGATACTCAAAGTTATTTATTTCCAAATTATCTAGGAGATAATTTTCTCTTGGTTAGATACAGGAGGTTTTCTTTGTTGTGAAATATCATAATTTGTATAAGACCTCCTGAAATCCAGGATGGCTAACTAAAAAACTTTACAGTGGAGTCGTCAAGGTGAGAGATATCAACCCACACTTCCTTTGCTCACCTAACAAAAGGAATGTACAAATTCCTTACCCATGGAAGAATATTATGATTCAATCCTCAAAAATGGTGCAAGAAGATGTTGGGGTTGCTAGAGACAACCTTCGGTTTCATGAAGAGATCAGTGCATAGGAAATCTTAGGGTTCTTGAAAGATATACCCATAATTCTCCAAATTTGTTGGAATATACCATAAACTGGGTGAGATATAATGTTCCAAATACAGAATTGGTTAACATACATGAAGAGTACTATCTTTATAATAATTAACACTCAATTCTGGTGCCCTACACACAAAAAATGTAACTCTATAGGTCATCATAGTGCAGGTGATAGATGAAAATAGAGAAGGGGAAATTAAAACAAAGGTATAATATCAAAATTTTGTGCATTAAATTACAACAGAAACATGGGCCAGTTTAAGTGAATAAAATTCAAAAAAGGTGGAGTGTGTTAGAGTCGGAATATGCATTCTGCCATCAGTGATCAATATCATTCCTTCATTTTTCATTTTAGGTGTCTCATTCTGAAATTTTTATATCATTCCATTAGGTCATGCTAAAAATTGTTTCACTGATGGTAGCCTCCCTTAATAAAACTTAACTCTCCCTTACAGAACCATATTTGATGACTCACCTTCCATTCCTTCTTGAGCATAATAAAACACATGAAAAATCTCATTTCACCATGTCTTGTCTCAGTTAAATCCAGTCATGGAGATCAGGTTTCAAAGTCTCATTAGGTCATTAGGGTTTTGTCTTTCAAGGTCCAAAATGCATTATTCCATCCAAATAAAGTCAACAACATATGAGAGTGACTCAAAGACATTCTATCTTCCTCTACAAAAGATCATCACTATGTAACTATTATGTTTTTCAAGTTGTAATTTTGATTTCTATGATTTTAATATCGAAATGTCATTTTGATATAAAATAAAAAATGTAATTTATTTTTTATTTTCAAATGTAATTTTATGTTTTTTATATGTAATAATTCATTTCCTAGCTGCCAACTCAAGTATTCATGCCAAAATGAAAGAAAGAAAATCCAAAATCCATCAGCTGATAAACCTGCAAAACAAAAAGTCAGAAAGTCAAAGAGTATTAGTGTCAAAGTTTGAAAAATGAAAAGTGAAAATAAGGAAAGTGAGTTTTTCAAATTAGAAATCAAATCCACTAGACTATAAAAGCCCTCAACACCTCAAGAAAAAGCTTATTTTTCAACCTTCAGCAATCTTCAACAAAGGAGAAAAGTCTATTTTCAGAGTGTAACTGGGAAAAATTTGCTGGTCATTGTGCGTTCACCAGGATGCTGCTCGTTTAGGAGGGAAACTGCGTGTTTGGGGAGGACGTTGCATGTTTGGTCAGGGTTCAGAGTGCAAAATTCAAAGGCACTGCATGTTCAGGAAGGGTGCTGCGCGTTTGGGAAGGATACTGCATGTTCAGCAGGACGTTGCGTGTTCACTCAGCAAGTGCCAAAAACCCGAGCTCACAGCCTGCCACTCCATCAAATGATCCTCAATATTTTCACAAGGGTCCATAAAGCTCCATTTAACAGCAAGTGCCAAAGTCATCCTCTCTTTGATGTATCATATTTTCTTCAAGTCAATCTGAACCTATTTCTAAAGTAAGAAACCCCAGACCTATTAAAATCTAATTCACTCCCTTAACCTAATCCATAAAATTTTTATACTCTCTCCCTCACATTCCTATAAACATTCTCCCATTTCCCTATTCCCCCATTTCCTTATCCCCATTCTCTAAAAAATCTCATCCCTAATAGCCCTAATTCCTAGAGTTTTCACTAACCTAGGCTCCCTTCACATTCTCATTCCCTGCATTTCGCAACACTTGCCTTCACTTCACATTCCTCCATTTCATTCCATCACCCTAGGGATTTTTACATCAATTATGACTGAAGAAGATAACATAAGTTCTAGTGAGGAAGAGAGACAGAAGAAAAATCCATATAAGAAGGGAGGGAAAGTCATCAGACATGAACCAACAACTACTAGAGAGCTTATGGCATCTCCCCTCATTGTGTCATGCTTTAAGCATGTAGGCTGTTTCGAATTTTGTGAAAAAGTGCAAGGAATCCAGTACCATCCTATGTTGATAAGATTGTTCATTTCTAACCTTCAAGACAAACAGACCACCCTTGCTGGGATCAATTTCACTATGTCCACTGATATTATTGCAACTGCTACAGGGATCCCAAATGTAGGAGAAATATTTTTTAAACAAGGAAACCTCAATCATTATTATTATGAGCCATATCTTAAACCAAGGTACAAGAATGATAAAAATAAAAATTTTCCTTTCTCCAATCTCCTTGACATATATGTCCCCATGATGAAAATCATCATGAAATACTTCACCTATGAGGGAAGGTTTTCTAGGCTCTATTCCTATCATATTTGACCCCTCATGCACTTCGCTAGGGTTAGAATGATTCATATACCCTATTATCTCTACTAGAGCATTGATAAGATGGCATTTATTGCCCAAAAGGGAGATTATGATCATCAAATGCAGAGTCTCTTTCACCACTCCCTCATCAAAATGATAGTCATGCATCAGCTTGATTAGTTAAATATTCCATGGGACACCTTCATATCCAATGAGATTTTCACTACTTTACCTACTCAGCATGGCCAAAATGCACCTTCATCATCCCATCCTTCCTCAACTATCCCTCCATCTCAGCCTACTATTCATACACCATTACCGAATCAGCTCCCTTCACCTCACATTGACCCTCCTTCTTCACCTTTTTATAACCCTTCATCATCATCACATCATGATTATGAGTCATCAAGCAGTGATGAAGACATTGAGGCAAAATGGGCAAGTTTAGCTGAGGTTGAGCCATTGCCCAAAACTTAATAGAGAGGCTATATGCATGTGTTTTCTTCACTTGGAGTGAAAGGGGCCATGCCTTCTTCATCAACACAATAGGTATATAAAGGTAAGGAACAAGAGATAGAGCCAGTCATTCATGAGGAGGAAGATAATCATGAGACAGAGCATGAATTTCAATTGATTGACCTAGGTGAGGAAGATGAGGACACAATAAAAAATGTAGAAATAAAAGGCAAAGAGGCTGAGATTAATTAGCTCCAAATTAATCTTGAGAGGGCTAAATATATGATTCACTTCCTTGAGAAAGAAAATCAATAGCTGAAAACCAAGCAGGTCATCAATGAGGTGAAATGCATCAGAGGCAGAGAAGGCTAAAGCCTTGCTTGATGAAACATTGGAAAATTTTGGTGAACTTTATCATGATGAAGATTAGCCTCTAAGATAGAGACCTAGGACAAGATGGTTGAAAAGATCTCTAGCCCTAGAGAGACAAAGGGAAGCTGAGCTAGCAGACCATCTTACCCTAAATGAACAAATTTCCATAGAAATCAATGAGCACATAGAAGCATGGCTTGAGAGAGTCAACCAAAACTTGGAGAAGCTCTTGGCCAAGGTTCAAAAGGACAATGACATTCAGTGAAAAATGGAAAAGCATTATTCCATGAGGAATAAAATTGCAAGGGCCAAGCTCAAACAAGGCCATGCAAAAATTCAAGCTTTGACCAAGCAAGAAGAGAAAGAGAAGTTAGACATACTTGCTGAGGTGTCACTCCATGCCTCAAATACTTGATGGGAAAGTACCCTCACAATTTTGACAAAATTTTGGCAAACTTAGCATTTTTTACATTTCTGTGTTTTTGAGGATATTTTGCACACAGAAAATTTGCTAAATGCGTAGCGCCTTGGACGCTACACTCTTTTTTTGGAGAATCTAAAGGACAAATGGCCACCACCAGCAGGTTTTTATTGATGAGGACATCAACCCTATGAAGTTTCAAAGTTTTTGGAGGAGAACTGGTCCATCAAAAGGTAAAAAAACCATCAATATTTCATGTTTCTGTGTGGTCACTGTGATTTTGCTAGTATTCAGAGAAGTGGTTTTTGACAGGTCAAATGGGCACCATTTTGAAAAATGGAGGTAATTTTGGAAAGTATAAGAGAAAGGAATTTGCAACAAGCCATCATGGAGTATATTTGGATATCGGTAAGGCACTCAAATTCAGCCTTGAACAGAGGTCATTGTTTTTGCCTGGACGCTGCACGTTTTACAAGGAAATTGTGTATTTGCAGTCTTCAAAATTTTTATGAGTTTCACTCTAGTTTTGACTTTTACCTTGGGAAAGGTTGAATTTACCTATGTAAATAATCAAGATGAATGTAATTATCATGTTATTACTATTTACTAGGGTAAATACATTAGGTAAATCAAGCATATGAGGTGTAATGAATCAGTTCACAAAAGTTAGGGATGAGTCATTTTGACCACCCTACACTCTAGGTTTCAGTTCAGAATTTAGTGGATCAGCTCCTCCTCTCATGGATTCGACCCCTGAGGTTGGGAGAGGTTTTTTTAGGCCTATATCATGTCATTTTGGACTCATTTTCAAAGGTTGGAAGTTGGAATCAGTTTGATTTTTCTTAGTTGATCAAGGAGACTTTGTATTCAATTTTGACCATTAATACAAGAGGATTTGTAGCTACATTTATGGGATACATGTGGTATTGAATTTTTTTCATTGTTTCTTCTTTAGTGAAATATGTGTGAATGTATTGTTCATTTCCTTTTCTTGACTATGATTATGATCTTTTATAAATGTGAAATTCAAAATACATGCTAGCCATGCTCTTTTTTGGGTAACTGATCATATTTTGTTTTATATCTTTTGTCTGAGAGAAACACATCTCTTATGATTCCCTCAACCTCATTACATTTTCTAAACCATCACATAAACATTATCTTAAGGTGATTGAAATTATACCTACCTTGCCCCATTCATCCCTGCAACCCTAACTCGATATCCCTGACCTAACTTTCCTTGAACTAATTTCATTATCTGCTGATTTTCCCATCCAAAACCAAATCAAAACAACCCATTTCACTCATTATCTAGCCTAAAACCTAATTTATCCAACCCTCCTAGCTGTGACCCTTTTGGAGGGAGCCCTCTCCGCCTTGATAGGGCTAGCTATCAAGTTAAAAGCTTGGTTTATGGTTACCTCTGTTGGGATTCCTTCCTTAGCCTTGGGAATCTAGTGGAGTGATACCAGAGTACATTTTAAGGACTTCTATCTCAAATATTATAGGGATCATACACCAAACATGGCATAGATGAATCAGAAATCCTGAAATTAAGTCTAACAACTATAATTTACACGATTTCTAAGAAGAAAGATGCATATGAAACAATAATAAAACAAATAAACACATACTACACATTTTAGTGTTTTGAATCACCATAACTTCTTTATTAATCTTCAAAAGATAGCATACACTTCACGGATCTTCAAAATCTTGCACTACTTTCAGACTATAATAATCTCTAGAACATAAAACTCCCCTCCTTAAAGTGAATTTCTTAAGCACTTTTATAGGGTCTCATAAATGGGGACCCCTCTACAAAATATTATTTCTTGATATTTCATAATCGCCTAACCATGAAACAAATCAAGCATGCTACCAAAAATAATTTCCTAATTATTTCATAACAGAATTGATTCTATTCTTGAAATCAAATATTTACAAAATTACCAAAAACATAAGGTGTCATGATTGACACAATATAATATCTTCATCTTTGTCTTGCTAGTTTCTTTGGAGGGGACCCTGAATCATTGATTTTAAGCTAAGGGGGATTGATCAATTGATCACACTTCTACCACAATGTTGGATTTGGGAGAGGAGAGTGAAAGTAGCTCTGACAAGCTATCTTGAGGTTGTTGAACGTGGTGTAATTTTGATTGTTAGTAAATAAAGTTTTTACTAGCCAAAGCAATTGGAATTCCCTCCTCAGAAAATTGAATATAAACTTTCCTTTGAGGGTAGTAGTATTCTCATGAGCATAATATACTTTTATATTTTCCTCCACCAATAATTGTTGGTACTTCTCCCATGTGAGTAGGTTCTCTGGAGCATTCCAACAATTGGGAAATAAAACTCTAGTCCTTCTGTCAAATTTCAAAGCAAATGTTGCCATAGATTTCAATAGGTCACTTAAACGCTCCTCAGGTTTGGCCCTGACTTCTTCTTTCTAAACCATCTTGGAGATTTAAATGATTTCCCATATCCAGTCGAAAATATCCATTATCCTTAACTCACTAGTTGGCTTTTCATTGAGGTACTTGATCATTTTCTCTGCTATCTTGGAATTTTTTCCATCCTCCTCTCTAACAGATATGATAAAGAACTCGAGGTCCTTGACTGCAATATTATGTTCTGTAACTAGGGTCAAGTGCTCCCAGATAATCTTCACTTCAGAAATAATCTCATCCCAAATTAGTTTCCTAACCTAAATGAGGGACATGTTACCCTTTAACATGTCTTTCATCTCTATGATCTTCTCATTTGACCTCTTCAACTTGCATTTGATCTGTTCCACATTCCCCCTAGTTGCCTCTAGCTATCTCTCTTTTTGTGTGAGAGTACGCATGGTATTCTACAAATCAATTGTCACCTTCTTGTGTTTCCTTTCAGACAACTGTAACTTAGTGAGGGCATTGTTCAACTATTTAATGGGGTTTTGTGGGTCTTTTGACATAATGAAAACGGAAATGTGAGAGTCAATTATTTGTTGGAATTCGACTGCTTGTTGTTTAAGGGCTACCACGTCACTATTTATATCTATCATCTCCTTGGCCAACATATCCTTTTCATTCTCTACCTGGTCAAATCCTTGGATTGTACATGATCAGATGGAGACATTTCTAGCTTTTTCCTTAGCTCCCGAATCTTAGATTGTGAGCCATGAATGATAGCCTCTAGAATAGTTTCATCCTCTAGGTTTACCCCCAGTTTAATGATTAAATATTTTTAGTCTTCATTTAGAAAGAGAATGGCTCTTTAGTTGGCCTTTTTTTTGTTTCACCCTGATGGCAACACATTCTAACAGTTTTCCAGCCTTGCTGGCAGTGAGGGAAATTTTTCTTAGCTCATTGTATAACATTTCTCTAGCATACATATGCAAATTTATTTTTTCCCCAAGGGGGTGCTTTCCATGTCTAGAGAAAGGTCTACAATCCTAATTTGTGACCTTGATGGGAAGGAATGTGTTATAGGGTGATGGAAAGAGAGCTTCACCTGACTCCTCTCCAAGTCCATGGCAGCTAGGAGCCTAGTCTGATAAGGGAATGAGTGTGATGTAAACTATTGCAACATTTCTTCCTTAAATAATTTTTTTTCTCTCCTCCATAATTTTCCCTTCCCCTTTTAGGCCCGCTGTGGATAAACTTCCCAGAGCGCAAAATATTCTCACCTCTGTGGAAGTGGGCATTGCAGTTTGTTGGGGGTCTTCAAGGGATACTTAGAAGCCTAGATGGTCTAGTTTCCTTTCAGTCAATGAGGTGTCAAAATAATCCTCAACCTCTTCCTCGGTCAACTTGGCCCTCTTCTGGGATGAAGCCTCCTCCATCTTTGTGTCTCTAGCTTCGTCTAAGATTTTATTTTTAGTCTTTTCATTTGGAGCTGGTGTTTCAATTTTTATTTCTGTATTAATGGGCCAAGAATCGAAATTAGCACTCTGAAAGGTTTTTCTAGAATTAACAATAAAAGGAACAACCTCCCTACATAAATTAAACATATATCCCTTATTGTCAAGGACGAAGTGGATTTGGTCATCATTTAGACCATGTCTAATGAATTCTATGAAAAAAATTATTATGGGCATGAAAATAGGTAAGCGGTATGGAGAATATCTAACCCATAAACCCTAATATTAGTGTAGTTCTCAAACAAGTACCAATCAACCACCATTTTGTCGTTGCTAAGATGCATGATTTATTTTTTCTTGGGCAAGATCATAGGAGACAAAACATTGTTTATAACAGAATAGGAAATGGCCATGTAAGTGGAAATGACCTGAGATAAAACCTCATTATTCTCCTTTTTCTTTAGGGCACTATCCCAATGAAACACCAAATTTCTCTTCTCGTGGGAATCTATGATACTTATGCCCAAGTATTCAAATCTATCTGAGTGAACAAAAAGAGATAAACCAACAAAAAATAATATATGAAACAATGAGTTACATGAAAATAGTTGAACTGGAATTTAATAAATTCTACCAGAAATGAGGGTATGTCAAGGACACTATCCAGTATCATCATTGTGTGTAGGAATCCTATGGCTGCTTTGGTGACATTAGCAGTTTCTTCCTCCCAAAAGAGAAAGACGATGACAGTCAGAATGGGTTGTACTGCTTTAGTAAACATGGATGTAGGGAACTTATCAGCAACATGGAGGGTTTAATTTTTAGGTGCCAAAATTGGTTGGAGGAGGGCTTGTTGTTCTCCAACTCAGAGTGAATTATAGGCATAGAAAAAAGTGGTTTTAATGAATATTTCAGGGTTGGAAGACCTTGGACATAAGAGGGAATTTTGGATAATTTCTAGCGTAATTTCCAGGATTTTCTCTCTAGTTGAGGGTACGAAGCAATTATTTTCTTTAATGTAGCATGTTGTGAGCCAAGAAACAAATTCAGGGAAATGGTATACTGTGGGGGCGACCTAGTGATACAACCCTGACTCTACAACCCGGAATGGGTCTTCACTTCTCAAATATCGATCATATAAGTTAAAACATAGTTTTATAGTTGGAAAGAGTAGAAGGGGTCGTAGATTTCATCCGCCATGTCCATAAAAGGTTCAATATGACCAAAGGTTTTCGTTTTCTAAGATTTGGGTGTTTTAGGCGCCGATTTATTCATTTTTATCATTACGGAAATGATTAACCAATGAGGATTGTGGATTACTTGGTGACTGGATGAAATTGGGCATGGAGGCACTAGAGGTGCTCTGCTCTTACCTGGTAGGTTGAACGGGGCTGAGCGCAAAGAGCGACTGGGGGACACCGTTGGCAAGAAACAAATTTGAAATCACATCGACTAGCATGGGAGGGTTTTATAGGCGGGTAGAACAATGGAGTGGTGCGTGGATGGGATAATGGTAGAGATAGGATTAGGGAAGACACATGGAGCAATGGGGTTGGCCAGGAATTGGGGGGAGGGGGGGGCTCTCGGCCCTAAATTTTTCACACTCGCTTGCTGAAGTCTCTGGTGAGATGGCTTTCGTTGGCGAGGTGTGGTCCTATACACTTCGTCAAGGTGATTGAACAAGGTCAGGGATGAAGCTTGACCCCCCTTAGAATCAATCCTGATCGTTGATCGGGTATACCTAATTTATGACTTTGACTTTGCGAAGGCTAGTGTCAGCTTATTTGTCGCGCTAGTTACCCCCCCAAAGTGTTTTCTAGGACCCAACAGACATAGGACCAATGATGATCCTCCCACTAATTTCTCATTGATTAGATATTTCTATTCAATGTAGAGATGGACCTAGTTCCTATTATATTTTACCTGTTTATCTTCTTCCTAAGTCTTCGAGGTTATCACTTTGGGATACACCATCGGGTGTTACTACTGGGTGGACCCTGCCCACTAGGTTACACCATGATGCTTCATTTTTCTGCCATTTACAAATCCTCCGGGGTATTTCAGTCGAGTGGACCCTTCCCGCTTATTTATACCCCAACATCTTTATGTTTGTGTCATCCTTGAGTCCTTCAGGATGCTCTCACCAAGGAACCATCACCGAGGTGACGTCATCTTGGTACTTCACCCTTGCCACTTCACTTTATTCACATTTTACATCATGATGGGTAAACTAGACTGGGTGGACCCTGTCTGCTCAGTTGCCTCCCGACGCTGAACTTTGGTGTACTCTTTTCATTCTGCCAAGATAACTATGCTAGGTCCCACCCTCTTAGGTACATCCCAACGCTTAACTTTATTTTATCTTTATCAGTCCATCGAGGGAAATCACTCTAGGTGGGTCCCACTTGTGACCAATAGAACTGTTTGTCACAACTAAAGTATCAACCACGTCGTCCTGGATCTTTGTGTAGAGATTCCACCAACCCTAACACTGAATTTCACACTTAATCCAACTTTGGATACGTGTCAAAGGCTCATCCAAAATATTTTTAGATTTACAATCCCTTTTAACCTTGTTTTATTCTTCTTAAGTTTTTCAATCCATCCCTGCATACTATGGAATATCTCCATCTAATACATGAAAAATTAAAAGAGAGGATGAAGAGGGAACAACATCGGCTCCAACTAGGGACAATGCTCTGTAGAAAAAGCATTGAGAACCTTCAGATTAGTGCCTTTAACTTGGGCATGGAGTCAAACTAATTCATATACAAAACAAGAAAAAGGAAAACAAAATGAGCACTCTTGTATTTATAACAGCTCATAGATATTTACAATGGATAAAGGTGAAGTTATTTAATGTTGGATGTAGTGCTTCAGTAACTTCCCATTTACAGGTAGCTCAAAAACTTCACCATCTAGGTTCTCTAGTAAAAATGTATTGTTCCCTTTGGCTTCAACTATTTTGAAAGGTCCAAATCATAGGGGATCAAATTTCCTGTGCTTGCCCTTTTCTTCTCTTATGATATCCCATCTAAGCATGAGATCACATGGCTAAAAAATCTTATCCTTAGCCTTCCTGTCAAAGAGAGTTTTCATCTTATCCTAGTATTTGATTAGAATTTCAGTTACTTGTCCCATACTTTCTTGCAATTCCACCAACTAATTTACTCTCATGGTTAGATGGTTTGGCTCCTCATTTGCACCCTGTAGGAGTTTGGCACTAGCATAACCAATTAGGCAGGAAATACTATAGCAATCCCATATACTAACTCAAATGGGGATTTCCCACTTGACCTTTTAGTAGTGACTCTGTTAGCCCACAATGCAAGCTTAAGTTGAGAGTCCCAATTCTTCTGATTTTGGGATATGATCGTCTTAAGGGTTGTTACTAAGGTCTTGTTGGATGATTCTGCTAGTCCATTTCCTGTTGGGTAATAAGTAGTTAAATTCCCCAAAATAATATTATAATTTTAATAGAAATGATAAATATGGCTGATTTAAACACCTGAGCATTATCAATAACAATTTTTCGTGGACAACCAAATCTAGCTAGGATTTTCTCCTCCATAAGCTTGATGACCACCACATTAATTTAATTCATGGAAGGGATGACCTCTACCAATTTGGTGAAATAATTTGTTGCTATGAGTATCCATTTGTGCTACCCACTGTATGATGGATGTATTTCTCCAATAAAATATAGCCCCCACTTCCTGAATGGTTCATCTAAAACAAGGATCAAAGGGAGGGGTGCTAGCTTACATTTTTCAGGAAAAAATTGGCACTTTATACATTCTCTCACTTGTGCATGGACAACACCAAATAAATTGGGCCAATAGAAACCAACCTTTATAATTTTATGGGCTATGAATTTCCAGCTATAGTGTCCCCCACAAACAAAATTATAAAACTCATCTGTTACGTTGGAAATTTCTTCTTCCACCAAACATAAAAATAAGATTCCCACAAGGTCCTTCCAGTACAAGTGACCATTAGAAATGATAAATTTTTGTGCTTGTAGCCTTAGAGCTCTATATTTTATTTTTTCAAATTTAGGTGGGAATTCCATAAAAAAAAAATCATGAACCACACATTTATACTAATACGAGACTATGTATTTATTTGAATTTTCTATGTTTCCCTATTGATATCGTCCTGTTCACCTTGCTTCTTTTATTCTGCCTCGTTGGCTATCATGTTTATACCCAAAGTATGACAATTTGTTTCTAATAAAATCTGTGACAACCCCTATCTCTTTATCAATTTTGTGGGCTTGATGTACATGTCATACTCTTGGATCTTGGAGATCCATTTACCTATCTTGCCTTCATTGTCTCCTTGTGTAAGGTTGTCTTTAACAATGGTTGTAGGGACATAAGAAATTATCCTCAATTGAAGAATATAAATTTGGAAAGCTTTCAGAGCCTTGAACAGGGCATAGGCCTATTTTTCTAGGATATTATATTTCAGTTCTGCATCCCTTAACACCTGACTGAAAAAATAAATTTGTTTCTCCATCTCTTCATCATTCCTCTATAGTAAAACAATTTCCACTGTGTTAGGAGAGGAAAAATAAAAAGTGAGGAATGGATTTTGATTATTAGGACTGGCTAAAACTAGGGCTTCTACAAATGCCTTCTTGATCCTTGGACACAAGAGGGAATTTTGGATTAGTTCTGGAGTAACTACTAGGATTTTCTCTCTGATTAAGGATACAAAGAAATTATTTTCTTTAATATAGTATGTTGTGAGCCAAGAAAAAAATTCAGGGAAATAGTATATGGTGGGGGTGACCTGGTGATACAGTCCTAACTTTATAACCAACAATGGGTCTTCAATTCTCAAATATTGGCCATACTGTATAAATTATACCAATGGGATTCAATCCGATCTTGTGATGTATTAAAACAAGATACTGAATCCTTCTCCAATATTTGCAGGATAAAAAACACAATCGCTCAATCACATGCAAGTAAGAGAAAGAAGTAAATCAATTGCACAACACAATATATTGTTGGGGAAAGCAACTGCTAAAAACCCTGATATCATATATTGTATAAATTCAAGGAATCATGAAACAATACAATGGTTAATCTCTCATGATATTCTCCAGCACTCTGCAAATTGTCTCCTGCTGATCTAGGAAAAATTAGACAAACAAAACCAATTATAAGCCTTCCTTCAGCCTGACTTGCTGATCTAGGTGGCTTCAGACACCCTTAGGAGACCAAGAGGGCTGATGATAGGTCAAAATTCAAAGTGGTCAAATGGCTCTTGAAAATTACTCGTCGCCCGGATTCTAATGTTGCGAACGAATCTCCAATCTGAGCCTATATGGAGAAGTTAGAGCAAGTCAAAGTTTTGGTCAAAGTTGGGCAGTGGGCTAGGTTTAAGTGTCCCACAAATTCACCGTCAACCGGCAGGGAACCCAGCTCCCGAAAATGGGTGAAATTGTGGCCTTGTTAATTTTCCCAATGACTCTTATTTGCGTTAAAATCGAAAATAACCATTATTATTAAAAATAACAAAAAAAAAGAATAAAAAATGGGGTTGGCGGCACCAACCCCGCCACCCCACCGCATGACCATATTATAACACATTTAAAAATTATGGGGCGGTGGGTCATGACCCCCGTCGCACCCTCCGCCCACGGAAACCATACATGGTATATATATTAAACCAAAAAACAAATTTTGTGCCGGGGCCACTTGGAGCAAACCCACCCATCGATCTGTAAAACCCTCTGCCACAACTGTAAAAATAACACTATTTAAATGGGTCGGCCCTCCTGATGCGGCAATCCAACAACCAACACTATAACAAACACACCTATTTAATACAAACACCATACAACATATAACAGTTATGTATTATCGTGCTTGAACTAAAAATTAAAACAAAAAAAATGTTAAATGCCAATTTGGGTGGGGTCAGTGGGGTTGGAACCCTCGACCTCCGCCTTGTCACTTCCACCCTTAACCATTAGACCAACAACCTTTCTTGTAAACTTCGCTGACATAAATAATATTTAGAACCCTTTTCATTTTCATTCAACACAACCAACAGAGGCTGAGTGGGACCGAACAATGGAGAAATTTTCTTATTTGTAGGTGTGGAACCGTGAGCCACGACAAGCGGAACCATGTGTGGGCATGCTTTTCGAGGCAGAGAATTTTTGCAGAGAAGATTCCTTGATGCTTGAAAGATTTCATGGGGAGGTAAAATTCCATTTCATCATAATGATATGAAGTTTATGGTCATTTTAACCAGAATTTCGCAAGGAACGCAATGGTAAAGCCAGAATGGCCATCTAAGCAGCATATTTGTAGATTCCCTGCAAAACAAAATCTTAGGGAATCTTGAGGGAATCAAAAGATTCCTTGAGGCCCAAAACTTGCCAGAGTCCATTTTCGACAATATTTATGTCGGTTTTACACCTCTCGGCGACAAGAGCTCAAAGGGAATGTCTGTTTCAACAGCAAAGCTTCCCATTTCTCATCCATTTCCCAGATTGGAGTGAAAGTATCTAATTATCAAGTGTGGACAGTCGATTCTATGCACCTCTATGCCACGAGTTCACTGGTACATCCAGATTCAGTAGCTGAGCATCCACTTCTTCAGCCAACTTCAGGGGTTGAGGTATATGAAATTTAATCATGTGCCTCTTTTTGCTGTGAGATGTATTATGATTTATAGATCCCTGCTTGATGCATGTTGTAGGATCTTGTTTTTGCTTCATGTGAGATTATGTCATGCTGATAGGAGGTCCATTGAGAGTGAGAGTTCATGTATCAGAATGTCTCGCGGAGAGACAAACTACTCATGTTGAGGGCACATCCTTCTATGAACATCATCCATGTACATCTTCCCATTTTCGGAACTATATGAAGAGGCCTATCCCATTTTGACACGAGGCCTAGAGACGTAGCCCACACTAGGTGAACTCCATTATCAACGTCTTGTGTTTTCATGTTGCTGATGGTTTCCTTGTTTCCCTTGTTTACAACATGCACATGTGTTATTTTATGCTCTTTTGAAATGGAATTATAACAACATCATAGAAGTAAAATATCATGGATAAACCTAGTAGTTGATGGACCTAGATCAAGTGGTATTAGAGTGTTCTTATTGCTGATGCGAATTGCGAGCATGAACACCAATTGAACATGCATTGGATGATGGAAAAGACATGTACGAGGCCATGCTTAGGATGTCCAAAATGGTGGACATTATGTATGAAGCTTATGAAAGATGTGAGAAAGACGAAGTAGAAAGTGATGCTTCATCTTCTAGTGAATATTCATCGCCCTCACTGTATTCTCATCATTCGAATGAGGAGATCAACCATAGACTTCAAGTAGATAATGTTGATTTGAAAGTGCTTCTATGAGAGGAGAAAGAGGATAAGAAGAGAGTGCAACTTCAGTTGCAAGCCATAGAGGTAGCCATGGAAGAACTTAAGCGCAACAACCAGAGCCTTCAAGCAAAGAATGTCGAATTAAGGAGGCTTCTCCAAGAAGAGAAATAATAAAAGTAGAGATTGCAGCTTCAGTTGTGAGTCGCGGAAGAGGCTTTTGAGGAGTTGAAGCACAACAAAGGTTGGAAGAAGCCATCATCACTTGTTTCTGAATTGACATATGAGGTAAACAATGTTGATGTTTCTTCAATTTCATATTCACATGCTATCATTTCTGTGGGAAATGTGGAGATACCCATTACAGGAACTACCATGAGACTCCTCACCAAGATGGGATACAAAAGGGGAGGACTTTGCATTAATGGCCAAGGCATGATTCAACCATTGGAGGTCATGCAGAGACCTTGATTAGAAGGTTATGGGTAAACTGAAGGACAATGCTTGAAGGTTTCAGAAGATTACAATGCATGGTTGAAACCATTGGGGAAAGATATTGATGGGAACACTTCACCATCATCCTATGACAACGCACATGGTAGTGAAAGAGCTGAGGCAAGCTCTCATCACCATGATCACACCAGAGACAACAGAGAAAGGTATAACAAGTCTCAATATTCTAGTGTTCATTTTGATTACAATAATGTTGCTAATAATGAACATTGATAATGGCATTGGAAAACATGTAGTTTTTGTGGGTTACATAACCATGTATTTTCTAAGTGTTGGAAAAGGATGGAAAAACAAAGGAGGATGAGGCGTGAAATGCCTTCTCCACAACAAGAAAAGAAGAACGTAAAGAAGGTCTAGAGGAAGAAGACTCATTACAGTCATTGTGATAGAAGCGGCCATCAGAGAGCCACATGTTAGAGGCTCCATCCAGAGTAGCGCCTTAAAAACAAAGTGACCTTGATGAACCAGTTGAAACAATTGTTCGACAAGAAAATGCACCACAGAGAGATGACCCATTAACTTTGATAAGTGAGAGATGGTTTTTATAGATTTGGTAGCGTGTTTGGATTTACTTTGTAAATCATGTGTTGCAATTAAAATGTAAAAATGATGATGTGTTTTCCATCAATTGTTAAGCAACAATAAAGTTTTGGCCTTGTATTGATAACTGGGGTATTGATTCCATTTTTATGTAAACTTGAACACTGAGTATGTGTTATAAACTCATGGCAAGTATGGGATGCTTGGGTCATAGATTGGTCACTTATTTAAGCATGTAATTTGTAAAATATTGTACTACAGTTTTGAAGAAGATGCAGGTGTCAGCTCATCGCTTATGGCTCTGAAGGACAAAGGTGAAGGAGAATGAAGGGTGACCTTTCAGGACACTTGTGACGCAAAATAGGTAAAAATTAGCCGCATGTTATTTTCATGCTTTTGGTGGGCCAAAAGCTCCTCAGTGGGGAGGATTGATCCAGGTGGCTCCAGACACCGTTAGGAGACTAAGAGGGCTGATGATAGGTCAAAATCCCAAGTGGTCGGAGTTATCTTGAATCCGGTTCAAGTTGAAGTACTCGTCACCCTGATTCCAACGATGCGAACGAATCTCCAATCACAACTGGTATGGATAAGTTAGAGCAAGTCAAAGTTTTGGTCAAAGTTGGGTAGTGGGTTAGGTTTAAGTGTCCCACAAATTCACTGTCAACCTGAAGGGAACCCAGCTCTCGAAAATGGGAGAAATTGTGGCCTCATTAATTTTCCCAATGACCCTTATTTTCGTTAAAATTGAAAATAAAAATTATTATTAAAAATAACAAAAAAAATACAAAAAAATTATGGTGGCAGGCCACCACCCCCCCCCCCACCCGACTGCATGACCATATTATAACACATTTAAAAATTATGGGGTGGTGGACCATGACCCCCACCGCACCCTCCGCCCACGACAACCATACATGGTATATATATTAAACCAAAAAACAAAGTTTGGGTTGGAGTTGCGTGGAGCAGACCCCGTCCACTGGTCCGTAAAACACTCCGCCACAACCGTAAAAATTGGCACCATTTAAATGGGCTAATGAGATTTGAACCCGCGCCGGCCGAGAGGGCCGACCCGCCCAATGCAGCGGTTCAACAACCAACACTATAAAAAACACGCCTATTTAATACAAACACCAAACAACATATAACGATTATGTATTACCGCGCCCAAAATAAAAATTAAAACAAAAAAAACGTTAAACGCCAATTCGGGTGGGGTTGGTGGGGTTGGAATCCCTGACCTCTGCGTTGTCGCTTTTGCCCTTAACCATTAGGCCAATGACCTTTCTTGTGAACTACACTAGCACAAATAATATTTAAAACCCTTTTCATTGTCACTCAACACAACGAACAAAGGCTGAGTGGGGCTGAATGGTGGAGCGATTTTCTTATTTGCATGTGTGGAACCACGATCCATGGCAGGCAGAACCATGTGTGAGCACGCTATTTGAGGCAGAGAATTTTTGCAGAGAAGATTCCTTGATGCCTGAAATATTCCATGGGGAGTTAAAATTCCATTTTTTCATAATGATATGAAATTTACAATCATTTTAACCAAAATTTCGTAGATAACGTGATGGTAAAGCCAAAATGGCGATTTGAGCAACATATTTGCAGATTCCTTGCATAACAGAATCTTAGGGAATCTTGAGGGAATCAAAATATTCCTTGAAACCCAAAACTTGCCAGAGTCCATTTTCAACAAAGGTTATGTTGATTTTAAACCTCTAGGAGATAGGAGATCAATGGCGATGTCCATTTCAGTAGCAAAGCTTCCCATTTATTATCCATTTTCCAAGTTGGAGTGACGATGTCTGATTGTCAAGTGTGGACAGTCGATTCTATGCACCTCGATGCCACGAGTTTGATGGTTCAACTAGATTTAGTAGCTGAGCACCCTCTTCTTCAACTAGCTTCAGGGGTTGAGGTATATGCAGTTTAATCATGCGTCTCTTTTTGATGTGAGATGTATTATTATTTCTATATCCCTGCTTGATGCATGTTGCGGGATCTTGTTTTTTCTTCATGTGAGATTATGTCATGCTGATAGGAGGTCCATTGTGAGTGAGAGTTCCTGTAGCGGAACATATCACGGAGAGACAAGCCACTCATGTTGAGGGAACATCCTTTTATGAACATCATCCATTTACATCTTCCCATTTCAAACACTATATGAAGCGACCTAACCCATTTTGACACCAGGCCCAGAGACGTAGCCCACACTGGGTGAACTCTGTTATCAACGTCTCGTATTTTTATGTTGCTGATGGTTGCATTGTTTCTCTTCTTTACATCATGCACATGTGTTATTTTATTCTCTTTTAAAATGTAATTCTAACAACATCACATAAGTAAAATATCATGGGTAAATCCGGTAGCTAACGGACTCGGATCACTTGCTCATGCTATTCCTAAATAACCAGGCCCCTATTAAATAGGAAAATAAACCTTCCTTGATTGTGCAATCCATCATGGCTTCCTCATGGATTTATAATTGCACATGGGAAATTCTCTAAAAATACAACTGATAGTTATGTTCCCTTTAACCTTTTTCTCAAATGGGTCATCCTCAGACCTGACATGCATGCAGCTAATAATAGTGAATCATCAGTTATTTGATTGATCAATACTTGTAAATTAAATCTAATTTAATTCACTGTACCTCTCACTAATTCATTACTCAGTTAGAACTAGTTGAACTGATTTTAACTCAGTTAATTGAGTTAACTGATTACACTTGCACCCCACTAGTGCATTAATTGGAACTGGATCCCAAAAATATTATAATCATGCCCCATCTTAGACCCTCAACTCGAATTTCTCTAAGTTAACTCAATCATCATGACTTAGTTAACCGATACAAGTTGTTATGAGATGAAATTACAATTTATTTTCCTCACCAGTGTGTAACCTCAGTTGTGTGTAACCTAACTAGCGTGTAACCTCACCAATGTGTAACCTCACTAGTGTGTAACCTCACTAGTGTGTAACCTCACTAGTGTGTAACCTCACTAATGTGTGACCTCACTAGTGTGTGACCTCACTAGTGCGTAACCTCACTAGTGCGTAACCTCACTAGTGCGTAACCTCACTAGTGCGTAACCTCACTAGTGCGTAACCTCACTAGTGCGTAACCTCACTAGTGTGTGGGTGCATTTTCTTGTTGAATTTCAACACATACTAGTTAAAACCTAGGTGTGAAAGGTGGTAAGAGTAGAAGGGATTGTGGATTTCAGCCTCCATGTCTATAAGATGTTTAGTGTGACCTAGCTTTGTTTCCTAGGATTTGAGGGTTTAGGCACTAGTTTATTCATTTTGATCATTAGGGAAATGATTAAATGGTGAGGATTGTGGATTACCTAGTGATAAAATGAAATTTGGCATGGAGGCATTGGAGGTGCTATTTTCCTAGCTGGTAGGCTGAACGAGGTCGAGCACAGAGAGCAACAGGGGGCACCATTGGCGAGAAATAAATTTGAAATCACAACGTCCAACGTGGAATCATTTTATAGATGGGGAGAATAATGGTGTGGTGTGTGGATTGGATAATGGTGGAGAGAGGATTGGGGAAGACACATGCATCCATGGGGTTAGATGGGAATTAGAAGGGGGGGGGGAGGATTTCTGCCTTGTAGTTGTCATGCCTACTTGTTGAAGTCCCTCGTGAGATACAACTTTAGTGGTAGGTGTGGTCCCCCCACACTCTGGTAGGGTGATTGAACAAGTTCAGGGTGAGGCTTGACCTTCTCGAAATCAATCCTAACCGTTGATCTACTATACCTACTTTCTGCCTTTGACTTCTTGGGGGCTAGAGTTGGCTTATTTTCTACACTAGTTACCCCCCAAAGTGTCTTCCGATACCTGAAAAACATAGGAGAAATAGTGATATGCCTACTAATTTCTCGTTGATTAAATCTTTTCATTCAATGAGAGGGTGGATCTGCTTCTCCTTGTCTTTTACATGTTTGTCTTCTTCCTAAGCCTTCTGCATTATCGCTCCGGGATACACTACCTAGTGTTACAACTGGGTGGACCCGACCTGCTAGGTTACACCCCGACGCTTCAGGTTTCTTCCATTTACAAATCCTTCCAAGTATTACATGCCAAGTGCACCCCACCAGCTTGGTTATACGCTGATGCCTTTATTTTTGTGTCATCATTAGATCCTCTGGGATGCTCTCGCTAGGGAACCATCACTGGGGTGATGTCATTTGGTCCTCCGCCCCTAGTGATTTTATTTATTCACATTTCACATCCTGTCAGGGAAACTATGTTAGGTGGACCCCACCTGCTTAATTTCCTCCCAACAATGAACTTTAGTGTACTCTTATCATTATGCCAAGACAAATCTGCCGAGTGGACCCCACTTGCTCAGATACATACCGATGCTTAACTGTAATCCCGCTCTATCACTCCACCAGGGAAAATCCCACCAATTTGGTTCCACCTGTGACTAAACTATTTACCATAGATAACGTGTTAGCCACGTTTTCCCGGAGCTTCGCCTAGAGGCTCCACCAGCCTTGCCACCAAATGTGGCACTTAATACAACTTTGACTATGTGCCAAAGGCTCATCCAAACTCGTTTTAGTTCTGAAAGTCTTGTTAACCCTATTTTATTCTTCTTAAGTTTTTCAATCTTTCCCTGCATACTATGGAAGATCTCCATCTGGTGCATCAAAAATTAAAAGAGAGGACGAAAAGGCTACAACACACTAACTGCTATTAAAATAAAACCACTCACACACAATCAAAGCATAAAGAAACTATGAAATACTTAGATCAATCGAAATAATAAATAGAGTTGCAACACTTGAATAGTGAAGGGGGCCGTCCTTCACCAAATAGGGCTGTGAAGTTGCACAGACAGACTAAAACTTCAAAAGATGGAAAATGGCATAATATATTATATAAAAGTGTGGTAAAAAAATTCACTACACTCTGATATAACCCTTTCTCTTCACTAATTTTTCAACAACCAAGAAATCTCAAATTCTCCTTGATTTATACATGTCTGATCGGTAGTGACCCATTAGAATATCAAATTAAATAGTACATATTGAGATAATTTCCTATTGCACATAACAATGTTGTTACATCAATGATACAAAAAGTAAATTGTTATAATGTTTTCCAGATTATTATAACATTAGATTATGTCTATTGTCGAACTAACTTCTTGTTACTTTCTCTCTTGAGCTTCAGTCAAAGACCAGATGCTTAAGTTCCAATGAGGTTATAGGAATAATATGTAATATCCTTGCAAGTAACAACATTGGAAGTAGCAACACACCAATAAAGGTCATGTAATGATGTCAATCCTTCAAGCATCTACAACCAATCAAATGCATTCTTTCCAAACCATCACATGAGTAACCCAATACTAGGTGAACACTATTTAACGATCTTATATTATCACTTGAACAATATGATTTATAGATAATGTCATTCCTTGGTCAAAAATATAGATTATGGAAAAAATATATCAGGAAAAAGGGTGACATAGGACAATTAAGATAGTTTGTAGTCAATATAAATGGATAAAAAAGTGTACAATTCAAGGGCTCAAAATCTTCCCCCAACTTTCTATGTTGCATGTCCCAATGTAGCCAACTTCAATTGAGGTCCTTGTTTTCCCATGAATATATTTCATGCAAAGTGTTGAGCTAATAGCCTTCTTGTGTATATTTTTCCGGTGCTTTGAACCCTACTTCCATCCTAACCTATTCTCCTAAAAACCGCTTTGTTTTCTTCAATTCATACATTGGTTTATACCTCTCTAATGGAAATCAGATCAAAGGAAAATGGAATTTAAAACCCATCCAATGGGATCCCCTTTGTTCTTTGCACTGTAATTATCTATTCAGGTGGTCCATGGATATGATAAGGTTTGGATATATGAAAGGTTCCCTCATTTTAACAACTAATGGAGAAAATTCCCATATATTTATAGAGCCTTGTACGGAATCAATGGCTATTCCATTAATAATATGTACACATTTTTCAATAACATGTGTTTGAAGAATTACCACCATCCTCGAGAGGTCAAGTGACCTAGTGATACAACCTTGGATTCTGATGCACTCGAACAAACATGTTTTTCTCTAATTCTTATTTCACAAACAACCTGGGCTCATTCCACATTTTATTGAGAAGCCTTCCATTTAACTTGGTGCGTGAGGTGAGATACAAATGCCCTCAACTTAAGGTATCCTATATAAGGGGTAGGATTGAAATTTATTTCACAAGAAATAATAAATTCATGTAAATAAAACTCACATAAGGCATATTGTGTAGTAGTATCAACTTCGTAAAAGGCATTCCAAAATGATTTTTCATACATAAAATAATAAGACCTATCTTTAATAATGGTTGTAATTTTCAAAAAAAAATAAAATCTTGTAAGTACAAGGCATAGGTTGGAGATGGTGGTTGAAAACTTAACAACTCCTAGACAAGTATCCCTATCTGTTGCTTCTCTTTCTTTAACTTTTCCACTTGTTTTTGAATGACCTGAAATTTATCCAAATATTATTTCCACCATATTTTATCCATCTTGAAAAAGGTTAATTCATCTTCTCTTTTCCTCTCCATGTTTCTAATGATTTGTTGATGCTCTTCCAAAAGAAAATTTCCCTTTTGGCAGGACATCACCATTATTTTCCATTTAACACACTCTGTCTGTAATAATACAAAGGAGTAAGATTCAATAGTAGAAGTCCCAACCTCTTCTTATTCTACTTCTGTTTGTGTAAATTCCTCCTTAAATAATAGAGCTCAAGGATTTATACCTACAAAGAAAATTATTTTCCTTACTTTTGACTTTTCACCCAGAGTATTTGATTTCATTGACTTCTGTTGATTTCTCAATATCCTAATCATATGCTTCAATCTCTAATTATCATTCTTCAATATTACTATTTTCCTGATTAGGAAAGACGGTTTATTTTCACTCCTTATGACCTTCTTCATACTGGTATCCCTCTCTTAATCATTCCCAACATCCTCAACATAAATTGGTTCCTATATGGCTAGCCCTTGTGTCACAGTTCGAGCATCATTCTCCTCATCTACTCCAAAATCTTGCAAGTCTGGCACACCACCTTCTTTTGTGACTGGTTCTTATGTAACAACCACATTGTCACTTCCCTCATTCACACTAGATCCTTGTAAATATGATACATAATTTTTTTTTGTAGCTGGTTCTTGTGGAGAAAATATGGTATCAAATCCTTCATCAAATTATGTTGTAGTTGGTTCTTGTGGAGCAGCTACATTATCCAATTCTTCATCAAATTCTATTGTAGCTGGTTCCTGTGCAGTAGCTACATCATCCAATTCTTCACTAACTTCCACTATAAATAGCTCTTATGGAGTAGTTATAGTGTCAAACCCTTCATCATCATCCATTTTAGTTGATTCTTGTAGGGAAGATACAATATCCCATTATTCACTACTTTCTATCGCAGTTGGTTCTTGTAGGGAAGCTACATCATCAAATTCCACTTCCTTATTTACGCTTAAGTCATTTTTAGTGCTGGTCAACTACCTTATAGTTGGTTCTTGTGGAGCAGCTAGAGTATTAGATTCTATTTTTGAGTCGGGTTCTTATGTTGACGACTTGTCATTATCTACTATAGTTAGTTCTTGTGGAGCAACTACAATCACACTACAATTTCCATTATATCATTATGACTTCAACACATTGTTCATTAATTTCATCAGTCATATCGAAACCTAGTTCTTGTGTAACAAGCTTGTTATCCCATCTACTCAATATTGGTAGTATCATAGGGTGTGTTTTATCTAATTCAAGCCCATTTACCTCATTATCCTTCTTGGTAGGAATGATACAAATACTTGATATACTTCTTCATCTTTCGAGAAGTGGCTGGTGTTACCACCGATATCTCCCTATTTTTAGGCACTCAGGGCTATTCCTCCAAAGGGTTACCCGAATCATTTCCCTCATTCTCCTCCAAGGGTGTCCGAATGGGCTCTTCTAGCTCTTGTTCACCTTCAACTTCCTCGAGGCCATTATTCTGATCACAATACCCTTCCTCATTTTGCATAGGTTCACTTTATTCACCTTCTTGCCATTCCATTGGTTGTTCTGCAAATTATAGGAACTTCTTCCATGTCCTCTGAGTATTCCTCAAGGCATCAAGGATCAAAATCTTAACTAACCCATGGTTCATTATTGTTTCTATCGGGTGCTTCTTACCCTTTTCAATGTGAGCCATATGTTGAAGTGATTTCAACAAGTAATATGGAACTTTAACATATGATTATGATGTAATTGAAATAAAAATTTCAAGTGATAGGCAAATATTACCTTAAATCGACCCTCACTTGTCAAATAATTTTGCACAAAGAGAGATACATCATTTCATAGGTTTGACATGGAATTCCACACATATCTTTTCCCGCATGGATGAAGTAGTTCACATTCCTATGTGAATTTATTTGTTTCTCCAAACAGTGACATTCTTATTGTAAACCATCATTCTCCTTGCCACGGAAGCCATATTACTTTCATTATCACATCCTATATTACCAAAGTTACCATTCCCTTTACTATATGCTTCTCTTGATCCAAATTCTAATCAAATTGTATTGTTTCTCCTGCATTAAATTCATAAATCTTTTCAAAATATATAGTCCATCCTGCATTCTGAAACACTTAACAAAATTCTTGGTTTGCTCACAACTAAATTATTCATGTCGAACATGAACCCCCCATTTTGCAATTGGCATAATTCCCAGCAAATGAAGCTAGAACTACTCTCACATCTGCATGTAGAGAAAATGAGTGACGATGTTGTATGTTCTCCCAATTTTACAAGTTTCCATTTAAAATAAATGGGTATGGTTTGATTTTATTGGGTATAATAATGAAAAGTGTGTGGTGCAGTCATTGAGGGTGGTGACACCACCCCCCCCCCCCCACCCCCCCACCAAAATGAAATGTTTGAACATCCTCGCTCATGGTTGTTGCACTGAAAATTGTCACCTTGACATTCTGCTATGTGTATGAGCTCATTATCACTCATACTTTCCTCCTTTGCAAGTCTAAAACATCAGTTCCTCATGTCAAGCCTTAAAAATAATAGAAAAGCTCTTAAAAGTCTCTAAAACTCTGGTATCGCACTTTCTCTTTGTCTTACCTGCAGTCCCGCACCTAATGGTCATGTATCCTGCGTACCTGACTGCAATTTCTCTGTGTTAAGAGTGTGGATTGCTGTAAAAGATTAAAAAGGTGCAAGTAAACTCAAAAAGCTCACTTTCAGTCATTTCTAGAAGCCTTTGGAAGGAATCTTGCGGTGGTAGAACCGCTCTTTTCAGGTTCATGTATCCCATGCCTTAAGGAGCTAACCCCTTGATGTGAGGAGCTTATCCCTTTGAAGGAGGATTCTATCCCTTCATAGGTGGAACTATAACCTCCTCTTTTGTACTATAAAAAGAGGCCTTGGGCAGCCTCAAAGGGAGTTAAAGCTTTAGTGTTAGTTGAGGTAAAGTGCTGTTGGAACTTAGACTCCTTTAGCTGAGATTTTATAAGGAAAGATTACATACTTGTATGTATCTCGGTTGGAAGAGTGCAAGACCTGTCAAAGTAGAGGAAATTCCTGCTTCGGACCCCAGGAGGACCTGTTCAACATCAAGGCTGAAAAGGTTGTAAGGTTCTTCTACTATTTCAAAGTTAATACAAATAAGTTTGTTTTTCTCAATAAGCTGTCAACTGATTGTTTATTTTATGGATTCCTTGATCACCATAATAGATATGATTTATGAATATATGCTATGCAGGTGCTATTTGATGTTTGTTTGTTTGTGATTGCAGATATTCGAAGATAGCTCTTTCGGGCGACTGAAGGACGACTGCTACAAATAAGCATTGGATCAAGGTAGGATTGTAACACCTTTGTAGCATTTACTTATAAATCGTGATATATCTAGAGAAAGATAGATTTAATTTTCTGTTTGTTGCTAGACTATCTTATGATACTAGGGAGATCGATCTTGTCCGCAAGATCGATTTATCCGGCCAACAATGGTTAGGATGGGTGAATAATGTCATTAATCACATTAATTCAAAGTAATAAATAGATATAAAAGAGCCCATATATGATTTTATCTTACCACAAGTGATGTGGAAATTGTACAATCGACGATTGAAGACGAGACAGATTAAAATGATGTTGGTGTGTGATATGTATGCCATTACTATATTGGCAACATAATATGCATGGAGATTCATAATGCAGTGGTACCAACCATTATTTAATGATGTTGGTACTCGAAAATATCAACAATGATTAGTATTCCGATGTGACAAATGTTAATAGCGAAAAAACACTATTTTTCCTAACAAGTAGCATAAAATGATGAAGCTTTCCTTTTGATAGGTATCAACAACTGATAAAGTTGTTACTTGAAAAGTGTATGTAACTTGTAAGGATGTTACTTGAAAAGTGTGAGCAACTAATGAAGCAGTTACTTGACAAGTGTCAACGATTCGGCTTTATAAAAAGAAATATCACAACATCGTGTCTAGAAATAAAATATAAGAATGATTTGAATTAAAAAAGGAAATTTATTAGCTATATTTTTATTTTTATTTATCTTAGTTTATTTCTTTTTTCAGTTTCCAAGTGCCAGCTAGTTGGTTTTCACATTTCATTTTCTCCAACTGCTCTCCTAAGGGTTATATATATATATATATATCTTTGTGTGTGTGTGTGTTATTTTATTTTAGATGGCAAGTGCCAACAAGCTGGTTTTCACTTGTCATCTGTCCAATTGTGCTGCTAAGATTTTTCACAGTTGGAATTATTATTTATTTATTTATTTCATATGGAGATTATGGTGGGGATGTTGATGTGGATGTGGAGATGGTTTTAGAGGAATTATTTTCGTTAGGAAATATTTCTAGTTGAAGGATGGTAGTAGCTTGTTTGATGAATGAATATTATGAAGTTGTGTGATGATATAGACAAAGTCGATGCCCATTAGAAAATAGAAGGGTATGATGTGCATAAATGGTTACTAGTTTGGCTTTCCCATTGTTAAAGACAATATCTATTTCACATGGGCCCAACCATCTAGCACATAATTTTCCCTTAAAATCCTTAAATCAGGAATCGTATAAAAGTTCCCAATCCCCAGGTTTGAACAACTTCTTTATGGTTAGTTGATTATGCCATTTGGCTTATTTTTTGTTGGACAAGATCTGTTATTTTAGTGCATCCAAAAAGATTTCTTCCAATTCATGAAGTTGTTCTAACTGATTCTTCTGTACTATTGATAAGTCCAAACCAACTTCAAGTGCATCCTTGAGTGTGCTAATTTCAAACTCAATAGGAAATATGGGGCACTTCCCACATACCAACTCAAATTGGGAAAACCTTATTGCACTTCTCCATGTCACCCATAAGGCTTCAGATAGTTGAACAACCCAATCAAGAAGATGATTGGCTACTATTTTAGTAAGAATATTTTCCAGTACTTTATTGGTGCTTTCAACTTGCCTATTTGTTTTGCAAGTGATAGGGAGAGGTGACCTGATGTTGAATCTTGTATTTCTAAAGAAGTGCCTTAATTCTATTACCTATAAATTGATCTCCATCATCTGTGACTACTTCCCTTAGTATTAGAGGAGTGGAGATTAATTAGAGAATAACGCGGTTTTGGAGGGAGATGGATCTCATGGAGGAAATGACTGAATTGAGTGGGGCCAAGGGAAATAAAGCTCACATTCTATTTAAGAAAGAAGATGGCAGCCATTTGAGATCATGTTTTAGAGTATTTTGAGATTGGTCTGCTTAGACTATTACTTCCTCTTGCTATTTAGCAAGGTAGTTTTGTTGTTTAGCACTGGGTGTTCCCGAGCGGGAATCCCACCTCTTTCCTCGAGGAGCCTCTTGGAAGAGTGTTGTATTCATTTCCACATTCAATTTTTCAGGCTAAGCTACAACTTCTTCATCAGTGCAGTTTCTGCAGGTTATTGTGCTGTGTTGCAGGGTGCAACAGTGGAGGGGTTAGAACCCCACTTTCTGAGCTATTTTCTCATAGGAGCAAGGTTTTATTCTCTTGGGAGATCTGTTTGGAGAGTTCTTGGGAAAATTTCAGATCCTTGGCATCAGGCCATACATTTCCCATCATTCCCAGCACTGTTCCATCTAGGGAATGCGTTATTTTTTAAGGCAACTTCAGCAGAAGTTCTGGTGGTTCCTTTGCAGTGTTTCCTTGTGATTGAGGGGTTCATCCTTTCATGGGAGGAGACCTTGAGGGGGGATACTTCAGATCTATCATAATTCAACCTTCTACACTCTTTTTCTTCAGTTTTCAGTGTATCTTAAGCCATTGGGCTTTAGATCCCATCTTGTATAGAGTGTATTTCTGAAAACCCCTTTCCAGGTTTCTTGTAGCAGTTGGTATTGAGCATAGATCTGTATTGAGCATATCTTTTGAGGCTTATAACAACCCTACATATTTTTTACATAATTTTTTTGTAGCAGTGTGTTTTTAACTGCGCTGTAGCAGTCTCCAGAATTCTTGTATTGTGACAACAGTTCATTTGTAGAGTGATTTCTTATGGGAGGCTTGTTCCTTCAATGTATATGATCAATGCATCGTTGTTATGTATGGATTTTATGATATAATACATGGATTAATGTCTCCATTTTGGTCTCCCATGTTTATGAGTTGATTTACACTGCTACTTTAAATTTTATGTTCATGTATTGCTGGATCTCCAATTTTGGGATATTATAAGATATTCCCATTATTGTTGATTTTCCCTATTTTTGGATATTACATCCTCCCCTACTATCAACTCCTTCTCACCATTATCCTTAGGATAAATATCAGAAAACTACTCAATACAGTGGGCCTTACCCTTAGAACACTTGTGCCTAGGTTCCTAATGCTCCTGACATGTGAAGCACAATTTCCTCCTCTAGAGGTCCCTCCTGGTTTCATCATCTAACTATCTCTGTCCTGTCCACTCACTTTTAGGTCTAATTTCCTTACCCTTATGATGAAAGGTAGTTCTAAGAGTTATTCTAGCCTTACAGAGTGCATCCTACATGTACCTAGTACCGGTGATCACATCCTTCAATGTGGTGCGCTTGTAGGCCCTCACCCATTCGCATACTGGCTATGTCAGTCCCTAAAAAAAACATCATCAATCTCGCCTCTGAGATGTTTGACACCATCATGGCTAGCATTTGAAACTAAAATATGTATGCCTTTGAACTTCTAGTCTATCTCAGTTGCACCAACTCTTTGAAATGTAGCTCTAGGTCCTTCCTGTCAAACCTCTTTATGATCCTTTATGTGAAATATGTGTAAGAAGTAATGCGGACTTTCCCTAGTGTTATCAATCCATGGTACCACCATTTCTGCATGTTGGCATCTAGATGTAAAGTAGCATACTTAATAACATCCACCTCTCTCATGGGGTTTAGCTTGAAATAAGTATCCAAATTCTGTGCCCACGCCCTAGTATAACTCTTGGATGATCCATCAAATTTGGGAAGTGTTATCTTTCCCAATATCCTCTACAATTCTTGGTTTTGCTTTCATCCTCCATGTGATGTCCCAACGCCAAGTTTATGTTTCTCCTTAAAGTGAAAAACCTACCCAAATGTTAGGGCCATCTTAATCCATGGGTTCAATGAATCATACTTCTCAATACCATATGTAAATGACCTCATCAAGGCCGCAAATGAATCTCATTCTCCTGAAGCCCCATTCACAAATTAGGGCATAGTGGGTTGGTTGGAATGGATAGTTATATATGGGATGTTTTGGAGATTTGTGCATGCATGCATGTCGCTCCCCTCACCATATCGATATCTACCTTCCCCATTATTATCTTTCTTCCCCTGATTTTGTATATGAGCGCTAGCCAACAACGCCGATATGCCCATCATGAGTCTCTACTACCTTGCGAGCGCAACCAACTTTTGTTCCTTTTCCCTTGTTTCGGTTCTTCCATGTTTTCCATGGTTTCCCCTTACTAATTATAATGCTCCCTTACTTGGTCTACCTCAGTTTCTAAAAAACAGTCACAGGAAACTAAAACACCGAATACTAAATCATCATAACTAGATCATACCAATGCACAATGAACCATTATTATATCAACCCATAAATCAATCCACTAAGTAACCAGTCGAAAATAAATATCATAACCACACTGTCATCAACACAGAATTAATCTGCAATCATTACAAACCCTGATCAAATTTACTTCATAAATTATAAGTGACTATTATGAATCATAATCGCGTATATACACAATTCGTCTAAATACAACCTACGTACATATCTCAAATCACTGAATTACTAAAACTGAATCACTGGATCACTCACTGAATTACTGACATACTGAGTCACAATAACAACTTAATCACATATTAACATCATGTAGCATCATCACTAGCCAATATTCTAATCCAAAATAAAATCAACCCAGTCAATACTTCCAGATACAAACTATGCTTATCAAGACATCATTGACATACAACAACAAATAGAACATATATCATCAACTGTCATCATCAAGAAAAAATTCAACCCTAGTACATATATGGGACTTATATAAAACATATATGCATGTGTACGTGATTACCATGCATAACACCCACATATATATACCCACATAATGAATAAAATATCACAAAATTTATACGTGATTGCACTAAACCAAATCCGCGTATGTATGCGACGTTATTGAAGAAAACCAGGGTATAAATCTTAAACTACCAAATCATATCTTCACTACAAATCACAACATATTTATTTCAAACTTTACTGTCAAATCAAATATTGCTTCAAACACATTTAAATAGATATTTTTTCATTATATATTCGAACACAAACAAATTAGTCAAGTATAACCATTAATAATCAATGCAATTTCATACCTTCCAAATCTGAGTCATCTCCTTGCTCCCTGGTGCACACCTATTTCAGATCAGATCACACATGAATGAATCTTCACGTGCACTGCTAACACCTTGATCTCCATTTCCTTATATATATTTTTCCTTAGCCAATACGTTAAGTAAATACCTTGGTAATGTTGTTAGTATTAGTTGACGGAATCAAATAAACGTTGCCACCACAATTACTATGGGAAATTACCATGGCAATGATCCACGATATCCAAATTTCCATGGTTTAGATTATGTACGCTACTTTTTTTCACAGGACCTGTGTATATACATGACCCTTCTTCACAGGAATTGTGTATGCTTTTCAAACCTCACTTTTATCACCCATCTATAACTGAACTTCTATTTCTCTGCCCACATCCTCTGTAACATTTGTACCAATATTCCTGATATCTACATTGGTTCCATAATCATCATATTATCACCACATTGACGTTAAGGATATATTTTTCAAGCATATTTCCATCAAGGAAAACACATAGCCATAATGCCAATAATCTACCCCTTTGGACTTGATGGAAACCAAAAAAAAAAATTGTTTGGAAACCACTTGCAAACACCTACAAACAAGCAAATAAACACTTGCAAACACCAAGTCTTATATCCCCCTTTAAAATCATGGGAAAAGGGCTGAACCAGGCTGAAGGAAGCTATTCCCTTGTCTGATATGCTAATATGAATCATGAAAGTTTCATATTGACCATGTTCCCTCTCAGCATATGTTGAATCTTCTAAAGAATTTCAAGACTTGAAATATATGATATTTCATATCATCAATTACTCTATGCTCCCATGATTACATCAATCACCCAAAATTTTGGGTTTACATATTAGACCCAAATTTACCTCAATTTCCCAAAATAATGGGGTTACATATATGGCATGACTCAATAGCCCATAAATAACTTAATTTTACAATGATTACAACATCGGTCTTTTCGTGACCTATACATAAATATACATACATGACATTCCTAATCATACGTAAGGATTTTAACCATGATAATTAGCAAAAACCATCGTGAATTATATAGGAATACACAACAAGCTAATTTGATGGAAACATCATAAATTTCATAATGACAACAACATGAACATCCTCATCATCAAAAGATGCCGACGAAAAGTGAGTAAATCATGAAATCATCATCATCAACCAATGTGAGATAGGTGGTGCCTCATAATTCCAACAATGAACCATTGGAAGCATAGAATATGCCCCCCCTTAACTTGTGCCATCTTTTCATCTTGAATTCTGATCACATTATATCCATCCCATCAATCAAAAATTCACCAAAGAACCATTTCAATCAACAACAATAACATTTTGCAACATCTCATGAACTAATATTATTGTAAGAAACATATGGGAATGATCAATAGACTAACAAATCAATGAAATAACAAGAATTATAATCATAAACTAATGAAAGCATATGTGAAGCTCCCGCTAAATCCGTGCCACTTATTTTTCATTAATGAGAAGCATACATGATTTTCTAGATCAAAAACCACATATACACATGACTGTCTTTCAAAAGATCCATGTACAAAATATAAAATGTTGATTCTTTATAGTCACAACTCCCCCTGAACATGACATTCCCGTTCTTATTATGATAGAAGGATCAACATAATGAAGAGTAAGAATCATTCTTAACTTATGTCTGAGATAGTCAAACAAATCATGTGGAATAGGCTTGGTGAATAAATATGCAAACTTTTTCCTTTGAAGGAGCATATTCCAACTTGACTTTTTGCTCAAGAATGCGCTCTCTAAGGAAATGATATTTTATTGGGATGTGCTTAGTTTTTGAGTGCATGGCAGGTTTTTTATAGATACTCATGACACTAGTGTTTTCACAAAGAATAGGTATAGGGTGAGGAAAAGTGACTTGAATTCCATGCAATGTTTGGATCATCCATAGGATTTGAGTACAACAAGAGGAAACATCAACATATTTTTCTTCAATAGTTGATAAAGCAATAAAACTTGTTTTTCTTACTGAACCAAGAAACTAAGCATGATCCAAAATAGAATTCTCCTCCACTGGTACTTTTTTGGTCATCAAAATTACCTACCCAATCTGCATCTGTGTAAGAATGAATTGAAAAATACATGTTTTTTTGGATACCATAGACCAAGATCTTGAGTGCATTGCAGATACTTGAATATCCTTTTAACATCTCTGAGATGAGTTTCCTTAATATTTTCTTGGAATATTCCAACTATGCCAACTGCATGCATACTGTCTCGTCTTGTACTTGTAATATAAATAAAGCTACCATTCATAGATATGTATTTTGATTGATTAACTATAGAAGAATCATCATTTCAGCTGAGATTGTATCATGTTACCATTGGTGTGTATGCAGGCTTGTAGTATTACATTCCGTATTTCTTCATAATTTGTGTGAGATACTTTGTTTGGGAAAGGAAGATACCATCCTTAGTTTGATGAAATTCAAGACCAAGAAAGCATGTTAGCTCACCAAGTAAATAAATTTCAAATTCCTGCTGCATGGATGAAGAAAATCATTGACTCATAGATTCAACATTACTTCCAAATATGATGTCATCAACATAAACCACTACTATCAAAAAAAATTCTTTGTCAGATTGGATATATATATTTCTATTTGGAGATCCTTTCTTGAATCCCTATTGCTGAAGATAAATATCAAGACGATAATAAGATGCACGAGGAGGTTGTTTTAACCCATATATTTCCTTCTTCAATTTGAAATTAATATATTTATCATTTCCAATTATGAATCCTTCAATTTGTTCAATATAGGCTTCTTCTTCTCGGTCCCCATTTAAAAATTCATACTTAACATCGATTTTATATATATTAAAGTTACGAAAGCTGGAAAATGCAAGAAACATTCTTATGGCTTCAAGTATAGATACAGGCATAAATTTCTCTTCAAATTCTATCCATTCTTGTTGAGCATAGCCTTTGCATACAAGTCTTTCTTTGTTTCAAATTACTTCTCCATTTTCATTCAGTTTGTTCTTAAACGCCCACTTTGTCGCAATTACATTTTTATTATGAGGCCTTGGTACAAGTTCACATGTATGGTTATTTTTTATTTGATCAAGTTCTTCATTCATTTCCTTAACCCAACATTCATGTTTTCTTGCTTGATTCACATTTTGAGGTTGAATTGTGGATAGTAAGGCTAAGTTATAGATGATCTAACAAAAGTTCTTATAGTTTGTATTCTAGCTTCCTTATCAACTAGAATTTGAGATTCAGGATGATTTTTTAAAGCATACCTTGTTGGAGTCTTTTATAACATACATGTATTTTCATTTCCTTCTTCTTATGCTTCTCTTTCTTATTCTCCTACAACTTCTTGAATTTTAGTAGGGAGTGGTTCGCCATCTGATTGTGCTTCCCTTTTGATAAATGTGGATGCTTCATCAATCACAACATCTATACTTTCAACAATATTTTGGAGCCTTTTATTATATCCTTTACTTATGGAAGAGTGTCCAAGAAGGATTCCTTCATTAGCTCTGGATTCAAAATTTCCAGTTTATCATTATTTTTCGTTATAAAAAAATTTCTTCCAAATATTTTGAAGTTTTTGATAGTTGCAAGTTTACCATACCATAGTTCATAAGGAGTTTTATCACTATTTACTCAAACATGGGAATTGTTAAATATGTTCATGCATGTATGCACTGCTTCTCCCTAGAAGGTGTAAGGTGTTCCCGATTCATCAAGCATGGAATGCGCCATTTCTTGAACTATTATGTTCATTCTTTCTGCCACTCCATTTTGTTGAGGAGTTTTAGCATTGGAAAATTGTCTTTTGATGCCATGTTAGTCACCAAAAATTTAAAAATCATTTGATATAAACACTCCTCCTCTATCATATCTAATACATTTTATTTTCAATTCCAATTAACTTTTCACCCTGGCCTTGAATATTTTAAAATTTTCAAATGCCTCATCTTTAAAATTTGGTAAACCAACTGAACAAATTCTTGTAAAAAAATGAATTAATAGCATGAAGTATTGTTAACCACTAGGAGAATTATTTCTCATAGGCACACATAAATCAGTGTGAATAAGTTCAATGGGTTTACCTGAAGTGAATTCTTTAGCGTTTTACTAAACTCTGGATTGCTTACAAAATTGGAATGATTTGCAAATACTATTTTCAGGTCGATAAATGTTTGGAAAGTCACATACTACTCCCATATTGCTTTATTTGTATAATTAAGAAAATTTGAGGTGCCCCAATATTTTGTCCCAAAACTAAATTTCTTCAAAAAATTTCAAAAAACAATGCTCGTTGCCTCCTTCTAGGATATAGACATTGCTTGGAGTTATAGTTCTCTTGATTATGGTCTTATCTATATCCAATTTTCTTACCACACAATTCTTTTATTTAAAAATAAATTCATGCCCTGATCACACATTTTTCTCACACTTAACAAGTTATGTTTCAGCCCATCGACAAATAATACATTTTCAGCTTTGAACTTTTTTTTTAATACCACAAATCTTTTTCCTTTATTACCAAAATTTGCATTCTTTTCTTTCTTAATTTCATTAAAAAAACAAACTTATCTCTATCACCTTTCATATTCTTTGAATAACCACTATCAATGTATCATAGATTCTATTGATATCCTACATATAATTCTAGGACACAATTTTCATAGGAAGAAATTTTCTTTTTCCATACCTTGGGAGGTTTTTTCTTCTGCTCATGTTGATAAGATGAATTCATCCTACTTCTGCATTCCATTTATTCATGACCAAATTTATTTCAAATAGAACATTCAACTTCATTATAAAGAGGGGAGAAATCATTATAAGAAGACTTCTTTTTCCTATTTTCATTATGTTGTTTTCTTGCTTCTCTAGTCATAATCATTTTATAAGCAACAAAATGAACTGATTTATGACCAAAGTTGTGACAAGTGAAGCATTGACCATTGAAGTAAGAGTACCTGGGAGTATACTACCTTTTTTAGTAGCTTTCCCTTTGTTCATGGGAAGGTTGTTTTTCTTGAGAATAGTTTTACGCTTCATTATTTTCTTAGTCTCATAATTTTGATGATTTCTTCCTTTTACCACATTAACGTAGATTTTTGTACCTATTTCAAAATATTTCAAAGGTTTTGATGTTTCACCATTCTGATTTGGATTGTATCCAAGACATGTCTTGATTAGTCGAGAACATTGAACTTTAATGATTTCTTCTTAAATTTTATATCCTTTAACAAATTATAATATTTACGGCCTTTGGTTTCTCAAGTTCCTTTCTTAGACCCACAATTTCAAGTTCTAAGTTTTCACAGTGCTTTTCCCTTTCTTGGACTTGTTTCTTCAAAGCTTCTTGTATTAATTTAGCTTCTTCTCGATAGATCTTTAGTTGAGTTATTTCTTCAGCAAGGGTTTTTTATTTATACATATTGATTTCATTGTATTTATTCCTATTTATGATCCCGAGTCTATCAATTTATTCTATAGCATCCATAAACATATCATCAAACTCATCTATACATTGTTCTTGAAATGCGATAAGTAATTGACAATCTTGGTTTGATTCATCATCGTCATTGTTATCACCTAATTTGAACCTCAGGCTGAAGAAAGGCAAATCAGGGTAACATCAAAAACCACGCTCAGCCTTGTAGCTAGCCCTACAAGGTCAGGAGAGGGCTCTCTCTGTAAAAAGATATTCAACAAAGCACAATTACGAACTGATATTAGGCTAGGTATAATAAATGGGAAATGTTTAAATAAATGAATTTTCAGGGTAGTATGGAACAAATGGGACAGTTTGAATCAGGGAATTAAGTCAGGGATATATGTTATTTCATGGGGCAAGGTAGGCAGGAAATTCAACAATTAATTTAAATACTGATGGCTCAAGAACTGAAGTCCAATCATAGAAAAGAGAACCAACAATCCACCCCTGAAAATAAGGAATAGCAATACATTTGACCACTTGGGCAGATTCACTGATACGCTGGATGAATGAAAAATAGGCAATCTAAAAAGTAGATCCCTATTTTCCTGCTGCTGTAGAAGTTTATGTCTTATAATTAGCTCTCGGTCCTTGACTGTTTCCTTTCTTTATTGAGAATCTCATATGCCGAGGAAAACCCTTTGAAAACAACAAAACTAAAATTTATGCCTTTAATAAAGGGAAATCCCCTTTCGAATGAATAAGAGCGAAAGGGAAAGGAGGTGGGGTCCATATGCGATCGCAAACAGAAGAGGAGAAACATTTTTGGAATAGAGCAATTTTGGATATAT
This sequence comes from Pinus albicaulis, assembly GCA_034641835.2. Classification (NCBI taxonomy): domain Eukaryota; kingdom Viridiplantae; phylum Streptophyta; class Pinopsida; order Pinales; family Pinaceae; genus Pinus; species Pinus albicaulis. The sequence continues at coordinate 995,398,902 of CM076580.1, read as the reverse complement.
GCGATGCGATGGAGCAATCGAAATCGAGGATCGGAGGAAAGGGGAAGATATTATTAGAACGAGGGCAAAAACTTCCGATGCGATTGACATAATGGAAATAGGGGTAAAGGACAGGCCAAAGGGATAATGGGATGAAAGAACAAGAAAAAATGTTTCGGCGCTTTTTCAAAGGAAAAAAATGATTTTATGTTGAAAATGGGGAAGGCCTTTGTAAAACGAATGTAATGTGACTTAGCGCATTTTCAAAGGGAAATAACATTTTAACTTGGAGCGGGGTGGAAACTTTATGGTGGGCCCCAAAGTTCAATCGGAATCGGAATCAGGAGAGGGAGCGGAGGCAAAGCGTAATTTAAAATCTCCAATTGAGATGAAGCGACGGGTTGTGGGCCGTCGGATCGTTGGGCAGATCGATGGTGGAGGAGTAATCGAGCGGAGTCAATCGAGAGGGATTTCATTCGGAGGGGATCAATTGAAAGTGCGAATTGGGATGGAGTGATGAAGTATGGACCGTCCGATCGGATGGGCAGATAGACGGTCGGGATCTCATCGGGTGGGGTCAATCGGGAGTACTCAATCGTATCGTAGTTTTTATAGTTGCAAGGGTTCATCAGAATGCACCGTTTAAATGTTACGATTGAGATCGGCAAAGGAAAGGGAATTGATTCGGCGGGGGTTTTATAATATTAAACCTTTAAAACTTTATTATAAAAGGGGTATGGAGGGGAAGTGGTTTATTGGATCGCATATGTGTTTAAAAGATTTTAATAATGCAATTTTGCCATCGGATGGGGGAAAATGGGGTTTTATAAAAGAAATATTAAACTTTAATAACATAAAGTTTAAGGGAACGGTGGGAAAAGGGGAAGGTTTAAGGTATAGAGGACTTTGTTCACTTAGGCATAAATTTCAATCTAGGAGTTTGTTTTGAGAGTGTAATATACCGTTGGAAAGCTCTTTCCAGGCTCTTTCTGATGGACATACTTAGAACATGATTTTGGACTGAAAATGATGTGGAAAAATTCTCTGAAAGGCAGGGTGGTGACTTTGTGGAGATAGCAGCTTCTGAAGTGTGACTTATTACATATGATGACATAAAATTACATAAAGATAATAATAAAAGTAAAGTATCATGTTTTCACCTCAAAACATGGTTTTGAGGTGAAAATTACATCAAAATGAATAAAATATTTCTTTTATCTTCCCAAGTGCTGTGACTTTGAGTTTATTGACTTCCTCATGATTTTGCTGATATTTATTAACACTTGACTCATTAATTTGACCATGGTATGATCCTAGAACCTAATGAGACCCATCCTATGACCTACTAACATGAATCACAAAGTGAAATTAACTCATGACTAAAGACCATAGAGAGGAGAATCAATAAGTTTCACATGAGGGAAAACTAATGAAAAATCACTACCATCAATGAATCCATGACCTAGCGGAATGGTGAAAATTTATGGTATGGGACTCCAAATATGCAAAATGCAAACAAGCAATTTTGATCATTGATGGCAGTATGACTAGACTAACACTAACATTGGCTCCAATGGGGATGGTAGCTCCTTGGAGGTGCCAAGAACACCATAGACCAAGTAGCCTTATCCATTGGGCATGGAATCAAAAAATACTGAAAATTGACATTATGTAGACTGACTCTGACTCAAGACTAAGACTGTAAACTAAAATAAAACCAAACCATACACATATCATTCAAGTTTTATAGCCTTCACCTCGGGCCCCAAACTTCAATGACTGTGTACTTGAAATCTGACAAAAAATAACATGGTATATACAATGATTGTGACGTAATTTTCTGATCCATTATCTTCAACAATGGTAGTGCTTCAAAAGCCTACCATTCACTGCTCCTCTAGGGAAATCTTGGCCATCCATTTCTGAAAGCAAGAAAGCATTCTGTCCCCTGTATGTTGAAATATTGTATATTGGTCCTTTCCACAGGTTGTCGAACTTACCATGCTTCCCTTTATCCTCATTTCTTGCATCCCATCTCAACGCCACATCATCCAACTGAAACTTCTCTTCTTTGGTCTCATGGTCATAGATCTTCTTTATCTTCTCTTGCAACTGAATAGCGTTCTGTGACACTTCCTCTCTTGTTTGCTGAAGGTGGATCATCTGATTGATTCTTCGTTGATTGGCATCGTCTTCACTACCAACTTCTTGCAATAATCTCATGACTGGAACTGTTAGTGATGTAGGAAAGACAAAACCAGTACCATAAACCAATTAAAAAGGTGACATACCTATGGATTTCTTGCTGCTAACTCGGTCCGCCCACAATGTGTTGATGAGCTTTCGATGCCAGTTTCTTTTGTTTGCCTCCAACATTTTCTTGATTATGTTTATCAAATATTTATTCGATGATTCTGCAAGGCCGTTGCCTTGTGGGTACTATGATGTTGAATGGCCCAGCACGATATTGTATTTGTTACAGAACTCCACCATCTTCTTAGACTTGAACGCTGCTACGTTATCTGTTATAATTTTGTGAGGGCAACCAAAACGAGATAAAATATTCGATTCTAGGAATTGAATAATTACCGTATCTGTAGCTTGCCTTGCTGGGACGGCCTCGATCCATTTAGTGAAGTAATATGTACCTGTCAAGATCCATCGATGTTGCGTTGATGATGCGGGATGGATTTCTCCTATGAAATCGAGTCCCCATTTCCGAAAGGGAGCATTTACTCCAACTGGTTTCAAAGGAAGAGGAAGCAATTTCTTCTTCCCTTGGAAGATTTGACATTCATGACAACTCATCACTATTTTATACAAATCTGAAAATAATATGGGCCAATAATATCCTGCTCTCAACACTTTGTTAGTTGTAGTTTTCCAAAACAAATGACCACCACAATCACCTTTGTGAAAATCATGCATTACCTTTTGAGACTCTTCTTCAACCAAACAATTGAGTAGAATACCTCCTGGATCTTTCCAATACAGAGCACTGTTTAAAATACAGTATTTAGCAGATTTAAGTTTCAGTGATCTACCTTTGCTTTTAGACATCCCTAGAGGTGGTGAAAGATGCTGAAGAACATAAAAAATATTTGAATACAATGGAGACTGTAGAAAAATATCTGAAACCGGAACAAGAAAACCTTCATCTTCATCTTCTGACATTGCTGTTATGAGGTTTATATCCAGGGCACGCAGATTTGATTGGGCCATTAGCTTTGCCAAGCCTTTTCCCTTGATCAACTTTGTGGGCTTGATCTCCAACTCATACTCCAACATAGCTGCTATCCACTTACCTCTTCGACCTTCTGTATCAGTTTGCATCAACACATCATTTATTGATGCGTTAGGAACATATGCTATAGTATGTGAATGCAAAATATATACTCTAAAATCCTTCAATGCCTTTATAAGAGATAATGCTTGTTTTTCAATAATATTATACCTCAAGGCAGCATCTCTAATAGTCCTACTGAAAAAGGCAATTGGCTTTTCAATTTGATCTCTCTTTTGCATCAAAACCACAACCATAGTATGCTCCGATGCAAATGAAAAAATAATAAAATCTTGAGTGTAATCAGGACTAATCAGGACTGGGGCATTGGAAAAAGCAAACTTTACTAGATTAAATGACTTGATAGCTTCCTCACTCCATTTGACAGTGCTATCCTTCTTCAACATGTTAGTCATTTCTCTTAGATGTTCAGCCAAATTGGGTATAAATCTGTGCAAGAAGTTCATCTTACCATTGAATGTTTGAATCTCCTTTTTGTTCCTTGGAAGGTCTATGTGCTGAATTGCCTCCACTTTAGATGGATCGATGCGGATACCATCTTTAGAGATGATATTCCCTAGCAGCTTACCTTCATCCATAGCAAAGAGACTCTTCTTTGGATTGAGAGAAATCCCAAACTTTTTGCATCGCTGAAACACAACCCTCAAGTGGTGCAAATGCTCATTATCAGAACCAGAAAAAAATGTCAGATCATCCAAATAAACAACAAGAAAAACATCTTTTTCATTGGAAAAAATAATGTCCATTGCTCGCTGGAAAGTGGCTCCAACGTTCTTCAGTCCGAATGGAATTTTGGCATACTGGAAAGTTCTCCAAGGTGTTGTGAAGGCAGTTTTGTCTTGGTATTTCTCATGCACCAAGATCTGGTTATAGCTTCAGTAGCCATCGAGTAGTGACATCCTTGATTCTCCAACTACTCTCTGCAGAATATGGTCCATCTTCGAAAGTGGATAATTATCCTTTAAGGATGCTTTATTCAGATTCCAAAAATCTATGCACAATCTTGTCTCTCCTGTCTTCTTACGTACCAGGACCAAATTTGAAATCCAATCAGAAAATATAATTGGGACTATTATACCAGCTTTGTACAATCTGTTTACCTCTTTTTCAATGGATGGCAGCAACTTTGGGTTGATCCTTCTTAGCTTCTGTCTAAATGGCTTCTGATCCGGCTTGATGGGAATAGTATGATGTATTATGTTTTTTTCATACACCTTCAAGTCTGAATAATCCCATGCAAACACATCAGAAAATTCAGAAAGCAATTTAACATACTTTTCCTTTACCTCAGGGGACAATGCCTTCAATAACTTCACAAGCTTGGGCTTGCCAACTGTTCCAAGATTCACATCTTCAACTCCTTTCTTAGTAGGTACCAAGCTTGGTTTCTTTGCAACATCATCCTGATAAAAAAGCTCCTCTAAAGGTATGAGACCTCTAGGAATTACATTGTCTTTCAGTTGCAGTATGTCCATCTGATTTGTTCGATTTCTTGATCATCAATCTCACACTCACCTTCTATGGGAGTGTCTTTGAATTTTCCTTCACTCTGTAAAAAAGCATTGATTTCATTGTCATCCCAAAACACTTGCCAATACCTCAAATTGTCAGGAACAACAGGCCTATGTTTGACATAAATCTAAAACTTGTTGCTGGAGTTCATTGGAATTTTCAAGTTGCTTGCTGTAGTGGCAAGAGAATCAGCAATAATATTCGGCATCCGGGGTACTGTTGTCAAAGTGTACTCAGGAAATTCTTTAAGATATCCAGGACTGCATTTATGTATGCCCTCAAATTTCTTAGCTTGATACTCTCATTTCACCTATTTGATTATCAAATCTAAGTCTCCATAGACAGAAATCCTCTTTGCATTTAGCTTCTTCAAAATTTCCAGACTTGCAATCAAAGCTTCATACTCTGCTTCATTGTTAGAGCAGTCAAAAGCCAACTTATAAGCACATACTCTAACATTACTAGGAACTTTTTCAGGCTGGAAAACAGGGCTTTGAATCCATATTCCAAAACCAACACCGTCCTTACCAATAGATCCATCAAAATCCATGCTCCAAAGGCCTTCTTCTTCTTCTTGTAGATCCTGTAATTTTTCTTCTTTCTCTACTTTATCTTGGCTAACTTCTGCATCTTTCTATTGTTCGCTGTGCTTTTGCTGCTGGTAGGAAGGAGGCTCGAAAGTGCTTGTTGTTTTATCTTTTTCCTGTTTGAGGACTTCCCTATAATTTTCTGAAATCTCAGGTATCTCATCTACTTGTACGAACTGAAAATTCTCATCATTCAAACCACCATCTAAATATAATACAAATGATTCTAAATCTGTATGGACTGCATTAATGGGATGATTGACTGGCTTCTATTTGCTAGTGATCATGTATTTCATTTTCTTCTCCCTATATAATTTTCTCAACTGACTAAACACGGGAATGGTGGCATAAGAGAAGTCAAGCTGCATGGTTCCTTTAAGTTTTTCACCCCAAGACCTGGATAGAAGCATTCCAAACCGTGGTGGAACATCGGCAACAACTACATCCATCAAAACATTCTTGGCTGGGATTTGATCTAAAGATACTACCAAGTCTTTGATAAGAACAATAAAATGGGCCCTACCTGAGTCAAAGGAATACAAATCATGGTATTTGCAAGTAATATCAAGTCCTAAATTCTCCATGATGGCTTTGGGCGTCAAATTATGTGAGGCTCCAGAGTCCAACATAGCATTATGCAAGATGAACTCATGTAATCTAAGACTCAGGTAAAAGGGAGGGACTTCACTTTCTTCAAATTGATCTTCTGTGGCTGGACCAAAGATGAGTTTAGGGTAGTCATATTCAACATTAACCATATCAGAAACAGAGTCTATTTGCAAAATTCTAAACTCCTGATGTTTATAAGTACTATTTTTCACCAACTCAGTCAAGGTCATGGACACTTTCAACTTAGAAATTTCATTTTCTAAATTAAAGGAAGGAATTTTTTCTACCTCTTTAACTGGAGGATATTTCTTCTCTATTTGCTCCTTTGCTGCGCTCTGCTGCGCTCTGCTGGTTCTTCTCATTTGGAATATTATTTTCTGAAGATGCCTTGCTAGGAGAAGGATCCGCAGGCTCTTTTCCTTTTCTCTGAGTATTTGAAGAATCATTTTTTGATTGGAGATCCTTTCTCTTATGAATGGGACTGATCGGAACATCTATGTTCCTCAAAGAATACTACTTTTGTTGGACCGATAAAGCATTCATGTATCCTCTTTGGTAGTCATCGGAATCTTCTTCTAACACTGTGTCATTGGCCAAGATGAAATCTTCGTATTTTTCAATGTTTGAAATCACTGTATATTCCTCATCTTTAGTAAGAAATATGGGCGCACCATCTGTAGTGAAGAAATGATTGGCTTCAATCACAGGATCATCATCATCTATCTCCATTCCTTGAACATAATTTTGCTGCAATGGAGTTCTGATCTGCTTTTGTGGTGCTGCTTGGTCCTGCACTCTTTGTTCTCTCTGCTTAATTCTGAATTGTGGCTGCTGCCCTCTGAAATTCGGATTCCTTATTTGTGGTTCAGGTCTATCTGAGATGGTTAATAGATCAACCATATTTTCCACTGTCTGGATCAAAGTGTCCATCTTTTTGTATACAGGAGACGCTTCTTATTTCACAGTGACTATTTTTTCAGCTCTATTCGGCGCTCTTTTGGCGAGCAAATTTGCTTCTACACTTACAGCTATCTTTTGCATGTCTTCAAGCGTAGTGGGATCTCTTTCTCACAACTGATATGCCATATCAGCATTGAAACCATCTGGAAATTTTAGCAAGGCTAATCCTACAGGAGGCTTCAGGTTAGCAGGAATAGCATTATATACAACATTGAATCTTAGACAATAATCCTGTACAGTTTCACCCACATTTCTTTTAATATTCTCATATTCAGACAAAATTTCGAGTGGGTTTTTATTTACCTCCCATCGGTCTAAAAACTGTGTATGCAACTCCTGCAAAGTGCGGATAGAGCCTGCTGGTAAAGCTCTAAACCACTTTCTAACTTCACCTCCAAAGCTTTGGACAAACAATCTTGTGGTTACATTCTCTACCTGTACCTCATGAAGGTCAAAAAAGTCATTCATCTTATCAACATTCTGCTAGGTTGTGATTCTTTGAGTGGCATCAAAGATAGGAATTTTACTTTGATAATCAGCAGACATATCATTCAGAACCTGAGGTAAAACTAGGGGTGCATAGCGGGCAGCCATGACTCGAGGTGGATTTACAACAGTGTTTGCGCTACTAGGATTTAAAGGAGGTGTTGATGGAGGAGATGAAAGCTGAGAATTGACTGATGGGAATGCTGATGAATTAGGAGGAGGAAACGTTGTTCTTGATGACTTTGAAGGCTCAGGGATATTAGTTACAATGATAGATTACTGAGGGTAATTCATAATGTAATCATCAATTGATGTATTTTCCCTTTTAACTCCAAGGTCTACAATAAATTATGGATCTAAAACGGTGTCATCAAGTGTAGTTTCAGACTTATTTCTAAACAAAGAAAGCTCAAAATACTCATCAAAAGAAAGATCTTCTACAAACAACCACTCACTGGGCCAAGTATGGGATCTAAAAATAGGTCTAGGACTTAGTGATCCTTCTTGTCTTCTGACTATCCTTGGAATGAGATTAGGATTTTCAAACATAGGGGGAGGATTTGGATCAGGATTGGCCCTTGTGTATCTTCTTGAAGCCAGTGTGGTCAAATTTCTACTTTAAAAAATTATATCTCAGCCTAGCAAACTCTGAACATCATCATCCAGAGTCCAGGAATTTACAAGGAAATTTTTTACTAGGGTGATGAATCTTTTATGCTAAAACCTCCCCAGTATGGTCGCCAGAAATGTTATAACCTAATTTGAACCTCAGGCTGAAGAAAGGAAAATCAGGGTAACATCAAAAACCACGCTCAGCCCTGTAGCTAGCCCTACAATGTCAGGAGAGGGCTCTCTCCGTAAAAAGATATTCAACAAAGCACAATTATGAACTGATATTAGGCTAGGTATAATAAATGGGAAATGTTTAAATAAATGAATTTTCAGGGTAGTATGGAACAAATGGGACAGTTTGAATCGGGGAATTAAGTCAGGGATACAAGTTATTTCATGGGACAAGGTAGGCAGGAAATTCATCAATTAAGTTAAATAATGATGGAATGGTAAGACTGGTGAGGCGTTGAAAAGGGCATAGGAGATGGATCCTTTTCAAACAGAAGAAAACATAGAATATTGAATGATTTCCCAAGGCAGAGCATTAAAAATGGATTCTACCTATCTATCTTGAAAAAATTCAACCAGAGATGTCTATGAATGAATGGTACACATAACAATTTACGTATGAACACAAAGGAGAGAACAAGTGCTAAAACTCATACCACATGGATCCTACAAATCAGAGCTGCATATCTTATTAATTCCCTGTCAAACTATACAATGGAGCACAGAGCGTCCTCCTTGATTTTCCACACTATTCCCTTACTTACTGACTTACAGACTGATCTAAAAATGATTCAAAATTACATTAAATAGACCAGAAGTGGATCCACAAAAAGAGGAGCTATTTGCCAGCTCAAGAACTGAAGTCCGATCATAGAAAAGAGAACCAAAAATCTGCCCCTAAAAATAAGGAACAACAATACGCTTGACCACTTGGGCAGATTCACTGATACGCTGGATGAATGAAAAATAGGCAATCTGAAAAGAAGATCCCTATTTTCCTGCTGCTGTAGAAGTTTCTGTCTTATAATTAGCTCTCGGCCCTTGACCGTTTCCTTTCTTTATTGAGAATCTCATATGCCGAGGAAAACCCTTTGAAAACAACAAAAATGAAATTTATGCCTTTAATAAAGGGAAATCTCCTTTCGAATGAATAAGAGCGAAAGGGAAAGGAGGTGGGGTCCATATGCGATCGCAAACGGAAGAGGAGAAATGTTTTTGGAATAGAGCAATTTCGGATATATGCGTTGTGATGGAGCAATTGCAATCGGGGATCGGAGGAAAGGGGAAGATATTATTAGAACGAGGGAAAAAAATTATGATGCGATTGGCATAATGGAAATAGGGGTAAATGACATGCCAAAGGGATAATGGGATGAAAGAACAAGTAAAAATGTTTTGGCACTTTTTCAAAGGAAAAAAATGATTTTACGTTGAAAATGGGGAAGGCCTTTGTAAAACGAATGTAATGTGACTTAGCTCAATTTCAAAGGGAAATAACATTTTAACTTGGAGCGGGGCATAAACTTTATGGTGGGCCCCAAAGGTCAATCAGAATTGGAATCGGGAGAGGGAGCGGAGGCAAAGCGTTATTTAAAATTGCCAATTGCGATGGAGCAACGGGCTGTGGGTCGTCGGATCGTTGGGCATATCGAAAACGGAGGAGTAATTGGGCAGAGTCAATCGGGAGGGATTTCAATCGGAGGGGATCAATCGAAAGCGCCGATTGGGATGGAGCGATGAAGTATGGGCCGTCTGATCGGATGGGAAAATCGACGGTCGGGATCTCATCGGGTGGGGTCAATCGGGAGTACTCAATTGCATCAGAGTTTTTATAGTCGCAAGGGTTCATCAGAATGCACCGTTTAAATGTTGCGATTGCGATCGGGAAAGGAAAGGGAATTGATTCGGCGGGGGTTTTATAATATAAAACCTTTAAAACTTTATTATAAAAGGGGTATGGAGGAGAAGTGGTTTATTAGATTGCATATGTGTTTAAAATATTTTAATAATGTGATTTTTCCATCAGATGGGGGAAAATGGGGTTTTATAAAAGAAAATATTAAACTTTAATAACATAAAGTTTAAGGGAACAGTGGGAAAAGGGGAAGGTTTAGGGTATAGAGGACTTTGTTCACTTAGGCATAAATTTCAATCTAGGAGTCAGTTTTGAGAGTGTAATATACCGTTGGAAAGCTCTTTCCAGGCTCTTTCTGATGGACATACTTAGAACATGATTCTAGATTGAAAATGGTGTGGAAAAATCCTTTGAAAGGCAGGGTGGTGACTTTGTGGAGATAACAGCTTTTGAAGTGTGACTTATTTACATATGATGACATAAAATTACATAAAGATAATAATAAAAGTAAAGTATCATGTTTTCACCTCAAAACATGGTTTTGGAGTGAAAATTACATCAAACTGAATAAAACATTTCTTTGATCTTCCAAGGTGCTGTGACTTTGAGTTTATTGACTTCCTCATGATTTTGTTGATATTTATTAACACTTGACTCATTAATTTGACCATGGTAAGATCCTAGAACCTAATGAGACCCATCCTATGACCTACTAACATGACTCACAAAGTGAAAGTAACTCATGACTAAAGACCATAGAGAGGAGAATTAGCAAGTTTCACATGAGGGAAAACTAATCAAAAATCACTACCATCAATGAATCCATGACCTAGAGGAATGGTGAAAATTTATGCTATGGGAATCCTAATATGCAAAATGCAAAAGAGAAATTTTGATCACTGATGGAAGTATGACTAGACTGACACTAACAATCATTATTGGAATAATATTCACTATCTTCATGAGTATAACAAATTTTCTTGCTAGTAAAACCTATTTTAACATTCTTATTTGAAACATTTTTTCCTTTTTCATGATTTTATTTATAAGGACATTTAATGACATAGTTACCTACTCTTCCATAGAAAAAACATTTTAAAGGAAGCTAACCTTTGAACCTATTAGTTCCTCTGTGTAGCTTCTTCACAAAATTCACTTATTCTTCATATGCAATGTAACTTGCTTCCTTAGGCTCTTATTTTTCTTTCACTTTGTATGTGGCTTTGAATGATGCTTCTCTAATACCTGATGTATCACATTTACTCATACCATAATCTGTCAATATCCCATGGAGTTGTTTGATAGTGAGATTCTTCAAATCCTACATTTCTTCAATGATAAAGGCTTTGGAATCAAACTTTGGGGTTATTGATCTCAATTTTTTTTTAACTATAGTATTATCCTTTATTTTGTCACCAATACTTTTCATTAAGTTAAAAATCTCGTCTACTCTAAGGAAAAAGCTTGAAATTCTTTCATCATCATGTTGATGGTGCTGGACTTGCCAAAATTCAAGGGGGTCTCCCTGATATGCAATCCCAACTAGAACTCACACCATTTGGGATAAGAGCCCCATCCAGAATACAACCCGACTGTCGTTTACTTAAATATCTGCCTTGGCTTTAGCTATCAACAAGATAGAGAATCACATATGTGCTTAGTGAATGTTCAATTTCAAGTGACTCAAGGTTCTTCTACCAAAAAGTGGAAATAAAGTGAGCCTCTAGAAGAGAGGTAATAATACAACCTTAATAAAGGCACACACAAACAATAATTCTTTGTCTAACATACAACAAAATAGTCCACACGAATGCAACGAATCTTATAACCATTGCAATAAGTTATCAATAAGATAAGTACTAAAATAACCGAAATAGTTCAACTATCATAGTTCCGATGAAAAGCAAACATGAATCATAAATGTTCATAGAATAGTCTTACAAACATTCAGAAATTATGTATGAAATTTTTTGGCTTCCAGTATTAAATTATTAAGTAAAATTCCCAAGGTGCATGAATACAACAAACATCACTTGCTCCAATAGTGGAGCATTGGAGCCACTACTTGCTCCCCAAAAGTACTAACTTATCTCACTTATGCCTTATGGGAGAAGCCAAGGTTAAAATTCCTTTACATGAGAAATAAGTATCTATTTATAGCTTGAGGAGTGACCTTTCATATCCTCATGACTCTTGAATTTATAACTTCTAGTTACCTTTGGAATTATACAATCTTTGAAGTGTTGAATTAATTTTGGAATTACATATGACTTTTGATATTACATGTCCTTTTGACTTCCATGACTCTTGAGATCACACATGAATCTTGTAATTCTAATTATTTTTCCTTTTACAATGATTACAATATTAAATCTTGACTTCCACATCATCATATGATGAAACTAGACATGTCACTATCTTGGATGATTGGGACTGACAATGACTGATGGCATGGATATGCTTCAGTGGTGACATAGCTGTCACTGTGTCTGTTCTTTATCATTATCTACTTGTGGTGCTTCCACCCTCTGAAGGGTCTTCAATATTAGAGACTTCATGGTGCTTTGATCATCAAGTTTTGGTGTGTTCTTGGTTCTTCTTATGCTTCTTTTTTCCTCCCATTTTCTCAATATTCCTTGTGTGTGCTTGCCGTAAGGTCCTTGAAATACCTATTTCTACAATCACTCATGATGAGAAACTACCCATCTGAAAATATCCTTCTCTACCATATTTTATGCAGAATTTCCTCTTCGTGCCTTTTTGGTGCGCTTAAAATGGTCAAGGGAGATATTGGGCACAAGGGCTTAGTCTAAAAGGCTGAATAATGGAGGAGGATATTCAAGGCTTTGACATGTGCTCATGCACCCTAAAGAGGAAAAAAATCAAGGTAGGGTGCATGTTGCAAGTCTAAAGGAAGATGGGGAAATCTTCGAGCTTCCCAAGTGCACTATGCTCCCAAGGGAAAGAGGGAGGGTGCAGGGTCCATAAGGTAAGGATGAAGGATGAGATTTGGGTCTTTAGGATTTTCTAGTGAGCTCAAGGAGGGCACACTACTTCAAGTCGAAGGAGTGACCTCAAGGAATACTTAGTCACTTTTTGAGGGAACAGTTCAGAACATAAAAGGGGCTTCTTGGTTTTGGAGTGTGCCAAACTTGGTGGGATGGTGTAGGGCACACTTATGAATAATGAAGGTTCTCCCATAAAGGCTTTAGAGTGCTATCATGCATTCTTGACATTAATGGCCTCACTTTTCAATCGAAAATTGTCAGTGTGTATCGTTGGTCAGAGAATGGTTAAGATGAGTTTTTGGCATAAACCCAAGTGTGAAACATACTAACTCATTGAGAAAACTTAGAAAAATGTAACCAATAATTAATATACATCAAAAATCTACTATGCACATTCCCCAAGTATAAATAATGGAGTGTGTGTGACTGTGACCTAAAAGTGTCATTTTAAAACAAGAAAGGTGTTGTGACCATGAAATGCATATAAGGATATTAAAATCAATGTGATGACAATTAAAAACACTCAAGAACACTGAAAACATATGAATTAACAAAAAAATACACCTAATGACCAAGGCGACACTCAATACGACAATGAGGTAGGCTCCAAAATTAAAATGTAGTAAAATTTTGGAGGGTGTTGTAGTAGCGAAAACACTTGGCGACACACTCAGTGAACTTTAGCTTTTATGTATGGGAGAAGTTTTTAGCTAAGGGTTATACCTTTAGGAATTATTGATTTCCCTAAGTTCCCCCTTTCAACTTGTCTTTACACATAGAATATCACTTCTCTCTACTTGGTTGAACACACATTAAGATACACTATATCACAACTATTTCGATTTGGGAAGGATAATGTGCGCGGCGAGTTTATGATATTCAGAGTATAAATTTTTTCGTTGATGGTGTTTCTCTAATGCCATCATGCCTGGAAAATACCTTGACGGATTCACTTCAGGAGTGCAAACATTTCTTCACTGCCAGTGAGCTTGGAAAGTACCCCGACAAAGTCACTTACTTCACCTCCCTACACAAGAATAATTTCTATTCTTTAACCCTTTATTTATTTATTGAGTAGAAATGTGCATTGAAACTTATTATTTAAAAGGGTGGAAGAGGTATCTATACTTATTGAGAGAAGAGGAGGTTTCCCCTTCAGAGAAGTATTTTAAGACCTTTGATTTAGGTTTTCTTGCTTTATATTTTCCCCTTATCCCTTCTCCGACTAGATTGGACAAGTGGTAATATACAATTAGACATATACCAATTCAAGTGGTTCGAACAATAGCATAAGGACAAGTCTAAATAGGTTCCCCCAAGGTTCTCCTATTGGAAAAATCATATTTTCCATCTAGCCTTAGCTCAACCTATGGATTTTCCCACACAAAGAAGAAGAGTAAAAAAATATCCAAGCGTTGAAGTTGTCACATTATCCTTTGATTGCACTACAAAGTTCTTGGGCCATGCACTTTCACACACATGTCTGATTTATGTACAACGACCCAAACAACATAACCTAAAATACATGACACTTAGAACTGATAAAATATGACAAATAAATAAATAAAATATTCAAAACAATATGTACATGAATTGCAGCCTATAACTACTACTGAAAATAATGCTTTAGATCTCAGCCATCCACGGGTGGGGGGTCAAGCCTTCTATCCAAATATTTGAGCTTCAAAATGCTATGGCTATGTTTCTCTTCAATTGTGAATGGTCCAATCTGCAGTGGCTGGAACTTTGTATATTTACCTTTGCCTTCATGGATTTTATCCCATCTTAGAAGTAGGTCACCCACATAAAATCTCTTTACCCCTACAAATTTTATATCAAAGAGTGCTTTATATAGTTCTGATGCATGGAAAATTGTTCCTTGGATTTGAGCTACTCTTCCTCGAGTTTTAGTAAAGTGTATATCTTTTTCTATACTAGTAGGCAAGGTTTACCTTGTGACTCCTGAGAGAGTTGCAAGGTTGGGAGGTACATGTTTAGAGGCAAGATAACTTCTTTACCATACACCAACAAGTATGGCAAGGTTATCAAAGAAGGCTCAAGGTAACACGGTCGGCCCAAAGGGAATTATTCAAAACAATATTCCAACTCTTCATTTTGGAGAGAATGGTATTCTTAATCATGTGAATAAGTTTTTTATTTATGGATTCAAATATACCATTTTCCAAGGGATAGTAATTAGATGAATGCTTGCGAACAATACCATTTTCAAATGCAAACTCATAAAGTTTCAATGATGAGAAATAAGTTGCATTATCAAAGACAAGTGATTTAGGAATGTCAAACCTAGTGATGATTTTTTTTTATATAAATTGAATGAATTCCTGGTCATTTACTTTCCTGAGCGAAAATGCTTCCGGCCACCGGGTGAAATAATTTGTAGTTGTGAGGATATATTGGTGCTTATTTGACGAGTGTGCAAGGATCTCTCAGATAACATCAAGTCCCCAATATTGGAATGGTTCTTCAACTGCTACTGGGAGCAGTGGGGCGACTGACCTCTTATCATGACCGATGCATTTTTGACAATCTTGGAACTCGTATAAATAGGCATGAGTGTCCTTAAAAAGAATGGTCTAATAATAACCAGGCCTCATGACGTTGTGTGTTGTGGTGTCACCCACATAGTGGCCACGTACAAGTCCATCATGTAAATACTTCAGAACCTTCCCCGTATCTTGTGGCTCAAGGATAGAGGTATGATAGAGCCTTTAAGAGGATTTCCCTTTTCTGTTTACTTGATAAGTGTGGGGGAAAGGTGCCATGTTCCAAAAAATTCTGTAACTCTGCATATCAGGGCATTGTGGAAGTGGATTGAGGAATGCAATCAATATTGTACATTTCAATTTCTTGTTCCCATCCTGAGAGGTATTGTTTAGGAGCATCCTTCGCTTCGAAAACTAGTCTGCATAGGCCTTGACCATTTATAATATGGACTGGTTTGAAATCCAAATCATATTCTTGAAAACAGGTTACCCAATTAGCCCTCTTCTCACCTTGATCTTATTGCACAAGTATCGTTCTTACTGTTGTGTGATGTAAAAATTAAATGGTGTGATATTTCAATAAGTAGAGCCTAAAATAATTCACTGCCTTATATATGACATATGCTTTTTTTTATCAATGGCAAGAGAATTTAATTTAGTACGTATATTTTCCTCTTCATTGTCCTTCTGAGTTAATACAATGACAATCGATAAATACGAAGAAAATGTATGGAGAAGGAAATCCTTACCTTAATCTGGACTAAAAAATTTGGGTGCATTGGTAATAGCCTATTTAATTCAATCAAAAGAATCCTTCTCCCATTTCTCCCATTTATACATTGCATCTTTCTTAACCATCTCTTGTATGGGTTTGACTATTTGTGCATAATCAGAGACGAATTTTCTGAGGAAATTTATTTTCCCTAAGAAATACTGCATGACTTTATTATTCATTGGGAATGATATCTATGTGATAACATTGACCCTCTAGGGTTAAATCTTGATACCTCTCTTCATTATTATGTGCCCTAGCAGGATCTCTTCAGACACACCAAATATGATCTTCTTGGGATTTAGATAAATTATGTACTTTTGACACAACTCGAATAACTACTTTAGATGATGTACATGATCCAACCTTTTCTTAGAAAATAAAATGACATTATCTAAGAAGACAAAAACACTCTGACCTATAAGGCCACGAAAGGCGATGTCCATTTCTCTTTGAAAAGTTACACCAACATTGATTAGTCCAAACGATATTCTTTTGAATGTAAACTTACCCATTTAGCCTGGAACGTAGTCTTCAACCTTTTTGGTTCGGCTATGAGCACTCGATTATAGCTTGAAAATCCATCTAGTAATGAAATTTTCTTAGAACCAGATACTATCTAGAGTATCTACTCCATGGATGGCATTGTATAGTTGTCTTTATCAGAATCTCGATTAAGATTTTAGAAATCAATACATAGGCGGATTTCAATAGACTTATTTTTTAATGGGACCAAATTGGAAAACTGCATGGAATTTCTAACTTTGAAAGTGATTTGGGCATCTAACAAATTTCTCAATTCCTTCTGAATAAGGGGCTCCAGTGTCAGATGAACTTTTCATAGCTTCGGCTGGAATGGTTTTACCCCTTATTTTATAGGAATCATATGTTGGATGATTTGGGTATCACAATTCTTTAAGTCATCGTATGTCCATGTGAACACATCCCAATACTACTTGAATAGACAAATAAATTCTTGTTGCATCCGCGGGGAACAAAAAATACCGAGATTCACATAATTCAGATATTGCAAGGTTTCTAAATTGACTTGTTCAGATGCAAGCTTTTAACTCCGAGTCTTTGTTTTTTTTCCCTCTAAACCATTCTACAAGTTATATATTTTGTTTAGGGACACCACATCTTTTGGCATAGTGTTTCCTTTCGGTGCTTGATATTCTTCTTGCAGATCCAACTCATGCTCATCCTCCTCTATGGAAAAGTCTTTAAATACATCAACATTCACCATAAAGTGTATTATCTGTTGGTCGTCATTGAAAACACATAAAATAATGAAATTTTTGGGTAAATATGGTTTATATATAATTTCAATAGAAAACCATTTTTAAATGGCGATATCCTAGTAGTAGAATTTGATAATATATCTACCATTGCGTTTCTAACTCTTGGAGCAAAAACAATGTTGAAAGCTTTAGAATGGTTTATCAAACACCATACCTCCTATTGGTATTTTTTGAGATCAGGTGAAACAAGTGCATAGTATCTCATACCTAATGAGTGGCTACCTCTAAGTCAATGGTTACCTTCAGAAACTCTAACTTCAGGGCTATAGCTTTCTTCAATCCAAGTACGAGTGCTTCATATTCTGTAGTGTTATTAGTGCACTCGAAATCCAGACAACATGAAATTACACGTTTCTTCTTTTTCGGATCTGTAAGGACACATCCAGCTCCAGAACAACCCTGCATTTTAGAACCATCAAAGTAAAGATTCCAAAATTTACAAGCTACGAAGCTATTTACAGTACAATTTCTACTAATATTACTAGTAATTATATGGACTTCTATATTACGTAAATCATTTGCACCATTCAGAGAATTAGGAAGGAGCTCCAGCTGTGTATCGGGTGGAACATGCGATGGTTGTGTGAGATAACACCCAAGGTTAGTTTCCAAAGATAAATTAATGAAAATTAGATTGGTGAAAGCAGCCAGTTCATTTTTCACTTCGAAGGATGTAAAAATGTATTTCATGTAATGTTTTGTTTATACTTGGATCTAATTTTTCATGCCCCTATTCGGAAGCCACAAATCTGACCAGTTGGTTGCAAAATACCCTTGTAATTTTCTCGAATAGTCTCTACTATGGAGTAAACCATATGCTTCTGGTATGTCCACAATTATGATATCTATACATTGGTGGACTTGATCGTCTTTATATAATATAATAAACACATTTCTAATTTCACCAATATCCTGGACCAAAGATCTGTCTAGCTGAATAATTTATGCCTCTGTTTTATCCCATTTGGAATTTATTTTCTTTACAAGAGATAGTGGACTTACATTTATGGATGCACCCAAATCGACTAAAAAATTTTGAACATTGTAATTGAAAATTTAAATATTCAATATAAATGGAGGGAAAAGAGTATTAGCTTCTAATGTTGTAGCTTTAACAACCAAATCTAGTGGAGAAGAAGACTTACCAGATACCTTTTTGTAAGAAGCATTATTATCTGGCGAGGCCTGATCAAGGGCCCAGATAAGCAGTTCCTGCTGGATTTCTATTATTTTGAGGTTAAAGATTGAAATGTTTGCATGTGCTTTCTTTATATCCTCAACTATGCTGTAATCTAGTGCAACGAGGATTGCTGAAGTGTCTGGAGGAGTGAATTTTCCTAACACTTATGATGTGATGGTATTAATTTTAATGTTTGTGGAAGTGTTCTTTGTTGTGGTAGCATCTAAAAACTTATTTAGAGCTTGGATGATAGGTAGAGAGAGTTTCCTTAATAGAGGTTCTTTCACCTTTTTCCTCGTCAGATCTTGTTCAGGAACATGCCCTTGAATTATAAACATATCGGTTTTTTTCCCTCTAATTAGAGGCCTGATTCGATGGTGGTTCATCAATGTTTTTCTTCCCAACATTGAACACACAACCGAAAGTATTAACTGTGTGTCTGATACTTGCAGTCTCTTCAGCTGGCTCAAATTATTCCTTTTCTTCTATTTTTTTAGTCTACTCATCTGCAAGCACTGAGTCAAATGATATGCACAACCAAAGAATTCATGCTTCGATTCCACCGTGGGCATGTCTTTTATGAATGATATTCTTGGTGAAAAGAAAAATATTGGTCCATTGACATACTCTCGAAATTCAACATGACATTCGAGATATGTGCAGACTTAGCTATATGAATATTGCTATTTCTAATATTATTGAACTTATTTAAGAAGTTAAACTTCAGGGGATTTCTATTGACATTGGTCTCACTTGTCCTTTGCTTTAGTTCTACCAATTCATTGGATAAATTCTTGATAGTGCGGGCCAAAATTTCTAGATAAATAACTTCTTTGTCCTTGGCCTTACTTGAGGTTCGAGACCTTTTTCCTATATCCTTGGAGTATTTGGATGAATAATCATCAACGATTACTCCGATTACACGAAATTCCTTCTCATAAACAATGGATTCTTTGAAATTATTATCCAAAGTTTCTTTCACTGTTCTCTTTAGAAATTGTGAAATTCTTACTATCAAGGCATAAGTATAGTAATCAATTGTGATGGAGGAATGAGGTGTCGTATCTGGAGGGAATTGGTTCGATATATGATTGAAACTCTGATTAAAATCTTCACCTTTATTTTTCCCCCATATTCAGATTCCTTAATTCTTTTAATAACATGTCTAGGGTTTTTTCATCTGCAAAATTTTGAAGGAAAATTTTTTTAAACCCCCTCGAATTTTGAATTGATTTCACAAGAAAACTATGGTACCAAGTAACTTCTCTACCATCTAAGGTACAAGGAAAGATTCTACATGCAACATCATCATAACATACCTCAAGCATTTGTAGGTGTAGGTAGAAATTATCCAAATGGTCTTGTAATTTAAGTGCCTTGTCAGGGTCATATTATGTTAATAACTTTTTTGGGTGTCTTGGCATATTATGTAAAATATCTAGAAGGGAAATTGGACCTTGAGTCATCTAATAATAACCTTGGTTGGCCATGTATTCATCTGTGTCCTCCTCCTCTTCTTCAGAATATAAGGGATCTTCTTCCTCTTCCTATGGCATGGAAAGTGTCGTATGAAAGCACAATGATGTCCTCGTCACCCCCGTTAAAATACGCCGAAGCTTTCCCTGGTTTTTCTGTATTTTCTGCAGATTCCACAAATTATTCGAGAGTAGCGAAAACCAAATATTCAGTTGTATAAACCACTATCTCAATGGGAGTGGTTGCTTTATTCTTCGGAAAATAAAGAATATTATGTGCTCTAGGAATTAATCCAATAGCCTTTGCAAACTTATGGGTTATGGGTTGAATTTCCCAGATGTGCTTGTAATAAATCTCACAACTTTGTTTAGGGACGCGCTAAGAATATTTGCCTACTTCACAAATATGAGTCAAAGAAGTGTTGGGAATGTTGTTTCCTTGCCCAGAGACACTATTATGTGGGTGGGTGGAGTTATCAACCATAAACATATGGTTTTCCTCCTTCTAGCACCACAAATGTTGACAATGTTGTACATGCGAACATTCAAGGTGGTCTCCCGATATGTAATCCCTACTAGACCTCACATCAGTTGGGATACAATCTGCATCCAGAATATGGCCTTATTTCCATCTACTTAAAGCACTTCCTTGAATTTAGCTACCATCAAGAGAGAGAATCACATATGTTCCTTAGAAAAGAAAGCTAGTGTGTTTGGTGAATGTTCAGTTGCAAGTGCATGAAGGTTATTCTACCAAAAATGGGAAAGAAAGTGAGCCTCTAGAAGAGAGGTAGTATTACCACCTTAATAAATACACACACAAACATGAATGTTTCGTCTAACATCTAGCAGAATAGTCCACACAAATGAAACAAATATTATAACCATTGCAACACGTTCTCCTTAAGATGAATACTAAAATAACTGAAATATTTCAACTATCTTAGTACTGGAAAAAAGTGAACATGAATCATAAAAAATCACAGAATAGTATTACAAACATTCATAATCAATGTATGAAAAGTGTTGGTCATTAGGATTCAATTATTAAGTAAAAGTCTCAAGGTGCATGAATACAACAAACATCACTTGCTCCAATAGTGGAGCGTTGGAGCCACTACTCGATCCCCAAAAGTAGTAACTTATATCTCTTATGCCCTATGGGATAAGCCAAGGTTAAAATTCCTGTACATGAGAATGGAAATCTATTTATAACTTGAGGAGTATCCTTTCATATCCTGATGATTCTTGACTTCTAACTTCTAGTGACCTTTGGACTTCTACAACCTTTGAAGTTCCAAATGAATTTTGGAATTACATATTACTTTTGGTATTACATGTCCTTTTGACTTCCATGACTCATGAGTTCACACGTGAATCTTGGAATTATACTTATTTTTCCTTTTACAATTATTACAATATTACATCTTGACTTCCGCATCATCATATGATGAAACTAGAGATGCCACGATCTTGGATGTCTGGGACTGACAGTGACTGATGACATGGATCTGCTGCAGTGGTGACATGGCTGCCACTATATATTTCATTGATCACCATGTACTTGTGGTGCTTCCACCCTCTGAAGGGTCATCAATCTTGTAGTCTTCATGGTGCTTTGATCATTAAGTTTTGGGTGTGTTATTTTTTCTTCTTGTGTTTCCTCTGTTCATCCCCTTTTCCCGATATTTATTGTGTGTTCTTTCCATAATGTCCATGAAATAACTATTTCTTAAATCACTCATGAAAAGAAACAATTAGTCTCAAAATATCCTACTCTAGCATGTTTTATGTATATTTTCCACTTCATTCCTTTTCTGTGCGCTTAAAATTGTCAAGGGATCTACAAGGTGCAAGGGCGTAGTTTGAAAGGCTGAAGTATGGAGGAGGAGGAGCTTTGAGGATATGGACCGCGCTCATGCATTTTAAAGAGGACATAAATCAAGGAAGGGAACTTTTGAACAAAAAAGGGTCTCCCATCAAGGCTTCAAAGTGTGCTCATGCGCTCTTGACCTTAATGGGTTCACTTTTCAACCAAAAATTGTCTAAGTGTGGATGATTGATCAGGGAATGGAAAATATGAGTTATGGGCATAAAACCAAGTGTGATACATACTATCTCATCGATAAAACTTAGAAAAATGTAACCAACAATGAATATACATCAAAAATCCCCTTTATGCACATTTACCAAGTATAAATAGTGGAGTGTGTGTGATTGAGAACCAAAAGTGATATAAGGATATTCAAATCAATGAGATGATACTTAAGAATACTCAAGAACATTTGAAACATATGAATCAACACAAAAGAATACTTGATGACCAAGGAGACACTCTATACGACAATGAGGTAGGCTCAAAAATTCAAATGTAGTGAAACTTTGGAGGGTGTTGTAGTAGCAAAAACAAAGACTCATATTGAATTATATATGTTTGAAGTTTAGAACTCTTTACCTAAGTGCCATATTCATAGCTTTGAAAAAGATTATCCCATATTACCTTTGTGGTGGTAAACTGCATGAATTTCACAAACTCAGATTTAGCCAAAATTCCCAAGATAAAATTTACAACCTTTGCATTGATCTCATATTGTTTCTCCCCTACATCATTTGTGGGAATGGAGGATGGGTATTGATATCCACCTTCAACAATTTCCCATACAATAGCTTGTAGTGCCTGCAAATATGCTCTCATTCTGATTTTCAAAAATATAAATTTATTTCGATTAAACAAAGGTGACTTGATAGAAGATACCCCCTCTTGAATACTCATATTGATAGATATCCCTTTAAGAGATCAATATTCTTCTAAGGGACCTGCTCTGATACCAATTGTTAGGAAAAATATTGAGAGGGAGGGGGTGAATTAGTATTTTAAATTCACTTATAATTTCAATTTCATATTCATATTTTTGTACGCTATTTTTCTTTACGCAACCCGCGTGTGTATGAAACTTCATTGAAATAAAACCGTGTATATCTAGTTTACTTAATTTTCCATAAATCTCATCAGTGATTTAAATTAACCATTGCATTATTAATTCATTAACCATTCAGTATGCAGTAAATAACAGATAAATCACGACACACAAGAAACACACATAGAACAACGAGATTTTAGGTGGAAACCCAATGTGGGAGAAAAGCCACTGTTGCCATCATATTTGTATTCTTTATTATTATATAAATAAAATATTCATTACATCTTGTACTGGTGTAGACTCTTACTAGTATGTAGGAACTCACCTGCAGGAGGCTACAACCTCCATTCATTATCCATCACCCACTGGAAGAGAGCTACAACCCCCTAATCTTGTTCATAGACTCTTAGCGAAAGGGAGCTCCTAACCCTTCACTAAAGGTTGCAACCATAAACACCTTGTGGACGACGTTTCAGAATGTTTCACATTGGATCCACCTGTCTCAAATACACATAAAAACATGTAGGCCACCTTTCATCAAATTTTCACACTAGACCCACATCAATAATAAGCCCAAACCAATATACCAATATGAATACTGCATCACAGAATCTGAATACAATCATTGAATCACCGTTGAATACAAACTGAATCACTGAAGAAACTAAAATATTGAGTATTGAATCATCATATCTAGATCATACCAATGCAATGAAACTTCATTATATCAATACATAAATAAATTCACTGACTAACTAGTTAGAAATCCATTACTTCATAGACACAGAAGTAATTTTCAATCATTAACCCTGATTAAATTTACTTCATAAATGATATGTGACTGTTTTGAATCATAACCACGTATATACACGCTTCCTCTAAATACAACAAGCATACATACCTAAAATCACCGAATTATTAAAACTGAATAAGTGCATCACTCACTGAGTTACTGACATATTGAGTCATAGTAACAACTTAATCATATATTAAAATCCGGTAGCATCATCACTAATCAATATTCTAATCCACAATCAAACCAACCCAATCATACTACCAGATACATATTATTCTTATCAAGACATCATTGATAGACAATAGAAAATAGAACATACATTATCAACTGTCATCATCAAGCAACAATTCAAACCCTAATACATATACATGACTTCCATAAAATATATATGCATGTGTACGTGAATACCATGCATAACACATGCATACATATATATATATATATATATATATATATATATATATATATATATATATATATACCAACATACTGAATAAAATATCATAGAATTTATACGCGATTGTGTTGAACCATATCTGCGTATGTACGCGACATTACTGAAGAAAACCAACATACATATGTTAAACTACTGAATCATATATTCACTGCCAATCACAACATATTTACTGCAAATTTTACTATCAAATCACAGATTGATTCAAACAAATTTAAAAAGATCTTGTGTCATTATTTATTCAAACATAAGAAAATCATTCAATTATAACCATTAGTACTCAATGATTTTTTATATATTCTAGATTTGAGTCAGCTCCTTTCTCCCTGGTGCACACCTATTTCAGATCAGATCACACATGAATGGCTCTTTGTTACACAACATTTTGTCACTGTCCCTACAATCCCTCATCCCGTACATTGGAGGACTATTCCCGTGACCTGTGAACAATAAAATGTCCTGAAAACACCTTAATGGCATCCTTCTGCATAAGGGAAAGTATTCTCCTAAAGAAAAATTCCTCTGGAAAACCCTAAAAATCCATGTTTTGACATTGGCGTGGATAGCCAGTTCATCCCTCACGCCAATGGGGAAAAAGAACCATAGTGGATGCACCAATTGGCGCTCTGTCCCTGTGTCTTGCTCGCGCCAAGCCTATTAAGGAATGTTTTTAAAAAATAAATGGTGGAAGTTTGATTCTAACAAACTCAGAATGAATCATCAGAAATAATTTGGGTTTTTTGCCTTCGGATCTCCCTGATTAGGAAGTGGTTTTCCACCTCTCATGGAACCTTCCTAAGAGATAGGGCTCTATCCCATGATTATAGGGATCCCAACCTCCCTTCCTCCTTCTATAAAAGCCTGCCCTCTCCATTTACAAGCTATTTGAACGCTTGGAAGCTGAACATTTGGGAAGGAAACTATAGCCAAGGAAAACCCCGTAAGGGAGAGAGCCTTGTCCAAATCCTCGACAGGCTTTGTTGAGACGTGCTCCGCTGCAGGCCCCGCCAAAGGAAGATCATACCGTCAGAGCACTTGGTTGTAATCTCCCTTTTTTTCATCTATAATATAAGCGACTCTGATTTTGGTTCCATTCGTGTGTCTACTCTTTTATGTAATGCAACGAATTATATCTTCTCTAACTGATATATAGTTACATGCTTTAAGTATTATGTTGTATGTCGTCGTTTCTCTGCATGTGTACAAGTGTCCGGACGTGTCGAATGGAAGGATTGTGATCTGTCAGGCTAGGGACAAGGAGCATCGCTTCTTCCTCGACAACAACAATGTGGGATTTGAGGTAGGCTACTTATCGCGATCTTTGTCTTTCTTGTAACTAGGAACCAACGTCATTGCGTGATTCGATTGTTGCTATACCCAATCTAGGGTTAGTGGGATCACCTCTGTCCGCAGAGGGGATTTACCTCCTCAAAAATTTGGCAACTCCACTGGGGATCAGTCAGAGTTAATCCTTTCTCCATTGGGTTGTTTTTTGGCTTTTGATTGATTAGTCTGCTTTTCTGGTTCACCTTCCTTGGTGTTAAACCCCTGTTCAGCCCCCAGAAGACCAGATCTAGTCTCTGTGAGTTCATTTTTATCATTTTTCTAGGGTAAACTCGATTGGCGTGGTTATACACTTGACAGTCGCGCCAGCTAGCACTAGTTTCTCGTGAGGCCCCCGCGCCAACCCCTGATTGGCGTAGATTACAGCCAAACAGGCGCGCCAACCCTGCTTGGTATTAGGGTTTTCCTGTTTTTGGACTTTTTGAGCTTGAATTTTGGTCCTGGTCCATTTTTCTGATTTCTTGTGTGCTTTGAAGTCATTTTTTACTGTGTTTAACCCCTATCCTCTTTTTGTTAGCCTTTTTCTATCAGTTTCGCATTCTAGCCCTAGGGCTTCTAGGTGCTTCAGTGTGTTGAGCCTCCCATGGGAGTTTTGGGTCTTTGCTTTCCCGGTCAACTTTGTTTTTGCTTCTTTGCATTCATCTTGCTGGATTCCATTGAATAATTGCGTTAATTGAGTGATTTTCCTCTCTTTCATTCAATTTCTCTTTGTGTTACTCCAAGCCTGGATTACACGGTTTGCTTGAGTCTCTTTCAAAGTTCTTCTTCGCTTTAAGGGATTTCGTCATCGGTTTGGGTCTTGATTGTGTGCGTTTGAATTGAGTGAACTTGTTTTGTTTCAACTCTCTCTTTGTCATTTCTCGAATTGATGTTTTCATTAGTTTTTCATTCTTTTAGTGCATTTGCTCTAATATATTGAAAAATACAAAAACAAATCTTTTGCATTTTGGTTGGCATAGTGAAAATTGAAAACTCTTTTGCATTACTAGCATTATATAATTCTAGAGAAAAAGTTTTCTAGTTTCATTAGCTTGCATTGGAAATACTAGTGGATGTTTTTGTGTGTTCATTTTTTCCATCATTTGAAAAGCTCTCAACTCTCTCGTAGATAGCTCTTCATTGAACAAAATGATATTTTGTGGCATGTAGTTTGCATCTAGAGGTTTTATGAGATCCAACTTTCGATAAGGCCTTGAAATTGAAATGTAAATTGAAGATCAACTTTAAAATTTTCTGAATTAACCTAAGGCAGCATTGGAACTTAACGGAACATTTAGTAGTCTAAGGTAGAGACGTGTTCTGGAGTCTTTATTCCTAGTAGTTGTCGCTCACCATCTGGCTTTAGGCAGCGCTAGTATGAACTTGTGCTCCTCGTACCGTCGTGTATATAAAGGGAGACCCCATTAAGTTGCAAATCCTTTATCCTTAGGAAGTCGAGTCTGCTGCCTTTTACCCGTGATACACCGGACACAACATTCGGGGAGATAACTTGCATGTATGTTAAGTCCTTGGGCGATTTCTCTTTCATTTTTACCAAGGTGTATATGGTAGTTCACGGATATCTGGTACACCCATTTACCTAGATTACCAGAGCAGTCACTTTGATCTTTACTTACTCCCTAAATTTGAAAAGATCATCAAGCGCTTGTCCTTTCACGCTTGTTTCCAAACTGAAAGTGATAGAGCCATCTTTTACTTGTTTCTAGACTCTTAAAACATGAAATAGTAAAATTTCCAGTTTCAATGTGGTAAAATTAATCATTTACGATCACACGCCCATTTAGAAATTGATTTTTCAGCCTGTTTTTGTTTGCCTTGTTTTTTTCCCGTGCATCTTTGTTTTTGATCTCTTCCTCTTTTCGCTACAGTCACAGTGGCGAAACCATCAGCTTTGTCTATTGGTAGTCCTTACATAGACGATTCATCAGAGGTCTCTCAGTCCTCTACTGAGCATCAACAACCTATTATATCTGAGTTTCTCGACGAGGGACCGGTTATATCTGAACTTCCCTTTGGAGGACCAGTTGAGTTCAATTGGCCCTTGTCCAACGCTTGGTTTGGATTTGGAGTAGGGGAACACTTCCCTCCTCTTACATCAGGATCACCATTTTTGGCTGCTGTCATACCTCCTAGTCCCCGTCGTCTTTTAGAAGATCTTACGGCAGGGTCAGATATGGACTCGTCTAGTCCTTCTCCTAGTGAGGGAATTCCTACTTCTGGTGAAGAGTACCAGCTTTTTCCCGAAGACATCCTCGAACCTTCTATCATGTCTTCACCTGGTCCATCGCTCCCAGCTGGATATAGGTCTTTTAGTCAGGTCATGGCTGCTATTGCCTCTATAGGAGTTTCGACTTTGTCCACGAGACTGGCCATTCCTTCGTTAGGGATGTCACCATCGACAGCTCTCACGACATTTCCTTTTGTTACATCGGCACCTGTTAGACCTACTGTCTGCGTGGCTACGTCTATGCCTGTTGTCACTACTCAATCAACTAGGACCTCATCAGTTCCTAAAGACGTCTATATATCTTTTGCCATTCCAGAGAACATTTCTCCCAAGAAGTATCAGATGTCTTTACAGTCGCCGATCTCTGAGGTTGGTCAATCCTCTCAAGATCTTAGTCATCCTTAATTTTCCCATTATGGAGTGGATGGTGCCCCAATTTACGTATTTCCATATCAATATGTTGAGCAGGGCAACCCCCTTTGTTTTCCTACTCCTGAGGCTTACCAGTATATTAACGATTTTTTATCTACCCAGCCTGGGCAACCTTCTAATCAACAAGGGAAACCCTTACAGGGACAACCTTTGTTTTAGCAAGGATATGATTCTGGCCCACAAGGAAAACCCTCATAGGGACAACCTTCGGCCCAGCCAGGGTATGCGTACGATCCGCAAGGAAAACCTTTACAAGGAAAACCTTGGGTCCAGCAGGGATTGTTTTACGGACCGTAAGGGCAGTCTTACAATCCTCAAGGTCAACCTCTACAGCCTCACCCTATGGTCCAACCAGGGAAACCTCAAGGACCGATAGGGCAACCGAGGTATCAACCTGGACCATCATACGGTCCTGCAGGGAAAACCCATCCCTATCAACCTTTGGTGCAACCTCAGCAACCTCATTTTCCAATTGGTCAAAATGTTGCACAACCAAGGCCATCTTATGGTCCTGCCACAAGCCAACCTGGTTATCAGGGACAACCTAGCCTACTCCTGCCATCAAGCCAACCTATTCAACCAGGGCAACCTGGTGTCCCTCATCAGCCAGATCAACTTATTCAACCAGGGAAACCTGCATAGCCAGGTCAACCTGTTCAACCAGGACAACCTACACAGCCTGTTAACCCAACAACCGATCTATTCTATGCCATAGCCAAATCCACCTGTGTGCCCGACTTATCTGACTCAGCAGGGCCCCACTTACCAGCAGCCTGTTCAACCCCAAGGCAGCTATTACCTTCAAGGTCAGTCTCGACTGGTCTACAACCCACCTCAAGGTTCTAGTTATTACCTTCAATAGCCAGGCTATACTTATACTCTGCAGTCAAATCCGTACACTGCTCAATCGGGGCCCACATATAATCAGAATCAATACCCTGGTTATCAACCCCCGTATCCTGGATTTCAGCTGCCATATCAACCCAATTATCTGACTTATACCCCCTATGGTTAGAATCCTCTGGGATAGAACCAATGGGGGCATAGCTACGCTCAACAAGGATGGAGTACAGGTACAGGTCCTTATCGGGGACCTGGCATGCCTTTTAACCCTCAGTTGCCTTTTCTCGCCACACTGGAGTTACCGGATGTGTCCAAATTGACCAATGATCCGATTCTTCAAAATCCATATTGGCCTCCGGTTCTGACGAAGGTGCCTGGTGAGTGTCCTAAGTTTGAGGGTAAATCTAGAGAAGACCCCCAAGCACATGTCATGACGTACCACTTGTGGTGTTCTTTGAATTCTTGGGTAGATGACTCGATCCGTCTGCGTCTTTTCCAACGCACTCTCACCGGTGCTGCTGCTAAATGGTACCTAGAACTGCCCCGTGGTATTTTTCAAGATTTTAATACTCTAGCTATGGCATTCCTGATGCATTTCTAGTTATCGGTTCGTTACGAAGCCGAGACACATCTCCTGACATCTCTGAAATAGGATAAAGCCACTCATATTTCAGATCATATTCACGAATGGAGACGTTGTCATCGTCTGATCAAGTTTGACATTCCTGATCAACTTCTAACTCACTGGTTCACTACCTCCTTTGTCAATAATATTGCATAAGACATTGCTATGGGGGCATGTGTAACCGGGGAACAAGCCATTGCCTGTGCCCAGTACCTCGATTTAGTGTACTCCCAGTCCGGCACGTTATATGACATCTTGAATGATGCCCCGCGACCAGGGACCTCTAAAGCGCCAGCTACCCCATCAGTAGACGGTGTTATCGGTTCCTTTTCTCAAACTTCTCGTAAGTCTTCTAATGGGAAGCAGAAATTGAAATATTCCAACAATTCTGCTCCTCCAGCTACTCCAGATTCTGGTAAAATCACAGAAGTCAACGTCGTCCAGGCTAATCCTATGGACAAGACTTCCAAAGGGAAGAAGAAGGGCAAAGGAAAAGCCAAATCCGATGCCTCAAAACCAGAATCATCCAAACCACGTGCTGATGATGGTTCATAGCAGAAACTGAAGTACCCTTGCCTGATCTATGATAAAGACCACTACACCAAAGATTGTCCTAGATGATCCAAGGTTAGTCAACTTCTTAAGGGCTTTAAGGGAACTATGGCAGTTCTTAACGAACCTTTTCCATCTCAGCAGACCCA
Source organism: Pinus albicaulis (assembly GCA_034641835.2). Lineage (NCBI taxonomy): Eukaryota > Viridiplantae > Streptophyta > Pinopsida > Pinales > Pinaceae > Pinus > Pinus albicaulis. The sequence goes on along the minus strand of CM076580.1, from coordinate 995,368,406 downwards.
GATGGTCGAGTAGCCTTCGCCATCTACACCATTTGGGTCTCAGGTTTTCATGATGAATGGTGTTGCACCTGTTTCTATTGCTACTCGGTCGAAGGATTATGCTGGATCATGCCAAGTAGCTGGGAAGGAAGTCGTTGATGGCCCTCCTCCCCCACCTACCTCTGGCTCCCTAGAAATTGAAAGGCCTAGTGCTGAACCCATTGTGCGGCCACCTTCCAAAGGTGTTCTCCGAAAGTCTTCCTATAATCCGAATGCCCATGCTGCTCAGCATTACAGCATCGTTGAAGATTTAGCACAGGTGCCTTCCGCGATGTCCGCGTTGGAAGTACTTCAGAGTTGTCCGTCTCAACAGAAAGGTTTGTTATCTGCAATTGGCAAAATTGATCCTTCCGACTCTAGCCTTCTCACCTTCGATCTAGAGAATTTTGTCCCCCGACTTCTGTACCAGATCATGCTTGTTATACAAGTCCGTATTAACGGTCTCAATATTCACAGAGCCGTTGTGAATGAAGGTGCCTCTACCTGCGTTATGTCATCTGCTTACTGGAAGGCCATTAACTCTCCGCCCCTCACTTCATCTCCCAATGCCCTTGAGGCATTCAATGGAAGGGAATCAAAATCCTTGGGTGTTCTCGCGAGTCTCCCGATTACTTTGCAAGGTAAGATATTCAACGTCGAAGTGGAAGTTGTTGATGCCAAACTCAACTACAATCTTCTGCTCGGTCACAGCTGGACCCACGCCATGTTGTGCGTTCCGTCCACCCTCTTTTGACTTTTGAAGTTTCCACATGAGGGCAAGATTATTACTGTTGATCAGTTGTCTTTCTTTATGTCATCCTCCGAGAACAACATGTCGCACATGGATCAAATCCCTAATCCCCTCAACAGTATAGGACCCGGTCTTTTCAAGGACCCCGTTCTCATGTGTATTTTTCCCATTCCACCACCTAAACAGGTTGCCTCTTTTGGAGAATTGATGCCTCTAACCCCGGTTGAAATCAATTATTGTGAGATTGTCACCACATAAAATACTCCTCCTGCTGATAATGATCCTTTGAGCATGGCTCTTGATGTTTATTCTCAATCCCCTTGGCTCGGCAATGTAGATTCACCCGATCCTTTGAGAGAAGTTTTTCTGTTTGACGAAGCTATCGTGGAGACTATGTCTCTCGAAGATCTACCATGGAGCGATGGAAATCATCGTTCCTTGTTCATGCCCGGCCTGGGGGAAATTTCTAATTGTCTCGAGCGGTTTGCATCTCAGGTTCCCTCTCCACCTCCCCAAATGCCAATATTGACTCATGAAGTATTTTTGGAAGGAAATCTGAGTAATATCACCCAAACGATGCCGATCGACATCTCCATTAAACCGGGGGTCATCGAGAACATCCATGTGGGAGTCACTTGTTCTCCTGATGAGATTCAAGTGTACACTAGCCCTTTCCGCGAATTCCATGATGTTTTCACGTGGTCATATGAAGAGATGCCTGGGATCGATCCCAGTATCGTCGTGCATGAAATTCCCACCTATCCTGCTGCGAAGCCTGTGCGCTAGCGTCTGTGTCTAGTGCATCCTCGGAAATTCGCTGCTATAAAAGCTGAAGTTGAGAAATTTTTTAAAGTAGGCTTCATATATCCAATCCCTCTGACAGAGTGGGTTTCCAATATTGTCCCTATGGATAAGAAGCATGGCACAATTTGAGTCTATGTTGACTATTGAGATATCAATCGGGCTTGCCCTAAGGACAACTATCCCACCCCCTTTATCGATCAGATTATTGACGATTGTGCGGGGAGTGAGATCTTTTCACTTATGGATGGATTTTCAAGTTATAATCAAATCAATATCCTTCCATCTGATCAACATAAGACCACTTTCATCTGTCAGTGGGGAACATTCGCCTATAATAAGCTCCCTTTCAGCTTAAAAATGCTAGGGCTACCTTCCAGCATGACATGTATTATGCCTTTCACGACATACGTAATGTTGTTCAGCAGTATCTGGATGACCTCCCGGCTCATTCAGCTCTGCGCCAAGACCATCCAGAACATCTCTGCCAAATTTTTCTCCGCTACAGACGTTACAACATTAGGCTTAATCCTCACAAGTGCGTCTTGTGCATTGACTTTGGTTGAATTTTAGGATTCATTGTCTCTAAGGACGAAATTAACCTTGACCCTCTCAAGGTTGATGCTATCGTTAATCTCCCATCCCCATCCTCGTTGCATTAGCTTCAGAGTCTTCAGGGGAAAGAAAATTTCTTACGTCGCTTTATCCCAAACTATGCTGAGGTAGCCAAAGGGTTTACACGCCTTCTAAAGCAGGACGTCCCTTTCTGCTGGGATGAGATTTCTCAGCAATATTTCGATAACGTTAAGGCATTTCTTGTCAATGCTCCATTAATACGTCCTCCAAATTATCATTGCGACTTTACCCTCTATTTGGCTACCGCATTCAGTACAATTTCCATGGTTCTGGTACAGGATGAAGATGACGGTAATGAACACGAGGTTTATTATCTGTCTCAGAATCTCCTCGACACTGAAATGCATTATTCCCATGTCAAGAAGTTGGCGCTGGCTATGGTCCAGGCCGTTCAGCGATTTCGCCATTACATCCTTTTGCGCATAGTAACCGTGATTTCTGACTGCAACCCCATGACTTACATTTTGTCTTGACAATTGCTGGGGGGCAAGTACTCAAAGTGGATTTTGATCCTCCAAGAGTTTGATTTTGAATTCACTACTGCCAAATCAAAGAAGTCACTGGTTTTTGCTGATCTCATTTGCTCTCTCCCTACCGACTCTGTTCCGTCTCAATCCGAGGATCATATCTCGGACGAAACTCTCTTCTTAATCAACACTCTCGATCCATGGTACGGTGATATCATCGTGTACCTCCAGACATCAACCTTCTGGTCCGAGTTAACGAAGGATTCTCGACGCCGCGTTCGACATCAGTCACAACCATATCGCATTGTTGGAGATACCCTATATCGTGTTGGAGTCGATTCCGTACTTCGCCGGTGTTTTACCTTAGAAGAGGCTGAGAAAGTTCTGAATGACTGTCATAGTGGCGCCTGTGGTGGTCACATGTCTGGATATGCTACCACACAGAAGATCCTTCATGATGGCTATTTATGGCCCTCTATATTCAAAGACTGTATTGTTACAGTACGAAAGTGTCACACATGCCAGATCTTCCAATGCAAGATGCGTGCGCCACCTCTCCCATTACATCATGTCATTACTGTGGGCCCTTTTGCAAAATGGGGCATTGATTTTATGATGTGTAACCCTCACTCGGCTAGGGGGCATTCTTATATCATCGTTGCCGTAGATTATTTCACCAAGTGGGCCGAAGCGATGCCTACACTGGCTGTAGACGGTAAGACAGCTGCACAATTCATTTTCAACCATGTGATCACTGGTTTCGGCGTTCCTCAAGCCATCGTCACTGATGATGGCTCTCATTTTCGAGACTATATGATGGCGGAGCTGAAGTAGAAGCTGGGCTTGCATCATGACATCTCAATGCCATACTACCCTCGGGCAGATGGCCAGGTTGAAGCCGTGAACAAATTTCTTATCACGATGCTTCAACGAACAACTGGTATACACAAATCGAATTGGCATCTCCAATTGTTTTCAGCTCTCTGGGCCTACCGAACGTCAGTGAAGAGTGTGAACGAATTCACACCTTTCCAGTTGGTGTATGGTCTGGAAGCTACTCTTCTGGTTGAATGTGAGATCCCTTCACTAAAATTGGCTGTGGAATTACTGCCCGATACTTCCCCAAGGAAGAATGTCTCCTATATCTCGAAATATTGGACGGAACTTGCTGCTTGGCTGCTTTGGTTATCGAGGCATAGAAAAAGCGGGTAAAAGGTCATTTCGATCAAACGGTTTCTCTGCGCTCTTTTATCGAAGGGGACCTTGTCCTGTTGTATGATCAAGCCCATGATAAGCTTGGGGTAGGAAAATTCCAACCTATGTGGCATGGGCCCTATATCGTTAAACGTGTACTAAAAAATGGGGCCTATGAGCTGATTGATTATGAAGGTCTTCCTTTTGGCACAACCCAGAAATGGGTTGTACCTAAAGAAACATTATGCTTGAACTATTCTTGCGTAGTATATGCACATAGGTGATTTTTTTCATTTTTTATGCATGTGTGGTGTGGTGTGCTTTGTAAACATTTTTCTGCTTATTGGGTCTTCCTGATTGTGCAGATGTCTATTACTCCTTATGTCGGTTTCGCGGATGGTGCCTCCTGTAGTACCAGGAACCTATCTTCGGCAGCCTGGGTAATTTACAATCCTGCCGGTGAGTTGGTTAATTTACAAGGTGTTTTTCTAGGGCCTACTACAAATAATGTCGCAGAATATAGTGTCGTTCTAGAATTATTAAACAAGGCTATCAACCTCGGTATTCATGCGTTTCTTGTATATCTAGACTCATAGCTTGTGGTTTTACAACTCAATGGTCATTATTCAGTTAGAAACCCATGTATTTTAAGACTGTATCTACGTATTCATTTACTTGAAAGAAATTTTGATTACATTACATATCAGCATATACCAAGACGAATGAATACGCTAATAGATGCAGTAGCCAACATGGTATTAGATAGACATTTACACAATTTGTAAAAACATCATCATATGTAAGCAAGATCGATGTAGAAATAGATGTATATATATATATATATATATATATATATATATATATATATATATATATATATATATATATATATACGTCGAATGTTTGCAACGTATGCATCATATAAAAACCAAAAAAATATACATGTTTGTGTCAGTTACATCCGGAGACAATACGTCTCTCACAAAATATGTATATAAAAATCCTAGGTGACAAATCGGCATGGTGCTCATGGTACCATGTCACTACCCGCACCAACCACCTCAATAAGCGGTGGCGTTGACTCGGCACCCCTACGGTGTGCCTATGATAAGCTAAAGGGACATTAGCTAGGTGAGCATAATACGAAACCCCACGAGAAATCCCCTCTAGGTTATGTACAAGTGCATCCCCCTCGCCCCCCTCACCTTGAGGGTCATAAGCGAGAGGGGTCCTCCTCGCCACTGGTGACATCCCGATGGGTCTCTCTAGGCCAACATCTGCATACATATAGGATTAGCTGTTAGAACATGCATGTATACCAAAAAATCATAAAACTAATAAAAATTAAAAAGAGTCTCACCCAGCTCCTCATCCCAGTCCTCTCCTTCTGGGAGCAGAAGGTATGGGTCTCTAGTGAAATCAGTGCCCATATAAGGCCAGTCCTCTACGACGAACAACTTTCGTCAGAGCCATCCAAAGAACTTAGGACACCATGACATCTGTTGGCTGCCTCCTACCCTGGGTATCAATCCTGCCCATTGAGCCATCCGTGGCTTTCTCAATGGTGGATCCGAGACTATATCCCCCTGGCCCTGGAAGATAGGTAGTCGTTCTAGGAAGAATGATACCAAGATTGACCCATATCCAAACTGTTTCAGTTTGGTCTTTTTTCATTTGGTCAGTTGTCATTTGATGTTCATAGTCACAGCTGTGGCCCAGTCAAACACTGTGGTATTCATGCATTTTGATGCAAGGAGCTGTGTCTTGGTAGCCTTGTGCGGTGCCTGCGACCCCGCAGCCCGTGTAATAGTATGTAGCACTACTCTGAGTGATATATTGGGAATGGTCTGTGTTTGGTCTCAATCTAGTCTCCTAAATTGAGCTCATTTAATTGTCAACCAGGGTTGGTAAACTGCTGAAGTGAAGTGTACTGTATGTACCTAGGTGCTTGTTTCTTAATGCATTGTGTGTAGTGTTTTGTGATGTTTTTGGTCTTTTGTGATGATTTCTGATGTTTTTGATCTTTTAATGGTTTTATGTTCACAAGGAAAATGACTAGAAAGCTAATGGAAGGAAGCTAATGATTAGAAACAGAGTGAAACCTAATTGGTTGATGACAAATGACAAATGCAATTGCAAACACTGAAGTAGAATCAAATCTAAACTATGACTAAGCAAACACAAAGCTTTATAATGACTTCTAAGGAAATGATTAAAGACATAAACTCAACTTGAGAAATGATCAACTAAACATGCAAATCCTCCTAACTGAATAGTTTAAACAACTAACTTATAATGATGCAAAATTTTGTCCTTAATTAGAGATTTGTTGAAGTATGTTTGGAGTAAAACATTGATACCATCATAATATCTTCTACTCTAAATCTAATTCCTAACTCTATTCTGCAACTCAGTTTTATAGCACTACACTTCACTCAAAGGTTATAGATTTTTGAAATAGTCTATTGAAGAAAATGTTTGTTTGTAAGATGATAAGGAAGTTGCAGAAGTACTTTAGGCCTTAAAATGATATGGTCTTCTGTTCATATGGTTATGAATCAATTATGGATTTTAGAACAAGAAGAAATTTGTGAATAATGAAGGTTGTTTTGTTAAGTTTAACAATTGAAGTAATCTAATATGCAGTGAATGGCAACTGAATATGGAGTGCAAATGCAATGAGTTGAACTACAACTGAACCTAAAATGTCACTAGCCTAAAACAGTGTTAAACTACAAGTCATTATCAAACTTAAAACAAAATAACTGAGCATGAATTAAGTGCAATTAAACTCTGGAGTATCCTATCTAAGCTATCATGCATTATTCTATGGAATTATACAGTCTGTTTGTCCATCATGATTGGTATTTTGGAAGAGTTCCTTCTTTTGGAAGAGTTTTTAGAACAATCCCGACTGTGTAATTGAGTGCAAATGAAAACATAAAGACTGAAAGCAATGAAAAAATAAGATATCATAGCCATCTCCTACCCATCATTATGATATTTTTGACAAGCGTTTAAGAGCAAGAACAACTATGGTACTTAGTGAAAACACACAACTAAAACGTTCAAGATCACAATCATGCTTAAGACAGTATAAATATTTCTTGGAAGAGTTTCTTCTTGTGGAAGAGTGCTTATCATAAGTATAACTGTGATGGTGAATAAAAGAGACTACAATTAAATTCTACAATACTATAGCCATTCCCCATTCATCATTATAATCTTTTGGAAGAGCTTCTTCTTTTGGAAGAGTTTTTAGAATGAGTATAACTACAGTAGCTAATGAAAACAACTATGAATTCAACTTCAAATCCTACAATACTATAGCCATTTCCCATTCATCATTATAATCTTTTGGAAGAGCTTCTTCTTTTGGAAGAGTTTTTAGAATAAGTATAACTACAGTAGCTAATGAAAACAACTATGAATTCAACTTCAAAAACGTAAAGGCAGCTAGAATACTTATCTAAATTACGCAAATAAATCCGTGCAAGAGGCAGGGGCCCTCTACCACCTGACGGAATCTAACTCCAAATCAAATCAACGCTTTCAAAACAACACTGTATGCTTCATTAAAAGTGAAATAACTTGAATAGAGCACTCTGCGTCTTCAGAAATGTAGCACAGAATCTAAGCAAAATCTAGAACAAAATCTAGCCTAGCTCTCGGTTTCCCAAGTGTTTATATAACAAATGTAAATAACAAGACTTGCAACAATTTCAGGAACATTGTCTGTCCTTATCAGAATCACATTAGGACTCTTGAAGTGGCCGCGTAACAAGGAAATGGACATCTGGACTAAGACAGTCCTATTAGAAGTCTGTCTTCTTAAATGTGTTCCCACGTATCAAAACCATACACAAAATTCGTTTCTTCCTTCATGGTGAGCAACGAACCATGTAGACATGACGTGGAATATGCCCATATGCGGTTTTTCTTGAGAGGCCACCTGGAACATACCCAAACGTGAAGACAACTGTAGAATCGCCGGTTAGCTACGGAATGTCTGCATTCTGTAGCTAGTTCCGGTCAAAATGCATTACAATGACAAAAATCATAAAACTTAGCAAGTCAGTCATGTAAATCATTCTAAAAGTAATTTTAACTAAATTCATTGATCAATTGGGTCTAGGATAGCAATGGACAAAGGAAAATGAGGTAAAGTGGAATGAAAGAAAGCACAATTTTGAGGCTCAACAGTCTGAATGTCTACCTTTCCGCTGCTTGACCCTTTTCGTGCCCCTGCACACACTCTGTCCATGACCATTGTCATGTTTTCACCAGAAGGCCTGGTGCCTGTCAAGATAGGAACTGGACCTTTGCATGATATTCCAGTGATGAAGTACACGTATGACACTTCCAGCTCAAGTACTTGATCTCAGAGTTTAAACTTCTCCTCATCTTCTTCCCAGATGCTAATAAGATATTGCAGTAGTTCGGGCTGAGCCCGGAGACATGGCGTTAGAAAGAATTTCCTTAAACTGCAATTTCGAAGAGAATTCATACACTGATCATTCTCCATTACCAATTCATCTTCCTCACTATGATCTCTTTCCTTCCATTCAATTACCATTTTCGTTGAGTACCTACATCAAATCAAACATAGGAGTGTTAGAAACCTCCTCAAGTTTTCAATTTTTCTTTTCATTGGTTCATTTTTGAGTTTTTTTGAGCGGAATTTGCGTTGCACCGTTGGTGCGGCTGTCCAACTGACAGTCACGCCAGCTGGCGCGGCCTCTGTGTAAAACAGAGCAGATTGGCGAGGGTCCGTGCCTAGTACCTGCGCCAACCGCGAAGCCCTAAATTTTTAAATTCCCTCCCCAAAAGGCCTCAAACCATGATCAAATATAATGAAATGCATCTTGAAAGATGGCTAATGGAAGTAGCTCTTATCTAGAGAAGACATGATCCGGATTCGTCCAATGGATTGCTTTCAATCGTCACTGCGAGATCGCCAAGAAAATGGCTCACTATCACTCTGTAAAGAGGTAAAAAGGTAAAAAGTAAATAAGTTTTTACTATTGGTGATATTTATAACTTTTAAAAATCAAAATTAGGTTTTGAGACTTGTTTTTCTAATATTTTGTTATATTTTTGTCGAAAAATGGGTTTTACACTTGCTTTTTGTGTAGCGACAGGTTTTCACGCGATTAGGACAACGACACGAGTTGTATTTTATACTTTTTTGGACTCGGTAAAAACACGAAAAATTCACTACTGGAGTCACCTTTCAGCTCTTTTCTGACTCTCTAAAACTGAAAATATTGTCGAGTCGCTTGTCGTTTTGAGCTCGTTAAACTGGCTGTGAAACGACATCTACCTAGTATACGTTTACCCCTTTTACGGGCTGGGACAGATTATTTATGAAAAAGGAATACCCTAGCCTATCGTGACTAGGAGGTTCTCTTAGACATAGTTTTCTACCTTTTGGATCTGTGGGACTATCTACGAAAAGGGACTATTGGAGTTTTCTTTTCCACTGTCTTTTCAAACTCTCTAAATGCGAAAAGACGCCGAGTTCTTCCTTTGTCAGACTCATTAAAAACTGATGACATAGGACTCCGTCGTAATGAAGTTACTCGATTTCCTCCTTCCTAGGGCTCCTTAAATGTACTAGGTTGGATTTGTCCAAAGGACAAACTTATATCGCAAGCACATGCGATCCCCTTCAAGCTTGTTTTCAAAAGTAATTGGGGTACTTGCCAAAAATGGTGGGGGAAAATGGAACTAGTATTATAGTCGTGTCGGCAGTATGTCGCTCTTGAATATGGCACTTGTCTGCATTCATGTTGGGTTGGGGACATCTCATCTCATTATCTGCTTGCCTTCATGGGTTTGGGTAATCTCTTTTGACCGCTGATCTGTTCTTTTCCATGTCACCATGACCTCAGATCCCTTGTTGTCAAATACTGCCAAATCCAGTGTTGTGCCACCAATACGTTCAAGAGAAGTTGGCCTCTGCAGTTGTCAACCTCCCTCTGATTCTCTGTTGGTCTTGATTCACAAAAACATCATGTTCCTTTGTCTTGTGTCGATGATGTGGGAAACATTATCGCCCACCTTCGATCAAGGTCACTTCCTGTTGACTTCAGCTCATTATCCAGGAAGCTGATCTAGAGACTCCCTTCAGGTACCTTGGAGCCTGCATGCCTCAATGGCAGGTTCTTCGCATTCGACGCAAGGTTTTCATCATTGGCCTTCGATCGGATGATTCTGTGAATGTTTGACGCCAAATCACTGTTCACATTCTATAGATTGTACCTTTTGTACCTTGAGAGCCATCATCATAATTGGTGGTTTCTCTCGCATCTGTTAACGGCTTTCATTATTGGCTGGTAATCAGACGATGTTCTTGCATGTTCGACTCTATCTCACATATTCGCATGCTCGAACTTGCACTCTGTCCTGGTCAAGATGGAGTGCAAGACACTGGATTTTTTCTGATAAACATCCAGGTTGCGGGTTCTTTGTGGATTATTATGATTTATTACATGACTCATTCGATTGGATGGTTGTGACCATTGTTGGGTGTAGGAATTGCACTTAAGAAAACTACTCATCATTTAATTGTCAACCCGGGGGATTCGTAAACTTAGAGACGAAGCATAGGAAATGCCAGAGATGGTATGAATTTTCCTGATAGAAATTCCTACTTTAAAGAAAAGCTTACAAAATCGAAAGAGTAAAAGATAACTGAATCATCAAAGTAATCTAGTGCTGGAACAAGAAAGAATGCATTTGCAAAGGAATCAAAATAAAAGGCAATCACTCCAACTGATAAATTTTTAATTACTGAGTATGTGTTATGTTTTTCTTTAGCAGAGACACTTTAGCAGTCTCATCATATGGGCACTTCAAACCTGCTCATGTAAAGATATCCTTCCCACAAGAATCAATCTTGCACTAGTGCAGTCTTCCTGCACTAGTGCAGGAACAACGATCTATGCAAAAGGTGTAAAGCAATGTCCATACTAAAAAATTATTTTCTTCGTGCAAGGGCCCTGAAATTTCTCAAGTCCACAACACTCAGATCTGGTACCAAGAAACTGGTTCTTATACCTGATCAGAGCTTCTTACACTTTAACTTTTAATTCTTGAAATCAATGCTTAATTACTGCAAGTGTTATAAAACCAGATTGCATATCAAAAAGATAAATGTGTGCAGAAATAAAGAAACAATCTATTATAAAGTGTTTAATGAAAGCAAGAAAATTGCTGAAAGTAAATTAGAAAGGCTTGCTGAAGTGAATAGCACACCAACGTGCACTGGTGCAGGTGACTTCTCCTGCTCAAACCAGGCGGAGAAAATAAACCAAACATGCAGAAAGTAAATAGCACACCAACATGCACTGTGCAGGAACGAACCAGGCGGAGGAAATAAACCAAATCTTGTAGAAAGTGAATAGCACACCAACGTGCACTGGGGCAGGTAACTCCTCCTGCTCGAACCAGGCAAGAAATATAAATCAACCGTGCAGAAATTAAATTTAACTGCTTCACACAGCGGATCTGCTTTCACTCAAAAAGAAATTCAAATGTTGTAAATTAAATCACACTTGGTAGTTTAAAAACATAAATTACAAGAACAGAAAAGAGAGTGGGGTAAACGTGTTGGGTTGGCTGGGCCCTAGCCAACCAACACGCTTCCCTCTTATGTAAAAATGCTACTCAACACTTTGTTAATTAATCAACTGTTCAAACATAAAGGAATAAAATCCATGAACCATAAGGCGGAGCTCTTCTTATTAAGTCCTCAAAGCAAATACATGTGTGATTACATATCCAACCCAGATTTGGGTGACACCAGCAAAACAAAAGGACAACAATGTTGCTATAGCGTCACTCCTCCCGTTCGTGCGTCCTCTTCTTCTCTACGTGCATCATCCCCTTTCATAATCCTTTGTAATGGTTAAAACAAACTATTCCTTTGCAAGGAATATGGGGATTGAATCCCAACAATATTTAATTGCATCGTATAATCAGTACAACCGTTCCCCTATTAAAAGAATTGAGATCTATTTAGAATTTTCCAATTCTGGGATTTTCCTAAATTTCTGGAAAATTTGTTAATTTTAACAAACTGCCTTAAAGCCCCCCTTCGTATCTCCTCAACTATTGCGTATTTTGGAAAACGACCCACGTCTTACTCAATTTCCTATACTGGAAAAAAAACCCATGTCGTGGAATTTCTTCGTTCATGTTTATCTGCACGAAACCTGAGGCGAAAGTTGGCAGTCTGGAAACTGTTGACTGTGTTTTCAGAATTATGGAAATAACAGTCTCTTTTTTATAAAAGTGCTTCAAATACATGTTCGTAGCTTTTGGAATAATTTGAATCTGGGGAAACGGTTTCGGTTATGGGTAATTGGTTATATTTGTGAAAAACCCATTTTCTCGGATTTCCATAATTCACCTCCATTTGCATAAAAACTGAGGTCAAACTTTGCCATTTAGAAATTATGCAGATTTTCGGCAGACTTGGTGATTTTCAATGTTGGTGCAGGAATGTGTTCTCGTACTAGTGCAGGAATGTGTGGTGTAGGAACTTCGCCTCTATCAGAATAGGCAAATAACCAACTTTGTAAACCTGCAAACACACAAACTATTACTAAATATGCCTTTAATGTTTAAATCTCATTAAAACAAAGGAATAGCAAATAATTACTTATTATCTTCGAGAATGCACAAAACTATGACAATGACTTATTCAAGCTAAACAAAAGCATGAGTGATTTCGAGTAAAAGATGATATAAAACAAGGCAAAATAGAGGCCCAACATCCCCCCATGCTGACCTTCTTGCATGTCCTCATGCAAGGAAATCAATTGTTAAGTTGTTGCTCCCTTGCAAAAAGAAAGATTAAAAACATTTATGGTCATTCGTAATGATATTTCCTGCAATCCTATGTGATCACATTTCCTATGCTAGATAAAGCTTGTTTCAAGAACATAGTGTTTGCTGGACTCTTTGATTATTTATAGTAATTCCAATAAAATTTATCACACAAAAAAACAAATTGCAAGGATGGTGCATGCTTGAGAAAAATAGACAACTTTTAAAATTTTCAAAAATAATATCTCGGAGGCATCCGTGATCAAAATTTCCACTTTAAAATCCTCATTATAAACATGAGTGACATGATTTAAACGATATGGTGTTATAGGTAGGCATAGTAATACTTTCCCATAATGATTATTTTATCATCATCCATGTATAGTTAAAGCTCCTCTTGTCTAGGCACAGTGAATTACCAGCACTAAGGGTCCTCACGTCCATAAAAAATCATTTTAAAAAGATAGAACTCCAAGGCATAACAACAGAAGGATTTTAAATCCATTCTCGAAGAGATTAGTAGTGAGTTCACGGAAAGCAAAATCAACCAAGTAAATTATAGTGTAGAGCTAACTTTAATACCACAGGCATGGCCCTGCTACCAGCAGGCGTCCATAGCCTCGACAGGGATACCTTTTAACCTTACGAAATGATTTTGTCCCACCTATTAGATATAGATTCTGAGTTATTTATGAGCATTTAATTTTTCTCTTTTTATAAGTTAATTGAAGGACGTTTTCCTGGCTTGGTAACTAGCTAACGAAAACGTCATTCATGAGAACTAACAAGAATGAATGAGTCGGCTCGCGATGAGACCTCTCGTCTTCCAGTTTTCCAACTGAAAGCCATTACCCTGGCTTGGTGACCAGTGCGGTAATGTCATCTTCCTTAGGACCCATGATCATAGTAGGTCAGCTCGCAATGAGACCTCCTATCCTTCAATTAATTCGTTTATGTTTAAAAAAAAAACTCCGATTATGATTAACCCCAGATGGATTACTTAATAGGTGGGGAAGCAAATCGACTCCTTAAGAGTGCAGGATGGCGTGAAAAGTTTATTCTTTACTGGTTGGTCATGCTACCCTAAGAACTTATTAAAAAAAACATCTCAGATAATGACCAAAAAGATTCCTTGAGTTTATCATGCTAGGGTTCTTTATGAAAGCTTATTAGATTTTTGTAGGCATGGTCCACCATAGGAGGTTTTTCACTGGTCCCTTTGAAGAGGAATTTGAAAATATTTTATGGATGATAGTTTGTTAGAATAAGAGAAAAGTATTACATGTAACTTATAACAATATATATCAATCAAAGTCACTTTAAAAATATGAAGCGTTAAGTGTAAAGAACTTTTGACAAGTTTTTCCATGAGAATGCATAATTAAAAAAAAAATTCAAAAGCTGTGATTTTATGAAATCACAAGTTCAAGAGTGTTGTTATTCATGTTTATTCATTACCCTACCCTATTTTTAAAAAGAGAAATATCAGCTTTAAGTGTAGGCATACTTACAAAGAAGCCATGTGCGGATCAGGTGAAAATATATATTCATGCTCAAATTTATCATACAAACTTGAAAGTGTACATGAGCATGAAAAACCAACCAATGTACTTGATATGAAAACAAGAGTTTTAAAAGAAAAGAATACTCCCTCGCTTGAGTCATTTTTTGGAACCAATGTTCAATATGATCATGGTATTCTTGGTCCATTTCTTGATTTGGCCCATGCTGCTCATCCTCTTCTTCCATGTCATGTTGATTATTCTCCGTAGGGTGAGTAGTCTCTTGATTACATTCTGGATATGCTGATAGATATGTCAAGAATTCCTCGATCTCAGGTTTCAGTGGATATTCTCCATTGATTATAGTGCATGATTCATTTATCTCCTTAGATGACTGATCAGGAAAATCAAAAGAGACTTCCAAATCCTCTTGTGGTGGTGGAGAAATGGACAAGCTCTTGAATATTGTCAAAAAGTTCTCTTCCTGAGAGGTAGAGGTCCAGATCCCAGCAGCTGCTAGTGCTTGTGAGAGGACCTTCATATTTATCATCTTCAATTCCATCTGGTTTATTGATAGTCCCTGTCTCCACACACATACTAGTAACAGGGGTTCTTACAACACCTCAAAAGTGATATAACGTTAAAGATTAGGATCTGAAGATAATTGATTTTAAAAGTTATTGGCTGAAATAAAGCTCACTACACTTGCATAAAAAACAAAAATATAAAGGTAGACTTAACCTTATTGCATCAACAGAAAATTCTTACCAAATCAAATCGCCTCCCCGGCAACGACGCCAAAATGTTGGGTGCAGGAATTGCACTTAAGAAAACTACTTAACATTTAATTGTCAACCCGAGGGATTCGTAAACTTAGAGACGAAGCACAGGAAATGCCAGAGATGGTATGAATTTTCGTGATAGAAATTCCTACTTTATAGAAAATCTTGCAAAGTCGAAAGAGTAAAAGATAACTGAATCATCAAAGTAATCTAGTGCTGGAACAAGAAAGAATGCATTTGCAAAGGAATCAAAATAAAAGGCAAACACTCCAACTGATAAATTTTTAATTACTGAGTATGTGTTATGGTTTTCTTTAGTAGAGACATTTTAGCAGTCTCATCAGATGGGCCCTTCAAACCTGCTCATGTAAAGATATCCTTCCCACAAGAATCGATCTTGCACTAGTGCAGTCTTCCTGCACTAGTGCAGGAACAACGATCTATGCAGAAGGTGTAAAGTAATGTCCGTACTAAAAAAATATTTTCTTTGTGCAAGGGCCCTGAACTTTCTCAAGTTGACAGCACTCAGATCTGGTACCAAGAAACTGGTTCTTGTACCTGATCAGAGCTTCTTACACTTTAAATTTTAATTCTTGAAATCAATGCTTAATTACTGCAAGTGATATAAAACCAGATTGCATATCAAAAAGATAAATGTCTGCAGAAATAAAGAAACAATCTGTTAAAAGGTGTTTGATGAAAGCAAGAAAATTGCTGAAAGTAAATTAGAAAGGCTTGCTGAAGTGAATAGCACACCAACGTGCACTAGTGCAGGTGACTTATCCTGCTCGAACCAGGTGGAGAAAATAAAACAAACGTGTAGAAAGTAAATAGCACACCAACATGCACTGGTGCAGGAACGAACCAGGTGAAGGAAATAAACAAAATCTTGCAGAAAGTGAATAGCACACCAACGTGCACTGGGGCAGGTAACTCCTCCTACTCGAACCAGGAAAGAAATAAATCAACCGTGCAGAAAGTAAATTTAACTACTTCACGTAGCAGATCTGCTTTCACTTAAACAAAAATTCAAATGTTGTAAATTAAATCACACTTGGAAATTTAAAAACATAAATTACAAGAATAGAAAAGAGAGTGGGGTAAGCGCGTTGGGTTGGCTGGGCCCTAGCCAACCAACACGCTTCCTTCTTATGTAAAAACGCTACTCAACATTTAGTTAATTAATCAACTGTTCAAACATAAAGGAATAAAATCCATGAAGCATAAGGCGGAGCTCTTCTTATTAAGTCCTCAAAGCAAATACATGCGTGATTACATATCCAGCCCATATTTGGGTGACACCAGCAAAACAAAGGTATAGCAACACTGCTGTAGCGTCACTCCTCCCGTCCGTGCATCCTCTTCTTCTCTACGTGCATCATCCCCTTTTATAATCCTTCGTAATGGTTAAAACAAACTATTCCTTTGCAAGGAATATGGGGATTGAATCCCAACAATATCTAATTGCATCGTATAATCAATACAACCGTTCCCCTATTAAAAGAATTGAGATTTAATCTGAATTTTCCAATTCTGGGATTTTCCTAAATTTCTGGAAAATTTGTTAATTTTAACAAACTTCCTTAAAGCTCCCCTTCGTATCTCCTCAACCATTGCATATTTTGGAAAACAGCCTGTGTTTTACTCAATGTCCTATACTGGGAAAAAAACCCATGTCGCGAAATTTCTTCGTTCATCTTTATCTACACGAAACCCGAGGCGAAAGTTGGCAGTCTGGAAACTGTTGACTATGTTTTCAGAATTCTGGAAATAACAGTCTCTTTTTTATGAAAGTGCTTCAAAGACCTATTCGTAAGTTTTGGAATAATTTGAATCTCAGGAAACACTTTCGGTTATGGGTAACTGGTTATATTTTTGAAAAACCCATTTGCTCGGATTTCCATAATTCACCTCCATTTGCATAAAAACCGAGGTCAAACTTTGCCATTTAGAAATTATGCGGATTTTCAGTAGACTTAGTGATTTTTAATGCTGGTGCAGGAATGTGTTTTCGTACTAGTGCAGGAACGTGTGGTGCAGGAACTTCACCTCTATCAGAATAGGCATATAACCAACTTTGTAAACCTGCAAACACACAAACTATTATTAAATATGCCTTTAATGTTTAAATCTCATTAAAACAAAGGAATAGCAAATAATTACTTATTATCTTTGAGAATGCACAAAACTATGACAATGACTTATTCAAGCTAAAAAAAAGCATGAGTGATTTCGAGTAAAAGATGATATTAAACAAGGCAAAAAGGAGGCCCAACAACCATACCTGAGTCTACTTGTTGGTCCTTATTTACGGGATGGTTGTGTCCATACCTTGGATCCTGGTTTTTGTGCACTCTATTATGGATGGTTGCACCCATACCACATATAATGTATCAGAGATACCAGTTGTATTTGTATTCGTAGGTTTTCTGACGGCAGTGTTTTCAGTTGGGCGTGTTCTCGTAAAGCATTTCACCCCTCTCTCTCTCTCGGACCTCATGCTTTAGGGGGCATCTGTTACATAGCATTTTTTCACCGTCCTTGCAATCCCTCATCCCGTACATTGGAGGACTATTCCCGTGACCTGTGAACAGTAAAATGTCCTGAAAACACCTTAATGGCATCCTTTTACATAGGGGAAAGTATTCTCTTGAAGAAAAATTCCTCTGGAAAATCCTAAAAATCCATGTTTTGGCATTGGCGCAGATAGCCAGTTCATCCCTCGCGCCAATGGGGAAAAAGCACCATAGTGGACGCACCAGTTGGCGCTCTATCCCTGTGTCTTTCTTGCGCCAAACCTATTAAGGAATGTTTTTTAAAAATAAATGGCAGAAGTTTGATTCTAACAAACTCAGAATGAATCATCAGAAAGAAGTTGGGTTGTTTTCCTCCGGATCTCCCTGATTAGGAAGTGGTTTTCCACCTCTCATGGAACCTTCCTAAGAGATAGGGCTCTATCCCATGATTATAGTGATACCAACCTCCCTTCCTCCTTCTATAAAAGCCTGCCCTCTCCATTTACAAGCTAGATGAATGCTTGGAAGCTGAAGATTTGGGAAGGAAACTATAGCCAAGGAAAACCCCGTAAGCGAGAGAGCTTTGTCCAAATCCCCGACAGGATTTGTTGAGAAGTGCTCCGCTGCAAGCCCCACTGAAGGAAGATCATAGCATTAGAGAACTTGGTTGTAATCTCCCTTTTTGTCATCTATAATATAAGTGACTTTGATTTTGGTTCCATTCGTGTGTCTACTCTTCTATGTAATGCAACGAATTATATCTTCTCTGACTGATATATAGTTACATGCTTTAAGTATTACGTTGTATGTCATCATTTCTCTGCATGTGTATAGGTGTCCGAACGTGTCGAATGGAAGGATTGTGATCTGTCAGGTTAGGGACGAGGAGCATCGCTTCTTCCTTGACAACAACAGTGTGGGATTTGAGGTAGGCTACTTATCGCGATCTTTGTCTTTCTTGTAACTAGGAACCAACGTCATTGCGTGATTCGATTGTTGCTAGACCCAATCTAGGGCTAGTGGGATCACCTCTGTTCGCAGAGGGGATTTACCTCCTCAACACTCTTCACTTGCACTCCTAACACTTTGATATACATTTCCTTATATAGCTTGTGCCTTATCCAATACCTTATGTAAATACCTTGGTAATGTTGTTAGTATTAGTTGACAGAATCAAATAAACATTTACGCCATAATTAATATGGGAAATTACCATGGTAATGACCCCTAGTATCCAAATTTCCATTGTTTGGATTATGTACACGACTTTTGTTCACAAGACCTATGTATATAAGTGACCCTTCTTCACAGGAACCACGTATTCTTTTCAAACTTCACTTTTTCATCCATATATAACTGGACTGCCATTTCTCTGTCCATATATGTTGTAACATATGTATCAATATTCTTTATATATAAATTAGTTACAAAGTCATCATACTATCACCATGTTGACATCAAGGACATATTTTTCAAGCAGGTTGACATCAAGAACAACAAATTAGGCATAATTCCAACACAATCACTCATATTTCTTTCCTACAATATCCACCAAATTTCTAGCTCAATATAATAGAAATAAATCCCACAATTGTTTCCCTCCAATGCATTGAAGATGGCCCAACTGAACAAACTAATGCATAAACATTTTTCCCTCCATAAAATTATCATTGCTAACCCAAAGTGCTAAATATGATGCTCTATGGGAGCCTTGAGATGGAATCCTCAAATTTCCCACTAGAGAGACACTCGTAGTTCTCCGAAACAAACTTATATTATTTTTGGAACCTATTTTCCTTTGAGATAACCTAAGGTCGATAAGTTATGCCAAAGCATAAATTTTTTTTGTTTATTCTTGAATAATGGATGACCAATGAACATTTTTCTGAAACAAGTGTTTTAACTTAGAAATATCTTTGAATAAATAAAATGTTGTTCTTAATTACATATGGTTAATTTGATTTAAAGTGGGATGGATAAAAGAATGTAGAAATATAAATGATTTAATATCAGACAGAATATTTAACCATTTATAAGCAGAAGTTATGAAAACTATGTTTTTATAATTAACAAATTATAACTAAGTCATAACAGGAACCTACGTGTAATTAAATTTCAAGAGGAATTTACAATAACATATAGTTTTGTAAATTAGTCTCTTAATCCAATTACAACTTCACAACGAATCGAAAACAAAATTGAGATTCAATTAAATTTCCAATTGGATAAATGTTAATGAATTAAATCATATGAGGAATACATAATGAAAAATAGAATTGAAACAAGTCACAGGAACACAAGCCATATGAAGTAAAATCCAGAATCCTTTATTCAATAAAAAATTCTCCATCTATTACAAGTTTGTTTAATAAGTAGCTCAAGGGTGCAACCTTGAATACGTCAATGGATGAAGTATTTATACAAAATGTAAAATATTACAATCAATGCTTGAATGAAAAGGAAAACTATATTTTCTGAAAATGAACAGAAAGGAAAGAAATCAATCTAAAAGGAGTGCATCTGCATTTCTGGCCCTGTTCTGCTGGAAAACTATTGCTGAGTCACCACCTTTTTAGTACTGTGCTGGAAAACTGAGTGTTGTGATGGCAAGATGACTTGTCCTTTAATATTGGTATTCGCAAAGCTTCTCCCATCTCTCCTCATCCAGAATTTTAACTTTAATAACCTTGTGGTAGATTTCATCTACCTTAATGTACTTTGTAAAAGTGGGTTTTACAATGAAAATGTGTTTTATCTCATGGTGAATAAAACTGATATCTTCAATAGCATTATAAATTTCTTTGCCCGTCATAGAACCTTGAATAGAAGACATAGATGAAGAACTTGTTTTTTCTTTGAGCTTCTTCATATAATCTTCCCTGGGCATTAATTTATCGTTTATAATAAACAGTGAGGGGAGACCTTTTTTAATCAATTCATCAATCCTTGAGAGAAACCTATTGATTGCCACATCAAGAGTGTGACAGTTTTCTGTTAACTCTGCTAATAAGTTATTTTTGATCAAAACTTTCTTTACCTCAAGGATAGTATCAGTCATGTCATCTACCCCTAGTTCATCCAATTCTTGGCTGTCCTTAGAGTTCAAAAATTTAATAATGTTTTTGGTTGTATTAGGCATTTCTCCGAGTTGAGTGTTTATATCAGAAATTACCTGATTTTCCTTTTCCACTAACTACTTCTGCTCAAAGATGATCTTGATAGATGGCCAGATTTCATTAATCTCCTCAATGATGTTGTTCCAAATGATTTCCTAAAAATTACCAAGAGTGTATCCAATAGAAGCTTCAATGGCTGACTTCTTCCATATTTCTACTTGGTTATGTGCTCTCTGAAGCTCTAATGCATGGAAAGTATCAGACTTATTTTGGTGATCTTCTAGAAGTTTCACTTTGTCTTATAAATTCTTTATTTCTTCAGTCTGCAAGTTCATTTTTTAAAGTGTCGATGCTAACTAATCCGCAACATCTCCTTTACTAGTGGTAGCAATTATAACAGTAGGAATAGCTATCATAGGAAGTGATTCTAAAGGAGCATATTGCTTGGCTAGTTTCTTGCTTTCTTTAATCCACTTCTCCATCTTTGCTTCCATTTGCTTCAACTGTGTACTTTGCTCTAATATGAGCTTCATCATGTCTACCTTTTCTGTCTTTGTCTCTTCAATCTCCTTTGCCAAAGGATGTTCTGTTGCTGGTAATTTTAGCTTCTTCCTTAATGTTGCAATATCTGCATTATTTTTCTTAATTAATTCCTCTACAACATTAACATTTGAGGGATCATAACCCAATTTCATTACCAAATATTCCAAGGTTTTAATCCTGGTATCTTTGGCAAAAGCTAATAATTTTTCCATGTTGAGTTGTGACCAGACATTTTCTAGTGTGACCTGCATTTTAGATAAAGACATAGGAATGTTAGTTATAGTGAAGAAGATCATCCCCTAGTTTTTTTATGCATATCCATTTGATAAATTGGATGTATGTCTCTGACATAAAACTCAAGGGATGTCTTCTTATAGTCTGCCTATCCTTTAGGCTGAGGAACTTGTGCTTGAAGAAATGCCATTAGCATTATTCCTTTCTCTGAGTCGAAGGCTGACAATAGCCTGTTTTGAGCACTTAAAGTTAGTTTCTAGAATTTTTTATATGTGTTTATCTTCAAGGCTTTATTTTTTAGTTTGATTTCCTTGAAGATATCCATAGTGCTATTCTCTAGCTTGCTTGAAGTTGATGTACCTATATGTATGATCTACTGCTGCTCTGAAGTAGTCATGGAAGTAGTAGGAGACTGTGTGGACTGCTCACCTATTAATGAGGATATAAGAGGCTCATTAGTGTTGATAGGAGTTTGCTGCTCTGAATCCTTGCTAATGCTTAATCTAGAGCTAAGCTTAGCCTTCTCTCTGTACATGATTTTGAATCATTTTCTGAAGATATCTGCCTCTGAAGGGGGTCCTTCTTCTCTGTTCCTTTTGGATGTCTTTTCCTGATTTGTAGGATTCTACACTGTTGATGATGAAACTGGTTGTTCTTCTGCCTCATGCAATGTGTTTTCTGTCCATTCTGGCTTTTCCTTATACTTCTCTATTTCTGGCCTTGGTGTGTGAAAGTAAGGAGTAGATTTGGTTTCTACCCTGTTAGGTCCCTATATCACTAGTATAGTCCCTTATTATTGTTAGTGTAACCCCCTTATTGTTATTATTGTACCGTTGTAACCCCCATTTTGTTATTATTGTGCCCTTAAATTATTATTGTTAGGTCAGCTAGGATTACATTGTGGCCCACTAGGATTTACATTATGGCCCACCCCATGGTTCCTATATATAGAAAGGAGGTTTTGTAAATTGTATCATCCAATAATTGTGAATTTATGTAATGTATTGGAGGTTTCCCCCTCGAAGTGGCTTATTTATAAGGCGTTGATATCTCTTTTCTTCTATTTTTGAAGTTGGTTACACAACATTTGGTATCGGAGCTTTGGATTCTAGGGTTTCGCTGCTCCAAACAGGTCATCGTGGAATTTTCGTTATAAATTTTTTTCTACGAAGTTTCAGAAGCTGAAATTTTTAGAGTACGAAGCTGAAATCCTGAGGCAGATTTTCTAAAAATTTTAGAGCTTGGTTCACAATATTTTCGGAGATATCATCTGTGGAAGTTAGGTATTTTTTCAAGCTCCTAAACATGTCATTGTGGCATTTTCGCTATAAATTGTTTTCTATGAAGGTTCAGAATCTGAAATTCGTATGGTGAGAAGCTGGAATCCTGAGGAAATTCTTCAAAAAAATTTAGAGCTTGGTTCGCAATATGTTTTGAGATATGATCTGTGGAAGGTAGTGCTTTTTCAGGCTCCTGAATTTCATCTCAAAGAGGTGATCGTGGGAAAAATTCAATAACGCTCTCTCTGGGCAGTGGATTTGAGTGCCGTTAAGATTGGTTGCAAGTACACGGACTGTAGTTTATTGGCTATCAATTTTAGAGACAAAGGACGAAACAGTGACACGTGGCAAGTCCTACAAGTTTTCTCTACTGAACCAGTCAAGAATTAGGTCATTGTGGGAGATTGGACACAACTTTGTCTTGGGGAATCCAAATTAGATCAGACCTATGGCATTTGAAAGAAGCTTCAAAGGGCTACTGAAGGGCTGAATTTCAGATATTGAAGATTTTCAATTACAGAGATAATTCAATTTCAATATCGAGCTCCTCAAAGCAAGTAAAAGGTGTATATTTTTTTTTTCCGAATTGCATAAGTCTTGTTTGAAGAATCAAGTTGAATTGATTCCAAGGGCATATTGTAGAATAGGTATCAATATTGGATTCTAAAATGGCCCCTAAAAAGAATTCAACACCCATTAAGCCTTCAGAAGGCTCTACCATGACTCGTGAAGATGAAGAATTGCAACATGATCTATCAAAATTACAAGAGCAAGTGCAACAAATTTCACTCTCGCAAAGAGCAACAAAAAATGAAATGGAAGTTTTGAAGAAAGGCGTGGAAGTGAAGATGGACGGTTTGAAGAAAGGCATGGAAGCTAAGATGGATGGCGTGGAAGTGAAGATGGAAGGTTTGAAGAAAGGCGTGGAAGCTAAGATGGATGGTGTGCAAGCTAAGATGGATGGCATGGAGGCTGGCATGGAATCTAAGATGGATGACATGGAAGCTAAGATCGATGAGAAAATGGAAAACATGAAGAATTTTCTAAAAGAAGACATGGAAGGTTTGACAAAGTTGATACAAGAAAGGTTTCCTAATGGTGAAAATATAGTAGAAGAAACTCATGATGAGAAAAAAATAAATTTTAATTGTGATTTCATAAACTCTAATGTTGGCGGGAAGAACCACCATATTCCAAAGATGGATATGAGGAAGTTTGATGGAAAGGATCCTGTAACATGGATACTACAGATGGAGCAATATTTTGACCTCCATAACGTGCAAAACACACAAAAGGTACGCATTGCAACTTTACATTTAGAACAAAATACATTTGTATGGTATCAATGGCTTTGCTCCCGTAAAAAAATTGTCACTGGGTCAATTTTTACGGAGGAAATGATAGCACATTATGAGGATACAAAGAGCAACACCTTCTTTAGCCAATTGATAAATCTCAAACAAAAGGGTTTAGTGGGGCAGCACATTGAGGACTTCCAAAAATTGAATATAAGGGTAACCGATATTCCAGAGGAACACAGGATTGATCTCTTCATAGGTACTCTAAAGGATAACATCCAACATGAAGTTCGTGTGTTGGAACCTGATTCATTAGAGAAGGCATTCAGGTTGGCAAGAAAATTTGAATGTAAAATTATGGCGACAAGGAAGCCTACCACTCAATTCTATAAAGAAGGAAGTGTTGCTACGCCTAGATTTCCACAACCTCCAAGGTTGACACCACAACAATTGGAAGAAAAAAGAGCAAAAGGGCTTTGCTACAGTTGTGATAGCAAATACACTAAAGGTCATAAGTGTGTTGAAAAGAAATTATTTTACATAGATTGTGAAGAAGAAGAAGAAAATGAACAAGAAGAGGATATACACCAGGAACCGGCCCTAGAAGAGGAAGAAATGAATCCGACCATATCATGTAATGCACTAGAAGGAATTACCACTCCTCAAACTCTCAAGATAGAAGGACAGATCAAGAAGAAAAAGGTAATAGTGTTGATTGATTCAGGTAGCACCCATAATTTTATTCATTGTAAGGTAGCCAAAGAATTAAATTGTTTCCTATACCCAGCACCAGAATGTCAAGTGATGGTTGCAAATGGAGGAACTATAAATTGCTCTGGAAAATGCCATAATATCAAGTTAACCATGGGGGAATATGTATTGACTAGTCCAATGCTTTCCATTCCTATGGGAGGTGCTGATGTTGTACTAGGAGTACAATGGTTACAATCTTTGGGGACGGTAGCTTTTAATTTTCAAGAACTTTCTTGAAATTTTTTTCAGAAGGAAAGGAAGTCGAATTACGGGGTATTGAAGGGAAGCCAGGAAGGATAATAAGCTCTAATGTCATGACAAAGCTTCTAAAGAAAGAACAACGAGGCGTAATTGCACAATTATGCTCTCTAGAAGTTCCAACATCAAAATCATCTATTTCTGCAGATCTCCAACAAGTCTTGGACAATCATTCCAAGGTGTTTGAAACTCCCAAAGGACTCCCACCTATTCGTGATCATGATCATGCTATTCATTTGATTCCAGAAGTGTTCCTCCAAACATCAGGCCTTATATATATCCTTACGTCCAAAAGAGCGAAATTGAACGTATGATTGCAGAAATGTTAGAGGCGGGTATAATTCAACCTAGTCAAAGTTCTTTCTCTGCTCCTGTAGTATTGGTACACAAGAAGGATGGATCATGGAGAATGTGTTCGGATTATAGGGAGCTCAATAAGCTCACCATTAAAGACAAATTTCCCATTCCTGTGATTGATGAATTATTGGATGAATTACATGGAGCAATTTATTTTACCAAGTTGGATCTTCGTTCAGGATATCATCAAATTAGAATGAAGATCGAAGATATTCCAAAAACAACATTTCGAACTCATGAGGGTCATTATGAATTTTTGGTCATGCCTTTTGGCCTTACCAATGCACCTTCTACATTTCAAGGGTTGATGAATTCCATTTTCAACCCTTCCTTAGAAAATTTGTGCTAGTATTTTTTGATGATATACTAATCTACAGCAGGTCTTGGAAGGATCATGTTGAACATGTTGACAGGGTGCTCAAACTATTGCAGGAGAAACAATTAAATGCAAAAAAATCCAAATGTTTCTTTGGAGTACAAGAGGTGGAATATCTGGGTCATATTGTATCTCACGAGGGTGTTAAAGTAGACCCTAACAAAATTAAAGCCATTAAGGAATGGAAAGTCCCCACAACCATAAAGCAGTTGCGAGGATTTCTCGGGTTAACAGGGTATTATCGCAAGTTTGTTAAGAATTATTGGAGAATAGCAGCACCTCTAACAACATTATTGAAGAAAGATGCATTTTCATGGACTCCTGAAGCAACTAAGGCCTTTGAACATCTTAAAGGGGCAATGTGCCTAGCACCGGTCTTAGCTACGCCAGACTTCACAAAAACCTTTATTGTGGAATGTGATGCCTCAGAAAATGGAATTGGTGCAGTTTTAATGCAGGAAGGAAGACCCATTGCTTTTGAAAGTCGTCCAATCAAAGGAAAGTATTTACAGAAACCTATTTATGAGAAGGAAATGTTAGCAATACTGCATGCACTAAAGAAATGGTGAATTTACCTAATGGGAAGACACTTCAAGGTAAAAACTGATCATGATAGTCTTAAACACTTTTTGGAACAAAGACTATCTTCAGAAGAGCAGCAAAAATGGGTCACAAAGATGTTGGTTTATGACTTTGAAATAATCTACAAAAAAGGAAAGCTTAATGTTGTTGCAGATGCACTCTCAAGAAAGAATGAAGAGGTGGAAGCATTGCTTTGTGCCATTTCTATTATCCAACCAGATTGATAACCGAAGCAAGAGATGAATGGAAGAAGGACAAAGATGTATGGACACTCATTCAAAATTTGCAGCAAGATCCTAGTACATCTGATACATTTAGTTGGAAAAATGATTCCTTATGGTACAAAGATCGCTTATATCTTTGTAAGAATTCCCAACTAAAACAAAAGATTCTTTCGGAATTGCACACTTCTCCTTTAGGAGGACACTCAGGATTTTTAAAAACTTACCACAGGGTGAAGAAAGAATTTTTTTGGGATGGCCTTAAATCCGATATTCAAAAGTTTGTGGTGGAATGTTTGGTTTTCCAGCAGAATAAAGTGGAAACAATTAAGACCCTGGGACTTCTACAACCTTTATCCATTCCAAGTCAACGTTGGGAGGAGATTTCAATGGATTTTATCACAGGTTTACCTAAGTCCGAAGGAAAGAGTGTCATCATGGTGGTAGTTGATAGACTTACTAAGTATGCACACTTTTGTGCATTATCTCATCCATTTAAAGCAAGTACAGTTGCTACTACATTTGTGGACAGAATTCAAAAGCTACATGGAAGCCCAAGGGTTATTGTGAGCGACAGAGATCCCATTTTTACGGGAAATTTTTGGACAGAGTTATTTTCTTGTTTGGGTACTCAATTAGCTCATGGCTCATCTTATCATCCTCAATCTGATGGTCAAACAGAGATAGTAAATAAATGTTTGGAAGGATATCTTCGTTGTTTTGTATCCGATAAACAAACACAAGGGGTCAAGTGGTTACCTCTTGCTGAATGGTGGTATAACACTTCCTTCCATACTGCAGCAAAAATGACCCCATTTATGGCACTTTATGGATATCATCCACCATCCATCACATCATCTTTAAGGGAAAATTCGAAGGTTCAAGCAGTGGAAGATCACATCGAGCATCAGCAAGAAGTTCTCCAACTCTTAAAGGATAACCCGAATTTGGCACAAAATCGAATGAAACAACAG
Organism: Pinus albicaulis; assembly: GCA_034641835.2. Taxonomy (NCBI): domain Eukaryota; kingdom Viridiplantae; phylum Streptophyta; class Pinopsida; order Pinales; family Pinaceae; genus Pinus; species Pinus albicaulis. The sequence continues at coordinate 995,340,912 of CM076580.1, read as the reverse complement.
GCAGATCAACATCGCAGCGAGAGAAGTTTTGATGTAGGAGATTGGGTATTTTTACGGCTACAACCATACAAACAAATGTCCCTCAAGCAAACTAAGAAGGATAATAAATTATCGCCAAAGTACTATGGTCCTTACAAGGTGTTGCAAAATATTGGTACTATGGCATACAAATTGGAGCTTCCTGCTTCTTCGCGAGTACATCCAGCTTTCCATGTTTCATGCTTAAAGAAGGTTATAGGTGAAAATCTTCCAGTTCAAACAATATTGCCAGAACTTGATGAGGAAGGAAAAATCATATTGAAACCGGAAGCGGTCACGGAAACAAGAACTCGACAACTACGGAATCGATCAATTTCAGAGTATCTCATCAAGTGGAAGAACTTACCCACTGAAGATTCTACATGGGAGGATGAGAATTTTATACAAAAGCACCCAGAGCTACTCAAGCATTGAGGACAACACTTTCTTGAAGGAGAGGGGCATGTTAGGTCCCTATATTACTAGTATAGTCCCTTATTGTTGTTAGTGTAACCCCCTTATTGTTATTATTGTACCCTTGTAACCCCCATTTTGTTATTATTGTGCCCTTAAATTATTATTGTTAGGTCGGCTAGGATCACATTGTGGCCCACTAGGATTACATTATGGCCCCATGGACTCCTATATATAGAAAGGAGGTTTTGTAAATTGTATCATCCAATAATTGTGCATTTATGTAATGTATTGGAGGTTGCCCCCTCGAAGTGGCTTATTTCTAAGGCGTTGATATTCTTTTCTTCTATTTTTGAAGCTGGTTACACAACATACCCTTAATTTAGAAATTATCCCTAATGGATCATATGACCAGGTGAAGCTTAAATCAAACTGCATTTTCTTCAATAGTTGATCTTCCTCTTCTCCTTCTTTCCTATTGTTACATATGAATGGACCAACCTACATTTTTAGCTTAAACTAAGTTTTTATTCACAGCAAAAAAATGGACTTGATCCATGTTGATCATCTGGCTGATGAATTCTAAGGCAAAAATCCTCATTGGGAGGAATTTTGGAAACTTATATGGTTCTAGCTCACATCCAAAAACTCTTATTTCTGTGTAGGTTTCATATAGGTACCAATCTCCTGTTTGTACCTGTTCTGACAACTACAAAATCTTCTGAATTTATTCACTAATTCTTGCTTCTTCTCTGCTGCTTAGAAGACTAATATATGGGTGGAAAAACATCTCAATGAAATGCTTATATGTGAATTCATTTTGATCTTTCATGACAAAAGTGGTCTAGAAAATGACTAACTGTTGGTCTCCTTTATCATTTAATTTCTGCAATGACAATTTCATATTTCCTCCTTAAAAGTATATGAACGTGTAGATTAAGATAGAGGTATATTTAAATAAATCCTAGTTTTTAAATCAAGGAACTGCTGATGAATGGACTCTGCAAGGAAATGGCTGAAATTGAACAGTATGGAAGGTTTGATATCATTGGAAAAGATTGATAGAAATCCTATAATGGCCTCATCTATATATTGATCAGAGTATTATCCAAGCAAGTAAGATAGGAAAATGGTTATCTTCTTGGTTCTCTCAGGGAATAGGGATGAAGGATAAGGATGGTTTCTCTTAGGAAATGAAGCATCCTATGCTAGGAATAATTCTAAGGATTGGGTTCTCTTAGCAAGGTCTAATCTATGATATATTTTAACCATATCTTTATGAGAAAATGGGGAACCATGGTCGACTGTGGTGGCTTGCATCATTTGTTCAATATCTTGAGGGGTTATGGTAAACAAAACTTGTCCATTGGAATTGATTATGGCTCTCTGGCTTGGAAAACAGGAAGCATGAAATTTCCTAATGAAATCAGGAGCACTGAAGGTAGGAGGAAAGATATAATGGGGTAGGTTTGACTCCCAGAGCTGGATATCATCGGATTTATAAATCCTTTTGTCTTCAAGCCAAAAATACATCTTAAGAATATAAATATTAGAAGCCACAAGGATATTATGAAGGTCTAGAGGAGGGAAAATCAGAGGATTAATGTTTTCCTTGGGTCCTTTATCTTTGGGAGTCATAATGGCTACAGCTGACAGTGAAATTGATTTTTAACAGAGTGGAGAAAGAAGGTTTTGTGAGCAAGAACTAGTACAGGAATGCAAAATGATATGATTGGGCACTTCTCACACAATTGTAGCATCTCTGGATTAGTGGACAGTCTATATATAATGAAGCGTTATAAACTGTAAACAGAAGAAGAAGTTTGCAGAGGAGTTTCGAAGGTTATATAGAGAAAATCCAGTTTCCGTTGATGGTGCGGGTTAATGAATAGATGATTAGATTCATAACGGAAATATGAAGGGAAAGAATCTAAGTGGCTAGCGGCTAATGAGGTGGAAGCAGAGGAATGGCGAACATGTAGACGTGCAATGGTAAATCAAAGGTAAGCGGTATACCGAAAACAAATTTTGGAGGGGGGGTAAGACGATTTATGGTTTTGCGCATGGGGGGTCTGAAATCGTGTGAAGCTAACACATATTGGTGGGCAGTTTTGGAATACAATTCTTTTCAGACACCACCCCCTAGCGATAAAGTTTAGATGGCGGAGGGGGGTTGAAAGGCCACGAGGGTTGTTGGATGCCGACGCGTGTAAGGAGGATTGTTGGATATATGGGAATGTGCGAGGATGGTAGATGCGATGATGTGGAATGGTGGGGTCGGTACTTATTTAATAAAGCGTGGGGAATGGTATAAAGGGATGATTTAGGGAAATGTAAATAAAAGGAATAAGTGGCGGGATATGATTTAGGGACATGAAATGAAATGAGAAGAGTGTCGGGGGCATATAATTATTATGGTTTAAACTTAGGATATGGGTAAATAATTCATGGAATAATATTTAAACCATATAATTCTATCCTTTTATGGGCGCATTTAGAATAGCAGCCAGTGAAACTTTTAAAACAAAAATTGAAGCTTTCTTTTTTCTTTCTGATTCCCTAACATTTTATTTTAATTTTCCTTCTTTATTTAGGGTAGCTAACACCTATCATTTTATTGATATGGATGCCTATAAAACATAATAATTTTCCTAACATTTTTTAAACTTTTTTCATTCTTTTGCATCCATATCCTACCTTAACATTTTTAAAATTATTTGATTACTTATGCTAACTTATCAAAACTAGATAATGTTACAACATCGGCTCCATATGGGAATTGCTTCCCCCTGTGGGATGTAGAGAATAAGTAGATCCAAAAGCCTACTCCTCAGGCTATAGAGTATGTGTTGAAACATATACTCACTTGCAATCACAATTTCAAAAATAAATAAAATCTCCGAATATTTATAGATGTTTGAATGAAATGGAGAATCAATATTGAATATAATGTTTCAAGTATTTCCCATTGACAGGCAATCAGGAATACTCTCCTTCCAAATTCTGTAGAATAAATGTATTGTTCCCTTTGACTTCCGCAATGATGAATGGACCAAACCATAAGTTGTCAAATTTAGCATTCTTTCCTTTGTCTTATCTCCTTGTATCCCATCTGATCACAAGGTCACCTTTCTTAAAATTTATTTCTCTTGCTTTTCTACCAAACAATTCTTTCATCTTGTTTTGATATTTTCTTATATGAAACTGAATTTCATCCATATCTTCATTCAACTCAATAATTTGGTTAATCCTTCTTGAGAAATCATCTTTTTCTTCATAATATTGCTCGAGAAATATCATAACAGGTAAAGCTCAATGAGCAGGAAAAACTGCTTCCTTACCATAAACTAATTGGAAAGGAGACTTGCCTGTTGATCTCTTAGGAGAAACTCTGTTTGCCCAAATAGCATGAATTAAGTGGTTATCCCAACTCTTTTTATGATATTCAAGAGTATTCTTAATGACCTTAACTAAGCTCTTGTTGGAATATTATGTAAGTCCATTACGCTAAGGATAATATGGTGTAGAATGATGTAGTAGGATTGAATATTTTTGACATAACTATATCACTTTAACATTGCTAAAGGTTGCTGCATTATTCATTACAATTTGTTGAGGACATCCAAATCTTGATAAGAAATCCTCTTCAAGGAATTTAATCACAAAAGTATCAGTTGCATTTTTAACAGGTATGGCTTCTACTCATTTGGTAAAATAATCAGTAGCAGTTAGAATCCATCTTTGTTGATTACTTGATTGAGAATGAATTTCCCCAATAAAGTCCAACCCCCATTGTAGAAAAGGAGAATCAACTGATACTGGAGCCAAAGGAAGTGCCGACAGTTTTTTTTTTCCTGCAAATAATTGACATTGTACACAACCCATTACTCTTGCTCCAACTTATTTGAAAAGTGATGGCCAATAAAAATATACTTTCAAGATCTTATAGGCTGTTTCTCTCCAAGCATAGTGTCCACCACAAAATTATGCATGGAATTGATCTATAATTCCCAATGTTTCATTTTCAGTTAAAAAAAGAAGAAGAATATTCAAAGGATATTTCCAATATAGATTAGCATTGATAATGTAGTATTTTATTGATTTGAGCTTTAGAGCTTTGCACTGCTTCAAATTAAGATCAGCTAGACATTGAAAATCTCTGAGAAACTGCACAATATCATAATACCAATTAGAGAGTAGATATTTCTTATTTGTGTGAACAAGAATGGATTGACCTGAAGGAAGAGGTTCTTGTGGGTTCTCTCCTTGCATAAGAGAAGGAGGTTCTTGTGGATTCTCTCCTGATATGGAGGAAGGTTCTTGTGGATTCTCCCTTTATGTTGAAGGAGGTTCTTATGGATTCTCCCTTATTGACATTTCAACAACCAGATTTATCCCTAATACTTTGCAGTTGGATTCAACTAATAATTTGGCTAAGCCTTGGCCTTTTACTAGATTTGTGGTTTTTATCTCAAGGTCAAATTAAAGGATTTTAGCAATCCATCTTCCTCTCTTTACATCAATATCAGGCTGGGTTAAAATAGTTTTGACAACATGATTGAGAACATAGGTATTAATGTGTGAATGTAGGACATAGGTTCTAAAGGCTTTGAGGGCTTGGATTAATGCATAAGCTTGCTTTTACATAATATATTACCTAAGTTCAACATCTCTCATAACTTTGGAAAAGAAAGTTATAGGCTGGTCATCACCATTGGAGTTCTTTTGTAAAATTACACTAGCTAAGGTTGTCTTAGATGAAAAATAAAATATGCTAAAATGTAAAGAATAGTTAGGACTAGCTAAAGTAGGGGCTTCAGATATTGCCTTTTTTATTTGATCGAAAGCATACCTAGCTGGAACTGTCCATTTGACTTCATGGTTTTTCTTTAGCACATCAATTATTTCCTTTACTATATCTGCATAATTGGGGATGAACCTTCTGATAAAATTAATCATTCCAAGGAAGGTTTGAATATCTTTCTTATTCCTTGGTAGAGATAGGGTCTGAATGGCTGAAAATCTCTTTGGGTCAATTATAAATTCATTCTCAGAGATTATATGCCCTAGTAATTTCCCTTCCTTTACAACAAATAAAGATTTCTTCGGATTGATGGATATACCAAATTTCCTGCACCTGTTAAAAACCTTTCTCAAGTGTTTTAGATGATTTTCATCAAATTTAGAGAAAACAGTTAAATCATCCAAATAAATAATAGTAAATTTAGCAGTTTTACCTACAAATGCAAGATCCACTGCTCTCTAAAAAGTGGCTCCTGCATTAGTTAACCCAAATGGCATCCGGGCGTACATAAATGTACCCCAAGGTGTGGTGAAAGCAGTTTTCTCTTGATCAACTTGACTTACCATGATCTAGTTGTAATTTGAAAATCCATCTAGAATAGAAATCCTACTTGATCCTAAAACTTGCTAAAGTAAATAATCCATTTTAGGCAATGGATAATTATCTTTTAAGGATGCTTTGTTCAGGTTTCAAAATTCTACACATAGCCTAATCTCTCCATTCTTTTTCCTGATTGGAACTAGGTTAGATACCCAATTATAATACCTTAAAGGTAAAATTATATGAGCATCTAGAAACTTTTTGAGTTCCTTTTCAATGGTTGGAAGTAGTATGGGATTAATTCTTCTTAATTTCTATTGGAAAGGTTTTGCTTCTAGTTTTAAAGGAATCTTATGCTCTATTAAAGCTGTATCATAAGTTTTTAATTCATTATAAGACCAGGCAAACACATATTTGTAATTTTTAAGAAGATTCAAGTATTTGAGTTTCACGTCCAAAGGAAAGGTTGACGATAACTTAACATTTGTTACAACATCTGGAGTTCCAATATTGCATTCTTCAATTTCTTCTTCAGTTGATTTAGACAAAGGGTTTTTAGAGACATCATTATCATCGAATAGTTTTTCCAACGGAATTAATCCTTTAGGAATAAAATTATTAGATAATTGAATGATATCATGGTCAATAATTTTAGAATTAGATTAATCTTCTAGATTTGGATGATTTAATTCTTGAATATCTCTTTGGTCTTCTTCAATTTTCATATTTGAGAATTCATCAATGACTTGAAGGAAAGAATTTAATTGTTCATCATCTTCAAAATTCTTCCAATGTTTAAGGTTATCAAGAATTGATGGTCTGTCTTTAACCTGAATTTAGTATTCTAATGATACCGACTGAGGAATTTTGAAAGAACTTGTTGAAACAACAAGTGAATCAGCATGCATATTTTCATCTCTAGGAATAGAATTTATGTTAAATACAAGAAAAGAATTTTCAACTGTATCCCAATCTTCATTTCTATAGGACATAAGCCTTGGGTGTTTAGTTTGACACTGGTTTCTAACTTGCTTGACTATAAGTTCAGAATCAGAGAAAACACTCAATTTTTTAACCTTTAGAATTTTTTCCAGCTCAAGACCAAGAATAAAAGCCTCATACTTAGCTACATTATTGGTAACCTCAAATTCAAGTTTACGTGACCGAGTAATGTTTTCTTTATTTGTTGGAATTAAAACCATTCCTTCTCCTGATCCTTCCTTTGAGCAAGACCCATCAAAATAAAGTTTCCAGATATCTAATTCTACAATATCTGGTTTAGAAACTACATTTTCAATGGAAAGTTGGGTGTTTGATGATTTTTGGGAAGATAACTGAAAGCAACTGAAATCCTGATCTACTACATAGATAGGGTGGTTTTTTGTTTGATCATCTCTGCATACAGTGTGAAGGAATCTGACTTCTTTATATAACATTAAATGCTCACCTCCATAGACTGGAATAGTAGCATAAGACATGTCCATCTGAAGTGATCCCCCAAGTTTAGCACAACATGATCTAGATAGAAGCATGTAAAATTTGGGTGGCATATCAGTAACAACAATGTCTAATACTATACTTTTGACACGGATTTGGGCTAAGGTCACAACTAAATCTTTAATCAATCCTAGACATGGTACTTTCTTTGAATCAAATGTGTAAATATCATGATAGGAATGAGTAAATTGTAAATAAAGTTGGTCCATGATTACCTTTGGCATAAGGTTGTGTGAAGCAACAGAATCAAGCATACAATTATACAATAAAAATTCGTGAGTCTTAAAGGTCACATAGAATGGTAGGACAATCTCATCAATCATACCAGAACTAGGGCCAAAGACTATTGAGGGATTTTCATCTTGAAAACTAATAATATCTTCCTCGGTATCTACACTAGAAGACTATATCCATTTAGACACTTGATTTTTATAACCATGATTTTTGGAAAGTTCTACTAAGGGTGTAGGATTCTTAACCCTTTCCAATTCCTTTTCAATATTAAAATTTGTCAAAATGATTTTATCAGATGAAACCATTTCAGTGGATGACACTGTAATCTGAGGTGTTGGAGTTTGTGTCTAAATAGATTTTAATGCAGGTTCAATGGCTGTGGTAGATTTTGGAGGTCTATCGGGGCCTGATATTGGTCTAAGATCATACCTTTTATTTAACTCTGCAATGAGAAATTTAGAAAAAGCTTAGTACTTTGAAATTTGAGTATCTTCTTGTTCTTGTTCCAAATAATGTGAGGAAGATGAAGGGACTATGGCCATCTGTTCTACTGAAGAATAAAAATTGTTGATATCTTCTGTGATTACAGGGCCAGTATCCTATGGCTGTTGGTCATCAATCAACAAAGAAGGTTGAATGTTTTGATCTAGTCTCTAAATAATCTGAGGTTGAGAAGATCTTCGAGATTGATTTTGATTTTGATTTTGAGGTCTAATAGCAATTTGATGAGAAGATCTAGGTTGTGTTTCAATCTTAGAGATTCTATTGGAAATGTTTCTAAGTAAATATTTTATTTCATCAATTTTTTGATCTTTGATTTTGGATTTGGAAGAGGATGATTCATCAAGCTTAGATTTTAATTTTCTTTGTTCTTTCTCTTCTTTAGCTCTAATTTTACTAGAAGCTGACCTATTGGCTTCTACCTCAATATCGTTAGTCTGCATGTCTTATAATGTAGTAGAAACTCTCTCCCTTATCATAACTGCAAATTCATCATCAAATGATTTAGAAAATATGACTTTTGCAGTTGTTACTGGGGGTTTACAATCAACAGGAATTTTTTGGTAGAGTTTGTTAAATCTCTTAATAAAATCAACAATTGGTTCACTAGGATTTCTTTTTAACTCTTCAAATTCAGTGAGCAAATAAGCAACATATTTCTTTACCCCCCATTGGTTTCTAAAGATAGTTATAAGTTCATTCCATGATCGAATAGAATCAACTCTAAGTTGCCTAAACCAGATCCTAACGTTACCTTCTAAAGACTGTACAAAAAGTCTCATATAAACGTATTCATGCTTGATGTTCATATTATCAGCTAAATCTAAGAAATTTGATATATTATCCTTTGCTAAGGGGCCTGTTTCTCCATTAAATCTTGGTAAATTTTTAAGAAATCCATCAGGAAAATTTCCCAAGATGTTAGGAAGAAAAAGAGCGGCATACCTTGCTTGTATAATGGGTTGAAAATCCATTTCAAATGATGATGAAGATTTAAATGAGGATGTAGGTGAATGAGTATTAGAGGATGGAGGAGAGTGTGAAGGAGGAGGAGGAAGTGAGGATCTTAAAGGGATTTTAACAATCAACCATTGAGCCGATGGTGTTAGATCTTCTTCCTTATATTTGAATAATGGATTAGAATAGACAGAAAATGTCTCTTCTTATTTAGTAGAGGATGATGGAATAGAATAATAAACTGGAGTGACAGAATATATAGGCTTAAATTCATGTAAATGTAAGCCCAATTATGTCTCAAATGTAGGTGAATCTACAGGGAAAGATGGAACTTGATATGATTCATGTGATTCTGTCAAGAAGGTTGACTGAATATCTACTCCTTTTGAATAAAGTTCAAGAACTCTAGGAGGTAATTGAGTCGAATCAGGATGGGATGATATAACTGAAAAGGGATCTGCAGATGAAAGCTCTTCAGGGTGTAAGCTGAAGAGGAAGTAGCAGAAATTTTATGTTTTCTTCTTAAAAAGGCCTCCCTAATAAGTTTTTCTGGATCTGGTAATGGGTTAACAATCTCAAATTCATAATGTGATCTAGTGTGCTTAAAGGGAGCTAGCTTGAACCAGTGGAATCGCTAGGTAAAAGGTTTTGACCTATATCCTTATCCTTTATTCACTTTAAAGGAAAGGGGAAATCGTTGGCCCAGGGGAAATTTAGCTTTCAATTCTTCGTCTCCCCGGCAATGGCACCAATCTGATGTTGTCCTTTGAGATAACCTAAGGTCGATAAGTTATGCCAGGTGTTTTAACTTAGAAATATATTTGAATAAATAAAAGGTTGTTTCTTAATTACATATGGTTAATTTGATTTAAAGTGGGATGGATAGAAGAATGTAGAAAAATAAATGATTTAATATCAGACATAAAATTTAACCATTTATAAGCAGAAGTTATGAAAACTATGTTTTCATAATTAAAAAAATATAACTAAGTCATAACAGGAACCTACGTGTAATTAAATTTCAAGAGGAATTTACTATAACAAATAGTTTTGTAAATTAGTCTCTTAATCCAATTACAACTTCACAACAAATAAAAAATGAAACTAAGATTCAATTAAATTTCCAATTGGATAATTGTTGATGAATTAAATCATATGAGGAATACATAATGAAAAACAGAATTGAAACAACTCGCAGGAACACAAGCCATATGAAGTAAAATCCAAAATCCTTTATTAAATAAAAAATGCTCCAGCTATTACATGTCTATTTAATAACTAGCTCAAGGGTGCAATCTTGAATACTTCAATGGATGAAGTATTTATACAAAATTTAAAATATTAAAATCAATTCTTGAATGAAAAGGCAAACTATATTTTCTAAAAATGAACAGAAAGGAAAGAAATAGATCTAAAAGGAGTGCATCTACATTTCTAGCCCTGTTCTGCTGGAAAACTATTGTTGAGTCACCACCTTTTTAGTACTGCGCTAGAAAACTAAGTGTTGTGCTAGCAAGATGATTTGTCCTTTAATATTGGTATTCAAAAATCTTCTCCCATCTCTCCTCATCCAGAATTGAAACTTTAATAACCTTTTTTTAGATTTCATCTACCTCAATGTCCTTTGTAAAAGTGGGTTTTACAACGAAAATGTGTTTTATCTCATGGTGAATAAAACTGATATCTTCAATAGCATTATAAAATGATTTTCCTGTCATAGAACCTTGAATAGAAGGCATAGATGTAGACCTTATTGTTTATCTGATCTTCTTCATATAATATTCCCTGGACATCAATTTATCATTTATAACAAAGAGTGAGGGGAGACCTTTTGTAATCAATGCATCAATCCTTGAGAGAAACCTATTAATTGCCACATCAATAGTGCGACACTTTTCTGTTAACTGTGGTACTAAGTTATTTTTTATCAGAACTTTCTTTACCTCAAGGATAGTCTTAGTTATTTCATCCATCCCTAGTTCATCCAGTTCTTGGTTTTCCTTAGAGTTCAGAAATTTAATAATGTTGTTGGTTGTATTAGGCATTTCTCCTAGTTGAGTGTTTATATCAAAAATTGCCTGATTTTGCTTTTCCACTAACTCCTCAAAGATGATCTTGATAGATGGTTAGATTTCATTAATCTCCTCAATGATGTTGTTCCAAATGATTTTCTTAACATTACCATGAGTGTATCCAATAGAAGCTTCAACAGATGACTTCTTCCATATTTCTACTTGGTTCTGAGCTCTCTGAAGCTTTGATGCATGGAAAGTATCAGACGTATTTTGGTGATCTTCTAGAAGTTTCACTTTGTCATGTAACATCTTTATTTCTTCAGTATGCAAGGTCATGTTTTGAAGTGTCGATGTTAATTGATCTGCAACATCTCCTTTGCTAGTGGTAGCAGGTATAGCAGTAGGAATAGATGTGATAGGAAGTGCTTCTAAAGGAGAAGCTTGCTTGGTTGGTTTCTTTCTTTCTTTAATCCACTTATCCATCTATGTTTCCATTTGCTTCAAATGTGTACTCTGTTCTAATATGAGCTTCATCGTGTCCACATTTTCTGCCTCTGTCTCTTAAATATCCTTTGCTAAAGGATCTTCTGTTGCTGGTAATTTTAGCTGCTTCCTTAATGTTGCAATATCTGCATTATTTTTCTTAATTAATTCCTCCGCGGCATTAACATTTGAGGGATCATAACCCAATTTGATTAACAAATCTTCCAAGGTTTTAATCCTGGTATTTTTGGAAAAATCTGAGACTTTTTCCATTTTGAGTTGTGACCGGATATTTGCTAGTGTGACCTGCATTTTAGATAAAGACATAGCATTGTTAGTTATAGTGGAGAAGATCATCTCCCTAGTTTGTTTATGCATCTCCATTTGATCATTGGTATGTATGTCTCTGACATAAAACTCATGGGATGTCTTCTTATAGTCTGCTTCTCCTTTAGGCTAAGGAACTTGTGCTTAAAGAAATGCCATTAGCATTCTTCCTTTCTCTGAGTTGAAGGTTGAAAATAGCCTATTTTGAGCACCTGAATTTTTTTTCCAGAATTGGTTATATGTGTTTATCTGCAAGGCTTCATTTTTCATTTTGATTTCCTTGAAGATATCCATAGTGCTCTTCTCCGGCTCACTTGAGGTCGATGTACCTATATGTATGATTTGTTGCTGCTCTGAAGTAGTCATGGAAATAGTAGGAGACCGTGTGGACTACTCACCTATTAATGAGGATATAAGAGGCTCGTTAGTGTTGATAGGAGCTTGCTGCTCCGAATCCTTGCTAATGCTTAATCTAGAGCTAAGCTTAGACTTCTTTTTGTATATGATTTTGAATCCTTTTATGAATATATCTGCCTCTGAAGGGGATCCTTCTTCTCTATTCCTTTTGGTTGTCTTTTCGTGATTTGTAGGAGTATTCACTACTGATGATGAAATTGGTTGTTCTTCTACCTCATGCAATGTGTTTTATGTCCATTCTGGCTGCTTCTTATACTGCTCTATTTTTGGCCTTGGTGTGTGGAAGTAAGGAGTAGATTTGGTTTCTACCCTTAATTTAGAAATTATCCCTAATGGATCATATGACCAGGTGAAGGTTAAATCAAACTGAATTTTCTTTAATAGCTAATCTGTCTCTGCTCCTACTTTCCTGCTGTTACATATGAATGGGCCAACCTACATTTTTAGCTTAAACTGAGACTTTTTCTTTGCAGCAACAAAATGGACTTGATCCATGTTGATCATCTGGTTGATGAATTCTAAGGAAAAATTCCTCATTGGGAGGAATTTTGGAAACTTATATGGTTGCATCTCACATCCAAAAACTCTTATTTCTGTGTATTTTTCATATAGGTACCAATCTCCTGTTTGTACTTGTTCTGACAGCTACAAAATATTTTGAATTTCTGTAATATTCCCAAATGGGAAAAGCAAGAATATAGTGCAAAATGATGGAACAATAATGCAGATCATAATTTATAAATCAAGAGGCCAATATTGAGATCTTTCATATGTTATTACAACAACAAAACATGTGTAAAAGATGGCCCATAATATGCATAACAGGAAATACAAGCCTCCAATGAATAAAATGCCTCAATAAGAGGTGCTGCAATCATATGGAAAAGATGGAAAACCCTTACAAAGTTATTTTATTGCTTCTACAACAACAACTGATTACACATAATATCTATAGCTTATATGTGCATCAAAATTTAGATCTATATCAGATCCATGCACTATACAAGCTCCTCTAAAGAACCCCTCAAGGGTTTTCAGCAAAACACCAGGTACAAGATGTAGATCTGAGATCTAAGACTGCAGATCTACTGAAAAATACAGATTTTGAAAGTGTGTTTGATTTGATATGATCAATAAAATAGCCTCCTCAAACAGATCCTAAAAGTGAAAGGCAGATCCCCATCACTTGAAAATCAGCTCTCCAAATGGTGTGTTAAACCACCCTGCAACTCCTCCTACAGAAATAATGCAGATCTGGAAGTAAACTGCATAGTAGGGATCAAAATAAGGTTGGCCTGATGCCAAGATCTGAAAATGAGCTCAAACCCCTCCAATATTGTCCTCCCAATGAAGTAGAAACCTCCTCCACTGAAAAGGAGTATTGAAATGGCCTAGATCTAGAGATCTAGTCTCCACTTGTGGCGGCTTGCAAAAATAACCAAACCCTCAAAAGGATCTGCGTTGTATTTGAAAGAAGAAGCTTGACATTAAGCTAGATAGTGGAAAATGTAGTGCAAGACTCCTCCAAGAGCTACTCAATGGAAGAGGTGTGATTCCTGATTAGGAACACCCTGTGCTAAACAACACTCTATATTAGCTAAACAGCAAGAGAAAGATATATGTCTAAACAAAACATATATTCAGAAATATAATATACATCAAAAAACCCCATATGGTTGCCATCCTCTTCCTTAAGTATAATATGAGCTTTAAAACCCTAAGCCCCATCCAAAAAGATCACTACATTCACCCAATGCATCTCCATCTAAAACTGACTTGTCCCTCATTGATGGCCACTCCTCCATGACAACATTGTAGATTTGGTCAAGGTTGACCCAGTCAAAGTGATTGAGCCCCTTTCACACCAAGGGTGCTTCAATCAAGCTTCCAAGATTTGTCTCTTTCACATTTGGCATTGATTTATTCATTATTAAGGAGAAATATGGACCTCATTTTCCCTCTTATTCTTTAAACAAAGAAATAAAACAAAATTGAATATTCCAATTAGCTCATGACTAATTGGGAATATTACAATTTCTTCAGTGATTCTTGCTTCTTCTCTGCTACTTAGAAGACTAATAGTTGGGTGGAAAAACATCTCAATGAATTGCTTATATGTGAATTTATTTCGATCTTTCATGACCAGAGTGGTCCAGAAAATGACTGGCTGCTAGTCTCCTTTATCATTTAATTTCTGCAATGACAATTTCATATTGTCTCCTTGAAAGTATATGAACATGTAGATTAAGACTGAGGTATATTTAAATACCTCCTCTATTTTGAAATCGAGGAATTGTTGATGAATGGACTTTGCAATGAAATGGCTGAAATTGAACAATATGGAAGGTTTGGCATCATTGGAAAATATTGACAGAAATCCTATAATGGCCTCATCTATATATTGATCAGAGTAGTATCCAAGCAGGTAAGATATGACAGTGGTTATCTGCTTGGTTCTCTCAGGGAATAGGGATGAAGGATAATGATGTTTTCTCTTTGGAAATGAAGCATCCTTTGCTAGGAATAATTCTAAGGTTTGGGTTCTCTTAGCAAGGTCTAATATCTGATATATTTCAACAAGATCTTCATGAGAAAATGGGGAACCATGGTCGACTGTGGTGGCTAACATCATTTGTTCAATAGCCTGAGGGGTTATGGTAAATAGAACTTGGCCATTGGAACTAATTATGGCTCTCTCACTTGGAAAATAGGAAGCATGGCATTTCCTAATGATATCAGGAGCACTGAAAGTAGGAGGAAAGATATAATGGGATAGGTTTGACTTCCAGGGTTGGATGTCATCGGATTTATCAATCCATTTTTCTTCAATCCAATAGTACATTTCAAGAATATCAATATTAGAATGTGTTTCTTAGATTCTATGGTCTCTATTAGCCATAGGGTTATGATGAAGGTCTAGAGGAGGGAAAATCAGAGGATTAATATTTTCCTCGGGTTCAAAATGTTTGCGAGGCATAATGACTATAGATGACAGTGAAATTGATTTTCAACGGAGTGAAGAAACAAGGTTCTATGAGCAAGAACAGGTACAGGAATGAAAAATGATAATATCGGGCGTTGCTCACACAATTGTAGCATCTCTGGATTAGTGGACAGTCTACAAACAATGAAGCGTTATAACTTGTAAACAAAATAAGAAGTTTGCAGAGGAGTTTCGAAGGTTAAATAGAGAAAATCCAGTTTTCATTGATGGTGCAAGTTAATGAATAGATGATTAGATTCATAATGGAAATATGGAGGGAAGGCATTTAAGTGGCTAACGGCTCATAAGGTGGCAACGGAGGAATGGAAAATGCGTAGGTGCACAACAATCAATCAAAGGTAAGTGGTATAACGAAAATAGCTTTTGGAGGGGGGGTAAGATGATTTATGGTTTTGCGCCTGGGGAGCTTGAAATCGTTTGAAGCTGACACATATTAGTGGGCGGTTTTAGAATAAAATTCTTTTTAGACCCCCCACCCACCCAGGTGACAAAATTCAGACGGCGGAGGGGGGGGGGGGGGGCGAAAGGCCACGAGGGCCATTGGATGATGACGTGTGTAAGAAGGATCGTCAGATATATGGGAATGTGTGAGGATGGTAGATGTGATGATGTGGAATGATGGGGTCAAGACTTATTTACTAAAGCACGGGGAATGGTATAAAGGGATGTTTTAGCGAAATTTAAATAAAAGGAATAAGTGGCGGGATATGCTTTAGGGACCTGAAATGAAATGGGAAGAGTGTCGGGAGCATATTATTATGGTTTAAACTTAGGATCTGGGTAAATAATGCCTGGAATACTATTTATACCATATAAATCTATCCTTTTATGGCCACATTTAGACTAGAAGCCAGTGAAACTTTAAAAACAAAAATTGAAGCTTTCCTTTTTCTTTTTCTTCCCTAACATTTTATTTTAATTTTCCTTATTTATTTAGGGCATCTAACACCTATCATTTTATTGATATGGATGCCTATAAAACACAATAGTTTTCCTAACATTTTTTAACTTTTTTCATTCTTTTGCATCCATATCCTACCTTAAAATTTTTAAAATTATTTGAATACTTATGCTAACTTATCAAAACTAGATAATGTTACAACAAAACCCTTGTGATAAACAACACTCCAAAACCTCGTGCTAAAAAACTTAGAAGAGGTCAATTTTCATAAGTGTGATATTCAAAATATTCCTTGGTGTGGTATTTTCTTCCCTTATATACCTCATGGTCCCATTCGACCCCCTTGGTGGCCCCCATCTCCTCATGTGAGTTCGACCCCTCCTAGTGCCGCAACTTTCTAGTTATGTGGTTCACAAGTTAAGTGACCCATTTTTAACATGGGATCCACTTATTATCCATATATCCTGATTATAATATGCCAAAAAGTGATCCCTTTCCCATTCACCCCTCTTTTCCCAAGGGACCAAGTGGGATAAGGTCTATCTCCATGGAAACTCACAAAATAGGGGATATTAGAATTGCATACTTATCGAGCCAACTATAAGATGAAGAGCCAACATGTGGTGCATTCAATTGGTTGAGTTTACTTGAAGTTGGGAGCTTGAATTTGAAAATGATCTTTGACATTGCAATTTTAAGGTACAAATCTCAGTGTTCATTGTATGCTAGAAACTTAAACATTTTGATATTGTTTTGGAGTTATATGCAAGAATTAAGGGTATTCCATACTCTTACTAAGTGAGTTTTGACTCCACACACTAACTATCTTAAGAGTGAAGTCGACTCATGCAATAGAAGTTTATGGGTACAAAGTTGTAGCATTGGTCAATAGAGCCAAATTAATAAAATTTTGGATCATGGAGTTAACTGGATAAAAA
Source organism: Pinus albicaulis (assembly GCA_034641835.2). Lineage (NCBI taxonomy): Eukaryota > Viridiplantae > Streptophyta > Pinopsida > Pinales > Pinaceae > Pinus > Pinus albicaulis. The sequence continues at coordinate 995,323,862 of CM076580.1, read as the reverse complement.
AAATAAACTATTGAGCAATTATTTTTCAATATAGATTATAAAGAAAATAATTGACTTCAAGAATATCAATTGCACACTAGGAACCAACTGTTAATGTGCCATGATTTTATGGCTGCAACAAAGGTATGTACATGTTATACCAACTTCACCAACCATATATATGGAGTTATATAGTATTATATATGAGTTTTATTGTTGAGTCTAACTAATTTTAGAGTTCCATGCAAAGAATTTTAGTTGAAAAATAAAAATTCATGTTATTGTTTAAGTAAAGTTGAGTTAGTCTTTAAAATTCGTGTCAACAAGATGTTTGTTGATACCAAATCAATGACCTTTGTAAAAATCATAATTATGTAAGTATTAATTGAAGAATTCTAGTAAAGTCACCCTTTATATAAATATTACAAACTCAAATAGATTAGAAGAAACATTAAAGAAGAATTAGTCGAGCCATCTCTTAGTGATAATAGATTTGATAGTCCAACAAAACATAAAAATCAATTGGTACTAGAAGACAAAACATTTAATATGATGAAGTTAATTAATAAAATTTGATTGCATAAAAGGAAAATTAAAGCATTTTTCATTAGTAAAAAATAGATATTTATGGAGTATCCAAGAAGAGGAACAAAAAATATTTGACATGAATAATTGTAGTGGGTGATGTCTACCATCCCCAAATCATAACATACAAATTTTACATCAATCCATGCTATTAAAAAAATAAACACATAAATATTCATTTGAATAACACATAATTTACGATATCATGAAATGAAAATACTTACCTATAAGACGATTATATTTCTTATTGGAAATTTTAGAGTGGTTTCACAATCCTACTCATGTTGATTGCAACAATATTTTGAGGACGACCCTCCAAAAAATTATAGGTTTAGCTCCACATAATATCTCTATAGTTGGTCACCCCCGAGCTCTCAATCAATTGCTACTGCAAGTGACTCCTTTGTCTCTTATCATTATCCTCATGAAAGAATTAATGCTTCTCATCTCCCTTTTCAACTATTATATAGAACAAACTGTTGCAAAAATAGAAAGGGGATTGGAAAGGGGATCCACATGCACACAATTTGTGTGTCATCATAACTTCTATTTTTCTTTATCTTAAGTTTTCCTTAACTTGACATTTTTGTTAATTTAACTCTTGCTTATTTTATTCCTTTTTACTTTTTGTTAACTTTACTTATTCTTATAGTTTATTTTTTATATTTATTGAGAACTTCCATTTATTATTTATTATTTTATTTATTTACTATTATTGTCTTTTATTTATTAATATTTATATATTAATATCTTTTTATTTAGATTTACTTTGTTTTTTTATTATTATCATTATTCATACAAGGCATTACATACTCCCCCTCTTTAAGGAACTTCGTTTCAAAGTTAAATTTAATCATTTAACTTATTTATTGGTTTATTTATTATGCCATGTGTACCATACACACTCTATTGAACTAGTATACCGACAGACATCATAAGTTACAACACAACACCAAGGAAATCCTTAGGAATATCAAGCCTCTTTCCCAAATTTTGGAACCAGGCATAAAGTCTCATCAGTCTATACAAGAGCCCCATGGCTCAAACCTCATATTCCTCAAGGCATGCATCCACCCCAGTACTCATGTACTATAGGCATCTCAAAAGGCTGCCCCAAATCCCACCATAACTCACGTGATCATCAAATAAAATTACCCTCTCATCCCATTTGTGGATTTATTGTCAATCACCACATATCAACATGCAACCAATGCATTAGTCTTAACATCACAATATCATAGAAAATAATCCACATGCCATCATGAGACTATAACATCATTGTTATCAAAACATTATGAATAGTAAAAACTACATTCTCATGCATGTCATAAAATTTTCATGTGATTACCACATGCTTCACACCTTGAAATATCATCATAAATTATAAAATCAAAGATGTATAATGACATCACATAATAAATGGAACCACATTTCAATATAACTTTACATCGTAACTTCATAAAAATGAGGATCATCTCAATACATATTAGATATAGAGCAATAATACAGCATAGGCATTCTTGTCACAATTGATAAAAAAAAATCAATTTCATTTTCTTGTATAAACAATGAATACCAGTATGAAATAATATTATTCAACATCCCTCTGTGATTGTGGTTATCTCATAAATCCTATTAGTGTCATGTTTTCATCAAGATACCAATTACTTTTCAATAATAATTTCCACTTATTTCAACTAGGAAGTTGAAAATTTATACAATAGGTATAGTCATTTAAGTACATCGTTATATTTCATAATCTTGATCCTTAATATATAGTCATGCATTTTTCCTTCCCCAAGGAAATTCAATTAAATTCATTATTAAGATATCACTAGTTTCACAATCACTTTAAACTATCAATATCAAAATTAAAATTCCATGATCACTATACACATTTTTCTCATCCCTTCCATTACCATTCTACTCAATGGCACAAAAACACTAGGTCATAACTGTTTAATAGTTTTGTCATGCTTAATCCACATACACAAAGGGATAATTAATCCCCAATGGTTTTTCCATCACCCAATAATTATCATTATTCATTTTCATAAATATTGGCTTATCTCATAATGTTCCCAACGCAGTACCACTTGATCTCTTTTATAAAAAATGCAATGTTCTTCAAATCAGACTAGGTATTTACCCCCTTCCCTTATGGATTATTAGATTCATAATTAGTTACTAATTTGAAGCATGAAACCACCACTACCATTTTAATCCATCAAGAATGTTTTACATGTTTGGTTTGCTTGCAATAAATTCTTTTAATACTAATGGCACTGACTTGGTAAATTGTTGATATGAAGTATTAGTATGGAATCTATATAATCATGAAGAATGAGTGTAAATTAGTCAAATGAAACATCTTTTGTTGATTCTCATGTCTTTAGTAAATATGTATACAATCCTTCTCAAAGTTTCCCTATATAATTTTTAACAACATTCCCTCTTACACTTTAATTGTTATCCTTGACCATTTAAACCTTTAAACATTTTCCTAGTCTATCACTTGTCATTCTTGAAAAATTAGGAGTGTTCGCAACTGTTGGAGAGGGGTCCCCTGAGCAACAAGTTCCGAAGACTATTTTGTTTATTTTTTATGTGTGTGCTTCCAAAATGAATTCAAAGGGCCTTTTCCCCCAATTTTTGATGTAATTTAGCTTAAATATAAACTGTGGGCCTCAAACCATGGTTTGAGACCATAGTATCTATGCACTAGGAGTATTATAAATAGATAGAGTATGCTGAAGCTAAGTAGTTCTAAGTTAAAGTATATGTGTGTTATGAGATATTGAGGTTATGATAGTTCATGCATATTTAAGGGTTTGGGGGGGTTGTAAGGCTCCCACTGGCTGTGTGCGGACTCCGTTTGTTGTGTGCGCGGAAGGGTTTGTAAGGGTTTTGGAAAGACAATTGAGGTATTGACAAATCTGAAGATAATAGAAGGAACAATTTTGACGAAGCTCTATGTGTTATGTATTTATATTGCTTACTGTTTATATTCCATTAAGATCGCATTATTTGTTACTTATTCATGATTGTGCAAAGTTATTTGATCTGATTATGAATGATTATTGATGGTTAAAAAATCTATTAAGTGTTACATTGATATAGACCTAGATCTGGTTCTGATCTGTTATCTGCGCTAAGGAAAACAGTCTTTATGTGTTATTTTGTGGATAATTGTGTGTCCTTTATGATTTTTTTACACACATCTATATAAGTTTACTTTGGGTTCTGCTAAGGACCACTTCATTAAATTCTCTCTCAGGGTGGAGAAACATGGTTCCAACACCCCCCCATACTACTTCAGGTGGGACTTTGGTCTACGCAAAGAGATCATTTCCGAAAGGGCCAGTAGTTGGAGGGTTTGTTGGCTTATCCATAAACTCTGAACATGGGTCAGGACCCCTTAAGACAACAAATGGTTCCATTTCTAGGATAGGGATAATAAATTTGAGGGATATTTGATGTTGTGGAATCCTTTTCACAATGAATTACAAGAGTGGATGGATAGAAAAAGATATTGGAATTTGCGCTACAAGAAAATAGAAGTACTAAATTATCTGACGAATAGTGCGTATAGAATTATATTTATACAAAATTGCATGGAATTTTATTTTATTCCTTTTAGCACGAACTACATGAGTGGTTGTCGTGCTTAGCTGAGTTCCATCACTTTATAAAAGACGATGGAGTCAGTGAGTGGACTCCTGAATTGATCCAACAAGTAGATAAGTTTGACAATAATATTACTCGCGCAGTAGATCATTAGATCGATCACCGCTTGGGATGATTTGTGACTGAATTTGTTATAGATCAATTTGTGTTATATTTTGAAGCATAAAGAAGGTTCTTCAAAGGCCCTAGAGGTAAGTTGTTGCACTAATTGAAACTATTACTGAAAATTCTATTGTGTGAAAAGGGTTGTCTCTGCGAACATACTGCTTGAATGCATCAAAAGGGTTCAGTTACCTGCAGTGGAAGAATTTACCGCGAAGACTCTGAAAAAAGTCATTTATAGCCCTCTAAAGCCTAGATCTGATAGTGAACCTGATCCAGAAACTGCTAGCTCAAGTGACTCCAAAGAATGAAAGCTTTTGATATCAGGAACCCTTGAATCTGTTTCCCACTCCATCCACTCCACTTATGAGCTCACATTGCAGATCACCTATTCCACCGCGTAGTCCATCTCCACCTCCACCTCCACCTCCCCCTAAAGTAGATATGGTTACATCCATGAAGTTACCTAATTTCAGAGGCATTGGTAATGAGGATACTGAACACTTTCGGTTTGTGGCTGAGGTTGTATGGCAAGGTCAGCAAGTGAATAATATTGATATTAGAAAAGTGCAATTGGCTACTGCATTTCAATATCGCGCATTAGACTGGTACATTAGGTATGCGCAAGAAAACCCTAATGCTACCTTGGAAGAAATTAAAGATGACCTAAAAGAGTAGTTTAAGAATCCTAAGTCATATGCGCAGTTGGTGACATAAATTAAGGATATTCGTCAAGAACTTAATGAATCTGTATGGGAAGCTGATCAAAGGCTGAAACGCACAATTAGAGATGGTGGATTTGTTATTAATGATACTCAACATAAGGAATTGATCCAGGTGGATATAGGTGACCACCCAACTATTCCATTTGGACCCGCACCATCAATTCTTGTAGCCTTTTCACTTCTAGTAGCTTACTATTTTTAGTAGGTTTTCGGATCCTACACTCCCGGAGCCGTTTTGGGGCCTTAATGATCCAGGTGGATATTGGTGGCTAGCCACCTATTCCATTTGAACCCCTTCCATCAGTTCTTTCATTTTTTAAGTTTCAGCACAACTTACTATTTTTAGTATTTTTTCGGGTCTTGAACGTTTGAAGCCATTTTAAGACTCTAAATGACGCTTTTTGGGAAAATCGGGAGCAACATGGGTCCATGGACCGATGTTGCTCACACCAAAATTTTTAATCCTTGGATAGATATTTCTAACGAGCTATTGAGCGTGTCAAATGGAGATCATATACCAAAGTTATGTCCCCGGGAAGTTGAATCACCAATTTACCCAAAGAGGCCCACATTTTTGGCACTTCATCTCCTAGGGTTAGTTTTTGGGACGTTTTGGGTTTTATATTGTTTCTCAACAATAAATAGGCCTTTGAGCCTCATTGTAACACAGTGGAGGGGCCTGTAGCCATCACATCTCTTCTCAGGGATACGCTACTAGTGCCCTCGCCCGCTCATTTCCATTATGTTTATAATAGGCCTTCGAGCCTAAATGTAACACAGTTCAGAGGCTTGCGTATGCCACATCTCTTCTCAAAGATACGTTACCAGTGCCCTAGCTAGTTTCCATTATGTTTGTAATCCTATTTTAGTCATTCTTTTTTTAATAAAATGAAGCATTATTTCTGCTGCATCTCTCTGTCTATGGTTATATGTGTATTCTGTTGTGTTCCTGAAAAAATATGGATTAGTGGTATCAGAGCGGTTTGCTCTTTATTTGTTTTTCTTTGCATATCCCCAACGCAGTCAGGGTATAAGGAGTTTGGGCTTGATCTTGTTGCACCCTTGCAATATCAGCCTCGCAAACCCCGATGACCCCCCATGGCAGAAGGAAAGAAGGACAAGGGACCAAGAGATCCTATCCAAACATTGCTCGAGGAGGCCCTCGAGAAACATAGGAATGCGATGATGGATAACTTTGCCCAGATCCTTCAACGGTTGCCCACTAGCATGACATCTACATCCAGCACGTCCACCAATAGGTCTGCGACATCTTAGAAAAATTCAATACCAAGTTCAGTAGAATTTACCCCCCATGGAGGAACTTAACGCAATGGGGACCATTGCTTCCTAAGGAGGGAGGAATGATCGAGGTGCATATCGGTGGCCACCCACCTATTCCATTTGGACCCACACCATCAATTTTTGCAGCTTTTTCACTTCTAGCAGCTTACTATTTTTAGCAGGTTTTCGGGTCCTGCACTCCCGGAGCTATTTTGGGGTGGGCCTTAATGATCCAGGTGGATATTTGTGGCCATCCACCTATTCCATTTGAACCCTTGCCATCAATTCTTTCAGTTTTTAAGTTTCAACACAACTTACTATTTTTAGCAGTTTTTTGGGTCCTAAACTTCTGGAGCTGTTTTGAGACCCTAAACGACATTTTTTGGGAAAAATGAGAGCAACATGTATCCATGGACCAATTTTTCTCACACAAAAATTTGTAGTCCTCGGATATATCTTTCTAACGAGCTATGAGCGCGTCAAACGGAGATCGTATACCAATGTTACGTCCCCGGGAAGTTGAATCACCAATTTACCCAAATGGGGCCCACAATTTTGGTGCTTCATCTCCTAGGGTTAGGTTTTTGGATGTTTCAGGTTTTACATTGTTTCTCAATAATAAATAGGCCTTCGAGCTTCATTGTAACACAATGGAGGGGCCTGTAGCTGTCACATCTCTTCTCAGGGATAGGCTACCAGTGCCCTCGCCTGCTCATTTGCATTATGTCTGTAATAGGCCTTCGAGCCTCAATGTCACACAGTTCAAAGGCCTTCATACACCATATCTCTTCTCAGAGATACGCTACCAGTGCCCTAGCTAGTTTCCATTCTATTTTTAAGCCTATTTCAGTCATTCTTTTTTTAATAAAATGAAGCAATATTTCTACTGCATCTCTCTGTCTACGGTTATATGTGTATTATGTTGTGTTCCTTCGTAAATATGGATTAGGAATGGTTCATTTCTATGTTTCTTCCGCATCTACACCAACCATTAGGTTAGCAAAATATTTCCACACACTCTGAGGCTGTAGAAGTTGCAATGACACCGGAGGCTACCCCAACACCTATTGCGCTAGGAACTAAACATATTTAGAGTCAGCTGGAAGCAATGCATCTGGAAATTCAAAGTCTACGACAAGACAAAGGCAAGGAGGCCTGCGTAGAGGTATGGTGCATAAAATGGAAAGCTTCTGGGAACCATAAAGATCAATGTCCTCTTTTTAACAATTAACTGAATGTTGGAGGCCCTAGTCCATTGAAGCATCCTATGTGATGTACTATCTATCAAATTTTTGGATTACATGATACAAATTATTTCCCAAGGAGTGGAAATTATCAACCTGATTTGAAGTAGTTGTTTTTCAAATTTTGTTCGTCATTAAGGAATGATGAAAAAAATTATGTACCTATGATATGGTGTTGGATAAGGCAGAGATACACTGAATGCATGTTGAGCCTACATCACCAGCATCCCCTTCTAGGCATGAAGGATTCCAAGGTAGAGGAAGAGGCCGAGGAGGTGGATCAGCTGGTCGAAGAAGAGGAAAAGTGATTTTTCTATAACTGTGGCGATGATGGTCATTATGCGTGTGATTGTCTGAATCTAGCACAACATTCCTGTAGGTGATGTAGACAATTTGATTATGTTATAGAATATTGTCTTGTATTTATTGCTAAAATGCAGGAGAAGAAGACCCCAACACAAAATCTGCAAATGGTTCACGCTGAACCCGAGAGGAAGATCCCAGTGTGAATGTGGTAACGAGGAGAGGTGTAGCTACCAATGAATATAAGGGAAAGAAAATAGCCTCTGATGTATGGATCCATAAATCGCCTGAAAATAAAGAAGGCTTTGATCTTTAGTGCACAAAAGAAACCTTTATTGAAGCTCGAAAAGAATTTTCAGAAGGAAGTATGTCAACATCTAGTAGAAAATTGAAGGAAGCAGGAGGAGAAGAGGAGATTAAACCATTTCTACAAGCATGCATAAATTTTTTGCACGACAAGAATGATGTTGAAAAGATATAGGAATTGATAGATAATTGTGCAGAGAAAGAGCAACCCATGGTAGAACAATGAGCAATCAATAAAATTTACAAGAACAAGAGGAGAATGGGTAGAGAGATGCGCCTAACTGCTTAGATTGGTGCTTATGAAATGGACCAAGTTATTTTAGATCTGGGATCGGATGTTAATGTTCTACCTAAACAAACATGGCAGCGCATGGGAGAGCCCAAGTTAAACTTGGTCTACTATCCAACTTTGTGCATGTCTAATCAAAAAAAGATCATTCCCTTGGGAAGGTTGTCAAAAGTTGTGGTCAATATAGAAGGTGTTAAGGTGTTGGAATATTTTGAGGTCATACAAATCATAGAGGATATTGATCCTTATCTCGTGCCGCTAGGATTGGATTGGGCTATTGAAATGGAGGATGTTATCAATTTGAAGAAAATAATAATGGAATTTGAGAGCAATGGAGTCGAGGTAATCGTTCCTCTAGATCCTGCAGAAGGTCAAAGATATACTGAACCAGTGTGCACTGAGGACGAAATTGATCAAATCTATAAGCTAACTTTGTGTGAGGAGGATTGGATTAATCCAACTACAGATGGGAATCTTAAGTGGGAGAAAGATAGCTCTTGATTTTTAGACTCTGATGAAGAACTAGAGAATTGGCAGAACTGACTACATGAGCTATCTACACTACGTTGTATTCACGTGACCTGATCTCTGTGTTGTATAACATCTGAGGTACATTATTTACCACACTATGAGGTCTTGACAGATGTAAACATGTTTATAGGAGATATGGAACAGAATGTGCCTTAAGGATAGAGATTCCATTCTTTGGATCTTGGCTTGCACACTACTCCAACAAGATGGTGGGAAACACATAAGGAGAATATGGGAAACTGGGAGGAATGTGCGCGCACGATGAAGCTGTGGTTTTAAGGTCCAATCATTAAAATGGATGATGTATATTGTGGAAAATAGGATCCGCGTAGCCATTTGGCCAAGTGGAATCAGGTATGGGGTGTCGAACCAAGACTTGAATGGGTTCATATATTTGTTCACACAATAGGGAATGTGCCTACTGAATGGTACTTGGAAACAAAGTTGCACCAAGGCATTAGTGAGTGCCCTGTGCTGGTAGATAGTTTTATTCTTACCTTTATCTTAGACCATGATGACCAAGATTTGATCCCATAAATTATTAATGTGTTGATAAGGGAGACTATGAATTTCCGAAAATTGGCACTTATGGAGGATAGGGAACCACACACGCTCAAAGGAGCCTCGCTCCCCTCAATAGTCAGAAAAATGGGTTCCATGTTGAGCCTAGTTATATATTACAGAAAGCATATTCCAAAATATGAGTTGATAATTGTGCCCATGACCAGATTACTTAGAAAAGGCGTGACTCTCCATTGGGATGATGAATGTTAGAGGATTTTGTAATTTTTTAGGGATGTGACGGACTCGACTCAATATTATTTGAACTACCTGGTCAACAAGCTTGTGTTGGGGGGGGGGGGGGGGGATCTGTCAATGGTTATTTAGATTATATGCACATTAAGGTGCGACACGCACATGGTATCTGTGCCATGAGATTGAATGGTGCACATAAGCATCAAAAACTAGTCGTTGGAACAATAAAACTGGATAAGACAAATTTATTACCATTTTTAGGAGCATCCAAGATGCACTTAATGAATGGATTTTTCTATATTTGGGACCATTTTTTCAGTAATGAAGCGTCATTAATTCACAAGGAGTCGTTAAGGATGCTCCATAAGTATAAATATGAACTAAGGGGTTGCAATAGTTACCTTTGCGTTCTAATTAATTTCTATGATTTGATTTGTGTGTTTTCCATTACATTTGCTACGCCTATGTCTGGTTTGGACTCGGGGTTTGAGGATGAATTGTGCGAAGCAGGGTTAGGGTATGTAATTCAGGGTAGAATGACAGCCACAAGACTGGGTGATGACCCTACTGCACCAGAAGTGCCTTTGGAAGAAACACCTGTGCCATCTAAAACAAATAAGGGGAAATCCTATGGAATGTGTATATCTCCAAGAGAAAAGACCCCAAGGCCGCACCATTCAACGGGAGAGAAAATAAAAAGGCCCATGGCAGAAGTGCCAGAGACAATTGAGGAATAAGATAAAGAAGTCATTGAAGTAGCCTTTTTCTCGTGGCTACAAAATTATATTTTGTTGCACAAACCTACTATAAAAGCACCGAATTATTTGGATAAGGTGTGCACAAGTATCCAAGTGCCTCTGATCCTAAAGAATGGAAGGGGATATGCTGGAAAAAACCCCACAAATACAGTTTGATGACTGGGACATCGTGAATATAGAAACATTTCCCGAGCTTGTGCCAGAGCTCTATTTAGATCAAATAACTTATGAAGGAGGCAGGGTGCACCTCGAACTAAAGAGAGGAATGTTAGGTCTGCATAAGGCAAGCCTACTCAATTTGTTGCAGATCCCTCATTTTGGGCACAACCCCATTAATGTTATCTACGTCAGGAAGCTACTGGCGTTGGTCCATCATGATGTGATCTAGTTGGGAGAGCATCCCTATTGATGTATAATTTATTCATAGAATAACAGGTTTGCCCAATAAGGGGGTCGACCCTATTGTGGACTTTGGAGGCAAAGTGCAAGAGAAAGCAGTGGCGAATCAAATCAAGAATAAATACAACATCACGTGCAAGACCTGGGGTTTTTTGTGGAGGAGATTAATGACCTCATAGTCCATTTTGGCATGCTCATCATGGCCTTCAAGATGATAAGCAAGTGCATGCCCAAGGAGGTGCCTACGCATGTCATTGCATTGACCGAAAGATGTGAGAAGGGAGTCATATACAACTAGTGTGGGTACCTATGTAAGGAATTCCTTGAGAATGTGCGCAAGGCACAGGAGGAGGGAAAGCCCTTCCAATACACTTGGCTCTTGTTACTCATTGAACTTATTTGCTAGAGAAGCCTTGAAGACACACAATTCCTTGAAGTCAAAAAGAAGATGTGAAAAGTTGTGTGCTACACCACTTTATGGAACTCATCCGAACCAATGTGTGCGAAAGAGAACAAAATATTTTGGGTCTTGTATGAGGTGAACTTGAACCAAGTGGTGCAATCGAAGCCATGAATGTCACCCACGTTGTATGATCAATAAAAAATGATAGCCGACTTTAAGGCTACATTCCACAATATACATATCCGTGCAAAGGGCATCGTAGAGGGTGTGTGGTATGAGCTGCCTTATTTGGTAACTAAGGACGATCTAGTGTCAACAGTTCTGGAGAAGAATGGCTCTGCAACTAAGGACACTGGCAAAATAGAATCATCAAAAGGCACTAAGCGTGGCACTCAGGGCGTGGGTGGATTGCGCAAGAAACATAAGGGATTGAAGAAGGCAGGACAGGAGGTCCTGACGCTCACAGAGGATGATCTCACTGAGATTGCAAACATAGTTACCTCTATGATGGAAGATCGATGGACATATATGGAGGTCCAATATAAACCCACTCTGGAGATTGTCCAAGTTGGGTTGCAAGAATTAATATTTCAGGCAAGCCAGATACATGAGAGCATGATTCAAACGAGTTGGACCAATGCATATGTTACCAACACACAACTGTTGGATGTGGCCTTGGCAACATCAAGGGAGGCGTGATTTTTCCACATCCTCCTGCGAGCAATACAAATGGACACTCACCAGCTTGTTCAATTTACTAGTACAAGTGATATTAATGTTAATCTTTCAGTGTTTCATGTAGGTAAACTACATTTGCTGCATTTAGTAATCGTCGACGAAATTCAATACCAAGAAGCCACTGTGCAAACACATGCCTAAGACACACAAAAACATGCTAGACAAGCCCACCATCAGCAACGGCAAGCCATAGAAGCTTGCAGAGAAGCAGAGGCCCAACGCGCTACACTCGAGGCCAAGATAAATCAGGTGTGATGAGATATCCCAGATGTCTTGGCCACAACTACGCTCGTAGAGAAATTAGAAGAATTGGTTGCTGCAGTAAAAGATACAAGCACAGAAGTTCAAACCATATGGAAAGAATATGAGCAACAAATCACAGACCTCCAAACCAAATTGCAGCCGAGGACACCACTATAGGTTCGCGTGAACTGAGCAACATAAGTCAAGCAGGCATAGGATAGCATTGTTGTTGTGGTCACCTAGTGTGACAAGTCATTGAATCGAGGCCATGGATATTTGGGCCTCTGTCCAGAATGATCTGGCCATGTAGCAGTTGTACAACGCACTCAACGATAAGGAGCAGCAGTTTGAAGAGAACAGAATAATCGCACCCACATTAGTCCTTACCCAATGACTTGCTCGCCTTCAAGAAGGTCACATAATTCAGACATGGATTACATACTTGCGCCGAAAAGAACAAGTATTGAAGGAGTGCATGCAACCGTGGGCAGAGGAAGCGTTGAAATTATCCCAGACGCTGGAAAACACTCTGAAGACTCAGTGCATCATAGAGATGGTTGTTGAAGGGCCTAATACTGAAAAGATGGTTCAACAAGCGCAGAGTCCAACATCAAAGTCTTGAGTTAGTTCTCCCTCTCCATACTTTTTTCAAAACACTTCATGCTAAGACTAAGGAGCCATCGCCTCATTGACTCGGGACAAGCCACATGTTTGTGTTGGGGGGTTGTTGAAGCGGGGTCCCCTAAGGCACAAGTTCTGAAGACTATTTTGTGTATTTTTGTATGTGTGTGCTATAAAAATGAAGTCAAAGGGCCTTTTGCCCCAGTTTTGGATGTAATTGAGCTTAAATATAAACCATGGGCCTCAAACCATGGTTTGAGACCATAGTATCTGCACGCTAGGCGTATTACAAATAGATAGAGCATGTATAAGCTAAGTAGTTCTAAGTTGAAGTATACATGTGTTATGAGATATTGAGGTTCTGATATTTCATGTGTCTCTAAGGGTTTGGATGGGTTGAAAGGCTCTTGCTGGTTGTGTGCGTGGAGACCTAGTCTTGGTTGTGTGCAAACACCACTAGATTTTTGCGCGGAAGGGTTTGTAAGGGTTTTAGAATTACAATTGATCTATTGACAGATATGAAGATAATAAAAGGAAAAATTTTGGTGAAGCTCTCTGTTTTATGCATCTATATTTCTTATTGTTTATATTATGTTAAATGGAATTATTTGTTACTTATTCATGATTTCACAAAGTTATCTGACCTGATTATAAATTATTATTGATGGTTAAAAGATATATTAAGTGTTACATTGATTTAGACCTAGATCTGGTTATGATCTGTTATCTGCACTAAAGTGAATAGTCTTTCTGTGTTATTCTATGAATAATTACACATCCGTTGTGATTCTGTTGTGCGCATCTGTATAATTTTAATTTGGGTTTTGCTGAGGACCACTTCATTAAATTTTCTCTCAGGGTGCGGAAACCTAGTTCCAACACCCCCCCATACTGCTTAGGTTGAGAATTTGGTCTACACAGGCAGATCATTGCCGAAAGGGCCAATAGTTGGAGGGTTTGTTGGTTTATCCATAAAATCTGAACCTGGGTCAAGACCCCTCAAGCCAACAACAACTCTCTATCTTGACACTTTTAAGTTATATAGGTCATTAATTTTTTCATTATCAATCATGTTTCTCAATCCAATCATCAATATCCTTAACATATCTTTCTTCTTTATAGAAATACCCCTTCACCTCCTCATACTATATTATTCATAGATATTTTTTTTTCTTCTCAAATACTCTCAAATTCCTAATATTCCATGTCTACTAACTTCAAATATGGAAACTTCTTCACTTTGTTCAATTTAAAAAAACATATTATCAAATTGGCCTTGATTTCTCACCTCGAGTCACTTTTCCTCCTCTATTTAAATACATAAAATTGTTACCCTTGAAAATATTGTTACTATTCCCCAACTTAGGTAAGACCCTATAATAAATTCAATAAAGTGACTATCAATTGTAATCCACTTACCATTTCCTATTTTAAGACATGAAAAAAATATAATTGTATAATCCTACATCTTTATGTACATAATTCATGAATATAGTTAATCACATATGGAAAACATTACAATGCGACACTCCCCTTAGAGGGAAAATATATTATAGATGTTACCATGCATATAACGTATCTTCCTCTAATTAATCAAATTTATTATGGATTCACTTCTTTAATCTAATGTCATAATATTTTTTGGGCCCTTAAAAATGACCTTCTTTATTATCATAATTATTCAACTTCACTAGTTGATTGCCAATTTTTTTCTTCCTTATATGCATCATCCTTAGATAAACCTTATAGTGGTTCTCATCTTGTTCTTAGATGGAAATAATTATATGATTCCACAACCATTTTCCACCGAGTTGTTCATTTAGGGAGTACCTTATATTATCAGGTTATGAACATTCTAAAATATTCCATTATGTTCTAATATAGGTTTCCCCTTCTTGTCGATTTCTTACCCTTGTTTGTGATACTTCCACTCAACCACCTTAAGTCTCTATCCAATACTCTTTTATTCATCTCATAATTTTAAGTTGTTCTTTGTTATGAGTGCTAAAATTCATTGTATTTTTTTGTTGTAAATTCCTCTATATTATTCCCAAGTGCATGGCCACAACATAATTCAAGTGTCTTCTTGATTTATGAACACCAACATATTATAGAACGTTTATCGAACGGTGATATCATCTCTTTCTAGAAAAACTATAAGTTTCCTTTTCTTAATCCCCATTATTAGTTTTCAAGGTTATATTGTGACAATGAGTTTAATTTATCCTCCTCCTTCTGAGTTGGTTATGGTTCCAACGCTACCATTCATTATCCTCCTTAGAAAATGTGCAAGCCTCCCTTTTGCTTCCTCCATACATCAAATAAATACTACTAATGTTGGAGATCAAACTTAGAAAATTTTATTCCCTTCTTAACACTATGGCCTATTTAGTTTTATATCCAAAAATATATCTGTAGTCAACATTAATGTTTCAATGTTGTGTTATTTTCCTTCCACTCTGTATGATGTGATGTCCTTGGAGAAAAGCCAACAATATCCATTTCGTTATGCTTAAAACTAATCATATTTCAATACTCAACAAAGTTTCTTCCTAAAATTTTAAATCATTCCACACACTCATTTAGTAATCATCATTCCAAAAAATATGCAATCTCCTCAATATCAATATAAATTTATGTCATAGTTGAATATCCATTATAAAAATAATATTGATATTATTTGTTTCCATTTTTTTTTTTTTGGTAACATATCTACTTATATTAAAAAACTTAATTCACGATTTCCTCTTTCATATACATATTAAAAAAAAACAAATATTTAAAAATAAATAGAAAATAACTATAAAGTTAAATACATAACATTGATAAAAAAAATTACAACTATGAAATAACTCACTCTTAAAATTCTAAATATGATTGACTTGTAATTAAATCACAATAACCCATTTTTAGTAATAATAATTAAGTTATCCCAAGTCAATTTAAACTAGCAATACTATAGGTCAAGGATTAAATTAATTTAATCAAATGGAAGGTTGTGGTTCGAGTGACTTCATTTAAAAAAAAAAAGAAATACATGTTTGAATTAAGATTAAAGAATTTGAGAGTGCAAGCTTCTGTGATCCATAACATTTTAAATTCTAAATCCTCCAGGAAATCACATGAGAATTTTTGGAACCGACGCATTTCGAACTACCAACTGTAATTCATCATCAAGATAATTAAAAATAAGATAAAATCCAAAAAAAATATGCCCTAAATATTAGTTAGGAAGAGAACACTAAATAAATTAGGACGAATCATGTATGGAAAGAATATCAATATGCCAAGAGAGAAGATCCAAAATGAACAAAACTTTGATGTATTTTGAAACGGTGAGGATTTCTCAATCAAATAAAAAAGTATAAATGTAAAATAAACGTCATATTTTAATGTGTCTTTTGTTTTGATAGGGGATTAGTGACTGTAAGTGTCGAATTTGGATTTTATTACAGATGTTTAATGTGCAAATCGCCCCTATTTGAAGTTGATTAATGTTTTAAAACAATAATTTCTCATAAGTATTTACCAATTCAATCAATTGGGTGCACATTTAGAGCAATACATACTAAATAGTAAAAGCTACATATATTTCATTTGATTCATAATATAATCATGCTTAACCAAAAAATAAAAATTATTCAACGTACTCGTGTGAGCAATGGAAAAGTGAAAAGCTCAAAGTTCTAATCATTTGAATAATGATGATAAAATCCACTTCAAAAAGATTTCAAAAAATTGTGTTAGATCATCATATTTTTGTAATTGCAATTTACTAGAATTTTGATTCAATGCATATTTGTGCTTACCAGCTTAAAGTAATGAACCAACACACAAGAAGGTAAACCGGTACAAAAGCCATTGTATAGTTCCACAAATGGTGAGGATTCAAAATATATATATATATATATATATATATATATATATATATATATATATATTACCTTAATGGGATATCGTTCACCTCACAGGTCGACTATTCAAATCGCCAAGGATATATGATATTGATGATGTATTTAGCATGAGGTGACATGGAGATGAAGTGTTTATGCTTTCGATGGCAATTTGGAACACCTATCTCCTGAGGAGAGCTGAAAAATCTCAGATTTGGGGAGAATCATAGTCCCGGGTGGGCAACTGTTAGCTAAAACAAGAATAATACATTTTCATGGGAATATGAGAGTTATTTGGTAATTTTGATACACAAAGAATTATGCTTGATTATTATATGAATGAAAGTGATACCAAATTATTCATTTAGCATTTTCATTGCATTTTATCCCTTTTCCAAATAAACTTCAAAGCATGATGAGGCCCACTTGAGTTCTTATTTTGGGGAACACACTCGGAAAAAAATAACACATGAATTCTTACTAAAACCTCAAACAATACAATTTTCACCATTTTTCCTGTCCCTTTGACAAAAAAGAGCCCTCAAATAACATAGGCAAGAACTTCAACCAAAAAACTTGATTGTTGAGATCATGAGCTTCATCTCGTTGCGCACTTGGATAGGGGTTTGGGGGCTGGGTTAATCTCAAACAATTCGATGAAAAAAAAATCTTTAGATGCAACAAGGGTTTTCTGAACTAGCAAGCTACGAATTTTATTCTTGATTGTAGAGGAAAGTTGAAGGTTGGAGGTGAGGGAGATTGCAAGAATTTAGATTTAGGGCCGCAAGGGTTCATGGAGGAAAATATTGATTGAGATTTTTTTTTGTTTTTTTTTTTTTTTTGTACAATAGCGGTAAGCACTCAAATCAGTTCACCCTAATTTCCATTAAATTTACCCAAATTAATCAAAAAACTAATTTTTTTCAAATGCACATTATTGTGATGCTAAATCACTATGGTAGTTAGCTAAAAAGTTTAAACATCACAAAAACCCTACCAAAGAATCCATTCCAAATTTCAAACATCATATATCACTCTCGTTATCAACTTTAACTATCATAAGTTTTAATTTTCGTACCAAATTCCAACCACATTTAAAAATCAAATCAATATTACTCCTACCTAGATTCAAACCACCTATGAAATTCAACTATATAAAACCATTTAAATCATATTTAATCATAAAGCACTAACATGTAGCGAGTCCAATGGGATAAGGATAGTTGGTCTATTGTTGAAGCTAGTAAGATTCTGATTCATATGAAGCATCGAAATGCATAGACGCGTACTTGTGAAAGGAAACTTACAGATTCCAGTTGGATGATTCTATAAAAAAAAAATTGTGTGTTGATCCAAATAATTCAATATATATATATTGCAGAAATGCAATGGTCAATGAAACCTAAATCTGGTTAAGGGCTCATAGGTCTTAAGGTTGTGACGTCACTCTGATACCATATGTAATAACCCAAAATCATAAATACACATTATACATCAATCCACGCTATTAAAAAAATACACACTTAAATATTCATTTGACTAGCACATAATTTACGAGATCATGAGATGAAAAGACTTACATGTAAGGAGATGATATTTCTTAATGGGTATTTCAGGATGGTTGCACTATCTCACTCCTACTAATTGCAACAATATTTTGGGTATGGATCTCCACCCAACCGTACAATCAACTGCACAAAATATTTCTACAACTGGCCACCCCTAATCCCTCAAGCAACTAATACTGCAAGTGATTCATTTCTCTTAGCATTCTCCTCCCAAAAAAAAGAATGCCTCTCATCTCCATTTTCAACCATTAAATAGTACAAACTATTCCAAAAACGGAAATGGGATTGGAAAGGGGATCCTCGTGCACATAAACATGTGTCATCATAACTTCTATATTTCTTGATCTTAAATTTGCCTTAACTCAACATTTTCTTAATTTAAATCTCACTTATTTTATGCCTTACTTTACTTATTCTTATAGTTTATTTGTATGTATTTATTCAAAACTTCAATTTTTTATTTATTATTTTATTTATTTACTATTATTATATTTTATTTATCATTTATTGTTTTATTATTTATATATCAATTTTATTTCCTTTCTTTTATTATTATATTTATACAAGGAATTACATGATGAGAAAAGAAGGTAGTCAAGAATGAGATTTGAAAATTTGAAAACACACACAAACATAGCATAAAGAGGAAGATGATGACATGAGAAAATTTGAAACTAATTGATTCCCCATGGTATAAATGTTGCATAACTATTTTTTAGGTTGTGGCCTTAGGAGATAGAAAGTGGAGAAATGGTAGGTTGGTTGAAGAAAAAGCTCCATCGTAGGGTTGGTGTAGGTCCAAGATCAACACAAGATGCATCGAGAAACGCAACAAGATAAGTCAAGAGGACCATTGTTGGGCAGGGCCATTGAGCGCTTGAGACTCATTAATTGCACAGGGACCTACTAGATTCAAGGTGAAGGCTAAAGTGTGACAATATTGTTGCTACAAACTTGCTTCGAGGGAAATCAAGGCTTTGAGTGTAGGGAGGCATTGGAAGTGCCACTTATACCTATAGTAATCACACATTAGTCATAAGTAAATATATGTATACACATGTAATAAAGGGTAAATATAATTGAAAAAGGATTAGTTGGAGCAAGTAAAACTACTTCAACCACTTTCCTAATGTATAAATCCACATAAATATCTAATGAAATATGGTTGGAATTCATTCCCAATACTTCTTCTCATGTGTATATGTGTGTGTTCTTTTTTATGTTCCTAATTTACTCTATTCTTGTTTGCATATCTAAGTTTTTCTTACAAAAAAAATCACTAAAATCATGCCATGTGCATGTTATCTTAATGGCTTAACCCCATTTTGTGTGGATTCCCACTAGTCAATGAACATAATACCAACAAGGTGTGTCATTTGAATGGAGTATGCAAGCACACCGACAATGGAATGGGTCCATAAATGAAAAGTAGAGAACTTGAGATGAGAATTTAAGGTGGATGGGAATGCAGACACGGGAGAGGATGAAGATGAGTTTTGAGATGATCAAAAGGTACCACAAGGATGAAAATGATGATATCTCACAAGGATAAAATTAATACCACAAGGTCCCATGATGATTAATATTCCTTTAGTTTCCAAGATAGTGCTTACTATGTTGGTGATATCCACATGATAATGAAGGATGACAAAGGTTAACCAAGAGTTTGAGAACAACGAGAATGATCTTAGCATGTGGAGACACAATTGTTAAAATAGAACAACCACGTTGAATTGAATTCTTCCTCTATGATGAGGATTGTTGAAGGTTGAATTTGAAGGGAAAACCAGTCATTGTGGAGTAGGTTTATGAATTGAGAATGGACATGATGAAAATTTTACGACAACAGGGAGAGAGCGACTAGGTTGAGGAAGACCAAAAAACACATGGTTGAGTAAGGCCACACATACCCATGGATATGATAACACCATTGGACACATGATATTGAATAGATAAGTGTGTGATACTATTCCATTCATATGATACATATTTAAATACATAATTTTGATACCACTAGATTCATCTTCATGTATCTTGGATTACCAATGACTCTTCATATTCTTCCTCAAGAGAATAATACATTTACCATAACCCTTATGGATTATGTTTCCATCATAATGTGGATCTTAGTATTACACCTATGGGTATGTCGATCAAAGACTAAATAAAGTTGGAGAGAAAAGAAAAGAGTACAATACAATTATGTATTTCAATTTTAGTATTATTGAATGTCTCTGAATATATCATAAACAAATTGTTATGGAATAAGTTAGGGACTCTATATCAATCTAGGTCCTTAGTAAAAAGATATTTCTTTCGAAATAAGGTGTACCTTCTAAGGATGAATGAAAAATGTTTGATTTGTGTTATATTTATTTGCATGATTAGCCATGTTTGGACCTCAGGTTTTAACACGGGGGGGTTTATCCCCCTAATATAACTGTCATCATGTAGGTCTAGTGTGGGAAATGGCACTTTTATGGAGACCCCTAGTGGGGATTTTCAATTATAGAACCCTTGAAGTGAAATTTTTGGAAATTTTTCCATGTAAAAGATTGTAATTTCATAGTCAATTTGGATTGCTCATCATTAGGTCGTAGATGTAATGGTATAATTCACGTTAGGGTTTTTCTACTTAGAAGGAAACCCTCGTTTAATAGGGAATTGTGTAACTACTATGTAATCATTGAGAGATATAGAGATATCAGTATGGTTTTCCCGATTTTTGGTTTCTAGGGTAAAATCTCTGTGCAAATTGTGTGTATGTGCTATTGAATCTTTTTCTATTTTATACTAAGAAACTATTTGCATGAATTATCTATGTAGGTTTAAAACCTACATTTTGTATCATAGTAGTTTTGGCTTCAAGGGGACGTGTTTGTGGCTAAAGGGATTTGCACGAGCCTATGGTAGACTCTATTATAGTGGGAGATGTTATAATTGTAGCAAGAAGAGTCTTCATTTGACTTATGCCTTAGTAAAATGGAGAAATTCAATTTTCCACATGAGCAGGATGACTTGGATTGCAGTTAGATGGAGTGACATGTCTTTGTCTCCTAGTTAAGTCAGTAAATTCAAGTTATAGGCTAGAATTAGAGTTGTGCATGGGTTGATTGCTAAAATTTAGTAATATAGTGGAGTGCTCATTAGTTAAACTCAGTGACCTGATCTCTAGTCTTTAGTGGAGTCAGTAGGAGTTCAGTTTAGTAGCTATAAAAATTCTTAACTCACTAAACTCTCAATTAGCTAATCAGTTCACTAAAAATAAACCCATTCATGCATGGAATTCAAATTTCCTAGTTGGAGTGGAGGAAAAGGCACTTTTTAATTATCGATTGTATATTAGTTGAGTGTATAGGTTTTTCATCAGAGCAGGTGATCAATTCCTTCAGGATTTCTGCAAGGAAATAGGGAATACTTCTATTTTTTAGGGGCTAATTTCATCAAGGATTGCGTAAGGAAATAGGAGGATAGTAAAGGCCTATTTTGGCTAAGTATTGGTCAGAGCAGGTCAGTGAATAGGAGATCAAAATTGTAGTGTAGGGTGTGCTTCAGGATTGAATCAAGACATTATATATATATATATATATATATATATATATATATATTGTAAGCTTGGTAGGACTCCTTTTTCATTGATTTTTATAAACAGAATACAACCAGATTTACTAGTTTGGTGGCCTCAACTCGCCCAGAGCGGGAAACTGAGTCTGTTGGCCACATGATGGCGTGGTATGCCATCCAAAAATATAAGGTTTTGAGTATGTCATACCAAGATAACAAGGCTTGGATACTCACACATATAAAAATTTTCACATATTTACTAACAATTTTTCTTGACACTAGAAATTTAAATGCTAGCCGCATATAGATAAAATAAAAAAATTAACAGAATAAACCATCTTGAGACTACTCAACCTCTTCTTGATTCGAGGCCGAATCCATGGGTGCCGAATCCTGAACCGAAGTTCCAACCCGCTCAAATGGCTTGGAAATGCATGGAAGGTGGTACTAGATGCGCTTGATGCACCCGTCCTGCTTTCTTAGCTGGAATTTGATCTTGTCAAACTCACTCCTGTAGTCTAGGAAGTCTTGGGCTAGTGTTACCAAACTCATAGAGATCTGCTCCAAGGACTTTCCAAGGATTCCCTTCATGGACCAGTAGAGAAAAAATGTATGCTTGAACTGTGTCAGTCTTCCTCTTTTTTTCCCTAGATCAGGGACAAGGCCCTTCCATTCCTCTGTATCCATTCTGTCCCTGCCTGACGATTTATATCAAATTCCCATATTTCAATGAGATTATAAATTTCCTCTGCTATGTTTTCATGGTATTATTTCGCTACCTCTTGGATAACTCCCACTGTCGGCCTCCTTCCTCTTCGCTTGCTCAAGGGTGAACTGGGTTGAGATTCAACCTCCTTTCCCTTATATTTCCGGCATGGCCTCGAGCTGCTAGGCTCTTAGAGCGGTCCATCATCGAAGTGATCTCTACATGGTAGCTATGTTCCTTGTGAGTTGGGGCATTGTGCTAAGGCTTCCCACAGTCTCGAGAAAGTTTTTCGAGATAATTAAATGTCCACAGAAGAAATAAAATGCACAATTCCATGTTTTTAAAACTTGTATGAGTCCATGCAGCAGAGATATCATAAAAATGGTGTCACAGGGGGCTCTTCCCAATACTTTTCCCATCCCCGTCACTCTGAGGGTCAAGCACCCGTGCACCCTGCTTCGCCTCTGCCACCCCTTGTCCCAGCTGTTTGAGTGCACCCCGACTAGATTTCCTATCCCCTACAGACCCGCCTCCTTTTGTCAATACCCCGACCCTCTGCCTGGTGCCATCCCATTCGACATACCATCCACCTTCCAAACTTGTAGAAAAGGCATTGTTGCCCACGTGCCCATCCTGGTTCAAATTTCCTTTCCCAATCTCTGCTTGCACAGAGCCCAGGTGGCTCATGGTGAAGCTAGCTTGTGTTGCCTCTAAAACATACATGACCTAAGACCTCCACATGACTCTATAACCAGAATTATTTTCCCAACCCCTCTCCAACCCCTCCGGCTAGTGACCCTCACCCAATAGGCTTCCTCTTGGGTGCATTCCAAGGCCATGCTCCATTCCTTCACCGAAACAGAGGTAGAGACCTAAAAAATCCCAACCACAGCCAAAGTAGTTCAGCTCTCTCCTACCCAGAAACATTCTATACCAGACCAAATTCACCCGCTCAAGATCCATGGGAGACCTTACCAACTGATAAAAAAGAATCATGGCATGAGGGTGGAAGGGGAAACCAAACACGTACTCGAATTTCACCATGGTGAAGGATGTTGGAGGTTTTTCTTCTTGTGATCACGCCTACTCCAGAGCCTGTCGTTAGAACAAAACCCCCACGTCTTCCTCCACCTTGATTTGATCTCCATGTGCAAGCCTCCATCCCACCACCTCACCTAACACTACATGTGTCAGTACTATTTGCCACCCTTGCCACTCATGTGGAGGGTGGTGGGCTTCAATCCCAAAGCCAATACCATTATTTTTGATTGGAGGATCGATCCATTTCATCGCACTCTGA
The DNA here is from genome assembly GCA_034641835.2 of Pinus albicaulis. Taxonomy (NCBI): domain Eukaryota; kingdom Viridiplantae; phylum Streptophyta; class Pinopsida; order Pinales; family Pinaceae; genus Pinus; species Pinus albicaulis. Next base: position 995,299,881 of record CM076580.1, on the reverse strand, counting down.
TTAGTGAGCAGAGTCCTGAGACTGTTGGTGAGCTTTGCTCTCAGTCTTGTCCTGCTCTATGATGCTTTGCAATTTGGTCTAGTGTTCTTCCCTGCCATTTGGAGGCTAATTTTATTCAATGGGTTCGTTCTAATGAGTACAACCCAGATTTTCAGGAGGTTTGCAGCTCTGTTTCCTTCCCTCCTTACATGTGTGATAATGATATATTTATTTTATTTTATTTTATCCACCAGTGCCTGCACATGCCTGGAAGTAGGCCAACTTTGGTTGAGTTTGTCCTCATTCCTTGATTTAGTTTTTTGAGAGTTTTAGCAACTAGTTGAGGGTCCCCTTCAATTACCATTTTTCTGTACCCAAACTTGATGGCCAGGAGTAAACCTTGGTGCACTCAAATGAATTCTGCTTAATTTTTACTTGCAAAGCCACATGATTTTGCATAAATGAATCTTTCTATGCCTATAAAATCTCGAAATATCCCTCCTGCTCCTACTTGCCCTGGATTACCTTTCAAGGCTCCATCAAAATTAAGCTTGATGAATCCTTTTGGAGGAGTTTTGAAGGTCCTGATGGTATCCCCTCTATCAGGGATTACTTTCCAAGAGGATGGGGAAACCATGCCTAGTGCTAGGTGGAGGCCCTGAAGGATTATTGCTTCCTAAGGTGCCACTTATCAATCATCTAGCATCCATTTCTCAGAAAGGATGGTTTCCCTTATGTTGCTCTTAATTCCTTCCCATACATCCTCTTGGTCCAAACTTGTATATTTAAATATCTGGTCATTCCTTTCCTTCTAAATCGCCCAAAGAGTGAGCCTGGGACTAGGGCCTACGCTCAATTGAGGACCAAGCTGGAGAATAATCTTTGTCTCTATATTAATATGGTATCCTTTATGCTTTCTGGGTCTTGATCTATCCTACCAAAAATCACTTCCGCTTGTCTCCATTTTCACTCCGAAAACTAGCACAATTTGAGGATATGTTCTAGTGTTTCCACCTAATTCCAACATAGTGCACAAATCAAGGGCCCTTGGAAGCCTCTTTTAATTAGTTGGTCCCAGGTCAAAATTTTTCATTTTCACACCAGCCTAAGGAATTAAGTCACCTTCAACCACCACTTTCCTCCCCAAATTTTCCTCCAGATTTTTTGTTGGTTCTCCTGTATCTTCCTTGATTGTAAATGATAATTTTGTTGTGTAGCCCCATACCATGATATGTGTCCCTTATTGGAATGTGATCCTTCTTTAATCACGTTCTTTCTTCAAATGGATCTATTGCTCTGAATCCGGTGCATTTGGAAAAGCTGTCATGTCTTTCCATCTTATCCATCCACTGTTAATGGCCTCTTCCCTCCAGTATTGGTTTACCATTTTATAATTTATATTCATAGCATAAGTGAACTGGTCACTCAAATCCTATCTAGGGAATAATTTTCCCCTCTGTTGCTAGGATTCATGCCGGAAGAGGGATGTTTGGCCATTCCTTATTTCCTAGAAGAAGTGTTCCTGAATGAGATCTTTGTTTAGGGCTGTTAAATTCCAAATGATTGATCCTTTAGGGGGGTCCCGATATCTTAAAAATATCCTCGGTATGGGTGGGCATATCATATTTCCATGTCGATGTCTGCTTCCATAATCTCACTCCTCCTTGTGCCCATCTCCAGTATAGTTTCACGCCCAATACCTGGTTGAGTATGAACGGATCTCTGAGTCCAAGCCCCCGATCCATCTTGGGTTTGATGAGGTTCAACCATGATACCAAGGCCCATATTTTCAGCCGGTGATCCTCTCGCCAAAGGAATTTCTTAAATATTTCTTCCATTTTGCTACATATAGATTTAGGCATGACCATTCTAAACAATTGGTAAATAGGGATGGATTGTAGGACAAATTTGAGAAGAATGGTATGGCGAGCCATACTGAGGGCTCTAAAGGTCCAATTGCTAAGCTTATTCTTGATTTTTTTGATAAGTTGGTTCCAATAGGCTACTTTAAGAGAACTCATGGCAAGGGGCATGCCCAAGTGTTTTGTGGGGAGAGAGCTAATCCCAAACCCCAACACTCTCGCCAGAAAGGTTTCTATGTTCCTAGCTATGTTAAAGAAGAAAATGCAGGATTTCTCATTATTAATAAGGGTTCCAGAGTCTTCCATAAACACATGAAGAATATCTTTAATGATTCAGGCTTCATTCAATGAGACATGGCAAAAGAGCATAATTTCATCAATAAATTGATGATAAGTAAGAGGGAGGTCGTTTCCCCAAATTATAAGGCCTTAGATCTTGATATTACGAGCCTCACTTTTTAGGAGTCTACCAAGACCTTCAATAGAAAGAATAAATAAGAATGGGGATAGAGGATCTCCTTGTCTTAGCCCCTGGGTAGGGTTAAAATATTTAGTGGGAAATCCATTTAGTAGAATGGAATAAATAGGGGAGGAAACCATATCCAAGATCCATCGGATCCATCTTTGATAAAAACTGTAAGATTGGAGGACATTGTTGAGGAAGGTTTAGTTTATGCGGTCATAGGCTTTAGACAAGCCCATCTTGATCATCATCCCTGGGAATTTTATATGCTTCAAGGAGTGGATTTCTTCTTGGGAAGTGATGAATCCATCGATAATTTTCCGGACCTCCATAAAACATGTTTTCTCATGCAAGCTGAGGGATGGCAGCAGAGGCTTCAGGCGCTTAACCATAATAGTTCCAATGATTTTGTAAATGACATTACACAGAGCTATGGGGAAGAATCCTTGGGAATCCTTGGGATTAGCAGATTTAGGAATCAACATTATGAAAGTAGCGTTGAGGCTCAGTCATAAATTTTTGTGATGTTGAGACTCCTAAACCACTTATAGGACGTCTTGTCCTATAAATTTCCATGTATCTTGATATAATTGCACGGTAAATCCATTAGGGCCTGGGGCTTTGTTTTTTTCCATAAAATTTACCACCTCCTCCACTTCCTCCATTGTGACTGCCTGCATAAGGCCGAGGTTTTGATCTCTGGTGATGAGGTGCAGAATGTTTTGGCTAATTCTATGGATTGCCTCTAAACGATTCTTCTCCAGCTCATTGAGAAAGGAGTGAAAGTGGTTAACAACAAATTATTCCATGTCCTCATGACAGACTACTCTATTTCCAACCTCATTTTTGAAGGAGAAAATCCTGTTGTGTTTTATGTGTTGGACCATTTCTATATGGAAGAAGTGGGTTTTCCTCTCTCCCTCCATCAACTACTTGACTCTAGATTTCCACTTCGAGAGTATCTACTCCTATTTTCTACATTCTTCCAACTAAGCTATGAGTCACCCCTCTTCTTCTAATAGAGGTTTTGATCTACCCTCTGTTGGTCTTTAATAATGTTGCAAAATTCTTCTTTTTTCCATTTCTTGATCTTCTACTTGAGCTCTTTTAACTTGAGTTGGAATGTATGCATAATATTTCTGCCAACCTCTTCGTTGTTCTTCCACCAATCTTCAAGTTGTTCCAACAGCTTAGGATCTTTGAGCTAGAATGCTTCAAATCTGAAGGTTTTATTTCTTGGCCCTATTTTGAGATAGATTTCTAGTCGTACTGGCCAATGATCAGAGCCAGTTCTTGGGAGGATGGAGGCCTCCATGTATATTTCTTGGGAGATGACCTTCTCCGATACAAAAAACTGATCTAGCCTGGACACAATTTGGTTTTTTCCTCCTCTCTGATTGTTCTAGGCGAAGGTTCAGTTGTTAGTTTGTATTTCCACCAATTTGAGCTCCGATATTGAGTCCCTGAACATATATATATCAGGGTCATGTTGGAAAATTCTAGGGAAAATTTTAGGGGCTAATATTTGCAAGTGTGCTAATGTTCTATCCTTTTTCCAAAAACAATATTTTCCAATTTCCATCTTTTCTAAAAGTAATTTGATCAAGTTTTATAGTATGAAATTACTTTACCTTAAAAAATGCCAAGACCTTATATATATTGATATAATATAATCATAAATTTAGATATTTTTACAACAATGTCATCAAAATTTTTTATAATTTTTATATTAGATATTATGAAGATTCGCCAAGGTTTCTAAACTTTCAAATAGATAGCCATCCTTAAAATTTTCCCTGGAAAATTCCTCCTTTCTTCTCTTTGAGGGGCGTTATCATGTTGAAGTCTCCCCCCACTATCCACAATTTCTCTAGACATTCTCTTTACATACTAGCCAAGTTGTGAAGGATGGCATCTTTCTCGCCTGGGGTATGAGGCCCATAAACCCCTGTGAGCAGGACCCAATCACTGGATTCGATGTGTCTAAAGCGCCCTGTAAGCATACGAGGACTACTTACCAATATTCAAAGATGATTTTTGTCAGGGTCCAGAGGATGGTTAGACCTCCCACACTATCTAGTCTAGTACTATCACTACTGTCTATGATTATTTACAGAGGTGTTATACTACCAGTTCTGAGAACCATCCATATTCTCAGGATCTAGGATGGAGAGACAATAAATCACACATGATGTCCATGGAAGTGATTATGCTCCCCACTGTGACTGGCGGACAATGACTATCTTTTATGGATGGACACAGGTTGTTCTCATCACCATCATATTATGAAGATAATTAAGCGAGCTGCCCCCAGTTCTTCACACCATTCAACTTTTTGTGCCTGTAGGGATTACATTTAAGTGTGTATCTTTTCCAGCTTCAACTCTCCATCTTCCAATACTGACCGTATGAAATGGTACTTGAGATGTATGTGTTTGGTCCTGGAATGAATGCGATTGTTTGCAGATATGTGTACAGCATTCCTCTGTTGTACCTCAGTGCTGCATATCATCCTTTATACCCAGTTCACCCACATAGCTTGTTACAGCAAATTCCTTCATTACTAACCTACATGTAATTTGTGACATTTATGTACTCTTCTGTTGTTGAAAGTGCAACAACACTATGGATTTTTGAAACCCAACTGACAGCTGTTCCACCTACAGTAAATACATATCCTGTAGTGCTCCTCCTGTTATCTCTGTCACCTGCCATATCTGCATCAACATATCCCTGTAGAGCAATGTTTGAACACAAGAAAATATCCTTGGGTTTGTGAGTACCTCTCAATGTAAAAGTCATTTTCTTCCATCAATGCTGTTTCTTGGATTATTCATCATGCCCTGCTCCCGCACATATACATCTCCAGACTGCTCTAGAATGACTACCTTTGATAAGCTTCGATTGTGATGCCTCAGGACATGGGCATATATAATCCATGTTGCCCTAAGGTCTTGGGGCACATCTCCTTACTAAGTTTGAAATAGCTAGCAAAAGGTGTACTAACTGGTTTTTCATTCTGCATATTAAATCTTTTCAACACCTTTTGTATGTACTCATTCTGAGACAGTGTTAATTTGCGATTTTTCCTGTCTCTAGTTATTCTCATACCAAGGATTTGTTTTACAACTCCCAAATCCTTCATTGCAAATGAATTTTCCAATTTTCTTTTGAGCACATTTATTTCCTGCATGTTAGACCCTGCAACAAGCATGTCATCTACATACAATAACAGTATAATATAGCTGCCATCATTTTTCCTTTTTAGATAAACACAATGATGAGAGTGACATCTAGTATAACCTTGTTCAGACATAAACTTGTCAAATTTTAGATACCACTTCCTTGGAGCCTGTTTTAAGCCATACAAGCTCTTCTTTAACCTGCACACCAATTTTTCTTTCCCTTTGACCTCATATCCTTCTGGACCCTGGTTGCTGCATGTATATCTCTTCCTCCAAATCTCCATGGAGAAATGCTATCTTTACATCTAACTATTCAATATGTAAATCTTCCGCTGCTACAAGACTTAAGATAGTTCTGATTGAAGTCATCTTAACAATAGGAGAAAATATTTCATCAAAATCAATACCTTTATTTTGTGCAAACCCCTTCACCACAAGTCTAGATTTGTACCTCTATTTTCCTCCATCCTCTTCCTTCAACCTGTAAACCCATTTATTCTGCAATATAGTTTTACCTGCAGGCAACCTGACTAAGTCCCAAGTCTAGTTATGCATTAAGGAGTCCATCTCTTCTTCCATGGCTAGCTCCCACTTCTTCCTGCGAGTTTATCAGCCAAATATACCTTCGACTCTGATACCAGTTGTTAGGAAATTTACCTCAGAGATAAAATATTTACCGAGAGGAAGAATAATCATGAAAAGAACCAGCAACAAAGCACAAACATTAACACAAATATTTAACCGGGAAAACCCCAAATCCGGGGAAAAACCCAACCAATGAAATTTCATTAACCATTGGCCAAAACCCTGGCCAATCCGGCCAAGTGAGCCTTCACCGCTCACCTCCAGGCCTTGCATTACAATGAATTATTCCTAGCCTCTTATAGGCTCCATTACATGTAATACCATGGGCCAAAACCATGGGTGCACAAAACCATGTGCCCCAAAACCACTACTATTACCCTAGTCAACATTGACTCTACCTCGAGTCATGTTTACCTAACATTTTGAAACTTCTGACTATCCTTTTGGGCTTGGCTTTCGAGGTCTTGCTTTCCTGGATGATCATAATGCTGGCATTATATTTCCTCAGTCCATCCTTCGAATACCATTGTTTGCCTTTACTATTAAGGCCACATATATTCTGGGTTTTAATAATCATTTAAATGATTTGTTAAGCTGATGGAAGACCGTTGAAAGTGGAACTACCTTACCTGAGTTAACCAATGTTTCTTCAATCATCTGAATGGTCTCGTTGAGGTTCTTTCTGCCCCTTTTTTTACTACCTTTCCCTAGAGGCCCTTGATCCCCTCCCTGACTCTTCTGCGTTCCTAGCTGCTCTAGTTGGTTTGTTCATGTATTTCCTTGTTTAGATTTGTACTGTTGAAATGTCTCTTCATAGAGTTTTTTTTGTGCTTCGAGGATGAACTAGTCGTCAAGGTGTCTCTATTCATTCACTAGTCTATGCAATACTTTCTCTTTTTTTCTTATATCCTCTCTCTGGCTATAAATTTCCATATTTGATTTATCCAGTCCTGGCTCTGTGGTTTCTTTCTCCTATATTTCTTCTTCAACCTTTCATTTGGTCTTTGTCCCTTCCCTATGTTTTTTCGGTTTATTTTCGTTATATTTTTCTTCCTCCATCTCTTCGCCCTATTCACTTGTGCCTTATTTATCAACTGTTTCTTCTTTTTACTCCTCTTCCTGAAGGGTTTTGAACTTATTGTTACTTTTCTTGTCTTTACCTATCCTTAATGTATTTTGGTTGAGGGATTAGTTGTTCTTCTTATCCTTCTTTCTCCTTTTAACTTCTTGGAAGGCCTCTGCATCCTCCTGTTGTTTCTTTTCTTGTCTTTACCTATCCTTAATGTATTTTGGTTGAGGGATTAGTTGTTCTTCTTATCCTTCTTTCTCCTTTTAAATTCTTGGAAGGCCTCTGCATCCTCCTGTTGTTTCTTTTCTTTATTGTCTTTCTCCATCTCATTTAGCTCTATTTGGTTTAATGGAAATTCTCGGAATAGGTGGCCATACTCATGGAATCTCCTGAATCGAAAGGGGATGTGTTCATAATCAATGATTTTTTTCCATACCTCATGGTGGTATTCCACCTCTATTTCTTCCAATAGTGGTTCCGTTATGTTCATGTAAACACATATTATTGCATATGACATATATCTACCTCATCTTGTGGAGTCTACGACCTTCATGAAGGTGCATAGATATTTTCCAATACCCTCCAAGATCTTTGGGTCCTAGAAGTCCATCGGGAGGCCGAAAAGGCATACCTAGACCAGGGCAGCCAAGAAATTTTCTCTATCCTGATTGTAGAATTATTCTCATTGTTGCATAAAAATCCCTCCATTGTTGAAGAAATATGAGTCTCCATCAAAAACCTTATCTTTATCTTCTAGGTTAGTGAAGATGGTTGTAAAAAATCCCTTGGCTCTGAGTTTAAGCTCCATGTGACCTTTCCGTTTTCATTTTTGGTGAATCCATCTCACAAGATCTTGTTTTGTTGGCCAAACCCCAATGAGCTTAAATATTACTGCATGATCCTTCATGTATGTCATGTATTCATCTATCTTATTTCCTGGGATAACGAAGCGAGGTTTCTTAGAGGCTCGTGGCAAGCATTGCCCTTGAATGCAACACTGCCATTGTACCCCTAGGACTAGTAGGCCTTTCCCAATATTTTCTTGCGGATTGATGGTTTGTGCTCCCTGGAAGATGGATTCCCCACTGACTAAGTTATGGTAGGAGGGGCCCTTTCCCCCCCACATGGTTTTCCCCGTCGCTGTCATCAGCGCTGCTGGCTTCACCTATGCCAACGAAGTGGTTGGATCGATCTAGTACCTTGATCGCTGATCCCTAAGAGTTTTTTTGTGCCTTTTCAAACCCTAGCAAAACCCTAGCAGAACCCTTGTGCTCGATTCCACCATTTTTTTTGTTTCTAGCCTTCCCTCTATAAGTAAGACATTATAATTGATCCATATTCTCATCTTAATTAATGTAAAGCAACAAAGGGGTTTTTCCTAGTTGGGTTCACCTATAAAATCATTCTTTTCCTTCCATTTTTATGGTTGCATGTAATTGAATGTGTTTATACCGTGTGTTTTCCTTTCCACTGAATATTAGAAGAAATTTGTGTCTCTTGATTTCAATTTGAATTCATTAGTAGTAGAAATTTTCTTGACATTTCTACATGGTATCAAAGCTATTGAAAACTACATAGAAACCAACTTCCTAATCTTCTCTCAGAGAAATTTCAAATTGCAAAGATTGTAGAACAAATTTTCTTCAGTGTAGGAACAATTTCCTTCTATGGATTGAGGCTTGAGTATGCATTGGAGGGAACTTTGAATTTCATATCTTGGAAAGATAGAATGGAAAATATGATAGATTACAATGGATTATTAGAGTACACACAAATTGATATTCCAAAACCATCAACATTAGTTACACAAATATTAGCACAGTGGAATAATGATACTGCAAAAGGCAAGAGGATTATACTAGAGGATGTCGGAGATCATGTGGTTCCTAGTTTGCATGGCAACCAGATTAATTATGAAATGTGGGAAAATATCATAGAGTTATTTGAAAGAAAAAGTGACTCCAGGGAATTGACATTAAAAGATAAGCTCAGGGATATTCGAATGCAAAAAAATGAAACCATTTTTTAGTACCTATCCAGATTCACTCAGGTTAGAGATGAACTTGGAGGAGTAGGAGAGACTATGCCACCATCTGAGCTTGTTACCTTATTACTCCTTTGCCTTACAAATTATCAACACAACTACCATGATTCAATTAATGTAAGAGACAAGCTTCCAATTTGGGAGAGACTTTGGTATGATTTGGTGTAGGAGAAGATTAGAAGAAACACTAGAGATGGTGTGACATCTAGATATGATGAGGAAGAAGAATGTGCTCTAGTTGGAAAATGAAATAATTCCAAAGGAAATAAGGCCCAAGGCGAGGGATAATCTATCCAGAACCATGGCAAGAATAAAGACCATATTAAGTTTAATTTCTTTCATTGCCATGAGTATGGACACTATGCAACCAAGTGTCCACATAGGAAATCCAGTAACGAGCCTGCAATGGGAACAGGAGGAGATTCTATTGCATCACAATTCAAGTTGTATTTCAACCTCATTACTTGCATGGCAAGCACAGTAACATTAGACAACTTTTGAGGTCTAAAATGGGCCTCTTAAGAAAAATGTACAACCAAAATAAACTTTATAAGAACCAACAAGATTCAAGCTGATGATGTAAACCATGGGAGATGATTTACCATTTTGGGGGTAAAAAAGTAAAAATATTAAAAAATAATAAAATGATAAAACTACTTTTTCAACTTATCTCCCTAAGGTTTTAGTCAAATTTTGAACAGGAGTACTTATTGGATGCAAAATTTAATTCCTCATCCAAGGATTACCTATGTTGCATACTTTCGATGGACCCTACTACATGAAGAATGAGAAATACATGAAAAATGTGATTGCAATCACATTTTTCATGTATTTATCTTTTTTCATGTAGCAGGGTCCATCAAAATTATGCAACATGGGTACTCCTTGGACGAGGAATCAAATTTTGCATCCAACGAGTGTTCCCACTTGAAATTTGAGTAAACCCATAGTGAGATCAGTTGAAAATACGAGTTGAAAAAGTAGTTTTTTCTTTTTTCCCTCTCAAATTTTATGATGTAATACAATATTATTTTATCATTTCCTCTATTATTTTATAATTTCCTTAGGAGACCCATTTTAGACCTCAAAATTCCCCTAATGGAGGGAGTGAGTGGTACCTAGATTCATGCGCTTCATTTCATATGATAGGAAATTCTTCAACAACCTAGAGAACAAGGACCTACAATTACCCATAGAGCTTGGAGATTATGGGATATATAACACCAAAGGGTTTGGCACTGCCACCTTTAATAGATAGTTAGGCTCCCATCTTCACCTAAAGGATGTAATGTATGTGCCTCTTTTGAAGAAAAATATAGTTTCTGTAGCTATACTTGAAGACTGTGGATATGATGTCGTGTTCAGTAGGGGGAAAGATTATCTGAAGCATGTTTCTACTGGAAAATTTAAAAAAAATGGTGTTCAAGTTAAAAATGTTTACAATCTAGAGGTATATTTCACCATGCATACAACTATACCTCTAGGAGTGAGTTGCAGCGATGTAGAGCCTTAGTCCCAGTGTTGCAAATATTTTGGAAGGGTCCATAGGAGAAGAGTAGAAGTTTTAGTACTCTTCTCATGGATCATTACCCTTGCTATATGGTCCCACATTTTTTAGTAGAATAAGGGTCAATTTCAGTTGATGCAACAAGATATTGAGCGAACATTACAGGCTAGTAGGAGTCAGAGACTTAGGAGACAGTTGTAGCTCAAAGACATAGTTGATTCGATATTTTGGATGCTTATGAGTTGCAATTGTTGTAGTAGAAACAATAATAGTGATAGGGAGGTCTATTACAATACATTCCTACAGGAGTAGGACTGGGTTTGTGCGAAACCATTTTCTTGCTAAGAGGGAGTGTTAGAATTGTAGCAATACAAGTATTAATTTGACTTGTGCCTTAGTCAAATGGAGAAATTCGATTTTCCACATCATCAAGATGACTTGGAGTATATTTATATGGAATGAAATGTATTTTTATCCTAGTTAAGTAAGTAAATTCGAGTTATACGCTAGAATTAGAGTTGTGCATGGGTTGTTTGCTAAAATTTAGCAATATCGTGGAGTTATTGTTAGTTAAACTCAGTTAAATGAGCTCTAGTATTTAGTGGAGTCATTAGGAGTTCAATTGAGTAGTTCTAGCAATTTTTAAATCACTGATATCTCAGTTAACTAATCATTTTACTAAAAATAAACCTAGTAATTCATGGAATTCGAATTTCCTAGTTGGAGTGGAGGAAAAGGCACTTTGTAATTATGTATACTAGTTGAGATGTGTACCAGTTTTGCATCAGAGCAGGTGATCAATTCCTTCAGGAATTGCATAAGGAAATAGGGAATTCTCCTATTTTTTAAGGGCTCATTTCCTCAAGGATTATGCAAGGAAATATGAGTATATTAAAGACCTATTTTGGCTAAGTGTTGGTCAAAGAATGTCAGTGAGCAGGAGATCAAAATTATAGTGCAAGGTGTGTTCCATGATTGAAGCAAGACATTGTAATTGATCCATATTATAATATGAATTAATGAAAAGTAGTGGAGGGGATTTTCCTAGTTTGGCTCCCCTATAAAATCATTGTGTTCCTTGTGTATTAATGGTTGCATGTAATTGCATGTGTTTATATCGTTTGTTTTCATTTTTGCAGAATAGTAGAACAAATTTGTGTCTCTTGATTTCCGTTCAAATTCATTAATAGTATAAAAATTCTTGACATTTCTACATGGTATCATATCTATTAAAAACAACATAGAATTATAGATTTGAGGCTTCTGCGATGAGTATTTTGTGTAGAGAATTTTTCCGGATTAATCGCATCCATTCTTGGTGATTTCGAAATTTCGAACCCAGCCAACGAGGTTCATCTCTAGGAAAAGAACCATGAAACTACATAGAAACCAACTTCTTGATATTCTCTTAGAGAATTTTCAAATTGCAGAGTTTGTGGAACAAATTTTTTTCAGTGTAGGAAAAATGACCTTATATGGATTGAGGCTTGAGTATGCATTGGAGGGAACTTTGAATTTCATAGCTTGGAAAGACAAAATGGAAGTTGTGATGGATGACAATGGAGTATTGTAGTACAAAAAAAATAACATGGAGTGCACATAAAAAAATACTCTACACACACCTCAATAGAATGGAGTTGTGAAAGTATAAATAATACATTGATAGAAAAAAGGAGCATGCTCAATGGTGTCGGGTTAAGATATGAATTATGGGTAGAGGAAACAAATGCTACATGTTACATAGTAAATATATCACCCTCATAAGCATTGGATGATAAGGCTCCACATGACGTATGGACTAGTAAGAAAGCCCTTTTTCACACATCTTAGGGTATTTGGTTGTGATGCAAATGTACATGTTCCAAAAGAAAAAAAGAAAAAAATTTGAATAGTAAATATGAAAGATGCATATTTATTTTTTATTGATTGAGACTTGAGTATGCATTGTAGGACACTTAAAATTTCATGGCTTGGAAAGACAAAATGGAAGTTGTCCTGGATGACAATGGAGTATTGGAGTACACACAAATTAAAAAAGAGTACAAACAAAAAAATACTCTACACACACCTATGGAATGGATTTGTAGAAAGTATGAATAAGACATTGATGGAAAAAAAAGGAACATGCTCAATGGTGTTGGGTTAATATATGAATTATGGGTAGAGGCAAAAAATATTACATGTTACATAGTAAATAGATCACCCTCATTAGAATTTTATGATTAGGTTTTGTTGACAATGCTAGACCTACCAACATTCAAGGGATCTCCTCGATATTTGGTCCCAATTAGACCTCACATCGTTTGGGATAGGAGCCCCATTCGAAATAAAACCTAGTTACCTTTTTCTTAAGGGTTTTCCTTGGCTTTCACTATCAATAGGAGAGAGGTGGGCATATGTGACTTAGAAAATCAAGCAAGTGTGCCTCGTGAGTATTCAATTGTAGGTGTGTCGAGGTTATTCTACTATGGAGATAAAAAAAAGTGAGCCCCTAAGAGAGAGGTAATAGTACCACCCTAGTAGATACACACACAAATAATAAGGATTCATCTAACATCCAACATAATAGTACATAAATATTCCACAGTTATTTCAACCAACACAAAAAAAGAAAGGTCAGTCTAACATCCAGCGAAATAGTCCACAAAGATGTGACATTCATAGAAAACATTATAGCACATTCTCAATATGGTAAGCACTAAAATAACCAAAATATTTCAACTAATTTAGCATAGGTAAAAACAAACATGAATTACAAACATTCATAGAAAAATCTTACAAATATTCATAATCCATGCATGAAGAACATTATGGTCATTGGGCTTTAGATATTAAGTAAAAGTCCCAAGTCACATGTATACAACGAACACCACTAGCTCCAATAGTGGAGTGTTGGAGTCACTCCTTGCTCTCCAAAAGAAATAGCTTGTCTCTCTAATTCTTTGTGGGAGGAGCCAAGGTGAAAAGTCCCTTGCTCATATAATGAGGGTGTATATATAACCAATGGAAGGGGTGATGCTTCACCTTCCTTGTTACTCTTTGACAACCCTCATGAGTGTTTAACTTGTTATGAATTTTTGACTTAACATGACTCTTCAAATTCGATGCATGTCCTTTTGACTTCCACTTTCCAATACATTTTTTAATAGAAATCTAAATGATCCAAAAAAATGATGTGGCATATTGTGACTCATGACATGACATGACATGAAATTGATGACATGGACTCTATGATGGCATGTAAATTCCAAGTAATTCTTGCTAATTCTTTCTTTTTATCTTCTTGAAAATGTCTTTTTTCCACCTCCATATGGCTTAGAGACAAGGAGTCACAAATTGGTGTCCCTTTGCTTTTTTTTGATTGATCAGGTTTCATATTCAACTAAAAAGGTGTATTCTAGCATGTTCTACTTCTCCATCTCCTTCTCAATCATCTTGCCATGGTATGATAGAGTACTTTCATATACAATTCACTCATGAAAAGGCAACATCAGTCTGATAAAACCCTAGTCTAAGATGTTGAATGATGATCCAATGAATGAGTCAGAACTAGGTGACAGGTTGAGGGAGAGGCTAAGTGACTGTGAAATTACACAACTCAGGTACTCAAGGGTTGAAATTGAGCCTTAAAATTGTGCAATGCGTAGTCTGTTCTAGAACTGAGCCAAAATATTGTGCATTTGGGGAGCTCGGGGAGCCAGGATGAGGGCTTGAGCATTGATTTTTCCCACTGCGCATTTATAGAAGGCACAAGAGGCTAGGTGATTGCGTAATTGCACAGTTCAAGATATAAGGGTTGAGGCTTGATCCTTGTGACTACGCAATGTACAATACTGATTGGGCGGGAGAGAGAAATTGCACAAATTTTTGGGTCAGAGGTCGAGCTGAGCACTGTGATTGAGTAGTACACAACCTTCAAAGGTAGGAATTGCACATTGCATAGTGTCAAGAGGAAGGGATATAGCTTGAGGGTTGATATAGAGTAATGTGTATTTTGGGAAGTGTTATCACTCTCCCCAACTTCCCAAGGCTAACAATAGGATTGGAGAAAGGTAACCACAGACCAAAATTTAGGTCAGGTAGCTAGCCCTACCCGAACCAGAGAGGGCTCTCTCATTGTCACTTTTGTAGTAAAATTAATGACTGAGTATCTAATAATATTAGGCTAGGTATATAAGCTCAGTAAATAGTTTTTTTTTTATGTTTTTAGTGTTGGATAGAAAAGTCAGTGAGTGGACTATGTATATGGTTTTTAGGTCTAAACTTCAAGGTGAACATGCTGAGAATATGTGAGGCAAGATAGGCAGTTTGAAAAAAATTTAATAATTCATTGAGTATAGGATGAAATGGAGGATATTTTGAATGAGCACTGAGGTGAATTCATTAATTTAGAAGCAAATAAACATAATATGGTAAATCTTGTCTAAAACAGAGCATGCATAAACATGATTTCTACTCTCAAACTTACAAGATATACATATATTAAGAAGTAGACATGGTATTAAGAATAATATGGTAAGAAAACATGAGAAACACATACGTTCCAAAGCATAGCACAAGTATCACAACACAATTCCTGTAAATATTTCTTTGATTTCATTCCACAAGCTAGTTACAAGAGCTCCACTGCAAAATATGAGACTGTCAAACCCAAAAGACTAAAGGGAGTCTACTTATAGAAAATATGGACTATGAATTCTCATCGGGTCGAAATACTATCCAAAATGGATTATAAATGCAAAATATGAGTCATTTCCTAGTTTCTAGGGAGGTTAGAAACCATTCCCTGAATTTTAGCTATAAACTAGGAGTGTTTGTCCCTTACATTAATTACAAATTCCTTCATTATAGGAAGCCAAAACCAACCCAATAAATATAACAAAAAATCATAGGAAAACATTGCCTTGAATTTATGATCATTTATGATCTTGACAAGTGTCCTGAGGAATCCAATGCTAATTTGTGACAATTCTGACAAGAGATTTTAAAAACAATTTGTAGAAGCATAACAAAACTTTGGAGTCACTTTTGAGGCACTTTGAAAAGTCCAAATCCAGTTTTGAAAGAACGGTCATCTATCCCTGTGTGTATAGCTCCAAAAACCTATTAAATTTTACAAAATGGACCAAGGGAAGGCCTTCAAACATCCATTCTCCCAAGGTCACTCAAAAGTGTAACAGGGGGTCCAAAAAGGAGGCAAAAACATGAAAAATGAAAGGTTTTTGAGATTTTTCTCCCAAATTACAACTTTTCATGCCATGAGGGTTCCTAATCTATGATGTAATCATCAAAATACATCCATCCATGTAAATAAATCACCATTTGGATGCCTCCAAAATAAAAGTAACAAAAGTCCGTTACCCTTTTGCAATGAGAAATTTCCAGAATTCTGCCAAAATCATATAAAATACCAAAATTGATCAAAAATTCTCACAATTGGTTCTTTGGCACCTATAAGAGATTGTATACATAGTTAAGGAAGCTTCATTCAATAAATCCAAGTTATCCCTCTCCTTGTGCTTCATTTGCGCCTCTTTAAGCCTCTTCTTCACTTGTTTCAACATTATTTGAGAAATGGTGTCCTTGGTGCAGTAATGGTTTTCCATGTGTCTTTGTAGCTTGTTATCCCTTTTAGACTTCTTCAATAGCTTCTCCAAATTCTCATTAGCTCTTGATAATGAAATATATCTGTCCTCATTTATCTCCATGGCAATAAGCTCATCAAAGGTCAACCCTTCATATTGATGAGTTGACTATCTTTCTTGCTCTAACGCCCTTTTGCATCCTCTCGTTCTTGGTCTTCTTATTTTTGTTTCAGCCTCCATGTCCTGCATATGGTCAAAAATAATAATCATCTTGCCTTTACCTCTATTTTCCTCCATGTCTAGTTTTTACTTGCTTTGTAGGAGCTGATTCACTTGCAATTGAAAATTTTCCCGCTGAAGGAAAGTAATTTGGGATTGGGCAATGGAGAAGGCATGTTTCAATTATGCTATTTCCCTATCTTTATCTTTTATTATCTCTTCAATTGATTTGACCTTCACCTGATGTGATACCTTAGCCTCCAATGGCACTGACTCACTATGTTGATGGAAAAAATCTTGCTCCTCCATCTCACATTGTTCAACAATGGTACCAAGTGTAAGAATACTCTTGGCATACTTAGGCGCAAATACTTGTCTCTTCCCCCTCTCATTGTGTGAGAAAATTCCACAACCCTAGAAACATCTAAAGGCTGAGTAGGCATGCTAGAAGATCTAACCTCCATTTGTTGTGCTGATGATGTTATAGGCAATACATAAAGGCTTATGGTAAGCACTGCTAAAAATCTCTCAAAGAAGTTTTCCCAAGTCATGTTTATGGAGGACAAGTGATGCAACACAATGAAATTTATTAGGCCATGATGAAAAATACTAGTGTGATGATATTCTCTTCTACTCTGAACCTTCTCAGCCATCTTAATCAAGCTCCTATACAAATAGTGTGGCAAATCAAGTGTTTTTGACAAAAGTAAATGCATCAAAATCCTGATTTGATACCTATACAACTTGGAGAATATTCCTTCACATGTGAAGTAATTCATTATGAACATCATCAGTGGAGCATACTTGTTTTTGAGGTGTCTGAAAGGAAAAATCTATTTTTCCTCCTGTATAGCATGAGGCATGAGGAATTTCTTGTAGTTTTCAATGTCTAAATCCATACCCTTGAACCATTGCTCTCCATGAGAAGGGATACCTGTAGCTAAAGAAATTAGGTCAAATGATAGGCTTATATCTATACATGCAAGAGTGACCTTTCCCATATTGTAGATTTTTGCAAATAGGCTGGGCAACTGAAGTTGATACCCCTCTTCCAGGAGCCTTTCAAAAAATCTCAAACATTGAGCCCTCTCAAAGCATCTTCTGGCCAATGGCGAAGCATTAATCTCATGCACCTTGAATGGTTCAAGCCTAAGGTGGTGCCCTCCCTTGAATATTTCCTTGTCACTTTCCATGGTGTTTTCCACTAGAATGATGAAAACCCTAGGGTGTTGATGAGATGAGTGAATGTATGGAAATATGAAAAAAGAGAGTGTAGGAAAGTGTGAGATTCAAGGATGAAATGAAGGGTTATGAAGCTGAGAGAATTTATAGAAAAAATTGAGTAGGTTGAGTTTTGTGTTAGCGCTGATTTGTGGGTGTAATGAGGGAAAATGAGTGTGAGGAAGGTGTCAAAATGATGAAAACACAGGAAATTTCCAATGTTTGACTGTGAGAATAGCTAGTGTAGAAGTGGTGTAGGTTTAGAATGTGAAATAAGGGCCATGGAGCTGAGAAAAAATTGTAAGAAAAATTTAGTGAATATATTAACATCTTAGCTCCATAATGAAAGTGGAATGAGGAGAAATATACGTGTGTAGGGTGGAAAAATATAGAAAAAGCAAGAAAATTCAAGGTTTTTCACTATGAAATAACTAGAAATTAGGGTTTACTTGTATTCGATATGTTAGGAGTGGTGTGGTTGATGAGAAATGTATGAATAAGGTGTATGAGATGTGTTTTTTAGGGTTTTAGATGCTAGAGTTAGAGTTTAGGTAAGTGAGGTAGGTTAGGGTTTGTCAATTTAAAAAAAAATATATACATTGACAAGTGACAATATGGAGAAAACATAATGAGAATGAAAATGTTTAAACACCCAAAGAATTCGACCAAATATAGCATAAGAATGAAGACTTACCCTTAATGAAGATGTTACAAGGTGATGGAGACAATTTGTGAGCTTGTTTGGAAGTTTTTGGAGCCGTATACTGAAAACTGCTTCTTTTCTAGAAGCACAACAACACCTACATAAGCGTAACAAGGGAGGCAAAAGCATAACAAGGGCTCACATAAACGTAACTAGGGAATTGCATAAAATCTGCAAAAATAAGGCTTAAATATGGATCCATATCTCTCTAACCATAATGTTTTTTGAAAAAATGAGAGATTTTTTGGTTCTTTGGCATGTTATGAACAATAACCTCCTCCAGTTTTCCAAAATACTTTCCCATTAGCTTATAATCCAAGTTTGACGTTGATCACTCAAAATTTGCATAAGCATAGCACACTCTGAGCAGAAGCATAGCACTTGCTTTTAGAGTGATTTTGGAGGCCTTCCCAGAGGATTTTTTTGCTTCAAGTGGTGTTACTGGAAATATTATGATGTCTTCTATAGAATGGAGTCATCAAACACTGCAAAGCCTTGCTCCAAACCCCTAAAAAATTGATTCGAAGACAACTTGTCCAAAAGTGCAGAAAATGACCTAGAGAAATTACAGTTTGAGAATTTATCTCAAACCATAACACCTGTGCATAAATTTAAGGAGGCATTTGTTCTTTGGCCTATGATTGACAAAAACCTCTTTCACTTTTGGAAAATTCATCTCCATTTATTCAAAAAATGATTTTGAAGCCAAATTGTCCCTGTGTGCAATGTAAACCCTAGCAAATGACCTTTTGATGGATTTTGAAGCATTGATCTCCTGTAAGTTGGATGGCTCAAACCTAGAATGATGACCTCCCTTGTGAACTTTCTTTTCACCCTCCATGCTACTTGTGAAAAAGATGAAACCCTAGCTAGATGGAGTGGGTAGGGGAGGTGTAGAATTAGGAAAACATGGGATCATAGTAAGGTGTTTTTAGGGGAAGAAATGAAGTGGAAGGAAGTTAGGGAAAAATCCCTAAAAATTTGGGGAGGTAGGATGATGAGTTGGCTACAGGATTCAAGTGCAAATTTTGGGAATGGGCATGTGAAAGGTGCCCAAAAGGTCAAAACACAGGGTTTCACTAGTTTTTCTGCCAAAATGTAGTGAAAATTAGGGTCTTAATGAAATTGATGGAAAAGAGGGTTTTGAGTGATAGGAGATGTTTATGGTATGGTGTATGAAATTTATATGAATTTTGTAGATTCTTTTATTAGAATTTTATCAGCTGAAACAAACAAAAGATGAAAAACACCAAAAGCGCAACACCTGCACAACACATAGTGGATGTAACCTAATGAAGGAAACCACTCTTTTGCTGATGAATTTTGACTTGAGAGAGGTATGGATGGTGTCCAATTAATTTTTAGGAAGTTTATTAACATTTTTTTAGTGTTTTTGAACCTTGGGGAACTGATTTGGAGTTCAAATACCAAAAGCGCAACACCTGCGCAACACATTAGAAGTGTAGCATAGGTCTTGTTGGAAAAAAATTTCTTATTTTTCTTCAACCCATGGCAGTTGTGGAGTATGATGGTGAGAAGAGAGGAGCTCTTTACTTATTTCCCTATCTTTGCAAATGACTTTTATGGTGAAAATGAGATTTTGTTTGCTTTATTTTATGACATAATTGACTCTTATGGTGGCGAAAAAAATGAGACCTAGATTCTAACCTAAATGAAGGTGTGGTGAATGAACTCAAACCATATATGATTGATGGATGAAATGACCTCTGAAATAATGATGACCATGAATGGAGTGAAGGAAGTATGATTTCAAACCTAGACATATTCAGTGAACAAAATTTTATTTGAAAACTAACTTGAAACATGAAATTTTTACCTAGGACCACTACTAAGTAAACTTGAAAGAGTACATTTGATCACTAAACATTTGGACACTAACAGGAAGAATGGATGAGGCTAAGTTGATTAGTTGGGAAGTATTCTAGATTTTTCTAAGTGTGGGATCGGTGAAGCTGATGTGAAAAGTAATAAGAATTAACTATGATCACACACTTAGAACACTTGATGACACAACATAGATCATCTATAACATGTAAACAACACACTTCTCTTAGTGCGACAACTTTGTGAAAACTTAAGAAAAGTGTGACACCAAAGATACACTTTTTGATGACAGTGATGACACTTGTGTGGCAGTGCTTAAAAATTTGGGAATACATGAGAAAAATGTTTACATGGTGAGATAAAATCATTTACACCAATATAACCCCTTGAAACCACAAAAACAAGCTTTAATGTGATGTACGACCCTTAACACGTGAAAAGACGACACTTTTATCTTCTTATAAAAGGGACCAAAACATTTTAGAGAAAACACATGTAGTAACTCTTAATGCTTGCAATGACAATATGAAAGATCAAAGGAGGCTCCAAAATTGGGGTGTAGGCTAAAATATTTTAGAGTGTTGTAGCAGGGACACACTGGTAGAAATCGAGATTCTTTGTCTTGGTTGATTCTTTTGTGCATGTTATTAGTTCTTAAGGAAGAATTGATTCATCATGCAGATCACTCTGGTTTCCCCATTTACCTCATGGATAAAAATGGTACCCTTTGTCCCTTCTCTGTTTAAAAAAAACATAATATCAACAATATCACAATGTTTCAAATTAGGAAAGGGTAGTTTAGTTTGCTAGCTATTTATTTTCATAGTATATTTTTTCATCTTTGGTGTTTCTCCACTTCAGGAAGGCATGGACAGTTGCCTGATGGAGTTAATACAAGAACACAAACATTGCTATGTTTCCAGTGAGCCTGGTCAGTACCCAGAATGACTTGCTTGATTCACCTCTCTGCATGGGAAGCCTTTCTCTTCTTCCACCTTTATTTATTTATTTTAATAGGACTTTGCATAGGCACTTGTTTATTTCATTGGAGGAAGAGGGATCCCAAATTATTAAGAGCATAAGAGGTTGTTCCCTTAGAGAAGCATATAAATACCTTTGATTTAGGTTTTCTCATTTAGATTATTACCATTTTCATTTTATACTTGATTGGATGAGCATGAAAACATTGAAACATAAATAACTAATTACAAGTGTAAGGTTCCTAGAATAGACACAAATATCATGGTTCAACACAAAAATCTCCTTATTGATAGATCATATTTTCCATCAGAACATCATTGACTAAAATTTGTAACCAACACAAAGAAGGAGGACCGAAGGTTAGACAAATGTTGTGTGTCACAAGAATCTTTTCAATTCATCCAGACACAAAGAAGCCAAAAAACATGTTCACACACGTCGCTTATTTACATAAAAAAAACAAAATGCAAGACCAAAAAAACAAGCAAACATGAAAAGAAAATATGTACATAGTACATAGAATAGCCCCAGATCATCATTGAAAATAAGTTTTAAATATTAGCAAATAACATGAAGATAATCGGTCTTCATGTCTAGAGATTTAATATGATGTGTGTGTTGGCCAAGATTTTCATGCACAATAAATGGCCCGATCCACAGGAATTGGAACTTAGTATGTTTGTCTTTGTCCTCTTGGGCTTTGACCCACTTAAATACTAGGTCACCCACATTGAATTCCAGTTTCCTCTATAATTATTGTCGAACCACCTTTTGATATGACTTTGGTGAAGAGAAATTTTTTCTTTTTCTTTATGTCTTTCTTCCTGTAGCTTGTGAATGGTGTCTATCCTACTCTAAGCTAATAAGAAAGGTTTGCCCTAAGATTCTTGTGAAATTTGAAGTGAAAGCAGGTAGATGTTTGGGGGTAAGATGGCTTCTTTTCCATACACCAAGAAGTAAGGATACATATTCAGAGAAGGCTTTGGCATGAATCAATCAACCCATAAGGCATTCACCAAAGCGGAGTTCCATTTCCTTTGTTCACAGAAAAATTTCTTCTTCATAATGCAGATAAGGTTATTATTAGTAGAATCGTCAAGACCGTTTCCCTGCAGATAATAAATTGCAAGATGTTACAATACAATTCCATTTTGCAATGCAAAATCATATAATATTAACGATGGAAAGTACATTGCATTGTAAAAAACAAGTGAAGTACGAATGCCAAAACTAGAAATGATATTATGTTTGAGGAAGTTGATGGCTTCCTGATCATTCACTTGATTCAATGGAACTGCTTCTACCCACCATGTAAAGCAGTCAGTGGTAGTGAGGATATAGCAGTGCTTCTTTCAGGAATGCAGAAAAACTTCATTGATGACATGTAGGCCCAATCGTTGAAATAGTTCTTTGACAACAATAGGATGCAACGGGGCGTCTGACTTCTTTCCTCAGTTGTCATACTTCTGAAAGACTAGACACTTGAAGGAATATGCATGAGCATCCTTAAATAATGTGGGCCAATAAAAACTTACCTACATAACTTTGTGCACCATTGTGTTTCCTGCAAAGTGTCCCCCGGCTAGTCCATTGTGGAGATCATGCAAGACTTTATCTAAATCATGTGCTTATAGGAATTTGAGCAGTACTCCATTATGGTGCTTTTTGAAAATCACCCCATGCACCAAATGGTAGGATAATGCTTTTAGTATGAATTCCCTCTTCTGTTGTGTAGACAACTAAGAGGGAAATTTCCATGCTCAAGATAATTGTGCACATCCGCATACCAAGAGTTTGAAACGAAAGTGGGGGTGGCTCGCTCCACATTGTACATTTAAATTTCTTGCTCCCACCCAGATGGATCATCTTCTGTTGCATCCACTGCTTCTGCTGTTAGCCAAAAAATACCATGGCCCTTGATAGTGTGAACTATTTTGAACTCTAATTCATTCTCCTACGGACTGGTCATCCAATTCTCTCTTATCTAACCCAACTCTTATTGGACAAACAATGATCTAACTGTTGGATGTGGAATAAATATGATGCAGTGATTCTTCAAGAGATAG
Source organism: Pinus albicaulis (assembly GCA_034641835.2). Taxonomy (NCBI): domain Eukaryota; kingdom Viridiplantae; phylum Streptophyta; class Pinopsida; order Pinales; family Pinaceae; genus Pinus; species Pinus albicaulis. The sequence continues at coordinate 995,276,567 of CM076580.1, read as the reverse complement.
GGTCGAAATTGATTCACCGCCTTGTATATTACCACTTTCTTATCAATGGAGAGATAGTTAAGTTTGGGTCTTATTGAGGCCCCGAAAATCGATGCAACAACATCGGGGAAAACCACTCGGTTGGGGATTTAAAAACCGTCCCTTTTCCATTTGGTATGGTAGCTCTGACTGGATTTATGGGACCACTTTTCCAGTGAAATATAATTGGGTGAATAGATGGGATTATAATTATCTGTAACATGGTATATGGGAGTAATAGAAAGCTTTAAGTAAATAATATATCTATCTATATGTATCCAGGGATGAAATATATTCTCTGTGTGATTTATAAAGATGATCTTTCAATGAATTCAGATAAATATTATACAAACACTTAGAGATATGAAAACGATTTGAAATAATTGATTTAATTAAATAGTTAATTTAATAAATTGGATAAGTCTATATCGCAATTGTTTACTGCCTATATTGAATATGTACCAAAAGATAACAATCTAACATGTTCAAAAGTGAGTTAATGCCTGATTGTTTTCAAATAGATACATGAAACAAAACATTATAAGAAAAACTAACCATTTCTCATTTAAAATAAACATATAACATATAGGATAAAATTACCATGTATATGCTAAATCTGCTCATTTGAGAAACAGTATTTGGTCCAGCCCTTTCTATTAAGAAAACTTTAAGATTACAAAAGTGCGACTTCTGTAAATTATTCCTTTCAAAATTTCAAGACCACTTCTTAAAATAGATGAAGGGGTTTATATAATAAAATAAAAAGTCTTAAAAATAGTAATTACAATAAAATTTGAGGAGGTTAAACAACTCTCCTTAAACTAAGTGAAAATTAAACAGAAACAAAATTTAAAGCGGTGACTTGCTTGATGGTTTTCCTGCTGTCTCATTAGCCATTTGTTCCTTCAGCTGAAGGATGTTAAGCATAGGCTTAACCTTGGGAGGTTGAATTGGCCTGATGCGTATTTGTCCACTGAAAACCACATCTGAAAGTGGAGGCAACATGTAGGAGGATGTATCTATAAGACAACACAACATAAGACATTGGCTATGTGTCTTTAACAAGTATCTCCAATATTTATCCCAATCCAGTTTTTCCAACTTTCTGATGTTTTCCTCTTTGACCTTAGAAACTTCTTTCCATTACCTTATCAAATATTTCACAATAGGGCATCTAACAATAAGATTTGTAGCGGTGATATTTTGACCCATAGTTTCCACAATGTTATTAGCCACATATTTTTCTCTGCAAATGGCTCTTTCAACATGTTTCAACTCTATGTCTCATTCAGTAAACAATATTTCCTTTTTAGAGTCCTCAATCCTAGGCAGGTTGGCCTTTTGGCCATCAGTAGTATCCTGCTAGGTGACATATTGTGAAAATTTAACATCAATATCATCAAAACTGATACTCCGGTCTGATATTCGATTCATCAGTGAATCACTTTGCTCACATAATTCAAGAACTTTTGACAAAAAATAACTTGTTGTTGTGCTATTAGGGTATTTAGTTCTAATTCTTCTTTTCTAAATTCATCTATCTTTGGATTATCTTTCAATTTCTCTACAGTAAACTGCAATTGATGAATTTGAGTGTCCTTTGAATTGATTTCAGTTTGGTGTTGTAATTTCAAATGGTACATGCTCCCTTACCTATACCTGTAGTTGTTGGTTGATGTTTTTATTCTCTTCCTATAGGTCATGTTCTAATTGGATGATTCTTTCATCCTTTTATTTCATCAATTGTTGAACCTTATAATATTTATCTATATTTGCAGATGCAATAACTCCTACGAACATGGTCAGACGAGTTAGATCATGTGAAGGATCTTCCTGTGAATCTTTCCGGACAACTTCCATTGAAACATCTCTTGGTACAAGGAGTTGAGATTGCTTTTTTCTCCTTCTTTTCCTTTGTTTTCTCATAACCGATTTATGTTTAGGACTATAAAATATATCTAGAGGAGGGATTTCCTCAATTTTGAGTACAATTTCTATAGTGGGGAAGGTCGGGATGAATTCCACTTGCTCTGTCCTAACTAATTTGTCAAAGGGCTCAATAGTGAACGGGTCTTAACTTTTACTTTGAGGCATTTTCACAATATGTTGATGACCAGTAATCATTACTTCTAGGTCTCCTTGGATTTTTTGGTTAAAATCCTTCCAGACATCATTCAAATTACTTGGAAAATATAATTCCATGGTTTGAACTTCAGCAGATTTATTTTTTTCAGTTTTACTAAGGACTTCAGTATCCTTAGGCGTCAGTTATTTTTCCTTTTCCTTCTATGTTAATGGTTGGGAGACTTCCAACATTTTCAATGAAATTCCTTCTAATCTCTTGTTCATGTACTGTTTAAAATTTGGAAATTGTTGTGGATGGAGGCATAGGGTTGCTAAATTTTGAACTACAGAGTAATTATTGACTAACTCAAATAAGTCATTAAACTCATCATCTTCATGTACAAAAGGTTTGATTTTAACTTGGGTGGTAAAATCATTGGCAACTTTATTCGGGTGGTATTTTCTGTATGAATTTGTAAAAATTTTCAAACATTCAATTTTGCTAACCTCTAAAATTTCATGCTTCTAATTTTCCAAGGCATAAAAACCACAATTAATTGGAAAGGAGGGCCATGATGCTTTCTTATCTTCCTTAAGAAACCTGGTTAATCTATTTCCAACAGTTTGATAAGCTACTTATCTTGTGAGAAGCTTATCTGGAACATATAACGGTAAAACATGTGGTCGAGATAGGCTCCCAAACACTCTAACATAGGTAAATAGTTCTTCTCCAAACAATTTTCCAATGGAGGAGAAATCAGCTTGAGGTTCCTTGGACAACCTAGGGGCTTTCTCATTGAACATGGATTCAAACAATGGGAGGATAACTCCATGGCATATTTTATAAAAATGGTTTTCAAATTTTTACTCCCATAACATGCTATGATACACATGAATGGGGAGAGGGTCCTAGGTGGTCCATTTCCAATCCATGGCTAGGAAATCTGAAGTGAAACATGCAATGTCCATGATATAAGCACTCATATAAAATGGGGGAAAATTTTGGAGGAAATAGAATGATATTTCCTATATTCCAAAATTTGAGCAGCAATATTGTTGGAAAAAATGTTTCCCCAATCCATAATATAAGAGGCCGCGACTGCTTCCATTAGGGGAACACATTCAACATAAAATATGGCAGTATTAGGCTGACAAAAGAGCCTAGGCATCATTGCAGCAACATAATAGTAGGGACTAGCAAGGGAGTCAATATAATACATACCCTTGTCATAATTTTTGTGTTTATTCAGGTTGCTTCTCCATTACTTGATTGTATTTTACTTCAGCTTGTTCTCGCTGATGAATTGTGCCAGAAAATTTATTTCGTAGACCTTTTTTGGGTTTGGGATATGGTACATCAACTTGAAGTCTTCGGATTTAAAGGAACCTATCATCATCCCTTTCCTGGTTAAGAAATTCATGTCCTCAATGTTGAGGTTGTCAATTATCCATCTTACCATATCAATATATGGTAAGATTTTAGGGCGCGCAATAATTCGATGAAGAAAATATTGGCCACTTATTTTATAGTAGTAGCTTCTAAGGAATCAAAAGCATCAAAATTAACTTTCCTTTGAACCCTATGGGGTTTCTCAACCTAAAAAATCTTGTACATGGCTTCTGAGGAGGAAGATCCACTTTGCGGTCTGCATGTTGTGTCTGTAAACATGGGAAGCATCTTTGTTCTTTTTCTTACAGTAGGTGAAGGATTCATAGGGGCCATAGGTTTCTTAGCTTTCTTAAGGGATTTTGACATCTCCAAATAACTCTGTTTATTTCGACTCGCCTGTGAACAATGAGAAATGATAAGTAGAAAGAATAAACTTTGATTTTACAAATGCGCAAGTATCATAATAATGGAAATAGTTAAACGAATGAAACTTGGCACGTTGTCAATACATGAATTCAATGCTTCTTGCAGTCAAATCATTTTGGAGGCATGAGCTATTAAACCATTAAGTTATCGCTTTAATGGTTGGTATGGGTTGATGTGCCCATGTAAGCATTCCAACATTAAAACGATATATGTCGCATCACAGTGTTTCTCTTGTGTGAATCTTTATAAAATTCCGATCGGCTACATTTTGCTGATTGCGATATCGTAATCACAATATCGGCGAATATGGATGAAGGGAAAGAGTGGTTGCATTGTGAAAGTGTGATGCGATAAATTATATCGCATTGGGGAAATGTGGAGGGTGACATTAAGACTTTCGGGTAGAGTTGTAAAATGAGATTTAAGATTTACGATTTTCTTACATGGTAGAAGTGGGTCCCGTAAGGTCTTCCTTAGAGAATTTGTTTTGAAAATGCCTTTTTTCCTTTATAAAAGAGATTTAATATATATCGCGTCACAATATGTATTGAGTGGCTTTTAGGAGCCATATATGTTGCATTGCGATTTTACGATCATTATCTGCTCAAATGATTTTAAGGCCAATATTCAAGGTTTTTACCGTCCTTGGTTCCTATTTATATCTAAATGAATCACTTTAAGGGTATTATTTGTTTTACTCTAAAAATTTAAAAAGGTTCCCCATTATTTTCTAAGGTAACTAAGCTAAAATAATGGGGGTTGTTGAATAACACAACAATTGGTGATTCACTGGAATGAACCAGTTATCTCTGAAAATTAATTTCTTAGTATCTTTAAATAAGTAAAAATAATTTAAGGAAGCACAAATTTTTTTCGCAATGTTTGAATGAATAAAATCACTCTGAATAAAAAAAACTCATCTTTATTGTTAGTCTTTCAGAAACCTTTCATAAATAAATATATTCATTCCTCTATATCAATCATTAAATAGTTTAAAAGATAAAGTAAGTTTCTCTTTGTAACTTAGCCTTTTGATTTACTCCTTTTGTCATAGGTAGAGCCACTGCTTCCAGCAAACATTCATAGCCTCAACAAGGTTACCTTTTAACCATCAATGATTCGGTATCCCATCCATTTATTATTACAATTCTTTGAGATAAATCTTTAATCATATAACTTATTTTTTCTTGTTCTTCAAAAGTCATTGTCCTGACTTGATGATCGCAGAGTGACAATGCCATTCACTGGTTATAATTGAACTGAAGAAGATGGTTGGTGATGAGACCCCTTGTCTTATGATTATTTAATAATCATGAGGCATTACCCTGGTTTGATATGTACTAGTGGTAATGTCATTTTATTCTTTACCTATGACCATGGTAACCAGGCTCGTGATGAGACACCTTATCCTTTTAAGTATTTTATATTCTTGAATTACACTCTAAAAAAGTAATATTAATGGATGGGGAGAACCATTTACTTGTTAAGAGTTTTGGATGAAAATTTAGAGTTAAATATTCTTAGTAACATCAAGTCTTTACTTTGTAAGGATGAACCTTTTCTGATTGATAATAAAGTAAAAAGACTTTACAAACTTCAGGCTTATAAAATTTACAATTTCAATGGAAAAATATTTCTGATTTGTATAGTATTCATTCAATTTTCAAGTTTTGTAGTTATTTCCTCAGGAATTTTTATTCTTCAAAATAAAAAGACATAAAATAATTCAGAGGTGTTGTGAAAAACCAAAAGTATGTAATCAAACATTATTTTCCTAAAAATGTAAAAGTATCATTATAGTAAATTTAGAAGAAAATTTTCTTCTAAGAAAAGAATATTTTCAAAATCAGCACATTGACAGGAAGAAAATCATTTCTCCCATGAAGATCTTGTAACATGAAGGTTGATGGGCCAAGTTTTTCTATGATTTGAAATGGTCCAAGCCACATTCTTTGGAATTTGGTATGCTTACCTTTTTCCTCATGTGCCTTGTCCCACTTAAGGACGAGGTCTCCAACTTGGAATGTTTCTGGGCAAACAAAATTTCCATCAAAAGAATTTTTCACTATCTGCTGGTGTCGAGCATGAGTTAATTTGGCTTTTTCCTCTATCCTCTTTCATTTTAAGGATACGAGACATTCTTAATTGTAAGGAAGAAGAAGGTACTTCTTCAATAAATTGAAATAGGGCTAATGAAGGATGAGCTAAATTTGATGGAATTACAACTTTTTTCCCATCAACTAGATTGAATGGAGAAGTTCCTATAGAGGCCTTCTGAGTAATCCTATCTTCCCATAATGAAAATGTTAAAGACTTGTGCCAAATTTTCTAGCTCTGATCAATAGTCCTTTTTATGATTCTTATGATATTTTTATTTGTTGATTCTACTAAACCATTCTCTTAGGGATAGTAGTTAGCAGAGTATTTAAGTTTAAAACCTCTTTTGAGAGAAAATTCAATCATATCATTTCCCAAAAAAATAAGATGCATTGCCAAACATAAGTGAATTAGGTAAGCCAAACCTGGTAATAATGAATTGATCGATAAATTTCGTAATGGCCTCAGAGTTAGCTACCTTTAATGGAACAACTTCCACCCACTTAGTAAAATAATATGTTGCAGTGAGAATGTATTTATATTATTTGGATGAGTTAGGAACAATCTCACCTATGATGTCCAATCCCCATTGTTTAAAATGTTACTCAATTTTGACTGGCTACAAGGGTAAGGCTGGTTTTCTTTATCTTCCAGCAGCATTTTGGCATGTTTTATGTTTTCTCACATCTGCATGAGAATATTTAAATAGCGTGGGTCAGTAATATCCTCGATGAAGGATATTATGTGTGGTGGTATCTCCTCCGAAATTTCCACATGCAAGTCCATCATGGAGCTCCTGCAAAACCATATGTGCTTCAGATTTCTCAAGGCATTTTAGTATTACATAGTAATAGTTCTTTCTAAATAAAAATTTGTCTATGATCTAATATTGAATGGCTTTCAATCTTAAATCTCTTTTTCTTTTGTAATTGATTTCTCTAGGAAAATATCCATTTTTTAAATAAAATATAAGATCAGTATACTGTGATTCAGAGTCGTTCAGGCTTACCTTAGTAATGTGTACAGTGTTACTTGACTCTTCATCACTTGATACGTTGGATGCTCCAGATAGTAATCTGTAGAGACCTTGCCCTCTAATGATTTTGGCTAGTCTTACTTCAATGTCATATTCCTGCAAAGAAATTACCAAATTTTCTCTCTTTTCTCCTAGTTCCTTTTGAATAAATAGTTGCCTTACTGCGAAAAATGGAACTATTACGGTGGTGTGTGTCTTTAGGAGAAAAGGTCTAAAGTGCATTAAAGATTTGAAAACAACAAACACTTTTTTTTCCATTTCTGAATAATTTAGTTCAACACCTTGAAGATTTTAACTAAAGAAAGAAATGGGTGCTTTAATCTTTTAATCATTGATTTGTGTTAACACAAAAACATAAGATGTTTCAAATGCAAAAGTATATAAAATGAAATGATTAGAAAAATTTGGGGTAGTCAGAGAAGGAGCATTGATGATGGTTTGCTTGATTAGATGAAAATCTTCTCTTTCATTGTGTCCCCATTTGAAGAGTGCATTTTTCTTAATCATTACTTGCAATGGTGAAGAAATTTGGGAAAAAGTTTGGAACAAATATTTTGACAAAATTTATATGTCCTAAAAATTACTCCATGGATTTCTTGTTATGGGGATGATAGAGTTCAGAAATTGCCTTTATCCTTTCTTGATCTATGAAAATTCCTTCTTTTGAGACAATAAATCCCAAAAGTTTACCTTCACTTAAAGTGAAATAAGATTTTTTTGGATTTAAATAAATTACATATTTTAAACAATGTTCAAGGATTTGCTTAAGATCATGATAGTGGTGCTTATTTTCTTGGAGTAAATGGTTATATCATCTAAATATAAAACCACGGTTTTATTTATCAGCCCTCTAAAAGAAATTTCCATTTCTCTTTGAAAAATATCTCCTGCATTGATTAAACCGAAAGGCATTTTCTAGTAGGCATAAGTGCCCCATTTAGTTCTAAATGTAGCCTTTAATCTATCTTCGGGATGAACCAAAACCTGATCATAGCCTAAAAACCCATCAAGGAAATAAATTAATTCAAATCCAACAACTGATTACAAAGGTTGTTCCATTGGTGTTAAAGGGAAATTGTCTTTTAAGCAAGATTTGTTTAAATTCCTAAAATATATACAAATATGAATATCACCATTATTTTTCCTAACAGGGACTAAGTTTGAGACCCACTTTGAATGCCTAACAGGGAATATAATCTTGGCCTTAAGGAGTTTGTTGAGTTCACTTTTGATTTGACTTTCAAGATCAAGGTGAATTTTCCTTAACATTTATTGTATAGGCTTTTCAATGGATGTCATTGGGATAGTACACTGGATGATGGAGGTATCATAAGTTTTGAGATCTTAATATTTCCATTCGAAGACATTATTGTATTTATTTAGTAAGTGAATGAAGGCTAATATTTCATCAGATGAAAGACCAAGTCCTAAGTTAATGTTCTGAGGGTTAATATTTATGCCAAGATTTACTAGTTCAAGCCTCAAAGTTTAACTTTGCAGTTTAGAATTAGTAACATTTTTGAACCTATATTTGAGATCATAGAGATATTCAAGCTTAACCATAGACTTAGGTATGGCATTCACTTAAAGTTTCTAATTCAATTTCCTTTCATGTTCATCTTCATCAATTAATTGATCATCATATGACCCTTCTGATGTAAGAAAAGTTATAACATCTTCATCATCGTTGAATACTCTCCAATTAGTGATATTATCAAGAATAGATGGGAAACAAAATCAACTCTATAGAAAATCTATATGGACTATAATCTTCTTAAGGAATAAGTCTGGATGCTACATTAGCTATAAGGTCTGCACTTGCATTCTGAATTCTTGGGACAAACGAGATATTGAATGCAAAAAAATGTGAGGTAAGAGATTGTACTAATGACTCGTAATGTTTAAGATGACCAAAAATATAGTGTATAGTATTTCTTACTTGTTTGACAATTATTTCAAGATCACCATATACCTAGACCTATTTGACACCAAGGTCAATTTCTTTTTATAAGCCTTGAACCAGTGCCTCATATTCTGAGGTATTATTTGTGCATTCAAATTCAAGCTTGCATGTCAGCATTGTCTTTTCACCTTCTGGATTAATTAGTATACAACCAGATCTTGTACCTTCACCATATTTTGATCCATCAAAGTATAATGTACAGAACAAAGTATTAATACAAGGTTTATCTATGATATTTATACACTTGGAAAAGTCCAACTAAGAAATATTTTTGATTTGAGAGTTAACTAAGTTGGTGAGAAATGGAGATTTGGAGGTTCGGAAGCTTGATTTTTCTTAAAAGATTTGAAAGGTTTCTTCGAAGAAGACTCAGCTACTTGTTTCTTTGACATAGTTTTGAGAACCTTTTTTAATCCCTGAAGATCATAAGGATATTTAGATGTTTTCTTTTTGGGTTCATCTTTAAATGAAACCATTTTAGTTTTACTATCTTCTTGTGCAGTTTTATTCTCTAAAGCAAGAATTCTTTTTTCAACAGAAAGAGCTTCTTTCATTTTTTCTACCAATGTAGCCTTATTGGCTCTATCTACAAAAATATAAATATTAGAAGGAAGAGAGGATATGTACCATTCTATTTGTACATATACCCTAGGCTTAAATTTGGTTGGGATTTTATTGAGTATATTATTATATCTGGAGTTGAAATATTTGATCTTTTCCCCTGTATTTGATTTAAGATTGGAAATATCATTGATAAGAGTAGAAGTAGTACGATCATCACCAAATTTAGTAAGGAATTGTTCTTCAAAAATATCATAGCTAGTAATAGTGCCTAATGGTAGTGAGAAATACTATGATCCAACTACTCCTTGAAAAGTATAGAGAAATAATCTAACTACACAATCTTCTTCAGTGACATCATTAAGATTCATGGAAAGCATAAAATTATGGAGATATTCTTCTACAAGTATACCATCATCTGGTTTATACTTAGGCAACCATCTTTTAGGATACTTGGGTAAAGGATGAAGAAGAACTAGTAATTGAATAGCTCCAAGACTCGTCCAAGGTCTAGCTACCATTGTGTGAACTGGAGGATTAGTTTGCCTTGAAGAAGGATTTGGAGTGGGAGAAGTAGTTCCAGTAGGGGTTGTTGGTGTAGAAGAAACAACTATGGAATTAATATTGCTTGAGGAAAAATTTGTAGACTAGGAAGAAGAAGGAATGTGAATTGATGAAGAAATTGTTTGAGAAGATGGAAAAGAAGGATGAATAAATGATGGAGTTTGAGGGGTAGAAGAGAATTGAATCTCACTAGTTGATGATTGAGTTTCAGATATTGTAGATTTCCTATGGTGAGAATGGAGAGGAAACTTAAAAGGGATTATTATGAGCTTTTCACTCTTAGAATGGGTTAATACACCAGTTCCCTTGAACATTTAAGTAACACTTCCTTCTAAGGCTTCAGAAAGTATAGGTTTCTCTGCCGAAATAGAAATTTATTCCAATTTCTTTATTAAAGTTTGTACTTTGAGTGATTCTGGAGTATAATCTGAGGTGAGTTATTTATGAATAGAACTAAGAGACTTGGGGGGAGATTGAACAACTTCTGATCTAAGAATAGGAGATCTTGAACCGGGACTAGAAGTTGTAGGGGACTTGGAGGGAGAATGACTCTTTTGATGGTCTTTGTTTTTTAGATTAAGTTTCGGTGCCATTCATAGTCTGATGGCTCTCCATCTAGTGCCAAAAATTTTGATGCCCCAAAATTTTGTGTAACAATATCGAGGAAAACCACCCGACCAAGGACTTAAAAATTGTCCCTTTTCCATTTGGTATGGTGGCTCCGACTGGATTTATGGGACGAGCTTCCTAATGAAATGTAATTGGGTGAATGGATGGGATTATAACTATCTGTAACTTGGTATATGGGAGTAATAGAAAGCTTGAAGTAAATAATATATCTATCTATATGTATGTTGGGATGAAATATATTCTCTGTGCGATTTATAAAGATGATATTTTAGTGAATGCAAATAAAGATTATGCAAGCGCTTAGAGACATGAAAATGATTTGAAATACTTGATTTAATTAAAGAGTTAATTAAATCAATTGGATAAGGCTATATCACAACTATTTACTTCCTGTATTGAATATGTACCAAAATATAACAATCTAACATGTTCAAAAGTGAGTTAATGTCTGACTGCTTTCAAATAAATATAGGAAACAACTCATAATAAGAAAAATTGACCATTTATCATTTGAAACAAAGATATAACATATATGATAAAAGTACCATGTATACGCTAACTCTACTAATTTGAGAAACAATATTTGGTCCAACCCTTTCTATTAGGAAAAATTTAAGAGTACAAAAGTGTGAGTTTTGTAAAGAAATCCTTTCAAATTTTCAGGACCCCTTCTTAAAAGACATGAAGGGGTTTATATAATAAAATAAAAAGTCTTAAAAATAGTAATTACAATAAAAGCTGAGGAGTTTTAAATAACTCTCCTTAAACTAAGTGAAAATTAAATAGAAACATAATTTAAAGGGGTAACTTGCTTAATGGTTGTCCTATTGTCAACTTGTCTCACCAGCCATTCGTTCCTTCAGCTGAAGAATGTTAAGCATAGGCTTAACCTCAAGAGGTTGGCCTGGCTTGATCTACATATTTCTATTGAAAACTGCATATGAAAGTGAAGGCAACATGTAGGAGGATGTATATGTAAGACAACGCAACATAAGCCATTGTCTATGTGGCTTTACCAAGTATCTCCAATACTTATCCCAATCCAATTTTTCCTGTTGTTTTCCTCTTTAACCTTTGAAACTTCTTGCCATTGCCTTTTAAAAATTTTCACAATAGGGAGTGAACCGAGAGGACATCTATCAATAATATTTGTAGCGATGAGGTTTTGACTAACAATTTCCACAATGTTATTAGCCACATATTTTTCTCTGCAAATGGCTCTTTCAACATATTTCAACTGTATGTCCCAGTCAGTAAATGATATTTCCTTTTTAGAGTCCTCAATCCTGGGTAGGTTTTCCTTTCGGCCATCAACAATATCCTGCCAAGTGATGTACTCTGAAACTTTATCATCAATATCATACAAACTGATCCTCTGGTCTAATATTCGATTCATCAGTGAATTGATTTTCTCACATAATTCAAGAATGTTTGACAACTTTTGACAAAACATAACTTGCTGTTGTGCTAGTAGGGTATTTAGTTCCAATGATTATTTTCTAAATTCATCTATCTTTGGATTATCTTTCAATTTCTCTACAGTAAATTGATGAATTTGAATGTCCTTTGAACTGATTTCAGTTTGGTGTTGTAATTTCAACTGGTCCATGCTCTCTTGGAGTTGTGTTACTTGTACCTATAGTTGTGGGTTGACATTTTTATTCTCTGCCTGTAGCTCATGTTCTAATTGGATGTTCTTTCATCCTTTTCTTTCATCAATTGCTGAACCTCATAAGCTTTATCTATACTTGCATATGCATAAGCTCCTACGAACTGGGTCAGATGAGTTAGATTATGTGAAGGATCTACTTTTGAATCTTTCCAGACAACTTCCAGTGAAACATCTCCTGGGACAAGGAGTTGAGATTGCTCTGTTCTCCTTATTTTCCTTTGTATTCTCATAATATCTTTACGTTTAGGACTATAGAATATATCTAGAGGAGGGATTTCCTCAATTTTGAGTACAATTTTTGTAGTGGTGAAGGTTGGGATGAATTACACTTGCTTTGTGCTAACTAATTTATCAGAGGGCCAAGCAGTGAACGGGTACTGACTTTTACTTTGAGGCATTTGCACAACCTGTTGATGACTAGTAACCATTACTTCTTTGTCTCCTTGGAGTTTTTCATTAAACTCCTTCCAGACATCATTCAAATTACTTGGGAAATCTAATTCCAAGGTTTAAACTTCAACGGCTTTATCTTTTTCATTTTTACTAAGGAATTTAGTATTCTATAGTGCGAGTTATTTTTCCTTTTCCTTCTGTGTTAAGGGTTGGGAGACTTCCAACATTTTCAATGAAATTCCTTCTAATCTCTTGTTCGTGTACTGTTTAAACTTTGGCAATTGCTGTGTATGGAAGTGTAGGGATGCTAGCTTATGAACTGCAGAGTAATTATAGACTAACTCAAATAAGTCATAGAACTCATCAAATTCATGTACAAGAGGTCCAATTTTAACTTGGGTGGTAAAATCATTGGAAACTTTATTCAGGTTGTATTGTCTGTTTGAAATTGTAAACAATTTTAAACATTCAATTTGCTAACCCTAAAATTGCATGCTTGTAATTTTCCAAGGTGTAAACACCACAATTAATTGGAAAGGAGGGCCATGATGCTTTCTTAGCTTCCTCAAGAAACCCAGTTAATCCATTGCTAAAATTTTGATAGGCTAATTCTCTTACGAGAAGCTTATCAGGAACATATAATGGTAAAACAAGTGGCCAAGCGAGGCTCCCAAACACTGTGACATCATTAAACAGTTCCTCTCCAAACCATTTTCCAATGGAGGAGAAATTAGCTTGATCTTCTTTTGACAACCTAGGGGCTTTCTCATTGAACATGAATTGAAAAAAATGGAGGAGAACTTCATAGAATATTTTATAAAAATGGTTTTCAAATTTTGACTCCCATAACATGCTATGATATATATGAATGGGGAGGGGGTCTTGGGTAGTCAATTTCCAAACCATGTGTATAAAATTTGAAGTGAAACATGTTGGATATGTGTTATATTCTTTCCAAGACTAGTCACGCGGGGGGGTTGACAGGGGCGGCGATAGCCCCCCATGTACGTTGCATCGAGCGCAGAAGGGGGGCGGCAGCCCCCCTTGTTCGGGATCCGAGACAGCACCCTGGGAAAAAAAATTTGGACCCTATTTTTCGGTGGGTGGATCCGCCCATGGTTTTGTGCATGGTTTTGCACATGGTTTTGGGCCATGATGGTTTTCGTCCCCTAGTATTTTGTAGATCATGTCAAGGGAACTATGGTTATGTTCTAATACAGGGTTAATGGATTGGGGTTTTTGTATGCTTCGACATGTATATATATGTGTTATAACACTAAAAGGAATATATGAAAAATCAAATTGGTCGTCCCGATTTAGGATCTAGGGGAAAATCTCTGTGGATATCTATTTTATGTTTTATGCTCTCGCTATTGTTTATTTTTTGGTTTTAAGATTCGTTTCCAGATAATCTATGTACAGGGTTAAAACCTACAAAACATACAAAATCCATGATATAAGCACTCATATAAAATGGGGGAAATTTTTTGGAGGAAATAAAATTATTTTTTCTATTTTCCAAAATTTGAATAGCAATATTGTTTAAAAAAAAATTCCCCAATCCATAATATAAGATTTTGCGACCGCTTCCATTAGGGAAACCAATTCAACTGAAAATTTGGTAGTTTCAAGTTGAACAAAGAGCCTATACATCATTGCAGCAAAATAACAGTAGGTAATATCAAGGGAGTCATTAGAATAATTACCCTTGTCATAATTTTTGTGTTTATTCGGGTTGCTTCTCCATTTCTTGATTGGATTTGACTCCAGCTCATTCTTGCTGGAAAATTGTGCCAGAAATTCTTTATCGTAGACCTTTTCTGGGTCTAGGATATCGTACATCAACTTCAAGTCTTTTGATTTAAAGGAACCTATCATCGTCGCTCAGTTGGTTAAGAAATTACCATCCCCAATGTTGAGGTTGTCAATTATCCGTCTTACCATATCAGTATATGGTAGGATTTTAGGGCGTGCAACAATTCGATGTAGAAAATAATAGGCCACTTCTTTTGTAGTAGCTTATGGGGAATCAAAAGCATCATCAGTAACTTTCCTTTGAACCCTATGGGGCTTCTCATCCTCAAACAACTTGTACATGGCTTCCGAGGAGGAAGATCCACTTTGCGGTCCACATGTTGTGTCTGTAAAAAGGGGAAGCATATTTGTTCTTTCGCTTATAGTAGGTGTAGGATTCATAGGTTCCATAGTTTTCTTAGCTTTATTAAGGGATTTCGACATCTCCAAAGAAATCTATTTATTTGGACTCACCTGTGATCAATGAGAAATGATAAGTAGAAAGATGAAACTTTTATTTTACAAATGCACAAGTCCGTAATAATGGAAACAATTAAAAGAATGAAATTGGGCACGCTGTGAATACATGAATTCAATGCTTCTTGCAGTCTAATCATTTTGGAGGCATGGGCTATAAAACCGTTAAGTTATGGCATTAATGGTAGGTATGGTTTGATGTTCCCATGTCATCATTCCAGCATTAAAATGAGATTTGTCGCATCGTAGTGTTGCTCGTGTGTGAATCTTTATAAAATGTCGATCAACTAAATTTTTCCGATTGCAATATCGCAATCTCTATATCAGTGAATATGGATGAATGGAAAGTGTGGTTGCATTGCAAAAGTGCGATGCAAAAAACTATATCACATCAGGGAAATGTGGAGGGTGAGATTAAGACTGTCGGGGTAGAGTTGCGAAATGTGATTTGCGATCTACGATTTTCCTACGTGGTAGAAGTGGGTCCCGTAAGCATTTCCTTATATAATTTGTTTGGAAAATGTGTTTTTCCCTTTATAAAAACACTTTAATATATATCGTGTCACAATATGTGTTGAGTGTATTTTAGGAGCCATATATGTTGCAATTCGATATTGTGATTGCTATTTTTTTATCATTATCCGCTCAAATGCTTTTAAGGCGAAAATTCAAGGTTTTTACCCTCCTTTGGTTGCAATTTCTATCTAAATGAACCACTTTAAGGGTCTTATTTGTTTTACTCTAAAAATTTAAAAAGGTTCCACATTATTTTCTAAGTTAACTAAGCTAAAATAATGGGGGTTCGTGAATAGCACAACAGGTCCTTGCATGCTGGTACTCATAAAATAAATTGGACACTCATTGTTTTGATCATATTTCTCCGTAAGTAGATCGATAAGAGAAGTATCAGAGGCGAAGGTGTAGAGAAGAAAATATTTATTGAAATTTTGGTTGTACAAGGTTGGTGCTTCTGTGATTTATTGCTTGATACGGGAGAATGCATCTCTTTCCCTTTTATCCCACTTGTATATTGCATCCTTATTTACCATCTCCTACATAGGTTTGACAATCTGAGCATATTCGAAGATGAACTTGTGGAGGAAGTTGATATTCTGTAGGAAGGATTGCATGGATTTCTTATTGACTGAGAAGGGAATATGTAATAGCCTTAAGCCTTTTAGGTTCCACTTTAATCCCACTTTTTTTTATAATTTGGCCCAAGAGGTTTCCCTCAGACACTACTAAGATACTCTTCTTGGGATTAAGTGATATCCCATATTTTTAACATTGCTCAAATATTTTCTTCAAGTGGCATAAGTGGTCAAACCTCTTCTTCAAAAACACCATGACATCGTCAAGATAGACCACTATGCTTTTTCAAATAAAAATGTGAAATGTGATGTCCATTGCACATTGGAATGTTGCACCTGCATTGACTAGACCAAATGGAATTCTTCTGAATGCAAACGCGCCCCACTTCGTTCAAAAGGTAGTTTTTAGCCTATTAGGCATTGAGACCAGAACCTGGTTGTATACAAAATATCCATCTAGAAAAGAAAACATTTATGACCCCAGTACTCTCTGCAATATCTTTTCTATATATGGAACATGGTAGTTGTCTTTTTCTGAGGCATGATTGAGGTTTCAGAAATCTACGCACAAGCGTATTTCCCAGGAATTCTTTCTAAATAGGACCAAATTAGATATTCAGGTTGAATGTCACACTTTATAAATGATCTGAGTGTTAGTATCAATCATTTTTTCCTATCGCCAGTGATCAAATGTGCTCTTACAAAGTTTTTTTAGGCTATCAAGTCAATTTTTTATAGTTTCAGTAGGTCTTCAAATAAAAATTTGGTCATTGACTAGTGTGTCTAGGTCTATTACTGCTCCATTAAAAAATTTCATGTGTTGATCATTGCCATATTTCATTTGGATGAGTCATCATTAAAAAGTAACCATTTTCATCTCAGTCATACCATCATGGTCCTCATTCAGCTTTGTGTCACCATCAGGTTATTAGGGTTTAAGTCATCAAAATTTGTCATTTCATAAATAAATACGACAAATGAAGGAGTAGTAATAGGGAAATTTCTCATAAAGTTTTGTTTCAAGTATAATTTATTTCAAAATATGATTTAATGTTTTCTAATGTTCCAAAGCTGCAAAAGTTTCAAGACAAAATTGAAAAGCACATGGTGCGCCACCACACCACTATGAAGAATTTGACTTCCAAAAGCTATAAAAGACCATCAAAACCATTTCTCTCACTCATTTTATTGGCATAGAGCACTCACTCACTATAAAATAATATCTAATTACATTCAACACCAAAGGACACTCTAAATAAGTGATTGGAACCTTCTCCAAGCAGCTACGCTGCATTTTCAGGCAGCCACGTTGCATTTTTTCCAATACATTGTGTTTTCACTCCCACAAGAAAAAAAATTGTTTCCAAGGGTTCTAAGGGGAAACTGAAGATTTCATCAATAGTATAAAAATAATTTTAAACTTTTGACATCTCCTATCAGCATTTTTTCCTTGTTTTTATGGTGAAAATATTCCTATAGCCCCCACACTGAGTTTTTGGTGGGTGATCTTCATTTTCCAAATTGCAAGAAAGAACACCTATCCTATACACATTATACCCTTCCTCACACTCAAAAAATCCTCCCACAACCCTCACACCCCCTCACGCCTATTTCCCAAACCCCTACATCCAAACCCTAGCTCCTACACTATGTTTTTGGTAATTTTTAGGGCTGGACTGTGTATAATTTTCCTAGACTAATCTCATCACTCTTTTAATAACTTCCCACTTCCCTAAATTTTCCTGCCCTCATATCTCCTCCCTAATCCCTTCTTCACCTCCCCTCACTCACTTCCCTTGTTTTTCCCACTAGGGTTTTTCCTTGCAAATTGTCAACATGGAGGGAGAAAGGAAATGTTATAACAAAGGAGGTCAAATATCAAGGTTTGAGCCACTAAAAACTCATGAGTTGATGTCTTCTTCACTGTCTAAGAATTTTTTTCAAAATTTATGATGTTTAGGTTTTTGTGAGAAAATTCATCAAGTGAAATATCATGCCAAGTTAACAAGTATGTTTTCCACTAACCTTAGGAGGGATAAGGTCACAATTGTAGGGGTGAGATTCAAAATTTCAACTGAGGCCATAGATACAACTACAGGGTGTTAGGTCCCTATATTACTAGTATAGTCCCTTATTGTTGTTAGTGTAACCCCCTTATTGTTATTATTGTACCCTTGTAACCCCCATTTTGTTATTATTGTGCCCTTAAATTATTATTTTTAGGTCGGCTAGGATTACATTGTGGCCCACTAGGATTACATTATGGCCCCATGGACTCCTATATATAGAAAGGAGGTTTTGTAAATTGTATCATCCAAGAATTGTTCATTTATGTAATGTATTGAAGGTTTCCCCCTCGAAGAGGCTCATTTCTAAGGCGTTGATATCTCTTTTCTTCTCTTTTTGGAGCTGGTTACTCAACATTTGGTATCAGAGCTTGGGATTCCAGGGTTTCGCTGCTCCAAACAGGTCATCGTGGAATTTTCGCTATAACTGTTTTTATACGAAGTTTTAGAAGCTGAAATTGTTAGGGTGCAAAGCTGAAATCCCGAGGCATATTTTCTAAAAATTTCAGAGCTTGGTTCGCAATATTTTCGGAGATATCATCTGTGGAAGTTAGGTCTTTTTTCAAGCTCCTAAACATGTCATCGTGGCATTTTCGCTATAAAAAAATTTCTACGAAGGTTCAGAATCTGAAATTCGTATGGTGCGAAGCTGAAATCATGAGTAAAGTTTTCAAACAATTTCAGAGCTTGGTTCGTAATATTTTGGGAGATATGATCTGTGGAAGGTAGTGCTTTTTCAGGCTCCTGAATTGCATCTCAAAGAGGTGATCGTGGGAAAATTTCAATAACTCTCTCTCTGGGAAGTGGATTTGAGTACCATAAAAAGTGGTCGCAAGTACATGGAATGTAGTTTCTTGGCTATCAATTTCAGAGACAAAGGACGAAATAGTGACACGTGGGAAGTCCTACAAGTTTGCTCTACTGAACCAGTCCAAAATTAGGTCATTGTGGGAGATTGGACACAACTTTGCCTTGGGGAATCCAAATTAGATCAGACCTGTGGCATTTGAAATAAGCTTCAGAGGGCTACTACAGGGCTGAATTTCATATATTTAAGATTTTCAATTACAGAGATAATTCAATTTCAATATCGAGCTCCTCAAAGCAAGTAAAAGGTATCAATATTGGATTCTAAAATGGCGCCTAAAAAGAATTCAACACCCATTAAGCCTTTAGAAGGCTTTACCATGACTCATGAAGATGAATAATTGCAACATGATCTATCAAAATTACAAGAGCAAGTGCAACAAATTTCACTGTCGCAAAAAGCAGCAAAAAATGAAATGGAAGTTTTGAAGAAAGGTGTGGAAGTGAAGATGGACGGTTTGAAGAAAGGCATGGAAGCTAAGATGGATGGCGTGGAAGTGAAGATGGATGGTTGGAAGAAAGGCATGGAAGCTAAGATGGATGGCATGGAGGCTGGCATGGAATCTAAGATGGATGACATGGAAGCTAAGATCGATGAGAAAATGGAAAACATGAAGAATTTTCTAAAAGCAGACATGGAAGGTTTGACAAAGTTTATACAAGAAAGGTTTCCTAATGGTGAAAAGATAGTAGAAGACCCTCATGATGAGAACAAAATAAATGTTAATTGTGATTTCATAAACTCTAATGTTGGCGGGAAGAACCACCATATTCCAAAGATGGATATGAGGAAGTTTGATGGAAAGGATCCTGTAACATGGATACTACGGATGGAGCAATATTTTGATCTCCATAACGTACAAAACACACAAAAGGTACGCATTGCAACTTTACATTTAGAACAAAATACATTTGTATGGTATCAATGGCTTTGCTCCCGTAAAAAAATTGTCACTTGGTCAATTTTTACGGAGGAAATGATGGCACATTATGAGGATACAAAGAGCAACACCTTCTTTACCCAATTGATAAATCTCAAACAAAAGGGTTTAGTGGGGCAGCACATTGAGGACTTCCAAAAAATTGAATATAAGGGTAACTGATCTTACAGAGGAACACAGGATTGATCTCTTCCTAGGCACTTTAAAGGATAACATCCAACATGAAGTTCGCGTTTTGGAACCTGATTCATTGGAGAAGGCATTCAGGTTGGCAAGAAAAGTTGAATGTAAAATTATGGCGACAAGGAAGCCTACCACTCAATTCTATAAAGAGGGAAGTGTTTCTACGCCTAGATTTCCACAACCTACAAGGTTGACACCACAACAATTGGAAGAAAAAAGAGCAAAAGGGCTTTGCTACAGTTGTGATAGCAAATACACTAAAGGTCATAAGTGTGCTGAAAAGAAATTATTTTACATAGATTGTGAAGAAGAAAAAGAAAATGAAAAAGAAGAGGATATACACCAGGAACCAGCCATAGAAGAGGAAGAAATGAATCCGACCATATCATGTAATGCACTGGCCGGAATTACCACTCCTCAAACTCTCAAGATAGTAGGACGGATCAAGAAGAAAAGGGTAATAGTGTTGATTGATTCAGGTAGCACCCACAATTTTATTCATTGTAAGGTAGCCAAGGAATTAAATTGTTTCCTATACCCAGCACCAGAATGTCAAGTGATGGTTGCAAATGGAGGAACTATAAATTGCTCTGGAAAATGCCATGATATCAAGCTAACCATGGGGGAATATGTATTGGCTAGTCCAATGCTTTCGATTCCTATGGGAGGTGTTGATGTTGTACTAGGAGCACAAAGGTTACAATCTTTGGGGACGGTAGCTTTAATTTTCAAGAAATTTTCTTGAAATTTTTTTTAGAAGGAAAGGAAGTCGAATTACAGGGGATTGAAGGGAAGCCAGGAAGGATAATAAGCTCTAATGTCATGACAAAGCTTCTAAAGAAATAACAACGAGGCGTAATTGCACAATTATGCTCACTAGAAGTTCCGACATCAAAATCATCTATTTCTGCAGATCTCCAACAAGTCTTGGACAATCATTCCAAGGTGTTTGAAACTCTCAAAGGACTCCCACCTATTCGTGATCATGATCATGCTATTCATTTGATTCCAGGAAGTGTTCCTCCAAACATCAGGCCTTATAGATATCCTTACTTCCAAAAAAGTGAAATTGAACGTATGATTGCAGAAATGTTAGAGGCGGGTATAATTCAACCCAGTCAAAGTTCTTTCTCTGCTCCTGTAGTATTGGTACACAAGAAGGATGGATCATGGCGAATGTGTACGGATTATAGGGAGCTCAATAAGCTCACCATTAAAGACAAATTTCCCATTCCTGTGATTGATGAATTATTGGATGAATTACATGGAGCAATTTATTTTACCAAGTTGGATCTTCGTTCGGGATATCATCAAATTAGAATGAAGACTGAAGATATTCCAAAAACAGCATTTCGAACTCATGAGGGTCATTATGAATTTTTGGTCATCCCTTTTGGCCTTACCAATGCACCTTCTACATTTCAAGGGTTGATGAATTCCATTTTCAAACCCTTCCTTAGAAAATTTGTGCTAGTATTTTTTGATGATATACTAATCTACAAAAGGTCTTGGAAGGATCATGTTCAACATGTTGACAGGGTGCTCAAACTATTGCAGGAGAAACAATTATATGAAAAAACATCCAAATGTTTCTTTGGAGTACAAGAGGTGGAATATCTGGGTCATATTATATCTCACGAGGTTGTTAAAGTAGACCCTAACAAAATTAAAGCCATTAAGGAATGTAAAGTCCCCAAGACAATAAAGCAGTTGCGAGGATTTCTCGGGTTAACAGGCTATTATCGCAAGTTTGTTAAGAATTATGGGAGAATAGCAGCACCTCTAACAACATTATTGAAGAAATATGCATTTTCATGGACTCCTGAAGCAACTAAGGCCTTTGAACATCTTAAAGAGGCAATGTGCCTAGCACCGGTCTTAGCTATGCTAGACTTCACAAAAACCTTTATTGTGGAATGTGATGCCTCAGGAAATGGAATTGGTGCAGTTTTAATGCAGGAAGGAAGACCCATTGCTTTTGAAAGTCGGCCAATCAAAGGAAAGTATTTACAGAAACCTATTTATGAGAAGGAAATGTTAGCAATATTGCATGCACTAAAGAAATGGCGAACTTACCTAATGGGAAGACACTTCAAGGTCAAAACTGATCATGATAGTCTTAAACACTTTTTGGAACAAAGACTATCTTCAGAAGAGCAGCAAAAATGGGTCACAAAGATGTTGGGTTATGACTTTGAAATAATCTACAAAAAAGGAAAGCTTAATGTTGTTGCGGATGCACTCTCAAGAAAGAATGAAGAGGTGGAAGCATTGCTTTGTGCCATTTCTATTATCCAACCAGATTGGATAACCGAAGCAAGAGATGAATGGAAGAAGGACAAAGATGTATGGACACTCATTCAAAAGTTGCATCAAGATCCTATTACATATGATACATTTAGTTGGAAAAATGATTCCTTATGGTACAAAGATCGCTTATATCTTTGTAAGAATTCCCAACTGAAACAAAAGATTCTTCTGGAATTGCACACTTCTCCTTTAGGAGGACACTCAGGATTTTTAAAAACTTACCACAGGGTGAAGAAAGATTTTTTTTTGGATGGCCTTAAATCTGATATTCAAAAGTTTGTGGCGGAATGTTTGGTTTGCCAGCAGAATAAAGTGGAGACAATTAAGACCCCGAGACTTCTACAACCTTTATCCATTCCAAGTCAACGTTGGGAGGAGATTTCAATGGATTTTATCACAGGTTTACCGAAGTCCGAAAGCAAGAATGTCATCATGGTGGTAGTTGATAGACTTACCAAGTATGCACACTTTTGTGCATTATCTCATCCATTTAAAGCAAGTACAGTTGCTACTACATTTGTGGACAGAATTCAAAAGCTACATGGAAGCCCAAGGGTTATTGTGAGCAACAGAGATCCCATTTTTACGAGAAATTTTTGGACGGAGTTATTTTCTTGTTTGGGTACTCAATTAGCTCATAGCTCATCTTATCATCCTCAATCTGATGGTCAAACTGAGATCGTAAATAAATGTTTGGAAGGATATCTTCGTTGTTTTGTATCCGATAAACAAACACAATGGGTCAAGTGGTTACCTCTTGCTGAATGGTGGTATAACACTTCCTTCCATACTGCAGCAAAAATGACCCCATTTATGGCACTTTATGGATATCATCCACCATCCATCACATCATCTTTAAGGGAAAATTCGAAGGTTCAAACAGTGGAAGATCACATCGAGCATCAGCAAGAAGTTCTCCAACTCTTAAAGGATAACCTGAATTTGGCACAAAATCGAATGAAACAACAAGCAGATCAACATCGCAGCGAGAGAAGTTTGATGTAGGAGATTGGGTATTTTTACGGCTACAACCATACAAACAAATGTCCCTCAAGCAAGCTAAGAAGGATAATAAATTATCACCAAAGTACTATGGTCCTTACAAGGTGTTGCAAAAGATTGGTTCTATGGCATACAAATTTGAGCTTCCTGCTTCTTCGCGAGTACATCCAGTTTTCCATGTTTCATGCTTAAAAAAGGTTATAGGTGAAAATCTTCCAGTTCAAACAATATTGCCAGAACTTGATGAGGAAGGAAAAATCATATTGGAACCTGAAGCGGTCAAGGAAACAAGAACTCGACAGCTACGGAATCGATCAATTTCAGAGTATCTCATCAAGTGGAAGAACTTACCCACTGAAGATTCTACATGGGAGGATGAGAATTTTATACAGAAGCACCCGGAGCTACTCAAGCGTTGAGGACAAAACTTTTTTTGAAGGAGAGGGGCATGTTAGGTCCCTATATCACTAGTATAGTCCCTTATTATTGTTAGTGTAAACCCCTTATTGTTATTATTGTACCCTTGTAACCCCCATTTTGTTATTATTGTGCCCTTAAATTATTATTGTTAAGGTCGGCTAGGATTACATTGTGGCCCACTAGATTACATTATGGCCCCATGGACTCCTATATATAGAAAGGAGGTTTTGTAAATTGTATCATCCAAGAATTGTTCATTTATGTAATGTATTGGAGGTTGCCCCCTCGAAGAGGCTCATTTCTAAGGCGTTGATATCTCTTTTCTTCTCTTTTTGGAGCTGGTTACTCAACACAGGGATACCAAACAGTGGGTAAAAATGGTTTAAGAGCTTAGATATTGATGTTCAAAATTACAAAGCCTTCATCAAAGGTCACTAAAAAGATGCCATTAAGAAAGTTTTTCCTTTTTGATAACTACTTGATAAGTTTTCTCCATTAATTAGGGCCATTGTGAAATATTTTACATGTGAGGGCATATTTTCTAGATTTTAAAAATATTATGTCGGATTGCTAATGCACTTCGCAAGGGTAAAACCTCTTAAATGACAAAGAAGGTGCAACATAGAGAGAGTGAACATCAAGCCATCCTTTTTCACCATGCCCTCATCAAAATCATTGTCTTGCACCAGCTTTCACATATGAACATCACTTGGGAGACATTCATTCAGTCCAATGTCTTTTCCCCCCTGCTAGTTAGCCTACAAGCCAAGGTAAACCATCTACAACACCATCAACACCATCCTAGCAAAGGGAGATTGACTCATCTAGCAGAATTTTAGTCAATATGACACCTAGGGATGAGGTGACTCAAACATATCAGAGAGGTAAGAGGCTTGTGTTTTCTCCAAACATTTTGGAAGGGGATAAGCCTACATCAGCATAATATAGATCACCATCATAGCATGAGGTACCTTTGCAAGATGAGGAACCATTCCATCTTGACACTGATACTGCAGAATTGGAGGTGGATCAAGAGTACATAATTACAGAGTAGGTAATCATGGATAAATATGCTAATATCATAGAACTCAAGGAAAACTTTTACAAGGCCAATTTCTTGATTTCATTCCTAGAGCAAGAGAATATGCAATTGAAGGTACACCAACTACTCTTGAATAGGCATAAAGTTGATGTTAGCAAGGAATATGTAAAGGGAAAAGCAGTAGTTGACATAGATGAGTCAGGTGAGCATGAAGAGCAGGTGAGAAGGAAGTGGCCAATAACTAGAGGCCTAAAAAGGGAACATCAGTAGAAAATAGAGGCATCTCCACCAAGGACCCAAATGACATTGAATGAGCTCATACTGGCATAAATTGAGCAAGACAACGAATATTGGCTTGATAGAGTTAATGGTCATTTGGAAAAAATCCTGAAGAGGGAAAATAAAAAAAATAGCATTCATAGACACATGGCCATGCACTATTACACAAGAAATCAGGTGGTTCAGGAAAAAATCAAGCAATTGGAGGCAAAACTCAAAGAAACCTTAATGAAGGAAGAAGAGAAGGGTAAGTTGAATTTACTTGTTGATGCTTCCCTCATAGCATAGGATTCCATCTCAGGGCTTCATGGAGCAAGTATGGAGCGATTTTGAGCAAATTTGAAGAAATTGTGCAAAATTTTAAAGATTTTTTACTTTTTGGCAATTTCTGCACAGTCCCTAGGCCACAAATGTAGCGTGCCTCACGCTGCGCTTTTGCTGGGGCCTCCAAATGCTAAATTTATTGCATATTTGAGTTTATAATGGCCTCTACATCAACTTTATCCCTTGAGGCAACCATGTTAGCACTTTATGATGGGTCAAAATGTCAAAAACCACTCAAAAAACACCTTTCTTCCCTGTTTTTCAAAAGTTCGATGCGGTTTTGGAGAGCTTGTGGGAGAATGGATTTTTGGAGGGATAGGAGAAGTATTTTTCAGTGCTTGAGGATTATATCATGTAGCAAATAGGAACGTATTTCTCTGGCATCTTTCAGATCAGTAGTTGGACCTCGGGAAGGCCTCCAAAATCCTCTTGCACCAAATTTGTTGCGTTTTCTCCTTGGAAGTTGTGTTTTGTTGATCTTTCACTGTGTTTTTTCCTGAAAGCTAAATTTCTTCAGTTGATTAGTCAAACTGAGCTCTGCCTATTTTAATTTTTTATTTTTTAATTTGTGATGATGTAATCATGTGTAACTATGTTGGTTAGAGTAAAAATGAGGTGGATACATGCTTGTAAATGTCTTTTATGGTCAAATGTATCAATTGCTCTATATTGAGGAGAGTTTTCTTAACCTCCCTAGTCTTTAGGTTTTAGGTGATGGAATCATGTGAAATTATCCTCCACTTTAGGATTCGACCCCTCAGAGACGGGAAATGGTTTTTTGTCTATATTTCTGTATTTCTTATTCATTTTGATGGTTTGACATCAAAGGGTGGGACTATTGTAGCTTGCACATCAAATTTTATTCCAGAAATTGAAGGACCAGTTGCAACTAGTATCTAGAAATTCATGTGCAATGAGTTTTTGATGTTGTATTTTCTCTATTATAGTTTCATATAAATGATGTAAATGTTTCCTTCCCATGCCTTTCTTTCCTTAGTGATTTTCCTAAAATTTTGATAAGCATAATTCTTCATAAAGCTCTGTTTTGATTGGGAATATCATTTTATGATTTCTTCCTTCTATTTTAATTAATTCATGACGCATGCTCATTATGATACTATTTCATTTTCAAACCCTACACTACATCGACAAAATCCTAAGCCCATCACTGAAGCATTTCTATCTCGCAACTGAAACCCTTTGATAATTTGACCTAGCTACCTGGCTTTTATCCTTGATCCAACAGAAAAACCATAAATTTTTCAAAACCCTAGAGTTGACCTAACTATCCTAAAATTCACTTTTCATCCAGTCAAACCCTTTGGCTTTGATTTCATAGAGAGAGCCCTGTCTGTTTTGGTAGGGCTAGCTACCAAACTGAAAGCTTGGTTTGAGGCTACCTCCGTCGATATCCTTTCTCAGCCTTGGGACATTGTGGAGGCTAACATTTCTGGCATCGTTTCAAGGGAGAAAAGTGAAAGATATTCCCTGGGTGTATCATTACTTTTTCATAAAATTCTAGGCCTGTGGGTGATAGACCCTATTTTTCGTGAAGGCTTATTCAATTTGTAGAGAGCTAAATTGCAAAAGCAAGAATACACTGGCTCTTAAAAGGAACACATGATTGAGTCTTAATCCACATCTAGCTTCTCCCATTGAAGATCTAAAGAGACTCATCAGAAAACAAAGACCTCAGCATTCAAAGATTCAATCGAGCTCATCTACTTTGGTAAGGTCTACATATTTTCCTTTAGAATTTTTTTCACTTGAAGATATTCCTTGCGATATGAAATTTGAGTTATCACTATTTAGATCCAAATTAGAAACATCCTTATCTGAAATTTTATTTGATCCTTTGAGGTTGTCTGAAGTAACATATCTATCTGAAGTTGTATTTGATTCTTTAAAGCCTAAAACAAGTTTATCATCCATAGAATCCAATTGAGAGTTGGATTTTGATAGGAAGGTTTGGATTTAATTTGATAAGCTTCAAAAACTATCAAACCATCTCCAATATACCTCCAAGAAGGCTTTCATAGAATATCAACAAGAGCTCTTGTCCATTGATCCTCTTTTAGTTTCATTCATCCATATCAATGTTTCTACATCATATACCCTCCTTCCTACACAAACACCTCCTATACCGGCACTTCCTATTGTGATTACAAGCTTACCTCCTTGAAAAACCATGGCTAGATTTTCTCAATTGGTTCTGCCATGATATCTCACTGACTTACCTCAGAACTATGGACAAATTATTCCTCTCTTTGATGGGACCACAGATGTTACAGCGAGGTAACACATTGATAAGATAACAAATTTCATATATTTAGAATAAGTAGACAACGATGATGCCAAGATGAGAATCCTTGCTCAGAGTTTCTCAGGAGAAGTAAAGAAATGGTTCAGAGCCTTGGCAGTTGGTTCAATGCATAATTCACAAAAGTTGACAAATAATTTCCTCGCCAAGTGGGAGGAAAAGAAAATCCACTTCAGATATTGGCCGATTATAATTCACTGAAGAGACAACCTAATGAGTTGGTCCAAGACTATACCACCCGCTTCAATAATGTAAACAAATCTGTTCCCGCCAATATCAAACCTCCACCTGATTTGGCCTTGTTGCACTATCCATTTTCCTTTGACCCTGGTATGGCATATCATCTTAGAGAAAGGAATCCTACCTCATTGGAGGAGATGGAGAAAAATGCAATTAGCGTTGAAGCTAATCTTCTGATCAAGAAGTTAAAAAGAAAAGTGGAAAATATAGTCACAATAAAGGATGAGCTATCAAGTTCATCTGAAGAAAATATGAACATTTTGATAATAATTGTAGATAATATGGTAGATAGAATGTATATTTTAGAAAGGAAACAAGATAATCAAGTTTGGAATCCTAACTTCCGAGGACAACAACAATAACCACAATGTAGCTTTAAGTAGAGAAAACATAGAGCTCCAGATCATCAATCTCAACATCAAATCTGGAGTCCATTGCAGTAGAACTATGCCCAAGAACCCGAATACGATGATGATATTCTTGAAGTGAACCTTCTCTTTTCAAAATATCAGGGACCTATTTATCTCATAGAGGATGATGAGTATATCGAAGAAACTTATGTGTCAGATGACCATGAACTTGTACTTGCAAATGATGATGGGTTGGAAATCCAATACAAAGACTATCAAAGGGGGTATCTAAATGCTTTCAGCTCAGCACAGAGACAGTACACTTTGAGAAATCGAGATGTTCCTATCACTCCTACTCAAAAGAGGACAAATCAGCAAAAATATACTCAGCCCAAAAAAACTCCCCAAGCTAGTCGAAACAAGAAGAAGGATCTTGCTGCCATAAATCAGAGAATGGATGATGAGCCATTTACAAGTGCTTCAAAGAATGATAAAGAAGTTCAAAGTAAGGAATCTCCAGCAAAAGAGTATCCTAAAAAGTGGGATACCATCGTGAAAGAGGTAGAGAAACAATCTAACTTGTTTAGCTTAAAGAGTGAAATTTCCAAGTTAAAGGTGTCTATTCCTCTCACTGATCTTGTTAATAATTATAAATATATATAAATCTCATATTTCCAAGATGTTGAAAGTAGATCACATGTCAGACATGGTTAATGTCAGTGATGACCATCCTGAACTTCTATTTGGTCCAGACGTAGATGGAAATCTTGAATATAGTGAAGTCCCTCCCTTTTATCTTAGCTTGAGAATTCATCATTATATTCTCCATAATTCCATGCTGGATTCCGAGGCTCCACATAATTTAATTCCAAAGGCTATCATGGATAATTTGAGGCTAGACATAACTCGACTGTATCCCATGGGGCTAGACATAACCCGACTATATCATGACCTCTATTCTTTTGATTCCACTAGAGTCTGATGCCTTGGTCTTATCAAAGACTTAGTTGTTTCTTTGGATCATATTACCACCAAAAATGTGTTGATGGATGTTGTAGTTGTTGACATACCTCCAAGGTATGGAATGCTTCTTTCATGGTCTTAGGGAGTGAAATTAAGGGGTACTCTACAACTTGATTTTCATATGCAAAAATTCTATTATTTGGCCAACTTAGGAAGCTATACCGAGAAGTGAAAATTAAATACATGATCACCAGTAAGGAT
This sequence comes from Pinus albicaulis, assembly GCA_034641835.2. NCBI lineage: Eukaryota > Viridiplantae > Streptophyta > Pinopsida > Pinales > Pinaceae > Pinus > Pinus albicaulis. Next base: position 995,246,823 of record CM076580.1, on the reverse strand, counting down.
AAGCCTAAGAATCACTAGATTCACTCTATACATATTGATTTAGAGTCCTTTATATTGTATAATGATAGTGGTACTGATGATTTAGATATTCATCTTGTAGAAGGTGAAGAAATTTTAGAGTTGTCAAATAGTGTCCAAGAATTTTTGACTAAAGAAAACAAAAATCAGAATTCTGAAAGCTTGCAGCCAAGCACTTCAGAGAAAAATACAAAGAGTCACAATTGATATTATTTGAATCAAATAAAGGTAAATACTAGATTGAGACAGCTGATCAGAAGAAGAAAAATTTCATCCCATAGAATTTCAGTTTCACGATGATGAGGAGGGTCTATGGACCATGGATATCGATGGTGCTTTGGGAAAAGATGGAGCTGGAATTAGAATCTGGATCCGTAGCCCTATACATCAATTAGTCAAAGTCCCACGGAATTTTATATTATGTTATTACAAGCTAGCCTTTGTTTTCTCTAACAATGAAGAAAAATATGAGACCTTGATCATCGGTCTCTGAATTTTGAAAAAGCTAGCCACGAAAAATATCACAGTATATGGCGATTCCAAGTTGGTGATAAATCAGGTAAAAGGGGAGTACCAATCCAAACATCCTAGGATGAGAGCTTATCGTAATGTTGTTCTTGATGTTCTAAGAACTTTTCCAGAATACACATTGTCTTTGATTCCTAGAAGTCAAAATTTTATGTCTGATTCACTTGCCACAATGGCCAACAATTTTAAGATTCCTATTCATGCTACTAAAAGGTTTGAAATTCATGTGAAGAATTCTCCAACTGTCTCTGAAAATCTCAAATATTGGAAAATATTTTGGGATGACAAACAGATAAATAAATTTCTGCAGATGGAAGAGAATTTTTCTAACTCCCACATTGATGAAGTGTATAATGAATATGATCAATTAATTGAGGCTACTAAAGTTGAGATGCTACAATTAAAGGAAAAAAACATTCCATGAGGTCTAGTGCCTTTGGAATATTTTTTTTATCATGATGATGTAGCCAAAAAGCCAATGATGGTCCCCGTATAAGCAGGTGTCAAATATGTGAACATTGGTAGAGCAAATAACCCCAAGATGTTAAAGTTATTGAGATCTTTATCCCCTAAGTTGAAAGGTAAACATACAACTCTCTTGAGTGAATTTTGTAATAATTTCACTTGGGGGTATTTATATCTAAAGGAGTACAACAAATATATCATCCAACACACCATCCCAATCAAGCCGAATCAAAATCCCTTCCACTAGAAGTTGAGGAGAATTAATCCCAAGCTACTTCCATCGATCGAAAAAGATTTAAATATACTTCACAAGGTTGGTATTATAGTTCCTATTTTATTTTCACATTGCATGTATAATCTCATGTCGGTAAAGAAGAAGATAGGAGATATTTGTCTTTGTATAGATTTCAGAAATCTAAACAAGGTTTCATTAAAGGACAATTATCATTTGTCGAAGATGGACCACATCCTGCAAAGGGTTGTTGGAGCTTGAAGGATGTCACATCTTGATGGATATTTAGGATACAACTAGATTTTGCTGCATGCATATGACCAAGAGAAAATAGAATTCACCACGCCATGGGGTACTTTCATGTATGCAAAAATGTCATTTGGGCTCAAGAATGCAGGGGCTACTTTTCAGCGGGCTATGTACATCACTTTCTTGAATGAGAAGGACGTATTTCTTGTAGTTTACCTTGATGATGTTACTGTCTTTTCGTAGTCAGATGATGAGCACTTACAACACTTGAGGATAGTAGTTCAAGAATGCAGAAAATTTGGCTTCTCACTGAATTCTAAGAAAATTTTATTTTCCATGGATGAGGGAAAATTACTTGGGAACATTATATCTAAAGATGGCATTCACATTGATCCCTCTAGGATCGAAGCAATTCAGAAAATGGACTTCCCAAGGAGCTAAAAGTAGATTTAGTATTTCAATGGAAAGAGAAGCTTTTTGAGGAGATTCATCCCTAATCTTGCTGAGCACCTTTGAGATATAACAGATATGCCTAAGAAGGACAATGAGGTAATATGGTAATAACATGCGAAGAAGTAATTTAATTCAGTCAAATTTTCTTTAACATGTGCTCCCACATTGATCAACTCAGATTATACTTTAGATTTCATAATATTTTCATTCACTTCCAAGCACTCTTTGGCTATCGTACTAATGCAGAAAAAGGATTCGAAGATGGATCATTCAATTTCCTTTTCTAGCCGGACCATAAGAGATGCAATGATGAGATACAACATAATTCAGAAGCAAGCCTTGGCCTTGGTGAAACTATTGAAGGACTTTTGGGTATACATATTATATTCTCACATCATAGCCTATGTTTTTTCGAATGCAGCGGTGAAAGATGTGCTGATGCAAACTGATCTAGTAGGGAGGCGAGGGAAATGGATTGCAACCACGCTTAAATATTATTTGGAGATCAAGATGAAAAAAATAATCAAGGGGCAGGTTTTGGCAAAGATGATGGAAAAATCTAATCTACATGCGCTGGATATAAATCCGATTTCTGCACTTTTTGAAGAAGAAGTTGATGATTCAATGACAAAGGTATCTCAAATTTTCATTTCATCATCTTAGTATGCTGATATATTTTAATTTCTGCAAAATTTAAATCCTCTGACGGGTGTGTCTAAAAGCAGAGGTAGATCATTGAAATTAAAAGCTCTGAAGTATTGTATTTTAGACAATGTTTTATATTGGGAAGACCTAGGAGGTGTCTTTGTAATGTTCCCACTTAGCCTTAGCTAAGAAGAACATTCAATTTTGTTTTAATTTCTGTTTCATGAATAAATGAATAAAGGAGGACATGTATAAATCAATGCCCATGTGAACAAAGACAAATCAGGGCCATTTAAATAATCACTTATAGGTGTGAAAGAGGTTTGAGCTAAAGACTGGGTCAACCTTGACCAAATCAACAACGTTGTCTAGGTTCATTACATCTCCAAAAAGGACAACGCAGTTCTAGAAGGTGTTAGTGCCAGTCTAGTAAAATTGCCATTAGTGATCAAAATTGCTCTTTTGCATTTGCATATTATAAGGAGTCCCATACCAATAAATTTCACCATTCCGCTAGGTCATGGATTCGTTGATGGTAGTCATGTTTTATCATTTTTCCCTCATGTGACTACTTGCTAATTCTCCTCGCTATGGTCTTAGTCATGAGTCAATTTCATTCTCAAAATCATTTCATTAGTTCATAGGATGGGTCTCATTAGGTTCTAGGATCTCACCATGGTCAAACTAATGAGTCAAGTGTCAAATAAAATCAACAAGGTCATGAGGAAGTCAATAAACTCAAAGTCGCAGCACCTGGAAGATCAAAGAAATATTTTATTCAGATTCATGTAATTTTCACCTCAAAACCATGTTTTGAGGTGAAAACATGATATTTTTCCTTTATTATTATTCATTATGTAATTTTATGTCATCATATGTAATAAGTCACAATTCAGGAAGCTGCCATCTCCACAAAGTTAGCACCCTGCCTTCAGAGAATTTTTCCGCAATAAGTTTAGCATCAAATCATGTTCCAAATATATCTAGTAGAAAGAGCATAGAAATAGCTTTCCAACGGTATATTACACTCTCAAAACTGACTTCTGGATTGAAATTTATGCTTAAGTGAAGTAAAAGTCCCATATACCCTAACCTTCCCCTTTTCCCCATTTTTCCTTAAAATTTATATTATTAAAGTTTAATATTTCTTTTTATAAACCCCTTTTTCCCCTTCCGATTACCCAATTGCAATACAAAGATCCGATGTCCCTTTAGAACCTTATAATAACGTTATAAAGTTGTTATTATAAATCCCATTCAATATAATAACCACTTCCCCACCATACTCGTTTAAACTTTATAATAAACATTTTAAAGTTTATTATTATAAAGTCCCCACCATTATAAACCACTTCCCCTTTTAATAACCCCTTAAAATTTAGAACAAAGTTTAAGTTTCATATTATAAAATCCCGCAGTCCCTTCCCCTTTCCATCACATCCCAAATGTTAAAGTGTGCGCCCCGATTGGCCCATCACAAAAACTTTCGATGCAATTGCTTCCGATTGAGCACTCCCGAAATTCCATACTCTCGATTACACACCCGCCATCGATATTATCAGTTGATCTGACGGCTCACAGCCAATCGGGATACCCTTATCGGCCTTTCCCAAAATCCCCTCCCGATTGCAGTCCTCTCGATTGACACCCTCTGATTATCCTTCAGCCGTCGATCGCCCAATATCATCCAACAGCCTAAAAGCCATCGCACTCATTGGCATCAACAATTTCATATGTATTACTCTATTTCGATCCCCGATGCCGATTGGCCCTCTAGCCCACCACATTATATTTCGCCCCGTTCGTAATATAAAACCCTTTCCCTTTGTATAAACCAAAGTTTCGTTTTATTTGTTTTATGCAAAGTATTTCCCCCATCACTGATCTCCATCGTATCGAAAGTATTGTATTGTGTTATGTGATGCGCCCGCCCCATTTACCTGATTCCAATTGTGATGATAATACCCCGGTCCCACTATAAAAGCCCTCCGCTCTTTCATATAAAAAGCCTTCCTCCGTTTGTAAATAATGAATAACCATTTTAATTATACTTTCAAAGGGATTTCCCCCCCTCCTTATGACATTACCCATTGGGCCTTGCCAATCGCATCAGAATTTTTGGTTTTTGTTTCAAATAACATCCTCCCCATTCCCCGATCGTTGATTGGTGATGGCACTGTCGCGTAACATATTACAATGTTTATATTGTATATTGCCTCCCCTCCGATCCCGATTATGATTATAACATGTACCCCATTTCCTTTCCCTTCGCTTTTCCCTTTTCCCCATTCAAAATTAATTTTTCCCTTCACCGAAAGCATAATTTCATTCCATTTGATTTCAACAGCATTTTATAAAAGTAAGTTTTCTTCAAACGGAATATGGAAAGAAAATAGTCAAAGGTTGAGAGCTATAAATAAAACAAATATTTTTACAGCAGCATAAAGATAGGGATTTTCTCCTCAAATCACCTATTTATCATTCAACAACGAAATTGTAAATCTGCCCAAGTAAATCAAATGTAATATTGTTCCTTCTTTAGGGCAGATTGTTGGATTTCTTTTCTATGATTATTTTTTAGTTCTTCAGCTGTTAAAATAGCTCCTCTTTCTGTGGATCTATGTCCCACAAATCTGGTGTATTTAATATAATTGTAAATCATTTGTAAAGAAGTCTGTAAATCAGCAGTAGGGGAATAGTGTGGAAGAATGCTCTGTGCTTCATTGTATAGTTTGACAGGGAATTAATAAGAGATGCAGCTCTGATTTGTGGGATCCATGTGGTATGAGTTTTAGCATTTGTTTCTCTCCTTTGTTTCATATGTAAATTGTTATGTTCCACCTCTCATCCATAAAAATTTCCTTTTGAATGCTTTCAAGATAGAAAGGTAGAATCCATTTTATATGCTCTGCCTTGGGAAATCATTCATACTCTATGTTTTTCTTCTGTTTGGAAAGGATCCATTTATTGTGCCCTTTTCAGTTCCTCATCAGTCCTTCCATTCCATCCTTATTTAACTTTAATCGCTAAAATTTCCTGCCTACCTTTCCCCATGAAATACCTTGTATCCTTGATTTAATTTCCCAGTTTCATGCTGCCCCTTTTTCCCCACACATCCCTAAAAAATCATCTCATTTATTGAAATTCTTTCCTATCATTATACCTAGCCTAAAATCAGATTATTATTGCACTTTATTGAATATCCTTTCATGGAGAGAGCCCTCTCCTGTCCTTGTAGGGCTAGCTACAAGGCTGAGCATGGTTTAGTTGTTACCTTGTTTTTTTCCTTTTCAGCCTGGGGTCCAGATCAGGTGCTAACATCTCTAGCGACCATACTGGGGAGTTTTGATCTGACTGTCTGCGAGAACATATTTTCAGCATTTGAATTGACTGTGTTTATTCTTTTTTGAAGAAATATTGAAACAGATGAGCGAATCATATTCAGCTCGTGTAAAATGAAGAACTTTGGCTAAGGTTAAAAAACCTTGATTATATTAACCGCGATGTTCTTTGGAAAATCTCTGTTAGTAAAGAAAAGAGATTTATTCATTTCCAATGGAGTAAATATCAGTGGGACCCAGCTATCAGTTAACGTGAGGATTTAAGTGCTAAACCGTAGTGTTAAGCCCGAATTAAAGCACGATTTAATTACCACCGGCGGGTTTCAGAAACCAAAACCGCCCATTTCACGCCGGTTTTTGCTTGGAGGAAAACCACTTCAAAAAAACGTGATCCCGTAATTTTTGGGCACATCATCACCCAAAAACTGCCCATTTCATGCGACTCTCAGATGTTAAACTTCTGCCTTGGAAAAAATGTGATATTCACGAGAACCATTCAATCTAGAAAGTGTGAGATCTGACGACAATCGCGCGCTGAAGTGCACAAGCGATAATCAAGGTACGACCCAACGGTTTTATGTTATTATATGTTTATTTTATTCATAAAAAGGCGGAATATGGATGCGTGGGCCCCTGCTAAATAAATTATATGTCGTGTTGATAGAACAAGATCATTTCATGATATAAAGATCAAAGGTTGGTGCTTTAAAGGATCGTGTTGTTGTTATATCATTTTGGTATTACGACTGGATAAGTCGCTTAAATATTTTTTGAGCATATTCCCTTATATCATATATTTGCTCAAGCTTTGAGATATCATTGCAAAGAAAATATTGTTACAGCGCTTTGGGAAAATAATATAACTACAGCCACTTATTCTTCAGTCTCAATATTTTTCTGCTATCAAGTCAGATCACCCCAGTAAATTTTTTTTTTTTTTTGTAAATTCCTTGGCTTTCGAAAATGATTTTCAGAGTCTGTTATGCTGAAACAGATTTTTGTACAGTATAAATTTACACACAATGGCTTCAAGAAGATACACAAGAGCTAATCCAGATCCAAATCCTCCCCCTGTGTTTGAAAATCCAAATCTTATTCCAATAATTGTCAGAAGACAAGAAGGATCATTAAGTCCCAGACCTATCTTCAGATCCTATACTTGGCCCAGTGAGTGGTTTTTTTTAGAATATCTTTCCTTTGATGAAATTTTTGAGCTTTATTTGTTTAGAAATAAGTCTGAAACTAACATTGATGATATAGTTTTAGATCCTGAGTTCCTTGTAGATATTGAAGTTCAAAGAGAAAATTCCTCCATTGATGACTACATTTTGAATTCTCCTTAGTCCATCACTGTAACTAATATTCCTAAGCCTTCAGAATCATTAGGAACAACATTTCCTCCTCCCAATTCATCAGCATTCCCATCAGTCAACTCTCAGTTGTCATCTCCTCCATCCACACCTCCCTTAAATCCTACAAACACTGTTGTAAATCCACCTAGAACCATGGCTGCCCGGTATGCACCCCTGGTTTTGCCTCAGGTCCTTAATGATATGCCTGCTGACTATCAAAGTAAAATTCCCATCTTTAATGCCACCCAGATCATCACAACCCAGCAGCATGTTGATAAAATGAATGACTTTTTTGATCTACATGAGGTAGAAGCAGAGAATGTAACAACCAGGTTGTTTTTTCAAAGCTTCAGAGGTGAAGTTAGAAAGTGGTTCAGAGCTTTACCAGCAGGCTCAATTTGCAATTTGCAGGAGTTGCACACACAGTTTTTGGACCGGTGGGAGGTAAAAAAGAACCCACTCCAAATTTTGTCTGAGTATGAAAATATTAAGAGAAATGTTGGTGAAACTGTACAGGACTATTGTTTAAGATTCAATGTTGTATATAATGTTATTCCATCTAACCTGAAACCTCCTGTGGGATTATCCTTGCTGAAATTTCTATATGGTTTTGATGTTGATATGGCATATCAACTGCAGGAAAGAGATCCTTCCTCACTGGAAGACATGCAGAAGATAGCGGTAAGCGTAGAAGCTAATCTGCTAGCCAAAAGAGCACACACCAGAGCTAAAAAGAGAGTCACGGTGAAAGAGGAAGCCTCTCCTTCAGACAGCAAAATGGACACCTTGATTCGTATAGTTGAGAATATGGTTGATTGATTGACCATTACAAATAGACCTGAACCTCAGATAAGAAATTCGAACTTCAAAGAGCAATAGCCACAGTTCAGGATTAAGTAGAGAGAGCCAAGAACGCAGGACCGAACGCCACCACAGCAGCAAATCAAAACTCCACTACAATAGAATTACACGAAAGGAACAGAGATAGATGAGGATGATGATCCTCTAATTGAGGCCAATCACTTTTTCACTGCTGATGGTGCCCCTATCTTCCTCACAGAAGAAGAAGAATACATGGCGACTCCAGAAACTCAAAAAGACGAATATTTCATCTTGGCCAATGATGCAGTATTAGAAGAAGAGTCTGATGACTACCAAAGAGGGTACATGAACGCTCTGTCGGCCCAAAAAAAATATTCTTTGAGGAACAGAGATGTTCCTATCAGCCCCATTCAAAAAATAAAGGAGCTCCAAATGAAGAACGATGCTCAGAAGAAAGGAAAAGAACCTACTGATCCTTCCTCTAGCAAAGCACCTTCAGCGATTAACACAACAAATGAAAAGAACCAGCAGAGCACAGTAAAGGAGAAAATAGAGAAGAAAGATCCTCTAGTTAAAGAGGTAGAGAAAGCTCCTTCTTTTAATTTAGAAAATGAAATTTCTAAGCTGAAAGTGTCTATGCCCCTCACAGAGTTGGTGAAAAATAGTGCTTATAAAAATCAGGTGTCTAGAATTTTACAAATAGACTCTGTTTCTGATATGGTTAATGTAGAAGATGACTACCCTGAGCTCATTTTCGGCCCACCAAATGAAGATCAATCTGACGAAAGTGAATTTCCTCCTTTTTACCTGATTCTTAGAGTACATGAGTTCATCTTGCATAATGCTATGCTGGACTCTGGGGCCTCACATAATTTGATGCCCAAGGCCATCATGGAAAAGTTAGGACTGGATATTACTCAAAAATACCATGATTTGTATTCTTTTGACTCAGGTAGGGTCCATTGTATTGGTCTCATTAAATATTTGGTAGTGTCTTTAGACCAAATCCTAGCCAAGAATGTCTTGATGGATGTAGTTGTTGCTGATGTCCCACCAAGGTTTGGAATGCTTCTATCTAGGTCTTGGGGTGCTAAACTTAAGGGAACGATGCAACTTGACTTCTCTTATGCCACTATCCCTGTATTTGGCCAGTTGAGAAAGCTATATAGGGAAAAGAAAATGAAATATATGATTACCAGCAAAGAGAAGCCAGTAAACCATCCCATTAATGTTGTCCACACAGATTTAGAGTCCTTTGTCTTGTATTCTGATGGTGGTTTAAATGATGAGAATGTTCAGTTGGTACAAGTAGATGAAATACCTGAGATTTCAGAGAATTTTAGAGAATTCCTAAAACAGGAAAAAGAGAAATTAGCAAGCACTTCTGAGCCTCCTTCCTGCAAGCAGTAAAAAGACAGTGAACAGCTAGAAATCAACCAAAGTAAAGAAGAGAAAGAAACAAAATTCCAGCATCTACAAGAAGACGAAGAAGGCCCGTGGAGCATGGATTTTGATGGAGATGTTGGTAAGGATGGAGCTGGAATTGGAATATGGATTAGGAGCCCTGTTTTCCAGCCTGAAAAGGTCCCTAGAAATGTTAGAGTATGTGCTTATAAGCTGGCTTTTGATTGCTCTAACAATGAAGCAGAATATGAGTCTTTGATTGCAGGTCTCAAAATTTTGAGAAAGTTGAATGCAAAGAGGATTTTTGTGTATGGAGACTCTGAGCTGATATTCAAATAGGTTAAAGGAGAGTACCAAGCTAAACATCCCAAATTGAGGGCATACAGGAATGAAGTCCTGGATATCTTGAAGACATTCCCCGAGTACACTTTGACAGCAGTGCCGAGGATGAAAAATCTTATTACTAATTCTCTTGCCACTACTGCCAGCAAATTGAAGATTCCATTGAACTCCAACAATAAGTTTGAGATCTATGTCAAACATAGGCCTGCAGTTCCTGAAAATTTAAGGTATTGGCAAGTATTTTGGGATGATAATGAGATTAATGCATTTTTGCAGGGTGATGGAAAATTTAAGGACACTCCAATAGAAGGTGAGTATGAGGTTGATGATCAGGAGTTGGAAGCAAACCAGATGGACATATTGTAGCTAAAGGATAATGTAATTCCTAGAGGTCTCATACCTCTAGAGGAGATTTTTGATCAGGATGATGTTGCAAAGAATCCAAGCTTGGTGCCCACCGAGAAAGGATTTGAAGATGTGAATCTTGGAACACCTGACAAGCCCCAGTTTGTGAAATTGTCTAAGGCATTGTCCCCTGAGGTAAAGGAAAAGTATGTTAAATTTCTTTTTGAATTTTTTGATATGTTTTCATAGGATTATTCAGATTTAAAGGTGTATTATAAGAACATAATCCAGCATACTATTCCTACCAAGCCGGATCAAAAGCCATTCAGACAAAAGCTGAGAAGAATCAATCCGAAGCTACTTCCATCCAACGAAAAAGAGGTAAACAGGTTGTACAAAGTAGGTATTATAGTTCCCATTAGATTTTCTGATTGGATTTCAAATTTGGTCCCGGTGTGTAAGAAGACTGGAGAAATAAGATTGTGCATATATTTTTGGAATTTGAATAAAGCATCCTTAAAGGATTATTATCCACTTCCGAAAATGGACCATATTCTGCAGAGAGTAGTTGGAGCATCTAGGATGTCACTACTTTATGGCTATTCATGCTACAACCAAATCTTGGTGCATGAGAAAGACCAAGAAAAAACTACCTTCACAATGCCCTGGGGAACCTTCCAGTATGCTAAGATGCCATTCAGGTTGAATAACACTGGAGCCACTTTCCAGCGAGCAATGGAAATCACTTTTGCCAATGAAAAAGATGTTTTTATTGCTGTTTATTTGGATGATTTGATAGTGTTTTCAGGTTCAGATGATGAGAATTTTCACCATTTGAGAGTTGTTTTTCACTGATGCAGAAAATTTTAGATTTCTCTCAATCCCAAGAAGAGTCTCTTTGCCATGGATGAAGGCAAGCTGCTGGGGCATATCATCTCTAAATATGGTATCCGCATCGATCCAACTAGAGTGGAATAAATTCAGCACATAGATCTTCCACGAAACAAAAAGGAGATTCAGGCCTTTAATGGTAAGATGAACTTCTTGTGCCGATTTATACCCAATCTGGCTGAACATCTAAGAGAAATGAGTAACATGTTGAAGAAGGATAGCACTTTCAAGTGGAGTGAAGAAGCTATCAAGTCATTCAATTTGGTAAAATTTGCTTTGTCCAATGCCCCAGTTTTGATTAGTCTAGACTATACTTAGGATTTTATTATTTTTTCATTCGCATCAGAGCATACAATGGCTGTTGTTTTAATGCAAAAGAGAGATCAGGTAGAAAATCCAATTTCCTTTTTCAGTAGAACTATTAGAGATGCTTCTTTGAGATATAATATTATTGAAAAACAGGCATTGGCTCTAATAAAGGCATTGAATGATTTTAGGGTCTATATTCTGCATTCACATACTATAGCATATGTCCCTAACGCAGCAGTGAAGGATGTCTTGATGCAAACTAATCCAGAAGGTCGAAGCGGTAAATGGATAGCAGCTATGTTGGAGTACGACTTGGAGATCAAGCCCACGAAGTAGATCAAAGGCCAAGGCTTGGAAAAATTGATGGCCCAATCAAATCTGCGTGCCCTGGATATAAACCTCATTACAGCAATGTCTGAGGATGAAGATGAAGGTTTGCTTGTTCCAATTTCAGATATTTTTCTGTAGTCCCCATGGTATTCAGATATTGTTTATGTCCTTCAGCATCTGTCACCTCCTACAGGCATGTCTAAGAGTAAAGGTAGATCTTTGAAACTTAAATCTACTTAATATTGTATTTTAAACAATGCTCTGTATTGGAAGGATCTAGGAGGTGTTCTGCTCAATTTTTTGGTTGAAGAAGAAGCTCAGAAGGTAATGCATGATTTCCACAAAGGTGATTGTGGGGGTCATTTGTTTTGGAAGACTACAACTAACAAGGTATTGAGAGCAGGGTATTATTAGCCCACATTATTTTCTGATTTATATAAAACAGTGGTGAAATGTCATGAATGCCAAATTTTCCAAGGGAAGAATAAATTTCTTCCACTTCCTTTAGAACCAGTTTCAGTAAACGTTCCCTTCCAGCAGTGGGGACTCGATTTCATAGGAGAGATCCACCCCGCTTCATCAGCACAGCATCGATGGATCTTGACAGGTACAAATTACTTTACTAAATGGATCGAGGCCATCCCAGCAAGGTAGGCTATAGACACGGTAATTATTCAATTCCTTGAATCGAATATTTTATCTCGTTTTGGTTTCCCTTATAAAATTATAACAAACAATGCAGCAGCGTTCAGATCTAAGAAGATGGTCGATTTATATGATAAGTATAATATCGTGTTGGACCATTCGACAACGTATTATCCACAAGGGAACGGCCTGGCAGAATCATCGAAAAAATCACTGGTAAATATAATTAAGAAAATGCTGGAGGCAAACAAAATAAACTGGCATTGCAAACTCATCAACGCATTGTGGGAAGACAGAGTTAGCAGTAAGAAATCAATAGGTATTTCACCTTTTGAGCTGGTTTATGGTACTTATAATTTTTTTCCTACATCTCTTACAGTTCCAGTTATTAGATTATTACAAGAAGTTGGCAGTGAAGATGATGACAATCAGCGAAGGATCAACCAGATGATCCACCTTCAGCAAAAAAGAGAGGAAGTGTCACAGAATGTTGTTCAGTTGCAGGAGAAGATTAAAAAGATCTATGATCGAAAGACAAAAGAAAAAAAAATTTAGCTGAATGATGTAGTATTGAGATGGGATGCAAGGAATGGGGACAAAGGAAAGCACGGTAAGAAATGGATGGTCAAGATTTCCCTGGAGGAGCAGTGAATGGTAGGCTTTTGAAGCACTACCATTGTTGAAGACAATCGATCAGAATCTATGTCATCATCATTGTACATACCGTGTTATTTTTTATCAGAGTTCAAGTACACAGTCATTCAAGTTTGGGGCCCGAGGTGAAGGCTATAAAACTTGGATGATATGTGTATGGTTTGGTTTGTTTCAGTTTTTAGTCTTAGTCTTGAGTCATGAGTCAGTCTGCATTGTGTTAATTTTTAGTGCTTTTGACTCCATGCCCAATGGATAAGGCTACTTGGTCTATGGTGTTCTTGGCACCTCCAAGGAGCTACCATCCCCATTGGAGCCAATGTTAGTGTCAGTCTAGTCACACTGCCATCAGTGATCAAAATTTCTCTTTTGGATTTGCATATTAGGAGTCCCATACCAATAAATTTCACCATTCTACTAGGTCATGGATTCATTGATGGTAGTGATGTTTTATCAGTTTTCCCTCATGTGACAACTTGTTGATTCTCCTCACTATGGTCTTATTCATGAGTCACTTTCACTCTCAAAATCATGTCATCAGGTCATAGGATGGGTCTCATTAGGTTCTAGGATCTCACCATGGTCAAAGTAATGAGTCAAGTGTCAAATAAAATCAGCAAGGTCATGAGGAAGTCAATAAACTCAAAGTCACAGCACCTGGAAGATCAAAGAAATATTTTATTCAGCTTGATGTAATTTTCACCTCAAAACCATGTTTTGAGGCAAACAATCTAACTGCTAAGTAATATTATTATGTAATTTCTGTGTCTATATGTCAGTCCACCCAGTTAAAATTTGCCCATCTACAAAATTCTTCTGCAGCCAGAGAAGTTTTCACTGTAAGTTGGTATGAAAATCATGTTCCAAGAAAAATTAACGGAAAGAGCACACACAAACTTCCAACGGTATATTACCTCTTAAAATTGACTTTGGATTGAAATTTATAGCAAAAAGTGACACTAGATCCTATACCCTAACCTTGCTTTCATTTTTGTAACTTTATATTATTAGTTTAATACATATTTATTTTATAAACATTTTTACATACTGAATTTTAATCCCAATACAAAATATCATTCTGATTCTTACTTCTCCATATATTTTAAGACCTTGTAATAGCATTATAGGGTTTAATTGTTATAAATCCCATTCGATATAATAACCACTTCCCCACTATACTCATTTAAACTTTATAATAATAATTTTAAATTTTATTATTATAAAATCCCCGCCGTTATAAACCACTTCCCCTTTTCATAACCCCTTAAAATTTAGAGCAAATTTTAAGTTTCATATTATAAAATCCTGCAATCCCTTCCCCTTTCCATCGCATCGCAAATGTTAAAGTGTGAGCCCTGATTGGCCCATCACAAAAAATTCCAATGCGATTGCTTCTGATTGAGCACTCCCAAAATGCCATACTCCTGATTACATGCCCATTTTGATCTTATCAGTTGATCCGATGGCTCACAGACAATTGGGATACCCTTATCGGCCTTTCCCAAAAGCCCCTCCCAATTGTAGTCCCCCCGATCGACACCCTCCGATTATCCTTCAACCGTCGATCGCCCAATCTCATCTGATGGCCTAAAATCCATCGCACTCATCGGCATCAGAAATTTCATATGTATTACTCTATACTGATCCCCGATGCCGATTGGCCCTCTGGCCCACCACATTATATTCCACCCCATTCGTAATATAAAATCCTTTCCCTTTGTATAAAACAAAGTTTTGTTTTATTTGTTTTATGCAAAGTATTTCCCCCATCACTGATCTCCATCGTATTGGAAGTATTGTATTGTGTTATGTGATGTGCATGCCCCATTTACCTGATTCTGATTGCTATGATAATACCCCAGTCCCACCATAAAAGCCCTCCGCTCTTTGATATAAAAAGCCTTCCTCCTTTTGTAAATAATGAATAACCATTTTAATTATATTTTCAAAGGGATTTCCCCCCCTTCCTTATGACATTACCCATCAGGCCTTGCCAATCGCATCGGAAGTTTTGGTTTTTGTTTCAAATAACATCCTCCCCATTCCTCGATCGCCGATTTGCGATGGCACTGTCGCGTAACATATTACAATGTTTATATTGTATATTACCTCCCCTCCGATGTCGATTGCAATTATAACGTGTACCCCATTTCCTTTCCCTTCCCTTTTCCCCATTCAAAATTAATTTTTCCCTTCACCAAAAGCAAAATTTCATTCCAGTTGATTTCAACAGCATTTTATAAAAGTCAGTTTTCTTCAAACAGAATATGGAAAGCAAATAGTCAAAGGCCGAGAGCTATAAATAAAACAAATATTTTTGCGGCAGCATAAAGTTAGGGATTTTCTCCTCAAATAGCCTATTTATCATTCAACAGCGAAATTTAAATCTGCACAAGTAAATCAAATGTAATATTGTTCCTTCTATAGGGCAGATTGTTGGATTTCTTTTCTATGATTAGTTTTCAGTTCTTCGGCTATTAAAACAACTCCTCTTTATATGGATCTGTGTTCCCACAAATCTGGTGTATTTAATCTAATTGTAAATCATTTGTAAAGAAGTCTGTAAATCAGCAGTAGGGGAATAGTGTGGAAGAACGCTCTGCGCTCCATTGTACAGTTTGACAGGGAATTAATAAGAGATGTAGCTCTGCTTTGTGGGATCCATGTGGTATGAGTTTTAGCATTTGTTTCTCTCCTTTGTTTCATATGTAAATTGTTATGTTCCACCTCTCATCCATAAACATTTCCTTTTTAATGCTTTTAAGATAGAAAGGTAAAATCCATTTTATATGCTCTGCCTTGGGAAATCATTCATACTCTGTGTTTTTCTTCTATTTGAAAAGGATCCATTTATTGTGCCCTTTTCAGCTCCTCATCAATCCTACCATTCCATCCTTATTTAACTTTAATCGCTAAAATTTCCTACCTACCTTGCCCCATGAAATACCCTGTATCCTTGATTTAATTTCTTAGTTTCATACTGCCCTTTTTGCCGCACACATCCCTGAAAATTCATCTCATTTATTGAGATTATTTCCTATCATTATACCTAGCCTAAAATCAGATTATTATTGCACTTTATTGAATATCCTTTCACGGAGAGATCTCTCTCATGTCCTTGTAGGGCTAGCTACAAGGCTGAGCATGGTTTAGTTGTTACACTGTTTTTGCCCTTTTTAGCCTGGGGTCCAGATCAGGTGCTAACAGAAGGGAGCCTCTCATGTGAAAAGGGCTAACTCATCAAGATGGTTTAGGGTTTGAAAAATCTTTCTCATATTATAAAAGGAGAGGGAGGGCAGCAAGAGAAGTTTGTTGATAGATCATATTTCTAAGTATTTGTCTACTTAGACAAATACCATTCTCTACTGTTGAGTGGAGGATTGTATCTGGAATTCCTATGCAAGATTTTCACCTCTTCCTTTGATGATTCAAGGAGGAAATTTTTCTAAATTGAACCACTATTAGGCTTGAGTCCAAGCTCTTACTTACATTGGCAGCGTTGATCCATTGAGGGTTTTTCTGTCTCTACAAGCTGCAGCAAGCGGTGATCTAGATCGGCAGAGATCTAGTGTATTTTGAGAGCCTCTCTCCATGGAGTGGGTCTTTTGAACTCCTGGAAGAGTGTATCATTTTTTTATGCTTCAGATATGTAATTATATAGTGTTTATATATGACATTTGAGCCACAACGCTGTCTATGTTGGAAGATTGCGTTATTTTGTTGCAGATCTCTTTATGGTGTTTTGCTCATAGTTTAGATCAAAGATCCTTAGTGCTGGGGCTTGCCTTCCACTAGGTGATCCATGGATTAGCTTGCTAATATATGTTCTATTCAGATCTGATCCATTGTAATGAAATTTCATATTCAGAAATTTACTACAGCAGTTTCCAGATCTGCAACTTGTTTCTCAGATCTACTCTTATTCATGCATGGTTTTGTAAAAATTCCAAGTGGATCTTGTAGAGAAAACAATATAGTCTCCAGATTTGGTATAGATATGATATTTTGTCCATAGATATTTCCTAGATCTGAGTTGTAACTCCTAGCTGCTGAACCTCTTGAAAAATAACGTTGTTGAAGCATTTCTGCAAATATACATGTTCTTGCTCTCTTTTCTGAAGATTTATTGCTGTATTGGCTCATGCTTTCCACTGTATAATGAAAAGCCTTCATAATAATGTTGATTTTCAGTTGTATTACTGAAATAGGAGTCTTCTTGCTGATCTCCATTGAACATCTACTAAAACAACGCAATTCCTGAAGCAGTGCTTGCATTTGACTGCAACCTTCCTCTTTGGGTGCTTTTTAGCTAGTCTACTTTTTGGGAGATCTTTTTAATGTGCTTAAAATGATTATTTTCTCATGAAATTACATATATAAGTGAAATAAAACATAAATAAGAGGAACCAAGCCCTGATCTGTGTTATTTTTGCACAGTTTCACTTATACAACGTTTTTCTTGAGCTCATTGTTGAGGATCCTGAAAAAGGATCATTACAGTCTTGCTAAATTTCCTTATCGAAAGTGAAGTGAAGGAAGTGATTAGTGACTTCCACAAGGGTTATTGTGGCAATAATTTATATTGGAAGACCATAGAAAACAAATTTTTGAGGGCAGGTTTCTATTGGCCCACTCTTTTTGTTGATGTGTACAAGACCGTGATGATCTGTTATGAATGTAAAATTTTCTAAGGGAAGAGGAAGTTTCCCCTGTTTCCTTTGCAACCCATATTAGTCTAGGAACCATTTCAACATTAGGGTCTCAATTTCATAGGTGAGATCAATCCTTCATCATCCACCCAACACAAGTGGATTTTGACGACTACAAATTATTTTACAAAGCGGATTGAGTCAATCCCAACCAGACAAGCAACTGATTTGGTTATCATCAATTTTTGGAATCTAATATATTTTTTATATTTGGTTGTCCGCAAAATATCATCACGGATAATGAAGCTGCATTTAAGTCCAAAAATATGGTGGTATTTTGTGAGAAGTACAATATTACATTGGGTCATTCAACTGCATACTACCCACACGGTAATGTTTTAGCTGAGCCTTCGAATAAGTCTTTAGTCAATATTATCAAGAAGATTTTGGAGTCAAATAAGAAAATTTGGCATAAGAAACTCATCAATTCCTTGTGGGCAAGAAAAGTAAGTAATAAGAATTCCATAGGCATGTCGCCTTTTGAGTTAGGTTATGGAGTTGATACAGTATTTCCTACTTCTCTTGTTGTTCCAGTCATGAAGATATTGTAGGAAATTGGCAATGAATAGAATGATGTTCAGCAGTGGATAAACCAAATGATCCATTTGCAACAAACCAGGGAGGAAGTGTTTCAAAACACTTCTAAGCTTCAAGAAAGAATAAATAAACTGTATGACCGCAAAAAAAAGGTATATGACTTTCGCATTGGTGATTTGGTCCTCCGTTGGGATGCTCGAAATGAAGATAAAGGAAAGCATGGTAAGTTCAAGAATTTATGGAAGGGACCATACAAGGTTTCAGCTTCAAGAGGAAAGAATGCTTACGTATTGGAGGAAATGAATGGGAAAGACTACAGAGGAGAACCAGCCAATGGTAGGCTTCTCAAGCACTACTTATTTTGATCAAATTTTTGAAGTTTCACAACACCATTGTACATATCATTTTAATTTTTCTACCGAAGTGTGAAGGAGTTAATAATCAAAGCTTGGAGCCTAAAGTGAAGGCCATAAGGTTTCCGTTATTGGTTGCTAATTTCTAAGTACAGTAAGTTTTTGTTTCAGTCAAATTCAGTTCAGTTTGTCAGTCGGTTTTCAGTTTTGAGTTTATTATTTTGATGTTTGACTCCATTCCCAATGGATAAGGCTACTTGGTCTACGATGTTCTTGACACCTCCAAGGAGATGCCATCCCCATTTTCTTCCAATTTTAGTGTCAATAAGTTTTGTCTGTCACCAGTGATCAAATTTTCTCTCACAAAGGTTTTGTTAGGGTGTCAAGTCAAATTTTTATGGTTTCAGTAGGTCTTCAAATAAAAATTTGGTCACTGGCTAGTGTGTCTAGGTCTATTTTTTCTCCTTTCAAAAATTCCATGTGTTGGTCATTGCCATATTTTAGTTGGATGAGTCAGCATTGAAAAGTCACCATTTTAATCTCAGTCATACCATCATGGTCCTCATTTAACTCAGTGTCACCATTAGGTTATTAGGGTTTAAGTCATCAAAATATATCATTTCATAAATAAATCCAACAAATGAAGGAGTAGTAATAGGGAAATTGCTCATAAAATTTTGTTTCAAGTATAATTTATTTCAAAATATGATGTAATATGTTCTGATGTTCCAAAGTTGCAAAGGTTTCAAGAAAAAAGTGAAAAGCACATGGTGGGCCACCACACCACTATGAAGAATTTTACTTCCACAAGCTATAAAATACCATTAAAACCCTTTTTCTCACTCATTTTATTCACATGGAGTACTCACTCACCGGAAAAAACTATCTCAGTACATTCAGCACAAAAGTACACTCTAAAGAAGTGATTGGTACCTTCTCCAAGTAGCTACATTTCGTTTTCACTCCCACAAGAAAAAAAAATGTTTCCAAGGGTTCTCAGGGGAAATTGAAGGTTTCATCAGTAGTCTTCAAGTAACTTTAAACCTTTGAGTCAACATTTTTTTCCTTTTTTTTATGGTGCAAATCCTCGTATAGCCCCATGCCATGTTTTTGGTGGGTGAGCTTCATTTTCCAAATTGAAATCAAGAACAACTATCCTATACACATTCTACCCTTCCTCACACTCAAAAACACTTCTACAACCCTCACACCCCCTCACCCTTATTTCCCAAACCCCTACATCCAAACACTAGCTCCTACGCTGCGTTTTTGGCAATTTTAGGGCCAAGATTTTGTATAATTTCTCTAGATTAATCCCTTCACTCTTTTCATCACTTTCCACTTCCCTAAACTCCCTAATACCCCTGTCTACTTCCCTAAATTTTCCTACCCTCATATCTCCTCCCTAATACCTTCATCCCCTCCCCTCACACACTTCCCCTGTTTTTCCCACTAGGGTTTTGCCTAGAAAATTGTCAACATGGAGGGAGAAAGGAAATATTATAACAAAGGAGGTCAAATATCAATGTTTGAGACACTCAACACTCATGAGTGGATTTATTTTTCACTGGCCAATCAATGTTTTCAGAATGTAGGATTTTTTGGGTTTTGTGAGAAAATTCAACAAGTGAAATATCATGCCAAGTTAACAAGTTTGCTTTCCACTAATATTAGCAGGGATAGCGTCACAATTGCAGGGGTGAGCTTCAAAATTTAAACCGAGGCCATAGCTACAGCTACAGGGATACCAAACAGTGGGGAACATGGTTTAAGAGATTATATTTGATGTGAAAAATTACAAAGCCTTCATCAAATTCACTACAAATATGCAATTAAGAAAGTTTTTCCTTTTGGACAACTGCTTGATAAGTATGCTCCATTGATGAGGGCCATTATGAAATATTTTTCATGTGAGCACATATTTTTATATTGTGCAAATATCATGTCAGATTGCTAATTCACTTCACAGGGGTAAAACCTCTCAACTTATCCTAGTACCTCTACAAGAGCTTGGTTGAAATGGCAGAGAAGGTGCATCATACAGAGAGTGATCATCAAGGAAATATTTTTCACCATGCCCTCATCAAAATCATTGTCTTGCACCAGCTTGCACATATGAACATCACTTGGGAGACATGCATTAGTCCAATGTCCTTTTTCTCCCTACTAGTCAGCATACTAGCCGAAGTACACCATCAGAAACACCATCAACACCATCCAATCAAAGGGAGATTGGACCATCTAACATAATTTCATTCGAGAGGAAACCTAGGGCTGAGGTGACTCAAAAATATCAGAGAGGTAGGAGGCTTGTTTTTTCTCCAAAAATTGTGGAAGGAGCCAAGCCTACATCAATAAAACAAAGATCACCATCACAACATGTGGCACCTTTGCAAGATGAGGAGCCATTCCATCTTGACACTGACATGGAAGACTTGGAGGTGGATGAAGAGCTCAAAACAATAGAGTAGGTCATCATGGATAAATAATTTGAGATAATAGAACTCAAGGACAACTTGTCCAAGGCTAATTTCTTGATTTCATTCCTAGAGAAGGAGAAAATGCAATTGAAGGTAAAAAAACTACTCTTGAATAGGCATAAAGTTGATGTTAGAAAGGAAGATGTAGAGGGAAAAGCAGTAGTTGACATAGATGAGTTAGATGGGCATGAAGATCAGGTGATATGGAAGAGGCCAAGAACTATAGGCCTAAAAACGACACTTCAGCAACAAAGAGAGGCATCTCCACCAAGGACCCGAATGACAACGAATGAGATCATACTGGTAGAAATTGAGCAGGACAAGGAATATTGGCTTGATAGAGTCAATGTTCATTAGAAAAAATCCAGAAGAGGGAAAATAACAACAATAACATTCAAAGACACATGGCCATGCACTATTACACAAGAAATCAGGTGGCTCGGGCAAAAATCAAGCAATTGGAGGCAAAACTCAAAGAAACCATAATGAAGGAAGAAGAGAAGTGTAAGTTGGATTTACTTGCTTATTCTTCCCTCATAGCATAGAATTCCATATTAAGGATTCATGGATTAGGTATGGAGAATTTTCGAGAAAATTTGAAGAAATTTTGGAAGATTTTGAAGATTTCTTACTTTTTGGCAATTTCTGCACAGTCCCTAGGCCAAAAATGTAGCATGCATCACGTTGTGATTTTGCTGGGGGAATCCAAATACTAAATTTATTACATATTTGGGTTTATAATGGCCTCTACGTCAAATTTATTCCCTAGGACAACCATGTTAGCACTTTATGGTGGATCAAAATGTCAAAAAACACCTTTTTGCCCTGTTTTTCAAAAGTTCAGTGCGTTTTTGGAGTACTTGTGGGAGAATGGATTTTTGGAGGGTTAGGAGAAATATTTTTCAATGCTTGAGGATTCTATCATGTAGAAGATAGGAATATATTTCTATATCATCTTTCATATAGGTATTTGGACCTCAGGACGGCCTCCAAAAGCCTCTTCTACTAAATTTGTTGTGTTTTCTACTGGCACACTGGGTTTTGCTGATATTTCGCTACGTTTTTTTATAAAAGCTAATTTTCTCCAGTTGATTAATAAAACTCAGCTCCGCCTAATGTAATTTGTCATTTTTTTAGTTTTGATGATGTAATCCTGTGTAATTATGCTATTTAGACTAAAAATGAGGTGGATACATGCTTGTAAATGTCTTTTATGGTAAAATGTATCAATTTCTCTATCTTGAGGAGAATTTTCTTAACATCCCTAATCTTTAGGTTTTAGGTGAGGGAATCATTGAACTTCTCCTGCACTCTAGGATTCGACCCCTGAGAGACGGGAAATGGTTTTTTGTCTATATCTATGCATTTCTTAGTCATTTTAATGGTTGGACATTAGAGAGTGAGGCTATTGTAGCTTGTACTTCAACTTTTATTCCAGAACTCAAAGGACCAGTTGCATCTATTATCTAGGAATTCATGTGAAATGATTTTTTTATGTTGTATTTTCTCTGTTATAGTTTCATATAAATGGTATAAATGTTTCATTTCCAAGCCGCTCTTTCCTCAATAATTTTCCTAAAATTTTGATAAGGATAATTCTTCATAAAGCTCCATTTTGTTTGACAATATCATTTTATGTTTTCCTCCTTCTGTTTTAATGAATTCATGACACATGCTCATGAAGATCCTCTTTCATTTTCAGACCCTACACTACACCGACAAAACCCTAATCCCATCACTAAAGCATTGCTATCTTGCTACTTCATATATTTTCAACTGAAACCCTTTGATAATTTGACCTAGATACCTGGTTTTCAGCCTTGATCCAGCAGAAAAACCATCAAATTTTCAAAACCTTAGAGATGACCTAACTAACCTAAAATTCACTCTTCATCCAATCAAACCCTTTGTCTATGATTTCATAGATAGATGCCTATCTAATTTGGTAGGGCTAGCTACCAAATTGAAATCTTGGTTTAAGGCTACCTTCGTTAATATCCTTTCTCAACTTTGGGACATTGTGGAGGCTAAAATTTCTGGTGTTGTTGACAAGGAGCGAAGTGATAGATCTTCCCTAGGTGTATCATTACTTTTTCATCAAATTCTAGGCCTATGGGTGATAGGCCCTAGCAGGAAATTTTTTAAGGATGGACGTTTATTTTAAAGTTTAAAAACTTGGCGAATCTTAGTAGTCCCTAATATGTGAATTGTAAATTTTTTACTGTTATTTTAATAAAAATATTTAGTTTTGTAATAATTTTATATTATTATATATAAATTTTTGGCAATTTTTAAGGTAAAATATTTTTATACTATAAAATTTGGGCGAATCAATTTTTAAAAAAAATGAGAATTGGCAAATCTTTTTTTTGGAAAAAGCATGGAAAATTAGCCCACCTATGAATATTAGTCCCTAAAATTTTCCATGGGCCCTAGTTTTCGTGAAGGCTTATTCAATTTAAAGAGAGTTGAATTTCAAAAGCAAGAATACACTGGCTCCTAAAAGGAACACACGATCAAGTCTTGATCCGCATCTAGCTTATCCCATTGAAGATCTAGAGAGACTCATCAGAAAACAAAGACATCATCATTTAGAGATTCAATCAAGTTCATCTACTTTGGTAAGTTCTACATCTTTTCCTTTCTAATTGTTTTCTCTTGATGATGTTCCTTTCGATATAAATTTTGAGTTATCACTATTTAGATCCAAATTAGAAACATTCTTGTCCGAAATTGTATTTGATCCTTTAAGGTTGTCTGAAGTAACATATCTATCTGAAGTTGTATTTGATTATTTAAAGCCTGAAACAATTTTATCGTCTGTAGAATCCAATTCATAGTCAGATTTTGATAGGAATGTTTGCAGTCAATTTGATAAGCTTCAAAAACTAGCAAACCATCTCCAATATACCTTTGAGAAGGCTTTGATACAATATCAACATGAGCTCTTGTCCACTGATCCTCTTTCAGTTTCATATGTCCATACCGCTATTTCTACATCATCTACCCTCCCTCCTACACAAACACCTCCTATACCAGCACTTCCTATTGTGATTAAAAGCTTACCTATTAGAACAACCATGGCTAGATTTTCTCTATTGGTTCTACCGGGACATCTCATTGATTAACGTTAGAACTATTGACAAAGGCTTCCTCTCTTTGATGGGACCACTGATGTTACAGCGAGGTATCACATTGATAAGATCATAGACTCCATATATTTAGATGAAGTAGACAACTATGATGCCAAGAAGAGAATCATTGCTCAGATTTTCTCAGGAGAAGTAAAGAAATGGCTTAGAGCCTTGGCAGTTTATTCAGTGCAGAATTCACAATAGTTGAGAGATATTTTCCTCGCCAAGTGGGAGGAAAATAAAAATACACTTCAGATATTGGATGATTATAATTCACTGAAGAGATAGCCTAGTGAGTCTATCCAATACTATAACACCTGCTTCAATAAGGTATAAAACTTCATTCCCACCAATATCAAAAATCCACCTGATTTGGCCTTGTTGCACTATCCAGATGCCTTTGACCCTGATATGGCATATCATCTTAGAGAAAGGAATCCTACCTCATTGGAGGAGATGCAGAAAAATGCAGTCAGCATTGAAGCTAATCTTCTGATCAAGAAGTCAAAAAAAAAGAAGTAGAAAAGAGAGTCACAATAAAGGAGGAGCCATCAAGTTCATCCAAAGAAAAGTTGGACAGTTTGATAATAACTATAGAGAAGATGGTAGATAGAATGTATATTTCAGAAAGGTAGCAATATAATCAAGTTTGGAATCCTAACTTTTGAGGACAACAACAGTAACCATAGTTTAGGAATAAGAAGAGAGAACAGAGAGCTCCAGATCAAAATCTCAACAAAAAATCCGGACTCCATTGCAGTAGAACTATGCTCAAGCACCCGAAGATGATGATGATGATATTGTTGAAGAGAACCTTCTCTTTTGAAAATATCAAGGACCTGTTTATCTTATAGAGGATGATGAGTATATCGAAGAAACTTATATGCCAGCTAACCATGAACTTGTACTTGCAAATGATGATGGGTTGGCAGTCCAATCCGAAGACTATCAAAAGGGGTGTCTAAATGCTCTCGGCTCAACGCAGAGACAATACACTTTGAGAAACCAATATGTTCGTATCACTCCTACTCAAAAGAGGAGAACTGAACAAAACAATATTTAGCCCAAACAAACTCCCCAAGCTAGTTAAAACAGGGAGAAGGAGGCTCCTGCCATAAATCATAGAAATAATAGTGAGCCATTTACAAGTGCGTTAAAGAATGATAAAGAAGTTTAAAGGAAGGAATCTCCAGCAAAAGAGTAGCCTGGAAAGTGGGATATTCTCACTGATCTTGTTAAGAACGATGTATATATAAATCTCAGATTTCCAATATTTTGAAAGTATATCACATGTCAGACATGGTCAATGTCAATGATGACCATCCAAACTTCTATTTGGTCCAGCCATAGATGGAAATCTTGAAGACAGTGAAGTCCCTTCCTTTTATCTTAGCTTGAGATTTCATGATTATATTCTCCATAATGCCATGTTGGATTCTGGGGCCTCACATAATTTAATTTCGAAGGCTATCATGGATAATTTGGGGTTGGACATAACCCAACTATATCATGACCTCTATTCTTTTGATTCTGGTAGAGTCTGATGCCTTAGTCTTATCAAAGACTTAGTCATTTCTTTGGATCGGATTACCACCAAAAATGTGTTGATGGATGTTGTAGTTGTTGAAATACCTCCAAGGTATGGCATGTTTCTTTCATGGTCTTGGGGGGTGAAATTAAGGGGTACTCTACAGCTTGATTTTTCATATGCAAAAATTCCGATATTTGGCCAACTTATGAAGCTATAACGAGAAGTGAAAATGAAATACATGATAAATAGTAGGGATAAGCCTAATAATCACTCGATTCAATGTGTACATAATAATTTAGAGTCCTTTATAGTGTATATGATAATGGTACTGATGATTTAGATATTCATCTTGTAGAAGGTGAAGAAATTGCAGAGTTGTCAAATAGTGTCCAAGCAGTTTTGACTGAAGAAAACAGAAATCAAAATTCTGAAAGCTTGCATCCAATCACTTCAAAGAAAAATACAGAAGAGTCACATCAATGATTAATTGAATCATAGAAAGGTAAATATCAGATTGAGACAATCAATCAGAAATAAGAAAAAATTCAACCCACAGAATTTCAGTTTCCTGATGATGGGGAGGATCTTTGGACCATGGATTTCGATGGTGCTTTGGGAAAATATGGATCTGGTATCAGAATCTGGATCTGTGGCACTATAGATCCGTCAGCTAAAGTCCCAAGAAATGTAATATTATGTTCTTACAAGGTAGCCTTTGATTTCTCTAACAACGAAGCAGAATATGAGGCCTTGATCACTGGTCTTCAAATTTTGAAAAGGCTAGGTGCGAAAAGAATCATAGTATATGGTGGCTATGGGTTGGTGATAAAGCAGGTAAAACGGGAGTACCAAGCCAAACATATCAGGATGAGAGTTTATCGTAATGTTGTTCTTGATGTTCTAAGAAATTTTCTAGAATATACACTGCCTTTGATTCCTAGAAGTCAAAATTTATTGGCTGATTCACTTGCCACAATGCCAACAATTTTAAAATTCCTATTCATGCTACTAAAATTTTTGAAATTTATGTGAAGCATTACCCGACTGTCCCTAAGAATCTTAGATATTGGCAAGTATTTTGGGATGAAAAACAGATAAATAACTTTCTGCAGATGGAAGATGAGTTTGCTAACTCCCACATTGATGAAGTGTACAATGAGGATGATTAGGTAATTGAGGTTGCTGGAGTTGACGCACTGCAGCTAAATGAAAACAACATTCCATGAGTGTTAGCGTGAATTCTAATCGCAAGCATATGATAAAAGCTCACTTTAGATGTGCATAAAAAACAGCCCTAACATCAAATATGGTTTTCAATTTCCTTATATCTGCAGTTAGTGATCAGAATAAATGCTACATAAATCTATATCTATGTAGTTAAAGACATTAAACAACAAATAATAAGCAAGAGTTGCTCCATGCATCCAATGAACAAGACAAAAGTTTTTAAAGAATTTTTTGTATTATGACACATGGGAAGTGAACATAGAAAGATGTTACCAGTCCCCCTCAATGGGATGGGTTCTTGTATGTCCTCAGCGCTTCATGTCTAATATCTCTCTCTCTTGATGATGCAAAAAACCCAAACAAAATGGAACTCAAAGGGAGTTCACAAGCAAAAAGTAGAAAAATATAACAATGATGGGAGGATCAAAGTTAGACCAAAAGTATAGATCAAGAGTGATATTTAGGTAGCAAAAGGTAGTGAATGAATGGAAAAACCCTTCTATTTATAGAAAAATATTGAGTTAGTATAGATATTGGTGCATAATTAAAATATTATCAACCAAATCTAGATCCAAATTTTATGGAATATTTTATTATTTTTGTTGGAGGGAAAAGGAATTTGAATTTGGTCAAATCCCTTTATTTAGAAATAATAAATAAATAAATGATTTATTTATTATTTCAAGAATGTGGTTGAGTAATAATTAAATAAATAGAGATTTATTCAATTATTTATAAATGATTTAGTCAAATTTAACAAGGAATAATATTTAAATAATGTTTTAAATAATTATTCCTAGAAAATAATAAGATAAATAATGATTTATCTAATTAATTTTCTTGTTTTGGGTTAAATATGACCAGGAATATTAATTAAATAGTGGTTTAATTAATTATCCCTTGAGTAAAATCAAACAAATAAGGATTTGTTCAATTATTCCTCATAGGGTTTCCTGTTTAGACCAAAAACAACTTAATAAATTATGAATTATTAAGTTATTTTCATAGTGAAAGAAATTTTACTATGGTAAAATTGATCTTACATGGTGTATTTTATTCCATCTAATAGTAATAGGTTAGATGACCAAAAATTGGTGTAACAGATTTCCCCCCAGCGTGCGAGAGTTAGGAGCTAATTGTATGACCGAAGTACGTTGTAAGAACTCAATCACTAGACACCAAAGGGGGAGTCAGAGAGAAATAAATATAAAGTAGAATAAGGCGCGAGAGGACAAGACCCTAAGGAGGCAAGACTTACAGGTGTGACAAGTCTCTTTTATGAGTGAGTAACTCCTCTACATGAGGTGGGGGAGGCATACCTATGCCCATCGAGATAACAAAGTACAAATAATAATGATGTGTCCAGCAAACAATGGACTGAACGATATAGTACATGTTGGCTTAAACATGGGCCAGATAAAAACATGATAATAGATCCCACATACATACTATGCCTGGGACAACAACTAGGTCTTATCCAATAATATCTGAGTACATGAGATATAAGTACAACCAAAGAGGCCTTGTAAAATAGTAGAGGGCTCTGAAAATCTGAATGATACATGCAAACTAAAGACGCGCTGCAAGTGGTTGGGGCCAAAACCATCAAAGCTATGGAGCTGCATCCAAGGCTGTAGTAGAGAGGTCATCCGGGTATGTGGGGGGTTACATGAAGGGCTGCCCCCTTGTGAGGTCTGAAAACATCTCACACACACCCGAGAGTCACTGGTACAATCTGCTGCATCATTGAACAATCGAGTATATGGATCTAGATCATGCCATAATGAGCTGGAACTGCGAAACAATCAAGTCAAAGGGTAATAAGGGGTCCCTTTGCTTGTTCCGAGGCACCAAACAAGAGTGGAAGATGGAACCAAGGTACACTGCCCTCTAGACATGTCTTCTAGAATGAATAAGTTGATGTCCATAGAAGGGGGTCTGCCATAGGTGAGGCAATAAAAGATACTCAACTAAGGCACGAGGGATAATAATAGATCGATTGATAGACTGGCACCAGGGATGATGGTAGAATGGGGGTACTAACTAGTGGGCTAACGACTTCCCTTGTCAGAGCATAAAGGGCATGGATGACCTGGCAACTACTGACTCGACTCCGAAGGGGATAGGGGACAATATGACTGAATGCCAAAATGTGCAACACGAGAGAGGATCAAAGCAATGAAGGATGGAGAACTGTGATAGAAAGGGACTTGGGACAGACTTCATGGATGTGATGATGAATCAACTTGGATGCTCTAAACAAGGGCGACTCGATGATGCTGCCACATAGAACAGGCCTGGTGGGGACCATAAAAACATGAGTACAAGATGGTTACTCACGACGAAAATTGACACGGGCATGGACAAGTATGAAGGCAAGGTGGTGCCCCAAGTATGAGTGTTGCAAGTGAATAACTTCGATTTTGAGGAGCAGTGAAGTGACCCTTCTTGGAAAAAATATGTCCAGGTGAAGTATCAAATCACCAAAAATGAAAGGATACCCATTTGAGAGCTCGCTGAGAGCTTTCCAATGGTGCTAATGGTTTTTCAAACCAAGCTACAGTTTGGCCGTGGCTGGCAAAAGAAAAATATGTGGTTTCTTTTTTAATAAGGTGTTTTCCCTCCAATTTGATTCATTTGCAAGTGTAGTTGTGCTGAATGTAGAGAGGAGAAAAGGCCCTAAATCTTGCGGCGATCGTAGCAGACAAATCGACTGTTGGAATCAAGATTCGTCAGTTTCAGGTAAGAGGCCTAACCATACTCTTTCAATAAAGTGGATTAAAGTTTCAGTTTAGGCACCCAGAGCTCAGGAACAAGTCAGGTCGCACTTTTTGGGGTCTGTTATGCAACCTAGGTAGTAGGTACTTGGTAGAAAACTGCGACCTATCCCATGAAATGACCTGAAAAGTGCGACCTGTCAGAGAAAGGAGTTTTAGTGTTGATTTTGGTTGAGAGCTGGGATTTTTAGGGTTGAGGGGTATAGGTGCCCCCAAGCATGTTATGGTCATGCCAAAATGTATTTAGAAAAGGATATTCTAAACACATTTTTATGATGTGGTTCGCCATTTTTTTAAGTGATGGTTATCTTCTGTGGGAAGAATGGATAGATGAAGTTCGAGAAAGGGAATGGAGTATTACCAATATATTTTGGTACTGCATATATGAAGCAAATAGACTATATTTCTAGGTTTGCATACATGGTGTCACTATCCCAAAGAGTAGATTTGGATATAATGAACTGATGCTCACTTAGAAAACACACAGGTTGGTCAACTACAATGTCTAGGGGACTGGGTTGTTGATGTAAGAGGAAGGAATGATGAGGGGGAACATCCCTAGAGTGTTCTGAAGTGATATGGGACTCTAGAGGTTCTTCTAAATGGGGAAGAATAATGGAACTATAGATGACATGACTAGATGCACTAGGATATTTGTGGAGAATTGCTTCTCCTAGACTCTCAGATATGGGTTCCCCCTTACCCAAACATTGGATGACAATGTAATGGCCACAAGGTGTATGTGGATCGAATGCATGGGTTCGATGTAAGGGGGGGTAGATAAATTTAGGGGTGGTTAATGCTTCCATAATGTTGTCATCACAATAGAATATGGGGTGACTGGTGGAAGAAAGATCACGTGGTGCGACAAAGCTACCTGACTCATCATCATGAGAAGTGACTTTCACATGCGCATCGTCACAGAGGCTGACCAAAAAAAAGTAGATGAAGGATCTACCAATGTTGAGCACAAGGTGATCACTGAAGGGAGGTCAAGCAAAACATAAGGGGAAGTCCCAGAGGGGTCTTCCGCCGAGGATATCATAGATGATGACAGGTAGAGGATAGTGGCCAAAAACTCTGTCATCTCGACATCGAGATGAGGAATTTAAATGGGAGCAGATGTTTTCTCTAGTTTTTCTGAAGAAAAATGCTCAAATAAGGGAGAGTTGGACATGTTGTGCTCGGCCTCATGTTGGTGAACTACCGCTAGAGAGGTGTGGAAATCATCGAGGTGGGGACAAAGGTGAGTATAGTGGCCATAAGAAATCACACAAAGCACAAGGGTGATTTGTGTGAAAAGTCTTGAGTTTCTTAGTTGAATTAGGTAAGGTGACATGGACCTCTGGGATATAAGACTCAGGAAACACTTCGTTGACCATGGGCTTGAGACGAGGCAATTCAAGATAGGTATGGGTGGCATGAATGACAACATCACATAAAGCACACAAAGGGGTACGCTTTGGAGACTGAGGAGGAGCAAGGGTTGTTTGGGCAGCCTTTTCCTTAGATGCTTCCTATGGGCTTTTCCCCCCTCACTTGAGGCTTTTGTAATAGGAGTAGGTTCCTGTTGAGGTGGCTGAGGCACAGAAGCGAAGGGAGGGGTCATGGCAACCGGTTGGACCGAGTTCAAAGTAGTATAAGTTTGGGTTGACTAGGCGGGATAGTGGCTCGAGGATCAATGTACCATACTGGGATCCCCAAGGTCATGTTAGGGAGAGACAAGGTAGCCACAACAGGTAACGAAATAACTTTAGGAATCGGAGTAAGAAATGGTATCTGACCAGAGGGGTAATGGCCAGTTGGGAAAACTCTGAGATGATTAAGGCCAAGGGGAACTATTCTAGGAGGATAGATAGGATCATGGACACCAGCTACAAATTAGGGGCCTTGACGAGGGGGTCCTGAAGGCTAAGTCGAGGTGTTAGGAGCAGGTTACGGAAGGCGAGCCTGCTGACTAGTCAAACCAGTCCGTTTGAGGTGGGACCATGATGATTGCATCATGAAAACATTCGATGAGCTAGGGTCAGAGATAGGAGGAGGGAGACCAGGGAATGAACCAAGCAAAGAGGAATATTTATAGACTCTGAGTGAGACACTGGTCGAAGGTTCGACTGCTTGTTTATTGGCCACCAAAGAGATGATGGACCTGGGACAGGTCTAAGACTTCGGTTCGTAATATGTCAACTGATCGATGGTGACAATCTTTTCGTTATGAGGAAATCACATCTTACCATGAACTACAGATGGGAAAACATACATTGCATAAATGTAGCTACGACCCAATATAATGTTGTAGTATAAGGGGGCGTCAATGACTTCAATGTCAATACAAACAGTATTTCCTACAAGAGTAATAGGACAATTGTGGAACATGCCAAGGGGCTGGGAAGAGTGGTCATCTCAGGCATAGAGGGTGATGGTGGAAGGGGCTAACTCAGGAGATCTGAGTTGCTTCCAAAAAAAAGTAGACATCACACATTTGGATGCCCCCTTGTCAATGATACAACAGGGGATGTTGGCATTCCAGATCTTGACATGGATTTGAAAGGTGATGGATGCAGGAAGGGGGGGATGTTCTGACTGGTCAACATCAAAGACAATAAAACGATCATTTGAAGGATCCACAGTGCCCATGGTAGTTAGTAAATAATTTATTTTTGAAGGGCATGACTGGAGGACTTCCAGCGTTGACATGGCGGCAAGGGATTGCACCAATTCATCTACTATACTATAGGAGTGGGCAGCTTTACCAGAAGCAGTGTTTCATTGTAATGGTCCCTTGGGGATCTTGGTATGAACCTCTGTCTTAGGTTGAGGGATCAGTAAAGGACCATTTGGTTTCGAAAGAGGCTCTTTGGGACCTGAAGAGGGGGGCTCAGTAGCAGACGTAGCGAGGGGATTTTTGTATAGATGGGACCGAGTTTGAAGGTTGAGGTTAGCGGTATTGGTTGGTCAGACTTCATCATGAGGATTTGGTAATCAAAGATACCATACGGATGAGGTTGAGTGGTTGCCTGACTTTCAGGGGGTTGGGTAGCCACATATCCTTGCTGGGGGAAATGATTAGTAAACACAATTGGTTGGATCGGTGCAGCATTAGGAGGAACTGAAGGGGAGGCTTGTTGTCCTCTGGATGCTACTTAAGCTTCCAACATCTAACACATCTGAGGTAAAAGAGGAAAATCATGGGTATAGTGACCATAGACACTGGAACAAGAACAAGGCTTATTTGTGTGAATGGGCTTGTCCTGCTTGGGCTAAGTGTCATGTTGCTAAGTTGTAGTGTTAGATGTATTCCCTTGGGGATTGTTTCCTGGATTACCTGGGGCACATTGGTTTTGGTTGCCTTTCCACATCTTTTTGTAATTAGGATGATTAGTCACTCTTTGTTGTGAATACACCTGACCCTAAGTGGGGGGGTGGTCGTTGTTGCGTAGCTTGAGAAGGCAAGGGAGGCTGAGGTGCTAATGATGGAGGAGTTGAAACACCAGGCTATAGATACAGATAGTAAGGGGGTTGGGCAACATTGCAGTAAACAAGTTGGGCAAAAGGAGGTATGTCGTATCCTGGATACATTTTTCCAGGAGGGGGAAAATGGTTGGAGGAGCTGGCCCCTTGTAATATCCCAAAATGGGATATGCTAGCAAGGCATGACTGGAAATTATTTTTCTAGGAATGGCTGCTAAAAAATATGAAATTAGCCCTTGGATCCCTTAGATCTGAGTATCTAAGACCAAAATCCAAGAGGAGATCAGAAACAAATCAAACTAGATGGGTTAAACAGGTCTCCACACTCAATATGACTTGAAAACTACCCAACAAGGGACTGCAGCAATACTGCTCAGAAAATAACGCAATTTTAGAAAAGAAAGAGTAGGAGGCCAACAAAATATCCTTCAAATGTATTTACAGCAGCAAAGTAGTTGTATAATGAAGTACATGAGATGCACAGCTGAAAATACAAGACAAACATAGAAGAAATGCCCTCAAAAGAGGGGTTGCAACCACATAAATGATTGAAGCTGCCTTGATAGCATTATTTTATTGTGATCTAAACTTTTGTAGGTTAAATTTCAGATCTAGAGCAGATATGTGCATAAAAATTTAGATCCATATTAGATCCATGCGCTAGAAAAGCTCCTCTTTCAAATCCCCTTGGAATTTTGGGGTTTACACCAAGCATAAGTAGAAGATCTAAGAACTAAGAATGCAGATCTACAGGATGATTCAGAAATTATAAAGTATTCATAATATCCAGATCATATCTAAAAATTACAATGTGTAGATCTCCTCCAATATATCTCAAAGTGTAGGGAAAATCCACATCACTCAGAAACTAGCTCTCCAAATGGTGCACCCAAACTCCCTGCAATGCCACCTACAAGAATAACGCAGATCTGGGGTAGAAGCTACACTGTAGGGGATAGATAGCTGATGGCCACATGCCAAGATCAATAACTGAAGCTCATGCACTCCAATACACTTCCTCCAATAGATCAGAGGACTCCTCCACTGACAAAGAGCACTGGAATGTCTTAGATATGAAGAGATCTAATCTCCACTTACTGCAACTTGTAAAGACAACCAGACC
Source organism: Pinus albicaulis (assembly GCA_034641835.2). NCBI lineage: Eukaryota > Viridiplantae > Streptophyta > Pinopsida > Pinales > Pinaceae > Pinus > Pinus albicaulis. The sequence goes on along the minus strand of CM076580.1, from coordinate 995,212,459 downwards.
CTCAACAGGATCTGAGTGTAATTGAAAGGAGTAGCTTGGCCTTCAAGCCAGACAGTGGACCTTGCAATACAATCTCTCCCAAGAGCTACTCAATGGGAAGAGGAGGAACTCCTAAACAAGAATTTCCTATGCTAAACAACATTTGCAATCTAGGCTAAACAACCAAGAAAGCTATATGGTATGAATAGAAAATATATCAAAGATCATATGATGAACAACCTCCTTATGTTGCCTTCCCCTTCATTTTATAAGATGAGAGTGTGCAAAACCCTAAACCACTTTCAATGGACTCATCCTTTTTACACAAGACATATTCAACTACAATTACGTTGTGCCTCATTGATGAGCACTCCCAGTTAAATGGAACATTAGAGTTAGTAGCAGCTCTAAGTGTTAAGAAAATGCAAGTATATAATAAATACATCATTAGGTTCAGCAATACAATGTTTCTCCACAATACAATGTTTATCATACACTTGTTCCAAATCAGCAAGGTAGCTCATGGATGAGCTCCCTATCACACTCAATGAATAAGGAGGTGGTAATGATAACTCTTCCCAAGAGTTATGTCCCTCCTCAACCAACAAATGATCCATGTACTTCCCCATATGAGAGTGCACATCCTCTCTGAAGTTATCCCACATGAATCCATCTAAGATAGTATGATATGCCTTAATGAAACCAGTGGGTTTTGAAAGCAGGATCTCATAAGCTGCATTAAGTATTTTCTCCTTAAGCTTGGATTCTCTGGTCAAATAGATCTGATCATGGAAATAAATGACTCACTCAACTACTTTATACCTCACATCTATCATTTTCCCATCAAGAACCTTACATGTGAAAAGGTCCTTGGAGTATTCCATCAAAAGTTGGGAATCCCAATTTGGCCCTAGGCTCCCCAACAATGACAACGTTGTAGAAATCTGAAATGTAGCCCCTATCATAGAATGAATCTCCTCCTTAACATGCTTGATGTCAAAGTCACATGTTGGAGTACTATCAACTCCATTTTGCTACCCCCTTCGCAACTAATCTTGCTCAAGACAAGATTGAAGTAGATGGAAATCAACCTCCCCTTGGAAAGTCCTTGTCTTCCAAAAATTCCTCAATGTAGCCCATGCATGAAAGAGTGTTGATATCCTCTTGTCATGTTCAGAAATCTCCTTTTTCAGCGTAAATAATTGAGAGGGAGATAGCAATGTCCAATTCAGAAAATTGTTGATCTCTCTTTTGAATCCATGAAAGATTCTCTGTGCTGTGCTAGTCTCTCCCAAAGCTCCCGCCTTAGCCAAAGAAGCATATACTGCCCATAGTTGAGAGAACACTTTATTTTTCCTCCCATCAAGAGGTCTTCCTGGTGGAATGCCTCCAAGTAAGGAGACATCAAGGCATAGAGCAGGATGTGTATGGGTGTGGACAGATTTGTCCTTGCCTTATTTACATAGATCCCCTTGCCTTCTTTGTGCATCAAACTTTTGAAACAGAGAGGGATATAAGCTCTCCATCATGTGATTTTTTCCCTCCTCCTTTCCTTCTGCTATCTTCAAGATCTCACCATTTGATGGTGATGGCACATCCTGCACATGGATTGTGCCACAATCTCCATATGTGATATTCTTTGGAACTCCTTACAAGAGTGCAAGAGTCTTTCTCCTTGGAGCAAGTGCTCCATATTCCTCTTCATGAGGTCCTAGATGTGCTCTTGTCATGAGTGCATTATCACCTTCAACCTTCTCTTCCATAGTTGAGAATGCTTCATTATCAATAAGAGACCTTACATTTTGGTCTTCTTTTGAAGGAGGAATCTCCATGTCTTCCTTTTGAAAAGAAAGATCTTCATGCAATGGGGAATTTTCCCTTGGAAAAACATCATTCAAGTTTCCATCCCCTTGAAATGGAGCTGAATTTAAGGACCCTTCCAAGGTAATATCCCAAAATAGGGAAAATAAGTAGCAACAGGAATATCTTAATATATTCCAAAAAAAGACCACTCAGCAATGCATTCACAGAAAAACACATTTTCAGAAATGCAAGCCATGGAAATGAAAATCATCACTTGGATCCATAGATAAATTCATATAGCATCTAATTCCAAGAGGAGATCAGAAAGAAATGAAACTAGGTGGGGTAAACAGACCTCCCACACTAGTGTAGCTGAAAATGACCAAAAACCCCAGACACTGCTACTCAGAAATTATGCACAAAAGTAACAGAAATTTTTTTTAAGAGGTTTTCACTTAGAAATTAAGAAGACAAATATATCTACTCATATATTAGACAATAATTCTCATAAACAGAGATCTAGTCTCCTTCTTACAATTGCAATAAAACCCGGGAAGGGTTTCTTGTCAAACACTCTGCATACAAATGTGATATTTAGAAATTTACTGAATCAACACTGCAACAGTAAAGCATAAGAGGTAAAAGGCCAGAAATATGTCTGATATGATTTATATCCCTCAAGGGCTTCCTCCCATGAAAGGATGAACCTCTCAATCATAAGAAAACACTGCAACGGAGCCACTAGACCATGCACTGAAGCTGCCTCCAAAAATAAAACACATTCCCTGGCTGGAACAACGCTGGGAATGTTGGGGAAATGTGTGGCCTGATGCCACAGATCTGAAATTAGCTCAATACCTCTCCAAACAGGTCTCTCAAGTGAAGGAAATATTCCTTCAAGGAGAGCTAGCTCAGAAAGTGGGATTCCAATCCCTTCCACTGCTACACCCTGCAACACTACACAATCTCTGGCATAAAATGCGCTGATGAAGTAGGCTGAAGCTTGGCCTGAAAACCTGATGTGGAAGAATGAATGCAAAATCTCCCAAGAGAGACCTCAAGGAAAGAGGTGGGATTCCCGCTCGGGAACACCCGATGCTAAACAACACTGCTACTTTGTTAAACAACAAGAGGAAGCAAAATTCTGAGCAGACAAGAATAATAATATAAAACATGAAGAATAATGCTGCCATACTCTTCCTTAAATAAAACATGAGTTTTATTGCCCTTGGCCCCATTCAATTAGGTCATCTCCATCCAAATATTCATCTCCCTCCAAAACTGCGTTATTCCTTCTTTGATTCCTCCTCCTCCACAACTGCGTTGTTGACTTAGTCAAAGTGGACTGAACCAACTTGATATTATCCCTATTCACACATAGAGGTGTTTATTATGCTGTAAAGAGTGTCCCATTTCATAGTTGGAGTGTTTTTATTCCTCCGTAGGAGACTCATGGGCTTTTCTACCCATTTATTCGTCGGTTAGAGCTGCTACTAACTCTAATGTTCCATTTAACTGGGAGGCTAAAATTTGGGAACATTACAGTCCTCCCCTCCAAAATCTTTGCTTGTCCTCTGTTATCACCCAAAAATTCTCAAAACATCATTGTGTCAACTCTATTTTTGGTCATGATTTCAAGTAGGTCTAAAAGTCATTTTAAGTCTTCGTAAAGGGTTGGACATTTCATTAACAAAAGATTGTGTTTTGTGTGTCACTGTTTTACAGCTTAATACAGAGTTTCTTCTTAGACAACTCAATATTCATGAAGATTTCCTGTGTGTTATTTTTTTGATGGCATCCTTTCAATTCTTCTATTTCAGTGGTGTTTGATTATGATACTCAGAATTCATCAATGATTCTCTGACTTCCTTCATAATTGAGCTGACTATGTGTTTCACTGTTTTACATGTTTTATTCCATTGACTTGAACTCTAAATTCCTTGACTTCCATGCTAGGTAGACTGTGTTGATTTTGCTGAAGATTACCATGACTCCACAATGCCCAATGTATACATGCTGATGTTAGTTCAACCTACAGGTTGGAAAAGGTGATATGAAAGGACTACTTTTGTAAATGCTTTGAAGGGATTGACATATACAGAAGCAATTAAACTTTTGTGGACCTGATATTCTTAGTAGACTTCAATGAGTTTTATCTCTTATCTTTAATATTTTTTTACTTCCATAGTCTTAATGCTTATTACTTAGAATTCATGAAGGAACATGCTCTGACTTCCTTTAAGTGTTAATATTTGATGAATCCCTTTTAATACTTTCCTTTTCAATACCTTGATGTATCATTAATCAGAATTCATATATCATATGCTCTAACTTCCTTTGAACCTCAAGTTATTGGGATTTTCCTTAATGTGTCACTCTTTCATTGAAGTATATACAAGCCTCAATTTCTATAAGAAGAGCTATTGTTATCTTTATCCCTGTCACTGACTCCATAGCCCAATGGTAACAAGCCTCCATCTTTTCAACCTGTAAACATACAAAACCAAGAAACATAGAGTTAGCCATCTATCTATATCATTATTCCATATCATTAATCCTTGAGAGAGCCCTCTCACGCTAAGAAGGCTAAGCCTCAGTCAAAAGATTGGTTTGAAATAGTTACACTGAATTTTTCTGATCAGCAGCCTATCAGGTTTGATTTTTGTGATAACATTTTGGTGCATCTAATGGGAGTCTAAAGATATACATCTCCCGAAAATTAAGAAGCTGAAATTCTGAAGGTAGCAGGAGCTCAGGAAGCGTTTTGAGGTTGTATCTACCTTGGCGACTCCACACTTCAAATAATCAAATTGGAAAGTGACTCCACTACTTAAATATCAGTAGCTTGATGAAGTTTCAAGATGAGTTCCATTGCAAGAATAAATGCTAGGTATGCCCCTATGAATCAGTCTCATATCCCTGGTTTTCCAAATCCCATGCCAAAGGTTGAATGGTTAGATGATCTTCCAATATTTAAAGATGAAAAGAAATACAATGCTGCTCTTCATTTGGTTAGGTTCCATATGCATGTACACAGTCTTAAGGTTCAGTTCCCTAAATATTGTCTCATGAAGATTTTTATGGCCACTTTAGAAGGAAGAGCATGCTCTTGGTATGAAAGCTTGCCAAATGGTTCATTATATTCTCTTGTTTATTTTCATGTTGCATTTTATGAGATGTATAAAGAGTGTCATCACTCTTTATTGATGGTCAAAGACTGTTGTAAACACTCTGAGAGTTTTATTGAATATTTGGAGAATTGTTATGAAGATGATGAGTTCATGGATGAGGAAATTTTAGAATCCCTTCATGACAATACCTTTCATCAACAAGAAGAACACCAAGAAGAAAGGATAATATCTCCCTTAGATGAAAATGAAACCCAGCAGGAGTCTACTTATGAAAATCATGTCACATCCTCTGAGTTTAAGGAAAATTTGCAACAGGTTTGTCAACCCTTTGATCATCAGGAGTGTGAGAATCATTTCAAACAACAAGAGGACATATTAGAAAATGCTTGCTACAAACCTTAGGTACAGGAAAAATTTGATTCTTCATGTCATTTCTTGCATCAGCCTATATCAAATGATGATTACATTAATGAAAAAGTGGGTGAAATTTTTTATTTATCCTTGTCTTCTAATCTAAAATAATTTGAGTGCAAGTCAGAAGATAAGATTCAGTTTGTGGATGAAGTTGCAGAGAAAATTGAAAAGGACATTCAAGTTTCAAAAGATAAAATTCAATCTCATAGTATTCATGATCAAGATCAATCTTTTCAAATGATTTTAATGCGAAAACACAAAGAGGGGGTGTTGCTACCTTTCTTCATAGAGATTGAGGAATAATATACTGTTTTTGTAAATTAGTTCGAAAAGAAGTTTGAAAGCACACAACTGAAGTCTTATGTGATTGATCAAAGCATGGATGAGTTGTCCAAATTCGCAAAATGTCATGAGAAGCATCAAACAGATCATATGTTCTTTGATCCTATAGTCGGATACATGGAAAGGTTCTATAGTCCAGATTTCCAGTTATATTTAAATTATGAAGATCAGTTATATCTCATGTTGCCTTGGTCATTTTATCATCAGGTTTACTTTTGGTTCAATCATATTCAAAAGATTCAAGTGTCAGATCAGATCAATGACTGGCTTCATTGGAAGTTTCATGTTCCTTGAGTTAAAGTGGAAAATTGCAATGGCTAGGGTAGGTAGGAGTGTGTGAATAATCTCAAAATCGAATGAGCATATTTTCAGTAAGTACAAAGTTGGTTCTTCTACAATGATCATCAAGCTTGAGCCCGAGGTGAAGGCCATTAGAGCTTCAGGAAAATCTTGTCAATTTCAAATTTTTTTCTACTTTTTGTCAAGAAAATGGATAGCAACACTAGAACTACTGGTTCTTAGTGTACCATAGGGGCACACTATCCCAAGTGGAGCCACTGTTATCACCCAAAAATTCTCAAAACATCATTGTGTCAACTCTATTTTTGGTCATGATTTCAAGTAGGTCTAAAAGTCATTTTAAGTCTTGGTAAAGGGTTGGAAATTTCATTAGCAAAAGACTGTGTTTTGTGTGTCACTGTTTTATAGCTTAATACATAGTTTCTTCTTAGACAACTCAAGATTCATGAAGAGTTCCTATGTGTTATTGTTTTGATGGCATCCTTTCAATTCTTCTATTGTAGTGGTGTTTGATTATGATACTCAAAATTCATCAATGATGCTCTGACTTCCTTCATAATTGAGTTGACTATGTGTTTCATTGTTTTACATGTTTTATTCCATTGACTTGAACTCTAAATGCCTTGACTTCCATGCTAGGTATACTATGTTGATTTTGCTGAAGATTACCATGACTCCACAATGCCCAATGTATACATGTTGATGTTAGTTCAACCTACAGGTTGGAAAAGGTGATATGAAAGGACTACTTTTGTAAATGCTTTGAAGGGATTTATATATATAGAAGCAATAAAAATTTTGTGGACTTGAGATTCTTAGTAGACTTCAATGAGTTTTATCTCTTATCTTTAATATGTTTTACTTCCATAGTCTTAATGCTTATTACTCAGAATTCATGAAGGAACATGCTCTAACTTCCTTTAAGTGTTAAGCTTTGATGAATCCCTTTTAATACTTTCCTTTTCAATACCTTGATGTATCATTAATCAGAATTCATATATCATATGCTCTGACTTCCTTTGAACCTCAAGTTACTGGTATTTTCCTGAATGTGTCACTCTTTCATTGAAGTATATATAATAAGAAGAGTTATTGTTATCTCTATCCCTGTCTTTGACTCCATAGCCCAATGGTAGCAAGCCTCCATATTTTCAGCCTGTAAACATACAAAACTAAGACACATAGAGTTAGCCAACTATCTATATCATTATTCCATATCATTAATCCTTGAGAGAGCCCTCTCAGGCTGAGGAGGCTAAGCCTCAGTCAAAATATTGGTTTGAAATAGTTACACTGAAGTTGTCTGATCAGTAGCCTATCAGGTCCAATTTTTATGATAAAATTTCCTCAAGCAAATGCATAGGGAGAGAAAAATTTCTCCCCTCCTCCTCTTGTGGCCTCCTATCAATAGCTTCCACCACTACATCAAGAGAATCCGAAATTAAACTGTCATCCAATGTTTCCTCCCAAGTGTGCAAAACCAAATGGTCTACATCAATCAAAGGTGGGAAGTGTGAATGGAAACGTGGTTGCTATCCCATGGCCTCCACAAAGTAGGAGTGATGACAAACATGGTGAATGAGTGCCTCCCTCAACCATGCTATCATCCAAATGAAATGAGCCATCCTAGGTAGCTCATCAAAAGAATCATCAACCTCGGTTTTGTACAATGTCTTAGGGCTACATGGAGAGATTGGATTCTTCCATCCAAATGGTTTCTCTCTCCATTTATGGTAAACATGGGGCTGCCTCTGTCCTTGGGCTGAAATAACATGGCCTCCAAGAATGGCCCAAGCTCCCCCATCAAACAATTCAGCCATGAAGTGCCTCCTCAAGTTCTTCAAGTGGTTCCTCCCACAAGAAGGAAAAAAGTGTGATGTGGCAATCATGGTTTTCCCATGGTTCCTCCTGAAATGTACAACATGTAAAGTGGGGAGAATCATGCTCCCAATGGTCATCCTCAATCTCAAGCCCACTCTCCAAACAAATCTTCCCATGAACATAAACATATCAGCAATATATGGAAGCAAAGTACAATGAGAACAAGTTGCCAGGTGACAACCGGAGAGTGAATCATAGTTCCACTCATGGAACCAGCGCAGTGCATCCTTTGCCTGCATCAAAATAAGAAATAACAAGTTCTTTACCAGCTACTTTTTTTTTACCACAGTCATCTCATAAGATGAAAACATGAAGTTACAATATGGTGTCAATGGTGCACACCAAGAATCATGTGGCTTCCCCCACAAACCGCCAAAAAGATAGCCAAAATAAATCCTACAAGTAGCTGCAAGTACATCATCATATAATATGAAAGAAGAGATAATTCTCCTTGATACATCATGCTGCTCAAACAAGGAAAAGAAGTACAATACAAAATATGAAATTATACCTCCTCCGTCATGTACTTGATATCTTGAGCTGAAATGGCTCAACTAGAATCTTTCCCTCACCTCTAATGAGTAGGGAAGTGGCTGTGACCTCCTGTATGTCATCATTAGGGCTATGCATCTCTCCATATTGTTAAATATGTCATGCTGGATTCCCTCCCAAGTGAACTCCTCCATTAAATTGAAATATGCATCAAAGTGCATGGAAAGGAAGCCCTCATGTGCTGCAAGTAGCAATTTCTCCTTGAGACTAGAAGCTCTAGTCAAGTAGACTCTGCCATGTGAATAGATGACCACATCATCCACCATATACTCATCATCTATACCCGGGTCATCGAGAATCATGCATGCAACAAGATCCTTGTAGTACTCTACTAAGAGTTGAGATCTCCAATAAGGATCAATCCTCCTAACAAACAGCGCTGGTGATCTGTCATGTGAAGCTCTCCTCATGTTGCTACCTGCTACTTTGACATCCCCCATGCCAAATTTTTCCTCCAAAATCTCCACCTCCCAAAATTCCAAGAGTGGTGAATCCAAAGACAAGATGTCTTCCATCAACTCTAGATCAGGTGACCGCCCAGGTGGAATGTCTCCATGTAGTGAGACATCAATGTCAAGAGTAGACTGCACATATGGTTGGGAAACCTTGCCCCTACCCTTACAGCGCAAATCATTCTGCCTCTTCCTCGCATTAGATTTCTGAAATAGAGAAGGGTGTGTGCCTCTCATCAAGTTATGCTGCTCTTCCTCCCTACCTCCTCCTTCCAGATGCAATGCTGCACAATCATGATGCTCACTGATTATGCTTGGACCTCCATGTATGAGATCCTAAGGAACTTCTTGCACGGATACAAGAATCCCTCATGTAGGAGCATGTGCTCCTCCTCCCTCTACATGAGGTATTGGATGTGCTCTAGATGTGACAACGTTGTTTCCCTCAACTCTATCAATATGTGTGGGCAACATCTCTGCAATTGGGTCCTCTTGTGAAAAAGAGATCCCCATGCCCTCTTTTTTAGGAAAATGAACTAGAGATCTTGCCTCCGGCAATGTGTAATGAAAGATGTCAGCTTCTCCCATGGTTTTCTGAATTGGAGTTTCCTCCATCACATGCAAGGGTTTTGTTCTCTCAAGCTTTCTTTGCTCATGTGTCTTAGGAAGTTTTTCACCAAACCTTCCCACCAATGTTTCTATGAATCTTCCATAAGATGAAGTGTTTGCATTTTTTAAAGAACAAGATTCAAAAATCCACCATGCATGGGCCTAACCTCTCATATGCAACGCTGCAACTCTGATGGCCTCATCTTCAGAAATATGGTGTTGCTGAAATTAGGAGTCTAGCTCCTTCACCCAAGCTCCAACTGGACATGTGGGTGAGCCTTCAAAAGTAGATAGAAGAAATCCTTCTGCATCCTGCTGCTTGCTCTCCTCCACCTGGATCTTGCAAAAATCTTGGAAGTCAGTATGATCTCTAAACCTCTCAGTTTGAGATCCATACTCCTGCAACAAATCACTAAGAGTCATCCTCTTAGTCATTATTTCTCCTTTCATCCATCTCATGATAGATTTGGGCACTTGACTGCACTGTGCATCATGGTGTGTAGCTGCATGCTCACACTCACCATGTGAAAATCTAGATTCAGGTCTAGATCCAAATTCCTTTGGAGATCCCATCTCCATTATTATACTCTTCAGCTCTCCTTGAAATCTCTGCATAGATTTTGGAAGAAGCTTTGTAAGCTTGTCTTCCTTTCTCCCTTCACATACTGAAGCCTTCTTATTTTTGTCCGTCTCTCATGAAAGTATAATGGCCTAAGATCCACAAGCTGAGCCAATATTGCAGCTCTGATACCACTGTAATATCCCAAAATAGGGAAAATAAGTAGCAACGGGAATATCTTAAGATATTCCAAAAATGGACTACTCAGTAATGCATTCATAGAAAAAATCATTTTTAGAAATGTAAGCCATGGAAATGAAAATCATCACTTGGATCCCATAGATACATCCATATAGCATCTAATTCCAAGAGGATATTAGAAAGAAATGAAACTAGGTGGGGTAAACAGACCTCCCACACTAGTGTAGCCGAAAATGACCAAAAACCCCAGACACTGCTACTCAGAAATTATGCACAAAAGGAAAAACACATTTTTTAAGAGGGTTTCACTCAGAAATTAAGAAGACAAATATATCTACTCATATATTATACAATCATGCTCATAAACATAGATCTAGTCTCCTTATTACAATTGCAATAAAACCCGGGAAGGGTTTCTTGTCAAACACTCTACATACAAATGTGATATTCAGAAATTTACTGAATCACCACTGCAACACTAAAGCATAAGAGTGTAAAAGGCTGTAAATATGTCTGACCTGATGTAGATCCCTCAAGGGCTTCCTCCCATGAAAGGATGAACCTCTCAATCACAAGAAAACATTGCAACAGAGCCACTAGACCATGCACTGAAGCTGCCTCCAAAAATAATGCATTCCCTAGCTGGAACAATGCTGGGAATGTTGGGGAAGTGTGTGGCCTAATGCCATAGATCTGAAATGAGCTCAAGACCTCTCCAAACAGGTCTCTAAATTTAAGGAAATCTTCCTCCAAGGAGAACTAGCTCAGAAAGTGGGATTCCAATCCCTTCCACTGCTGCACCCTGCAACACTGCACAATCTCCGGCATAAACTGCACTGATGAAGTAGTCTGAATCTTGGCATAAAAATATGATGTGGAAGAATGAATTCAAACTCTTCCAAGAGAGACCTCAAGGAAATAGGTGGGATTCCCGCTCGGGAACACCCGATGCAAAACAGCATTGCTACTCTGCTAAATAACAAGAGGAAGAAAAATTCTAAGCAGACAAGAATAATAATCTAAAACATGAATAATAATGCTGCCATCCTCTTCCTTAAAAAAAACATGATTTTTCTTGCCCTTGGCCCCACTCAATTAGGTCATCTCCATCCAAATATTCATCTCCCTCCAAAACTGCGTTATTTATTCTTTGATTCCTCCTCCTCCACAACTGCGTTGTTGACTTAGTCAAAGTGGACTGAACCAACTTGATATGATCCCTGTTCACACATAGAGGTGTTTATTATGTTGTAAAGAGTGTCCCCTTTCACACTTGGAGTGTTTTTATTCCTCCTTAGGAGACTCATGGGCTTTTCTACCCATTTATTCACCTGTTAGAGCTGCTGCTAACTCTAATGTTCCATTTAGCTAGGAGGCTAAAATTTTGGAACATTACATCCAATCCATGCAAAATTTTTGTTTGGTTTGGTTTGATAGACTCCACAGAAGTTGCTCCATGAGACCCTTCATCAAACCTTTCCACTACTCTTCTAATGAACCTTGCATAGGTGGATGTATTTGCATTATTTAAGGAAAAATACTCAAACAACCACCAAGCATAAGCCTTACCCTCAAGGTGTAGCACTGATACTTTGATGGATTCATTTTCTGAGACTTGATGTTGCTGCACATAGGTGTCTAGCTCCTTCACCCAAGCCCTAGCTAGACATTTTGGTGATCCATCAAAAGTAGATAAGAAAAATCTACTCACATCATTCTCCTTGCTTCTTCCTTCCTCCTTGACCTTGCAAAACTTTTGGAAGTTCAAGTGATCTTTGAACTCCTTAGATTGAGCCTCATACTCCTGCAAATACTCACCAATATTCTCTCTCTTTGGCACATCTCCTTCCTTCTTTTTCTTCTTCATGAAAAAGTGGCTAATAGAGCGTTGTAGATCTGATGATGTGGCTGAATGTTCACACCCATCATATGAAGTAGTGGGGCTTCCTTCATGTGCAAATCTTAAAATATCTGCTTGTTTCTCACTCTTCATTTCCTGGATTTCTTCTTTTAGCTCATTCAAAGCTCGAGAAAGAGTTTTAGAGAACTCTTCTCTCAGCAAACATCCAGTGAAAGGGATCTTTCCCTTTTCTTTTATGTCTTCAATGTAACCAAATTTATTCATTGGTATTTTCTCTCCATGAAAAGACATATTGGCTTTCCAAAATCAAAGCACAGGCTATGCCAATATAGCTGCACTGATACCACTGTAATATCCCAAAATGGGATCTGCTAGCAAGGCATGACTGGAAAATTCATTTTCTAGGAATGGATGCTACATAATATGAAATAAGCCCTTGGATCCCTTAGATCTAAGTATCTAAGACCAAAATCCAAGAGGAGATCAGAAACAAATCAAACTAGGTGGGTTAAATAGATCTCCCACACTCAGTATGACTTGAAAACTACCCAACAAGGGACTGCAGCAATACTTCTCAGAAAATAACATAGTTTCAAAAAAGAAAGAGAAGGAGGCCAATAAATTATCCTTCAAATGTATTTACAGCATAAAATTAGTTGTATAATGAAGTACATGAGATGCACAGCTGAAAATACAAGACAAATATAGAAGAAATGCCCTCAAAAGAGAGGTTGCAACCACATAAATGACTAAAGTTTCCTTGACAGTGTTATTTTATTGTGATGCAGACTGTTGTAGGTTACATTTCATATCTAGAGAAGTTCTGTGCATAAAAAGTTAGATCCATATCAGATCCATGCACTAGAAAAGCTCCTCTTTCAGATCCCCTTGGAATTTTGGGGTTTACACCAAGCATAAGCAGTAGATCTAAGAACTAAGAATGCAGATCTGCAGGATGATTCAGAAATTCTGAAGTATTCATAATATCTAGATCAGATCTGAGGAGTAAAATGTGTAGATCTCCTCCAATAGATCTGAAAGTGAAGGGTAGATCCCCATCACTCAAAAACCAGCTCTCCAAATGGTGCACCCAAACTCCCTGCAACACCACCTACAAGAATAACACAGATTTGGGGTAGAAGCTGCGCTGTAGGGGATAGATAGTTGATGGCCACATGCCAAGATCAAGAAAGAAATCTCTTGCACTCCAATACACTTCCTCCAATAGAGCAGAGGACTCCTCCACTGACAAAGAGCATTGGAATGTCTTAGATCTGAAGAGATCTAATATCCACTTGTTATAGCTTGTAAAGACAACCAGACCCTCAACAGGATCTGAGTATAATTGAAAGGAGTAGCTTGGCCTTTAACCCAAGTAGTGGACCTTGCAATAAAATCTCTCCCAAGAGCTACTCAATGGGAAGAGGAGGAACTCCTAAACAGGAATTTCCTATGCTAAACAACATTTGCAATCTAGGCTAAACAGCCAAGAAATCTATATGTTATGAACAGACAATATATCAAATATCATATGATGAAAAACCTCCTTATGTTGCCTTCCCCTTAATTTTATAAGATGAGAGTGTGCAAAACCCTAAACCACTTTCAATGGACTCATCCTTTTCACACAAGATATCTTCAACTATAATTACGTTGTGCCTCATTGATGAGCACTCCTCTAATACAATGCTATAGATCTAGTCAAAGTTGACCCAGTCAAGATGATTAGCCCCTTTCACACATAAGGGTGCTTATTTACATAGCCAAGATTTATCCTTTTTCATATTTGGCATTGATTTATTCTTCATTAGGAGTTTGATTAACCTCCTTTTTACATTTATTCATCTAAATATATTTTTAAAGCAAAAATAATATTCCTATTAGCTGCATGCTAATTTAGGAATATTACACCCCTCCTTAAGAGAAACCATAACCCATGAGAGGATGGGTGTACAAATTTGAAAGGGATCCAACAATACCTTTGGCGGCATGGGATGCCCTTGGTGCATTGGCACCATCGGGTCTAGGGAGATCAGGTAAGATGATATAAACATAACTAGATTGTGCGTGGATCAAGTCGTATTTTAACACAATCTGGAGGGTAGCTTCCTCGGTTTGAAGAAAGTGAGATGCTAAATATTTTCCAATAGTAGGAAAAAGGGATCTGAGAAGGAAATCCATGTAGACATGGTCTTCTAATGTAGGGACTCGACATAGGCTCTTTCTTCTCTTCCATTCTTGAATATGGTCAGATAGGCAGGTGACAGAAGTTTGACGGAAAGAGGTCAAGAGTTTGATACCAGTGTCATAACGAAGGGGAAGCTGGAAATAAGACAGAAAAGCCTTGGCAAGGGTCAAAAAATTAGTATGAGAGGATGAGGCCTAGTCTACATACCACTTGGAATCTTCTCCAATAATCGTACGCTAGAACAACCGAAGACATGCAGAGTAATTGGTGATGGATTTAGACAAACACTAGATGTGGAAAGAACAAACATGGTTAGTAGGATCCTCTCCAAAATTTCCTTGAAAATTTGGGATGTTTTAAGGAAGCTTGGTTGGCATAGCATGCCAACCAAGATCATGGTGTATGGGGTCATTAATCAACTGGCTAAAATCGGGAAGGCTTAGGCCTGCCATATAAGGGAGCAGCCGGAATAATTCCTGTTGTAGCACTACTAGTAGCATTCCAAACATTAGGGTCGGGGCTGCCACTAGCCTTAGGTCTTGAACCAGACACGGTGAAGGTGAAAGGTGAAGGAGAGATGGGGATAAAACTAGAAAGGGGAACCTGATGAACCAGAATCAGAGTCAGAATGGGGACTCGATGGAGGACGAACACGAACCCTACACAGTGGGGTAAGTATTCCTAACGGAAACTGAGGATGAAGGCCTTGGAGTCTCCGAGATAAACTCCTTGGGGGCGCAATGATGGAAAAGAGACACGAAACACAATAATGAAGAGAGGAAAACAAGGACAGGGAGGTGCGGGATGTAATGTTCCAAAATTCTGGCTTCCAAGCTAAATGGAACATTAGAGTTAGCAGCAGCTGTAGCTGGTAAATAAACGGGTAGAAAAGTACATAAGTCTCCTAAGGAGGATAAAAACACTCCAAATGTGAAAGGAGACATTCTTTCTAGCTTAATAAAACACCTCCACGTGTGAACAAAGATAAAATGAAGCTGCTTTGACCAAGTCAACAGCACAGTTTTAGTGGAGGAGGAATCCTAGGAGGGATAACGCAATTTTGGAGGGAAATGTAACTTGGGTTAGAATTAACCTAAGTGAGTGGGGCCAAGGGCAAGAAAAATCACATCTTATATAAGGAAGAGGATGGCAGCATTATTCATCATGTTGTAGATTATTATTATTCTTGGCTGCCAAGAATTGTTGCTACTTGCTACTTAGAAAGTTGCAGTGATGTTTAGCACTGGGTGTTCCCGGGCGGGAATCCCACCTCTTTCCTTTGAGTAGCTCATTGGGAGAGTTTTTATTCATCATTCCACATCAGTTTTTCAGGCCAAGCTTCAGCCATCTACATTAGCACAACTTTTCCAGAGATTGTGCAGTGTTGCTGGGTGCAACAGTGGAAGGGATTGGAATCCCAGCTTCTGAGCTAGTTTCTCATTGGAGGAGGGTTTCCTTCACTTGAGAGACCTGTTTAGAGAGGTCCAGAGCATATTTAAGATATTTTGTATCAGATCACACATTTCTCTTACCCTCCCATCGTTGTTTCTGCTAGGGAGTGTGTTTTTCAGGAGGCAGTGTTTATTGCATGGTTTGGTGGCCCCGTTGCTGAGTTTCCTTGTGATTGAGAGGTTCATCCTTTCATCGGAGGAAGCCCTTGAGGGATATTCATCAGATAAGATATCATTTAATCCTTTTACACTCATGTGCTTTAGTTTTGCAGTGATAATTCAATGATTTCCTTAATATCACATTTGTATATAGAGTGTTTGGACAAGAAACCCTTGCCGGTTTCTTTTGTATTTTGTAAAGGGAGCTTAGATATCTGTTCGCCAGCATTTTTTACCAATAAATGAGTATATATATTGTTCTCAGATCATTTTATGTGCAAACCCTCTCTTATATTGTGCAGTCCCTTGAGCAGATGCTCCGACATTTTGCAGTCTTGGGGTTTTTCACTAGTTTTAGCTACACTAGTGTGGGAGGTCAATTTAGCCCACCTAGTTTGATTTGTTTCAGATCTATTATTGGATTTACATTTCATATTGATTATTTTATGGGATCCAAGAGTCCATTTCAGTATTTTGTTGCATATGTTGCTGGAAGAGCATATTTTATGCATGTTTTATGAGCAATCCTGAAAAAGGGATATTACAGTGGTATCAAAGAATATCTTTGGATCAGCTTGTGGCTTCAAGCCAAAGTACTGAATCCCTAGAGGGGGAAGATTTAAAACTCTATAGACAGAGTCTGCAGATGGCCAAGAAGCCTTTGGATCTCATCCTTTGTTCAAAGGTGACATATCCAGTAAATGCCCCTGCAGTCAATCTCTGGAATAGAATTTTGATATTCCTAAAAAAGGGAATTTTCCAGTGCTATTAGAAGAAGGAGGGATGGACAGAAGCTATAAATATTCAGTATGTGTAGAAATAAAGGAAGACAAGCTCACAAATCTTCTTCCAAAATCTATGAAGAGCTTTCAAGGAGAGTTGAAAAAGTTGAGATTGGAGATAGGATCTCAAAAGGAGATTGATTATAGAGTTGAATCTAGATTTTCACATGGTGAGTGTGAGCATGTAGCTGCACTCCATGATGCACAGCGAAGTCAAATGCCTAGAGCTATCCTGAGATGGATGGGAGGAGGAAGAATGCCTAAGAGAATGACTCTTAGTGATTTTTTGCGGGAGTATGAATCTCAAACTGAGAGGTTTAGAGATCATACTGATTTCCAAGAGTTTTGCAAGATCCAGATGGAGAAGAGCCAGCAGCAGGATGCAGATAGATTTCTTCTATATACTTTTTAAGGATCACCTACATGTTCAATTGGAGCTTGCGTGAAGGAGCTAAACTCCTATTTGCAGCTGCACCATATTTCCGGAGATGAAGCTATCAGAGTTGCAGCACTGCATTTCAGAGGTAAGGTTCATGCATGGTGGATTTTTTAATTTGTTCCTTAAATAATGCCAATACTTTCTCTTTTGCAAGATTCATAAGAACATTTTTGGAGAGGTTTGGTGAAAAACTTCCTAAGACACATGAGCAAGGAAAACTTGAGAAAAAAAAACCCTTACATTTGATGGGGGAAACTCCATTTTAGAAAACCATGGGAGGAGCTGATGTCTTGCATTACATATTGTCGAAAGCAACACTTCCAGTTCATATTCTTGAACAAGAGGGCATGGGGATCACTTTTTCACAAAGGGATCCATTGGTTGAGATGTTGCCCACACACATTGATGAAGAAGAGGGAAACAACGTTGTTACATCTAGAGCACATACAATGCCTCATGCAGAGGAGGGAGGATCACATGCTCCCATAGGAGGGATTCTTGTATCTTTTCAAGAATTTCCCCAGGATCTCATACATATAGGTCCAAGCACAATCAGTGAGCAGCATGATTGTGCAACATTGCAGCTGGAAGAAGGGGAGAGGGAGGAAGAGCAGCATCAGTTGATGAGGAGCACACACCCTTCTCTATTTCAGAGAACCAATGCAAGAAAGAGGTAGACTAATTTTTGCAGTCAGGGCAGGGGCAAGGTTGCCCAATCACATATGCAGACTACTTTTTAAATTGATGTCTCACTTCATGGAGGCATTCCACCTGGGAGGCCACCTGATCTTCAGTTGCTGAGAGATATCTTGTCTTGGGGTTCACCACTCTTGGATTTTGGATAGGTGAAGAGATTTGAGGATAAATTTGGCATGGGGGATGTCAAAGTAGTAGGCAGCAGCATGAGTGTAGCTTCACATGCCAAATCACCAATGCTGTCACTGAGGAGGATTGATCCTTATTGGAGATCTCAGCTTTTGGTAGAGTACTCCAAGGATCATGGTGCATGCATGATTCTTGATGACACGGATGGAGATGATAGATACATGGTGGATGATGTGGTCATCTATTCTTATGGTAGAGTCTTCTTGACTAGGGATTCTAGTCTCAAAGAGAAGCTGCTACATTTAGTACATGAGGACTTCTCTTCTATGCACCTTGATGCATATTTCCAGTTGATGGAGGAGTTCACTTGGGAGGGAATTCAGCATGACATATTTCACCATATGGATAGATGCATAGCCCAGATGGTGATAGAGAGGATGTCACATCCACCTTCCTACTCATTGAAAGTGAGGGAGAATTTCCAGTTGAGCCATTTCAGCTCAAGACCTCAAGTACATAATGGAGGAGGTATTATTTCATGTTTTGTATTGTACTTCATTCCTTTATTTGAGCAGCATCATGTATCAAGAAGAGTTTCTTCTTCTTGCATATTGTATGATGATGTACTTGCAGCTACTTGTAGCATTGATCTTGGCTATCTTTTTGATTAGCTGTGGGGGAACCCATATGTCTTTGGGTGTGCACCAATGACACCATATTGTGACTTCATGTTTTCATCTTATGAGATGAATATGGCAGCAAAAAAGTGGCTGGTAAAGCACTTGTTTATTCTTACTTTGAGGCAGGCCAAGGGTGCACTACATTTATTCCATGAGGGGGACCAAGATTCACTCTCCTGTTGTCCATTGACAACTTGTTTTTATTGTATCTTGCTTCCATGTATTGCTGATGTGTTCTTGTTCAAGGGAAGCTTATATGAGGGAGAGATGAGGCAGCAAAAAAAGTTTTTGTTGCTATGGTTGCACTTAGGAGAGTATGGGAAAAATTCTTCCCATACTTCTCATGATATTTCTGAAGAGAAGAAAGGCACATTCATGGTGCAAAGAGGCTACCCTTCAGCATTGAAGGATCATGAGAGACTTCCATGTAGGAAGGATATCTCCTCACATAGAAACATGATGGTGGATGACTTTGGCATATTGAATGTCAAAGAGGGGAGTCATGGAGCCTTATTTCTAAGGCCTACAACGTTGTCACATGGGAGAGTGTTCTTATTGATGGAGTGTTCCAAGGAGTATATGTACCCCTTCTTCTTGCAGATTTTTATGAGGGAATCGTCTTGGGGGAACTTATACATGGACCTCACTTTCAGCTCACACATGATGCATGGTAGGAGAGACATTGATGTACTTATTGATTACTCTATTGAGTATTTGTACTCTCTCACCATATGTAAACAGTGCATTGCTCCATATGAGGGCAAGAGTATTTTTAGGTTTCATGGTCACTGTAGGGACAATGTTTATGATGATAGTAGCCCATCTATACATGACATTGGGAAAGTGTATTTTTATTTTATATATGTACAACTGATATACATTTATGCTTACTTCTCCATGTTGGGAGAACATACATATCCAGCTTGTAACTTGTTGCAGGAACACTTGCCATATGACATTCTCAAGAAGCAGTTGGGAGAACTGCGCTGTATCCACCAGAGAGACCATATGTATAATCCAAAATTGCACATAACCTTCAGCCATTTTCTGATTTGGATGCCATGTGGTGAAGATGTGCCATTCATCTTGAATGGAATGGTTTGGGTTGGCATGACTCATGATTTTGGAGGAAGTGTCTTTGGAGGCTCAATCTTCTTCTTGCCATTGGAGGGCAATCATGTTGCAGCCCAAGATCAACATACCTTCTACACTTATCATAAGTGGAGAATAGGACAGCGTGGGATAGGCCCTCTTGCCTATCATGTTCACCTATTCAGCCCACCTTCATTTCAGGAGCACAAGGTGGAAGAGACTTTTCATGAGTTACCATGTTGGAGGGTGACTCACTTCATTTGGATGATTGCATGGATGAGGGAGGCACTCATTCACCATGATGATCATCACTCCTACTTTGTGGAGGCCATGAAACATATATAATTTTTCCGTTCACACTTTACACCTCTGATTGATGCAAACACTTTGGTTTTGCACACTTGGGAGGAAGCATTGGATGAAATTTTATTTGCAGATTCTCTTGATGCAGTGATGGAGGCTATTGATGGAGGCCACATGAGGAGGAGGGGAGATATTTTTCTCTCCTTATGCATTTTCTTGAGGACAATAAAATATTTTGGAGGGGATGACTGTAATGTTCCAAAATTTTGGCTGCCAAGCTAAATGGAACATTAGAGTTAGCAGCAACTGTAGCTAGTAAATAAACGGGTAGAAAAGCCCATAAGTCTCCTAAGGAGGATAAAAACACTCCAAATTTGAAAGGAGACATTATTTATAGCTTAATAAAACACCTCCATGTGTGAACAAAGATAAAATGAAGCGGCTTTGACCAAGTCAACATTGCAATTTTAGTGGAGGAGGAATCCTAGGATGGATAACACAATTTTTTAGGGAAATGTAACTTGGGTTAGAAGTAACCTAAGTGAGTGGGGCCAAGGGAAAGAAAACTCACATCTTATATAAGGAAGAGGATGGAAGCATTATTCATCATGTTGTACATTATTATTATTCTTGGTTGCCAAAAATTGTTGTTGCTTGCTGCTTAGCAAGTTGTAGTGTTGTTTAGCACTGGGTGTTCCCGGGTGGGAATCCCACCTCTTTCCTTTGAGTAGCTCATTGGGAGAGTTTTTATTCATCATTACACATCAGGTTTTCAGGCCAAGCTTCAGCCATCTACATCAGCACAGCTTTGCTGGAGATTGTGCAGTGTTGCTGGGTGCAACAGTGGAAGGGATTGGAATCCCAGCTTCTGAGCTAGTTTCTCATTGGAGGAGGGTTTCCTTCACTTGAGAGACCTGTTTAGAGAGCTCTAGAGAATATTTCAGATCTTTGGTATCATACCACACATTTCTCTTACCCTCCCAACGTTTTTTCAGCTAGGAAGTGTGTTTTTCAGGAGGCAGTGTTTATTGCATGGTTTGGTGGCTCTGTTGTTGAGTTTCCTTGTGATTGAGAGGTTCATAATTTCATGGGAGGAAGCCCTTGAGGGATATTCATCATATCAGACATCATTTCAGCCTTTTACACTCATTTTCTTCAGTGTTGCAATGATAATTCAGTGATTTCCTGAATATCACATTTGTATACAGAGTGTTTAGACAAGAAACCCTTGCCGGTTTCTTTTGTATTTTGTAAAGGGAGCTTAGATATATTTTCTCCAGCATTTTTTATCAATACATGAGTAGATATATTTTTCTCATATCATTTTATGTGTAAACCCTCTCTTAGACTGCGTAGTCCCTTGAGCAGTTGCTCCGACATTTTGCAGTCTTGGGGTTTTTCACTAGTTTTAGCTACACTAGTGTGGGAGGTCAGTTTAGCCCACCTGGTTTGATTTGTTTCAGCTCTATTCTTGGATTTACATTTCATTTTTATTATTTTATGGGATACAAGAGTCCATTTCAGTATTTTGTTTCATATGTTGCGGAAGAGCGCTTTTGATGCATTTTTTATGAGCAATCCTGAAAAAGGGATATTACACAGGATCAATTGATTAAACTGTTTTAAGAAGAGATGTAAAGAAGGGCAAGGAGGTGTAGGATTAATTTATTACAATGTTCAAGTCTTGGCCTGGTGGTGTAAACCAAGCGCTCTTCACTTAGGGTGTGCGTGTATGTGATAAGTGTGTTAATTTTTAATTAAGCTCAGACGTGTGTAGAGAAAAATGAAAAAATATGTTCTATAAATATAAATAAATATGAATATGATAGTAAAGGAAACTGAATGTGACATAAAAGTAAACAGCTAAAGATGCATCAATTTAAACCCAAGGAGGAGGGATTCCCAACAAATAGTCAATGGGTGTGCGAAGTTTAGTCAAAACATACAAAATGGCCAATGGATCTAAATTCGGGAGGGACAGGGATCTAAAGGTCAGATCTTCCAGAAATAGGTGCATAGAACAACAAAAAACCAGGGGTAAAAATGTTGCAAAAAGGGTGGCGAACGGCTACAACCTGAAGGGAAATGGAGGGGACACTAAAGGAGCACCAAACAAAATTGAAAAGAGGTGTTTATGATGGGTAAATAACCGATCTAAAATGGATATGAAAGTATAGGTTCAAATCTAAAAAAGGTTGAAAACACTGAAATCTCAGAGGACCTGCTTCAGCTAAACTCCTCCTAAAAGGGTGGAAGCGTACTGAAGCCCTAAGGGACTTGGTTCCTACTTCAAGTAAAACTTAGCAAGTACAAGTCCGAGACAAGTGAAGAGGGAGGTAAAACAACCCTGAATAGTGGCCCAGAAAAACACAGAAAATTCATAGAAAAACTCCCGCAAAAGTTACAGGTCGCAGTTTGCTGACCTATTTTCCACCGAGGTCGTAGATTTTAGGCTGTTTCCCGCTACCTGAGAGTTGAGTTCACATTTTTTGGACCAAAATTACAACCTACACTTCCAACTGTTTTTGGAGCAGATTTCATAAAAAAAATTCATCTCTACTGCGACTGATACCTGTCACTTGCGCAAAAGGCCCAAAAACACATGAAAGTAAGAATTTTTAATGTTTTAGGGTTTAAATGTTAAAAACAACATCAATAAATGCAAAATAAGAAGTAGAAGAAAAACCCCAGGGGTTCAAGCAACTGGTCATGAAAGGATCTGAAAAATGACAGTGGTCATAATTATAAACCCTTGTGGAGTCACTAGTTGTTAGTGTGAATTCTAATCGCAAGCGTACGAAAAAATCTCACTTTAGATGTGCATAAAAAACAGCCCTAACATCAAAGATGGCTGTCAATTTCCTTAGATATGCAGTTAGTGATCAGAATAAATGCTAAAAAAATCCAGATCTATGCAGTTAAAGACATTAAACAACAAATAATAAGCAAGAGTTTCTTCATGCATCCAATGAACAAAACAAGAATTTTTAAAGAATTTTTTGTATTATGACACCTAGGAAGGGAACATAGAAAGATGTTACTAGTCCCCCTTAATGGGATGGGTTCTTTTATGTCCTCAGCGCTTCATATCTAAGATCTCTCTCTTGATGGGGCAGAAAACCAAGACAAAATGGAACTCAAAGGGAGTTCACAAGAAAAAAGTAGAAAAATATGACAATGATGGGAGGATCAAAGTCATACCAAAAGTATAGATCAAGAGTGATCTTTAGGCAAAAAAAAATAGGGAATGAATGGAAAATCCCTTATATGTATAACAAAATATTGAGTTAGTCTAGATATTGGTGCATAATTAAAATATTAACCAAATCTAGATCCACCTTTTATGGAATATTTTATTATTTTTGTTGGAGGGAAAAGGAATTTGAATTTGGTCAAATCCCTTAATTTAGAAATAATAAACAAATAAATGATTTATTTATTATTTTAAGAATGTGGTTGAGTAATAATTAAATAAATAGAGATTTATTCAATTATTTATAAAGGATTTAGTCAAATTTAACAAGGAATAATATTTAAATAATGTTTTAAATAATTATTCCTAGAAAATAATAAGATAAATAATGATTTATCTAATTAATTTTCCTGTTTTGGGTTAAATATGACCACGAATATTAATTAAATAGTGGCTTAATTAATTATCCCTTGCGGAAAATCAAACAAATAAGGATTTATTCAATTATTCCTCATGGGCTTTCCTCTTTAGACTAGAAACAACTTAATAAATTATGGCTTATTAAGTTATTTTTCATAGTGAAAGAAATTTTACTATGGTAAAATTGTTATTACATGGTGTACTTTAGTCCATCTAATAATAACAGGTTAGATGACCAAAAATTGGTGTAACAACGAGGTCTAGTGCCTTTGGAAAAGTTGTTTGATCATTATGATGTATCCAAAAAGCAACCGATGGTCCCCACAGAAGTAGGTGTCGAAGATATGAACATTGGTACAACAGATAACCCCAAGATGGTAAAGCTATTGAGATCTTTATCCCCTGAGTTGAAAGGTAAATATAAAACTCTCTTGAGTGAATTTTCTGAGCTTTTTTCTTGGGAGTATTCATATATAAAGGTGTACAACAAAGATATCATCCAACACACCATCTCAATCAAGGTGGATCAAAAGCCTTTTCGCCAGAAGTTGAGAATAATTAATCCCAAGCTGTTGCCATCGATCGAAAAAGAGGTAAATAGACTCTACATGGTTGGTATTATAGTTTCTATTTGATTTTCAGATTAGATGTCTAATCTTGTGCTGGTAAGGAAGAAGACAAGAGAGATTAGTCTTTGTATAGATTTCAGAAATATGAACAAGGTGTCATTAAAGGACAATTATCCTTTGCCAAATATGGACAACATCTTGCAGAGGGTTGTTGGAGCTTCAAGGATGTCACTTCTTGATGGATATTCATGATAGAACCAGATCTTGGTGCATGAAGATGACCAAGAGAAAACAACATTCACCACACAATGGGGTACCTTCATGTGCGCCAAAATTCCATTTAGGCTCAAGAATGTAGGGGATACTTTTCAGCGGGCTATGGAGATCACTTTCTCGAATGAGAAGGATGTATTTCTTGTAGTTTACCTTGATGATATTACTATCTGATGATGAGAAGTTACACCACTTAAGGATAGTATTTCAAAAATGAAGAAATTTTGACATCTCGCTAAATCCTAAGAAAAGTGTATTTGCCATGGAGGAGGGAAAATTACTAGGGAACATTATCTCAAAATATGGCATTCACATTGATCCCACTAGGATCGAAGAAATTCAGTACTTCAATCTAAAGATAAAATTTTTGAGGAGATTCATCCCCATTCTCGCTGAGTACCTTAGAGATATGACAGATATGCTGAAGAAGGACAACGAGTTAATATGGTCAGAACATGCGAAGAATTAATTTAATTCAATCAAATTTTCTTTAACATTTGCTTCCACATTGATCAACCATGATTATACTTTAGATTTCATAATCTTTTCATTCACTTCCAAGCACTCTTTGGTTTTCGTACTAATGCAAAAAAAGGATTCAAATATGGAGCAACCAATTTCCTTTTTCAGCTAGACCATAAGAGATGAAACACTGAGATACAACATAATTGAGAAGTAAGCCTTGGCCTTGGTGAAATCATTGAAGGGCTTTCAAGTATACATCTTACATTCTCACATCATAGCCTATGTTCTAAATTTCATCAGTGAAAGATGTGCTAATGAAAATTGATCCAGAAGGGAGGCGAGGGAAATGGATTACAACCATGCTTGATTATGATTTGGAGATAAATCTGAAAAACTTGATCAAGGGGTGGGGTTTGGAAAATCTGATGGTCGAATCTAATATACATGCGCTAGATATAAATATGATTTATGTACTTTCATAAGAAGAAGTTGATGATTCGATGACACAGATATCTCAAATTTTCATTTCATCACCTTGGTATGCTGATATAGTTTATGTTTTGCAACATTTAAATCCTCCGACAGGTGTGTCTAAAAGCAAAGGTAGATCATTTAAATTAAAAGCTTTGAAGTATTGCATTTTAGACAGTGTTTTTTATTGGAAATACCTAGGAGGTGTCTTGCTGAATTGCCTTATCTAAAGTGAAGCGAAGGAAGTGATGAGTGACTTCCACAAGGGTGATTGTGGCAACCATTTATATTGGAAGACCACATCGAACAAAGCTTTGAGGGCTGGTTTCTATTGGCCCACTCTTTTTGCTGATGTGTAAAATATCATGATGAGATATCATGAATGTCAAATTTTCTAAGGGAAGAGGAAGTTGCTCCCCTTATCTTTGCAACCCATATCAGTCTAGGCACCATTTCAGCAATTGTAATATCCTAAAATGGAAAAGACAAGAATATAGAACATAAACTAGAAAATGCAGTGATACATCAACACATAAAATTAAAGCAGATCATATAGCCATCATATTTGAACATTATAGTAGCAAATGTATACAAGATCTTGAGGAAAAAAGACACTCACACTAGGAAAACAAGCCTCAATAGACCAAGAACATGAAATACGAAGCAAAACTACTGTACAGGAATGCCAACGGTTAAGACAGTGCAGTTTTAGCTGGGGTTTACTGCTGTTGTAAATGAAAACACATAGATCTGTTGTTAGGGTTCTTAGAAAATGTCGAGATTAGATATCTAGGCTTTCTAACACTTTTCCAAGATAACCCAGAAGGGGTTTCCAGAAATACTCAAAATGTAGAATATAAAAAATGTGGCCCTATGGCTAAATAATGTTCTGCAACTAGAAACTGATAGGAGGTGAATGATCTGATGTACAAATGGTTTATATCCCTCCTTTCAACCTTTTTAGATAAAGGGTTGATCCCTTTACTGGAAAATAGGGTCAAGAACTTGGGTACTAGCCTCCCACTGCAAAATAATGCAGTTTTTAGAGGAGACTACATTGTGGGGGAATGATATTGCTTGACATGATGCTAGATGGTGTAATGAAGCTATAAGAACTTCCTCACAAGGTTCCCGAGTGAAGGGCTTCTCCCTCCAGTGGAAAACACGCTCAGAAATTGGGTCTATCAACCCTCCACTGCTGCTACCCTGCAAAACCACACAATCCTAGAAGAGACTACGATGTGAATGAAGGCTAAAGCTTGGCCCAAATCTAGATAGTGGAAATGATGCTCAATATACCTCTCTTGAGTAGGCACTTGAAGTCCCCCGAGGATGAGGGTGGGATTCTCACTCGGAATGCTAAACAACACAACAGACTCCGTTAAACAGTTGAAGCGTGCAAATAGTCATAGAAGACTAATACAATATCAATAATCCAAATCATGTCCTCTATGACTAACATCCTCTTCCTTTTATGCTTGGTGATCTTCCACACCCTGGGTCCCACTCATTAAAGGAACCACTCTCATGCACACACTCCTCCTCTATCACTATGTTGTCCTCCATTATGTTGGAAATACTAAGAGGGGGTGTGAATTAGTATTCCTTTCAATTAGTATTATTAATAATATTTGAGAGCATTAGTTGATCTTCAATTATTATCATTGTTTGTACAATGATAGCAGTAAACAAAAGGAACACAAATTCACATATTTTTTAAGGTGGAAACCCACTATGGGACAAAAACCACCTGAATGCGTTTCTAATAATTCTTTAATATTCAACTCTAGTTAAAAAGAAAGCTCCAACTACCTAGAATCTAGAAAAGCATTCTTCTCAACTCCCACTGGATGGATGCTCCAATGCTCAAGATTCTTTAATAGTCAATTGAACGGATGCCCCAACACCCAATGAGCTAAAACTCACCCTAGAACCACCCTACCACCCTAAATTTTTCACAGGATTGAGCCTGTTGGTGACTTCATGCACCAGCCTAGCACCACCCTACCACCCTATAGAAGAATAAAATAAGAATGGACTCCCATACCAGGGAAAATGGTCCACTTTACAATGATATAGAATAATGTAGAAGAAGAAGACACGGTAAACCATAACCCCAACTATGACACAAATACCTGATGATGATCCTAGACCTCCTGAAACTGCCTCTTCAATTCCTAGGAGATAGAAACTTGTACACATTTTACAATGATGCTTTTATAATGACTCAGTACAATGATACCTTTACAATGATTGTATGCAGTGCTGCCCATGTGAAGACTTCATGTGGTGAACTTCTTCTTGTTGTTCTGCACCTTGATTGCTGCTCTTGTCATGCTACACTTTCTCACTCTTCAGAACATTATATCATGCATTGAGTCTTATATTTATGAATATATAATACCTGCAACAATTCTTCAAGGAAATACCCATGACATGATAATAAAAAAAGTTACCTCATCCTCCAGAGCATATGTCAGTACTAAAAAAAAAAAAAAAACAAATTAGAATATAAATAACCTAATGAAATTAAGAGATGAACATGCATACACAGAATATAATTACCTAAAGCTTACCCTTGTTGCACCTTACTTTGCTTTGCTGCCCTAGAAATTATGGTCCTTTGCAGCCCTTGAAATCACATGATCTAGCTTTTTCTTGCCTTCTAGGATCTCGATATTGAATCGGGTGCACCTATGTTATTTCATATCCCCAATATGTGATTTTTTGTCCTATAGAAGTCGTTTGAGTCTTATTTCAAATGCCATGGGTCTGACCCAATTTGGATTCTTCAAGGAAAATTTATGCCCAATCTGTCACAATGACGTAATTATGGCCTAGTTCAATAAAGCGAACTTATATGACGTGACATGTGTCCCTTTTTCCTCATTCAGCTCTGAAATTGATACACATAACACTATATTTCATGCACTATCTGTCACTTTTTATAGAATTCCAATCTGATACTCAGAGATATATTTATGACTATTTTCCCAAGGTCACCTCTTTGCCATGAAGTTTAGGAGTCTACAAAAATCCTAACTTCCACAGATCATATATCCGAAAATATTACGAAACATGATCTGAAATTTTTACAAGAGCTTCCTACGGATTTTGGCTTCACTTATTAAAAATTTCAGCTTCTGACCCTTCTTAGAAACAAATCTATAGTGAAAATTCCATGATGACTTGTTTCAAGTAGAGAAATTCCTACATGAGGAGGATACGAAGATCACAATTTATATAAATGCTTAGGTTGATAGGGTCTTCAACAAGTGAACATGGGAGGGATTTTAGGAGCTTAAAAATTATTAATTATTGACTGTTCAATGACCACAACCAATTTTTAATGTCATGCCACAACCCCATGGGGTTTTAGCCCACTAACTGGGGTTACTAACTTCAAACATGAATATCTCTCAAACCGTGAAGAATTACGTGGCGTGCCATATATCAACAGAAACATCTCAAAAAGTAGAAACCATCCAAAATATCCTTGAATTAGAATATAGTAATTTGGTAGGTCAAAAATCCCATGCAAGATCGGGGAAGACCCTAGTGCTTCTTAGGTTGACATCAATGACAACCACTGATCAACAATCTCCCCCTTTAGCATTGAAGGAAACACAAGTACTCCCCATGCGATCATGACACCTCTTCCTACAAAATTCTCTCCCCCTTTAACATCAATCGAAAAGGGTAACTCTCCCTGACACAAAACCATCTTGTGGACCTGTACACACTTCCACTCCACCTTTATATTCTGAATAAGGAAAATCTAATGAGAAATTGGGAGAATCCCAAGCTTTTGGCGAAGATATTCAAATTCTTCACAAGGTAAAGGTTTAGTGAAGATATCAACGATTTGTTCTTTTGTAACAACATATTCAAGTTTGATATTATTTTCAACAACTTGTTCTCTAACAAAATGATATTTGATCAAAATGTGTTTTGTTTTTGAATGCATGACAAGATTCTTGGAGATGCTGATGGCACTAGTGTTATCACAGTAGATGGGAATAGGCTCACTGAATTGTACTTGAATATCTTGCAAATTTTGTTTCATCCAAAGGAATTGAGTACAACAAGTTGTCGTTGCAATGCATTCTGCTTCCATTGTAGATAACGAGATTGCAGTTTTATTTTTGTTCAACCATGATATGATACAACCACTTAGATAGAATGCTGCTCCACTAGTACTCATACGATCATCAACACTTCTTGCCCAATATGCATCTGTAAATTCTTGAATAATGAGATTGTTACCTTTGGGTTACCACAAGCCATATTATGTTGTTCCCTTTAGATATCGAAGAATTATTTTGACAGAAATAATATGTGATTCTTTAAGTGCTGCTTGGAATATTGCTACTTGTCCAACTACTTGCATAACATCTAGTCGGGAGGCTGTTACATATATAATACTACTAATCATAGATCTATACAACCTCTGATCCACATTCTTAGATGAGTCTTCTATGCTCAATTTTCAACCTGTTACCATCAGAGTATGGATGGGTTTGCAATATTCCATTTTGAATTTCTTGAGCATTTCCTTGATGTACTTGGCTTGACATATAAATACTCCTTTCTCTTGTTGAGATATTTGAAGCCCTAAGAAGTATGTCATCTCACCAAGTAAAGACATCTCGAACTCACTTTGCATCTTTGTAGTAAAGTTCTGACTTAATCAATCATCATTGCTACCAAATATTATATCATCCACATATATCTCAACGATTGTTAAATTATATTTATCTATTTGTACATAAATATTGCTATCAGCAGTACCTTTCTTGAACCCTTGTTGACGTAGATATCCATCAATATGAGAATACCATACTCTAGGAGCCTGCTTGAGACAATATAAAGCCTTGTTTAACTTGCAAACATAGTCTTATTTTTCTAATAGTAGAAAACCTTTAGGTTATTTGATATAAACTTCTTCTTCTAATTCGACATTCATAAATGCCGACTTAACATTCATTTGGTAGAATTTTCTTCTTGAACATGCATATGTTAGAAAAAATATATATTACAGAGAAATGCAACACATAAAATATGTGGAAAACATAGACACACAAAACACATAAAATGAGAGACACAGATATACGTGGTTCACCTATTTTGGGCTACGTCCACCCCGAACAGCCAGTCCTTCCATTCTATTATCTAGCAAAATGAAGAGACACAAACTACAACAAATCCACTGTAATATCCTTTGTTCTCTCTCACAGTCTCCCTATCCGTTTCTCACTCTAAGAATACACATACTATCCACAACCACAATACAATAACCTCATACAAAATGAGGGGTTTCCTTTTAGGGAAAAAACTCTAAATTAAACATAACTTCTACTGTCAAATCATCTGCCTAATGAACGACCTAGATTGACTAGAAATTATAATACTTTTACAAGGCAATTTTACATATGTTTTTAGCTACGGGGGCAACGCCCCTCCTGCCGCGGGGGGGGGCACGGCTCCATAAAGTCGCAACCGCCCCCTAGACCCCCCAAGCAATGTTTAATTACGGTCAGTGTTGTCACCCCATTAATAACAGGGGTCCAATGCTGTGATACAAAATAAAGAATATAATCAGGCTCCACACCCAACAACCTCCCACCTGGATACTGATTGTAGCAACTACACCGCTGCTTCATTTGTTGGGAAATGACTCCACTTTGGACCTGGGTGTTTCTCATCTTCATCATCATACTTGAAGACCAATTGAAACTAAGCATAATCTCAGTTTATCCCTAGTTACAACTTTTGTTAGCATATCTACAAGATTCTGGCTAGTGTGTATCTTTTCCAGCTTCAACTGTCCATCTTCCAACACTGACCGTATGAGATGGTGCTTGAGTTGTATGTGTTTAGTCCTGGAATGAAATGCTAAGTTCTTTGCAAGATGAATGGCACTTTGGCTATCATTGTATAACGTGCCCATATCATTATTCTTACCCAATTCATCCATAAACCTTTGTAACCAAATAATTTCTTTACTAGCCTCTGTAGTAACAACATACTCTACTTTTGTTGTTGAAAGTGAAACAACACTTTGGATTTTTGAAACCCAACTGAAAATTGTTCCACCTACAGTAAATACATACCCTGTAGTGCTCCTCCTATTATCTCTGTCACCTACCACATCTGCATCAACATATCCCGATAGAGCAATGTTTGAACCACCAAAGCATAATGCTTGATTTGTGGTACCTCTCAAATATCTGAGAATCCATTTCACTGCCATCCAATGTTCTTTTCTTGGATTGTTCATGTGCCTGCTTACAACTCCCATTGCATGTGCAATATCAGACCTTGTGCAGACCATTGCATACATTAAGCTTCAAACTGCTGATGCATATGGAACTTTAGACATATAATCCATTTCTTCTTGGGTCTTGGGGAACATCTCCTTGCTAAGTTTGAAATGGCTAGCAAAAGGTGTACTAATTGGTTTTTCATTCTGCAGATTAAATATTTTCAACACCTTTTGTATGTACTTATTATGAGACAGTGTTAATTTGTGATTTTTCTTGTCTCTAGTTATTCTCATACCAAGGATTTGTTTTGCAGTTCCCAAATCCTTCATTGCAAATGAACTTGCCAATTTTATTTTGAGCACATTTATTTCCTGCATGTTAGACCCTGCAACAAGCATGTCATCTACATAAAATAACAATATAATATAGCTGCCATCATTTTTCTTTTCAGATAAACACAATGATCAGAGTGGCATCTAGTATAATCTTGTTCAGACATAAACCTGTCGAATTTTAGATACCATTTCCTTGGAGCCTGTTTTAAGCCATACAAGCTCTTCTTTAACTTGCACACTAATTTTTCCTTCCCTTTGACCTCATATCCTTCCGGTTGCTGCATATAGATCTCTTCCTCCAAATCTCCATGGAGAAATGTTGTCTTTACATCTGACTGTTCAAGATGAAAATATTCCACTACTACACGACTTAAAATAGTTCTAATTGAAGTCATCTTAACAACAAGAGAAAATATTCCATCAAAACCTATACCTTTCTTCTGTACAAACCCCTTCACCACAAGTCCAGCTTTGTACGTTTGTTTTCCTCCATCTTCTTCCTTTAGCCTGTAAACCCATTTATTCTGCAATGTTGTTTTACCTGCAGGAAACCTCACTAAGTCCCAAGTCTGGTTATGTATTAAGGATTCCATCTCTTCTTCCATGGCTAGCTCCCACTTCTTCTTGGTTTCAACCTGCATTTCTTCTTCATAACATTCGGGTTCACTCGAATCAGTCAACAATAAATAATATAATGAAGAACAGTATCGTTCAGGGGGTCTACTTATCCTGGTAGATCTTATGACACCACTTTCAGGTGTTTGAAGTGCCTGTTGCTGTTGTGGTGATTGTTGTTGTTGTGGTTGTTGATTATTATTATTTTCAAGCACCTTTAATTTTTCTGTGATCTCATCAAGAACTGTGTATTCTTTGTTTTCTTTTTCTTGTTTCTTTTCCTGCAACTGATTCTTATACAATACCTTTTCATTGAATATTACATCTCTGCTCCTAATGATTTTGTGATTTTCATAATCATATAAGTGATAACCAAAATCATTAACACCATATCCAATAAAGGTACATTCCTTTTATTTTTCCTCAACGTTTGTTCTATTTTATTTAATAATATGGACAAAGGCCTCACAACCAAAAGGCTCTAAAAAGGATTAGTTTACCTTTTTACCTGCCCATGCCTCCTCTGGAATACCACCATCCAAGGAACTTGAAGGCCCTCTATTTATTAGATAAACAACAATATCTATAGCATCTGCCCAAAATTGTAAAGGAAATCCTGCATGCAATCTCATACACCTTGCACGCTCCATGATTGTTATGTTCATCCTTTTTGACACACAATTTTCTTGTGGTGTTATTGGAATTATCTTCTCTCTGCAAATTCCATGCTCTAAACAGTACCTATAAAACTCTTTGCTACAATATTCACCTCCATTTTCCGATCTGAGACACTTCAACTTCTTTCCTATCTCAATATCAACCAAAGCTTTCAATTTCTTGAAAGTATCAAATACATCAGATTTATTCTAAATACAATAAATCCAAGTTTTTCTAGTTGCGTCATCAATAAAAGTAACATAATAACAAGAGCCACCAAGAGATGATACCTGAGTAGGTCCCCATACATCTGTATTCATAAGCTCTAATTTTTCTCTCTTCTTTTCTTCCCCAACTCTGAGAAATCTGACTATCTTCTGCTTTCCATTCTCACAAAAATCCAAATCAATATTCTTCAAACCTGACAACAAATTTGTTGAGTGAAGAATATTCATCCCCTTCTCACTCATGTGTCTGAGCCTATGATGCCATAATGTTGCATCTGCTCCTTTGGAAGTTAAATCATTAACAAAGTTAGAAATACCATTGCATAAATACAATGTACCAACATTTTCGCCTTTTTCTATTTCCAGGGCTCCTTTGGTGACCTTCCAAGTTTTATCTGTGAAAGTTGTCACACAACCTTCACTGTCTAATTGCCTTGTTGAAATCATATTTTTCTTCAAATGTGGAACATGCCTTACCTCATTTAATATCCATTGGTTTCCATTCTGTTGTTTTACAAGAAATTTACCCATTCCAACAATTTTACAGGGTTTATCATCACCCAAACGAACTTTTCCAAAATATCCTTGAACATAGTCATGAAAATATTTCTTATCAAGTGTGGCATAGAATGAGGCCCTCGAATCTACCACCTAGGAATCAGTAACATTTTCTAAAGAAAGAATCAAAGCATCGTGTAACACATCACCTGTCACATTTTCTTCATGATTTTTTTCTTGATGTGCATCTCCTTATTTTCCCTTCTGAGATCTACAGTCTTTCTTCAAGTGTCCTTTCTTTCCACATTTCCAACACATTATCCCTGATCTAGACTTGGATCTGCCTTTCCTTAATTTCCTGCAATATCCTGAGCTCTTTCCTCTTTCCATTTCCCCCCCCTAGACTCTGCACTCAAATCATTACACGATGTCTCACCGAAGCTTTTCCATCGCATTTCCTCACTAAGGATAGCACCAACAACATCATCAAACTTTAAAGTACAAGATCCAGAAACAGAGTTACTAATGGCCATAACTAAACCATTCCAACTTTATGGAAATGAGCAAAGAAATAACAGAGCTCTAACATCATCATCAAATTTTACCCCTACAGAACTTAACTAACTGGTAGCTGTATTAAAATCATTTAAATGGTCTGCAACAGATCCACCTTCTGACATCTTCATATTAAATAAATTTTTCATAAGAAATACCTTGTTTGAGGCCGAGGGTTTTTCATATAGTTTCACCAATGCTTTGATCAAAGCCTCTATTGTTGTTTCCTTCAAAATATTGAAGGCTATTGATACCATGAGGCACAACCGTACTATTCCAAGTGCCTTTCTATCGAGAATCTCCCATTTCGCAATTTTCATAGTCGTTGGCTTCTTTGTTTTTACACTCAATGGTAGGTACAGATCTTTCTGATAGAGATAATATTCCATCTACATATTCCATAGCGGGAAGTTTTGTCTGTTAAATTTCTCGACCCTAAACTTACCATCTTCCACCATTGCTCCCACTCGAATGAGAAACCCTTCTTTCCTACGAGTTTATCAACCAAATAGACCTTCGGCTCTGATACCAGTTGTTACAAAAATTATATATTACAGAGCAATGCAACACATAAAATATGCAGAAAAAACAAGCAAACAAAACACATAAAACTAGAGAGACACATATATACGTGGTTCACCCATTTTGGGCTACGTCCACCCCGAACAGCCAGTCCTTCCTTTCTATTATCTAGAAAAATGAAGAGACACAACCTATAGTAGATCCGTTGTAATATCCTATGTTCTCTCTCACAGTATCCCTATTTATTTCTCGCTCTGAGAATACACATACTATCCATAACCGCAATACAATACCCTCATACAAAACGAGGGGTTGCTTTCTAGGGAAAAAAACCATAAATTAAACATAACTTCTATCGTCATATCATTTGCCTAATGAATAGCCCAGATTGACTAGAAATTATAATACTTTTACAAGGCAATTTTACATCTATTTTTAGCTTTGGGGGTGCTACTCTTGAAACCCCCCCCCCCCAGGAAGCGTTTAATTATGGGCGGCGTTGCCACCACGTTAATAACAGGGGTCCAAAGTTGTGATACAAAATAAAGAATATAATCAGGCTCCACATCCAACAGCATAGGCGAGAAACATTCAGATGGCTTCCATTCTGGAAACTGGTGCAAATGTTTCATCAAAATCAATTCCTTCCATTTGTGCACAACCTTTGCAAACCAATCTTGATTTGTTTCTGGTAACCTGCCCATCTTCAATTTGTTCCTGAACACCCATTTAGTCCCAATGAAATTTTTATCCTTTGGTCGTGGAACTAATTCCCAGGTGTTATTCTTCTTGATTTGATCCAATTCTTCATTCATAGCTGCTACCCAATGTTCATTTTGGCTGGCTTCCTAAAAAATACTAGGCTTAAAGGTTGCTAGAAAAGCAATGTGAGCTTGTTGTGATGAGCGAAGTTGTCAACCTTCATTTATGTCACCAGTGATTTGATTTGATGGATCATTTCTTTTGTTCTCTTTGAAGGAGCTTCTTGTTGTTGTTCCGATATATCTTGATGATCATTATTTACTTCTTCCTAGTTGTAGTTGCTTCTTGTTCTATAATTTTCTCTGTGCCTTTTTCAGCCTCTATCTCAAGTTTCAAAGATTCTATATCCTCATCATTATTCATTAGAACACCATCTTCATCAAATGTAACATTTATGCTCTCCACTATGATTTTTCGTCTTATATTATAACATTTATAGGCCTTTATTTTGCGTGAGTAACCAAAAAAGATACCTTCATCAACACACGATTCAAACTTACCCAACTTTTGATTTTCTCTTTTGATATAACATTTTCTTCCTAAGATTCTGAAATATTTTACATTAGCTAGTTTTCCTTTCCATAATTCATATGGGGTCTTGTTGCAATTATTTTTGAGAAGGCTTCGGTTGATAATGAATATTGTTGTATCAATTGCTTGAACCCAGAATTTTCACCCAATTTTGAGTCCTTCAACATTGTTCTACCCATTTCCTATACTGTTCTAGTCTTTCTTTCAGCAACTCCATTTTGCTGAGGTGTTCGTGCTGTTGAAAATTTTCTTTTTATTCCATTTTCGTCACAGTATTGCTGAAATAATCTGGAAGTGAATTCTCCGTCGTTATCTGATCTTAGACACTTTATTTTTAAATCAGTTTCATTTTCGACCAACTCCTTGTAGATATTAAAACACTCAAATGCTTCATATTTTTTATTTAGGAAACTGATGGTTGTCATCCTAGTATATTCATATATCATTAACATGAAATATAATTCTCCATCTAAGCCTTTTGTTCTCACAGGACCACATAGATCAATATGTATCAATTCCAATGGATGTGATGCAAAGTGTTCTTTTTTTTTTTAAATTCGACTTTTTTCTTCTTGTCGTGCTGATAGGCCTCACATAGTGTGTTGGAAGGTTTTGAGATTTTCGGCATTTCTCATACTACTTCCTTTTTGGTTATCTTGACAAGATTTTCAAAGTTTATGTGACCCATTCGTTTGTGCCATAACTAGATTTCATCTTCTTTAGCTAGTAGACATGATTTAATTGCTTCATCCATAACATATATGTCGTTTGGAGCTCGAATTGTTGTAGCCACAATTTTACCATACCTGCAATTCCTGATTTCACATTTTGTAGAGTTGAATAGCATTGTGTGTCCTTGATCACACATTTGTCCAACACTAAGAAGATTGTGATTCATGTTTTTAACAAATAGAACATTCTAGGCTAGAAAATATTTTCTTCTGAGAGTGACGGTACCTGATCCTATAACATCTGAAGATCCGTCATTTCCAAAGGATACGGTTCCATAATTCTTCTCTTTTAGAGATACAAATTTATTTCTATATCCAGTCATATGCGTTGCACAACCGCTATCAAAATACCACACATCTTTGTTGTTTTGAGCCTTGAGAGCGAGAGCACAATTATCAGTCTTATTCTTCTTCCATGTTCGTTCATTCTGTGGCTTTGAAGATTCTTCTGGAGGATTTTCAAGTATGCAGTCTCTGGCTATGTGTCCAAAGTTTCAACATTTGTAACATTCCATATTATTTCATAAATGTTTAAATATATTGATGTTTCGTTGAGCCATGGGAGGTTCATATTTGACAAATCTCCTGGAATTGTATTGGTTCCTAGGGTATGTGCGAGATTCTATAGCTTTATGACCAAATTTTCCACATGAATAACAATAGCCATGAAAAATATGTTGGTACCTGGATGGAAATATTCGTCAAGGAATTGTCTTCCAAGGTTGTTCTTGCAAATCTTGTCCAATGAATTCTACATGCATGTCAGATCTCATAGGTTCATTGTATTTTGTTGTAGAAGATTCAAATTCTTCTTCTTTGTAACCAAGGCCAGTTCTATCATTGTAAGATCGTTGATTTTTGATGAGTTCTTCCAATTCCCTTGAGCTATAGGCATATTTTTGGACAATTTTTCCCTTCTTCACTTCCTTACGTAGCAAGACTACTTTGGCTTCTAATGCTTCCCTTTCTTTGCTTGATTTCTTCCAACTTCTTTTGAAGTGGCTCTTCAATACATTTGTGTTCTTCAACTTCCATTTTGAGTTGCTCAAATTTTTCTCTATAGATTTGAAGCTTTTCTTCTTTGACATTTGTGTCACCTGCATATATATTCTCAAGCTGTTCCATACATTTTTGGTAGTTCTACAACCTAAAACCTTATGATAAGCATATTTAGTAAGTTCACTGATAATAATATTCTTTTCTTTTGCATCATTTACCAAATTCTTCTTACCTTGTCCATCCGCAGTTGGTGTAAAGCCATTTTGAAGAGTGTCCCATACTTCGTAACCTTGCGCTAAGAGATAGAACTCCATTCTTCCTTTCCAGAGTGCATAATTATTTTCATTGAAGGCTAGGTTGATATGGGTTCAAGAGTAGCCAGCACAGCCATGCCTCCTGCTTTCCTGTGTCATAGATTTGCAAGTGGCTCACCAACCCCTTTCTTATTAGCTTCACCCATCCATCCAACTATGGATGTCTCCTATCATGCTCCAAATTGGTATCCACCTCATCAAGAATACCATCCTCCCAAATCTGATGACTATCTTTGCACTCCATGATATGTTGAAGTGCAACCTCCTAGAGATATCTACATAAAGACCACTCATCAATGACCAAGTTGAACCCATAATGTTCCAAATATTTTGTAGGAAAAAGCTTCTCATTGAGCTGTGAAGTGCTCATCAAGAAGGATATATCATAATAATGGGATATGTTATCCATCATAAGATGTCTCTCATCAACCATCTGCTTATCCAATGCTACACAAGTAGAATGGTCATCAAAATGCTCCAATAATAGTTGGGCCCCCAACTCATCACTGCTGCTCAGTGACAGCGCTGCTGATCTCCATGACGGTGCATTTATTGTCTCATGATGATGCAAAATGTTGAACACATAGTTATGCATTGGATTGATTAGGATTATGCTCATCCTATCCTCCAAAACTCTACACTCCAACCCAAAGTGTTGTGTGTAGCTCAAAAATGAGAAACCAGGATGGATATACATCTCCTCCTTGAACCAGTCAAGGTTCCTCTATACAGTGATAGTCTGTTGCTTCAAATCAGTAATGTGCTTTAACCCTTGGTCATGAAATTTCCCTAATGGAACATCCCCACAACTCTCCATCAGATGTGATGAAATAATATGGGGTGGAAATGTTTGCATACCTTGGATAAGTTGATCCTTGGGAACATCTTGTACAACTACAAGGGTTCCTCCTATCGGTGTGATGACTCCTCCAACTGCTAGTGATGGTGATGGATTCTCCTCTACTGCTACACCAACATTACTATATGTCTCCTCTTCCTCATGCATCTCCTAAATAATGCATGGGACTCTCAATGTCAAGAGATCAAGACCATCTTGCAAATATGCAAGTGTTCCTTCTCCTGATGCAAGTACTCTTGTAGCTGAAGGTGGTGGAAGTTGCTCCTCTTCCGGAGTGATAATGCTAACATCCCCCCTTGGCTCCTCATGTGATTTCCCATCAATGCCAGGAAATGTCTCAATAGGAATTACCTTCAGTTTCTTCTTATCAAACTTCTTGATTAGATTTTGAGTAAAATATGCATAAGAAATCACTCTTACATGTTTCAAATGGTTGAAACACCAAACATTTGCTTCACCGTCAAGGTGCAGTGCTGCAATCTCAACAACTTCTCTTTCTGCTACTGGATGTAGAAGGAATAATGCATCTAACTTATTCATCAAAGCCCTTGTTTTTCTTGTGGGTGACCCACTAAAAGTAGACAATAGAAATATATTATGTCTTTTTCTTCTACTGTTGCTCCAAGGTCTCTGTTCTTATTTTATTTGAATGAATTGCTAGAGAGTTAGATTCTACTTGAAAGCCCTTGATTGAGATTTGTACTATACGAGATAATCACCTAGAGTCTCATGATCTAAGTTTCCTCCATCTCCATGCCTTTCACCTTCCCCTTAAAAGAAAGTGGACATAGTAGATTGCTTTGGAGCTCTATGCAATACCGGTTTCTTCTGCTGCTGATAGGAAGTGCTTGGACCTTCCTCACCTTGAAACCTTCTTGAGGTCTCATTGCATCTCTCCCCTCTCATTTGTTTGACCTCCTTGGAGAGGTCCTTCGTAGATCTAAAAATAAATGAGGAAAAAATAATTTTCTCCATCATTATGGATCTCTTCTTCTTGTTTCATAAGATGTATTTCCCATAAGCTGAGCCAGAGATCATGATCTGATACCACTGTAATATCCAAAAATGGAAAATACAGGAATATAGAACATAAACTAGAAAATGCAGTGATAATTCAACACATAAAATGAAAGCAGACCATATAGCCATCATATTTAAACATTATAGCAGCA
This sequence comes from Pinus albicaulis, assembly GCA_034641835.2. Classification (NCBI taxonomy): domain Eukaryota; kingdom Viridiplantae; phylum Streptophyta; class Pinopsida; order Pinales; family Pinaceae; genus Pinus; species Pinus albicaulis. The sequence goes on along the minus strand of CM076580.1, from coordinate 995,172,022 downwards.
AATGTATACAATATATTGAGGAAAAAAAGCACTCAATCTAGGAAAACAAGCCTCAATAGACCAAGTACATGAAATATGAAGCACAACTACTATACAGGAATGGCATAGGTTAACACAACATAGTTTTAGCTAGGGTTTACTACTGCTATAAATGAAAACACATTGATCTACTGATGGGGTGCTTAGAAAATGTCGGGATCAGAGATCTAGGCTTTCTAGCACTTTTCCAAGATAACCGAGAAGGGGTTTCTAGAAATACTCAAAATGCAGAATATACAAAATTTGGCCCTAGGGCTTAATAATGTTCTGTGACTGGAAAATGATAGGAGGTGGTTGATATGATGTATAAATGTCTGATATCCCTCCTTTCAACCTTTCTAGATAAAGGGTTGATCCCTTTACTAGAAAATAGGGTCAAGAACTTGGGTACTTGACCTCCCACTGCAACTCCACTAAAAAATAATGCACATTCTGGAGGAGACTGCATTATGGGTGAATGTTATTTCTTGGCTTGATGCCAGATGGTGGAATGAAACTCTAAGAACTTCCTCACAATCTTCCCTGATGAAGTGCTTCTCCCTCCACTGGAAAAAAAGCTCAGAAATTGGGTCTATGAACCCTCCATTATTGCTATCGTGCAAAACCACACAATCCTGGAAGAGACTGTGCTTTGAATGAAGGCTGAAGCTTGGCCCGAATCCAAATAGTGGAAATTATGCTCAATATACCTCTCCTGAGTAGGCACTCGAAGTCCCCCAAGGATAAGGGTGGGATTCCCGCTCGGAAACACCCTTGTGCTAAACAGCACAGAAGACTTTGCTAAACAGCTGAAGCATGAAAATAGTCATACAAGGCCAATACAATATCAATAATCCAAATCATGTCCTATATGGCTTCCATCCTCTTCTTTTTATTCTTGGTGAGCTTCCTCACCTTGGGTCCCACGCATTAAAGGAGCTACTCTCATGCATGCACTTCTCCTCTATCACTGCGTTGTCCTCCATTAATGCTCTACTCCCTCCATGACAGTGTTGTTGATCTGGTCAACTTTGACCCTGTCCACATGTCGTAGACCCCGTTCACACCTAAGGGTGCTTTATTCAACTAACACAATGATCCACATTCACATGAGAAGTGATTTTTATTCCTACTAAAGAGATTTATGGGTCTCTCTACCCACTTATTCACATGTCATTTAATCAAAGGAAAAAAATAATATTCCAACTAGATGAAAGCTAATTAGGAATATTACAGAAATGGGGTCTCAATTTCATAATTGAGATCAATCCTTCATCATCCGCCCAGCACAAGTGGATTTTTATGGCTACAGATTATTTTACAAGGTGGATTGAGGCAATCCCAACCAGGCAAGAAACTGATTTGGTTATCATTCAATTTTTGGAATCTAATATTTTGTCAAGATTTGGTTGTCCACAAAATATGATCATGGATAATGCAGCTACATTTAAGTCCAAAAATATGGTGGAATTTTGTGAGAAGTACAATATTACATTGGGTCATTCAATTGCACACTACCCACAAGGTAATGGTTTGGTTGAATCTTCGAATAAGTCCTTGGCCAATATTATCAAGAAGATGTTGGAGGCAAATAAGAAAATTTGGCATAAGAAACTCATCCATGACTTGTGGGAAGACAGAGTAAGTAATAAGAAGTCCATAGGCATGTCGCCTTTTAAGTTAGCGTATGGAGTTGATACATTATTTCCTACTTCTCTTATCGTTCTAGTCATGAATATATTGCAGGAAATTGGAAGCGAACGAAATGATGTTCAGCGGTGGATAAATACCAAATGATCCATTTGCAACAAACCAAGGAGGAAGTGTTTCAAAACACTTCTAAGCTTCAAGAAAGTGTATGACCACAAAACATAGGTAGATGACTTCAGCATTGGTGATGTGGTCCTTCGTTGGGATGCTCAAAATGAAGATAAAGGAAAGCTCAGTAAGTTCAAGAAATTATGGAAGGGACCGTACAAGATTTCAGCTTCAAGGGGAAAGCATGCTTACTTATTGGAGGAAATGAATGCGCAAGAATGCATAGGAGGACCATTCAATGGTAGGCTTCTCAAGCACTACTTGTTTTGATCTAATTTTTGAAGTTTCTCAACACCCTTGTATATATAATTTTACTTTTTATACTGAAGTGTGAAGGAGTTAATCATCAAAGCTTGGGGCCCGAAGTGAAGGCCATAAGGTTTCCATGATTGGCTACTGATTTCTAAGTAGAGTAAGTTTTTGTTTCAGTTAGAGTCAGTTCAGTTTGTCTGTCGGTTTTCAATTTTGAGTTTGGTATTTTGATTTTTGACTCCATGCCCAATGGATAAGGCTACTTGGTCTACGGTGTTCTTGACACCTCCAAGGCGATGCCATCCCCAATTGGAGCCGATGTTAGTGTCAGTCAATTTTTCCTGTCTCCAGTGATCAAATGTGCTCTTACAAAGTTTTTGTTAGGGTGTAAAGTAAATTCTTTATGGTTTCAATAAGTGTTCAAATAAAAATCTGGTCACTGGCTAGTGTGTCTAGGTCTATTACTGCTCCTTTCAAAAATTTCATGTGTTGGTCATTTCCATATTTCAGTTGGATGAGTCATCATTTCAAATTCACCATTTTCATCTCAGTCATATCATCATGGTCCTCATTCAGCTCAGTGTCACCATTAGGTTATTAGGGTCTAAGTCATCAAAATCTGTCATTTCATAAATAAATCCGGCAAATGAAGGAGTAGTAATAGGGAAATTGTTGATAAAGTTTTGTTTCAAGCATAAATTTATTTCAAAGTATGATGTGATATGTTCTAATATTCCAAAGCCGCAAAGTTTTCAAGACAAAATTAAAAAGCACATGGTGGGCCACCACACCACTATGAAGAATTTGACTTCCACAAGCTATAAAAGACCATAAAAACCATTTATCTCACTCATTTTATTGGCTTAGAGCACTCACTCACCATAAAATACTATCTCAGTACATTCAACACCAAAGGACACTCTAAAGAAGTGATTGGCACCTTCTCCAAGCAGCTACACTGCGTTTTCAGGCAGCCGCGCTGCGTTTTTTCCTCTTAACAATTGTTTACAAGGGTTCTTAGGGGAAACTCAAGGTTTCATAAGCAGTCTAAAAGTAATTTTAAGCCTTGGACATCTCCTATTAGCGTTTGTTTCCTTGTTTTTATGGTGAAAATCCTCTTGTAGCCCCCACACCGTGCTTTTGGTGGGTGAGCTTATTTTTCCCAATTGCAAGAAAGAACACCTATCCTATACACATTATACCCTTAATCACACTCAAAAACACATCCCACAGCCCTCACACCCCTTCACCCTTATTTCCCAAACACCTACATCCAAACCTAGTTCCCATGCTGCGTTTTTGGCAGTTTTTAGGGCTAGGATTGTGTATAATTTCCCTAAACTAATCCCTTCACTCTTTTCATCACTTTACACTTCCTACCCTCATATCTCCTCCCTAATCCCTTCAACCCATCCTCTTAATCACTTCCCCTATTTTAACCACTAGGGTTTTGCCTTGCAAATTGTCAACATGGAGGGAGAAAGGAAATCTTACAACAAAGGAGGTCAAATATCAAGGTTTGAGCCACTCAACACTCATGAGTTGATGTCTTCTTCACTGGCCAAGAAAATTTTTCAAAATGTAGGATGTTTAGGGTTTTGTGAGAAAATTCAGCAAGTGAAATATCATGCCAAGTTAACAAGTCGGTTTCCCACTAACATTAGGAGGGATAAGATCACAATTTCAGGGGTGAGCTTCACAATTTCAACTGTGGCCATAGTTACAACGAAATGGATACCAAAAAATGGATAAAAATGGTTTAAGAACTTAGATTTTGATGTGCAAAATTACAAAGCCTTCATCAAAGGTCACTACAAATATGACATTACGAAATTTTTTCCTTTTGGACAGCTGCTTGATAATTTTTCTCCATTGATGAGGGACATTACAAAATATTTTACACGTGAGGGAAGATTCTCTATATTGCTAATGTACTTCATAGGGGTAAAACCTCGAAACTTATCCTACTACCTCTACAAATGGAAGAGAAGGTGCAACATAGAGAGAGTGATCATCAATCCAGCCTTTTTCACCATCTTGCATAGATGAACATCACTTAGGAGAAATTCATTCAGTACAATGTCTTCTTTCCCCCTGCTAGTCAGCCTAATATCCAAGGTACACCATCAGCAACACCATAAGCACCATCCAAGCAAAGGGAGATTGGCTCATCTAGCATAATTTCAATCAAGAGGACACCTAGGGCTGAGGTGACTTAAAAATATGAAAGAGGTTGGAGGCTTTTGTTTTCTCCAAACATTGTGGAGGGGGCCAAGCCTACATTAGCAGAATAGAGATGTGAAAAATTACAAAGCCTTTGTCAAAGGTCACTACAAAGATGCCATTAAGAAAATTTTTCTTTTAGGATAGCTGCTTGATAATTTTTCTCCATTGATGAGGGCCATTATGAAATATTTTCCATGTGAAGACAGATTTTTAGATTGTACAAATATCATGTCAAATTGCTAATTCTCTTCACAAGGGTAAAACCTCTCAACTTATCCTACTACCTCTAAAAGGGCTTGGCTGAAATGGTAAAGAAGGTGCATCATAGAGAGAGTGATCATCAAGCTAGCCTTTTTCACCATGCCCTCATCAAAATCATTGTCTTGCACCAACTTGCACAAATGAACATCACTTGGGAGACATGCATTGAATCCAATGTCTTTTTTCCCCCTGCTAGTCAGCCTATTAGCCAAAGTACACCGTCAACAACACCATCAACACCATCCAAGCAAAGGGAGATTGGCCCATCTAGCAGAATTTCAGTCATGAGGACACCTAGGGCTGAGGTGACTCAAACATATCAAAGAGGTAGCAGGCTTGTGTTTTCTCCAAAAAATTTGGAAGGGGCCAAGCCTACATCAACAGAACAGAGATCACCATCACAACATGAGGCACATTTGCAAGATGAGGAGCCATTCCATATTAACACTCACATGGCAGACTTGGAGGTGGATGAAGAGAATAGAACGACAAAGAAGGTCATCATGGATAAAGATGTTGAGATTAGAGAACTCAAGGACAACTTTTCCAAGGCCAATTTCTTGACTTCATTCCTAGAGCAGGAGAATATGCAATTGAAGGTAAACCAACTACTCTTGAATAGGCATAAAGTTGATATTAGCAAGGAAGATGTAAAGGGAAAATCCATTAGGGGAATTTTTAGGTCTAAAATGGACCTCCTAAGGAAATTATAAAATAATAGTGGAAAAAATAAAACAATATTAGATTACATCATCAAATTTTAGAGCAAAAAAAAAAAAGAAAAAACTAATTTTTCAACTTGTATTTTCAACTTATCTCCCTATGGGTTTACTAAAATTTTGAGCGAGAACACTCATTAGATGAAGAATTTGATTCCTCATCCAAGAAGTACCCATGCTGCATACTTTCGATGGACCATACTACACGAAAAATGAGAAATACATGAAAAACGTGATTGTAATCACATTTTTTCATGTATTTCTCAATTTTCGTATAGTAGGGTCCATCAAAGGTATGCAACATGGGTACTCCTTGGATGAGGAATTCAATTTTGCATCCAATGAGTACTCCTGCTCGAAATTTGAGTAAAACATTAGGGAGATATGTTGAAAAAGTAGTTTTATTATTTTATTATTTTTTAATCTTTTTACTTTTTTACCCCAAAAAAGGTTAATCATCCTCCATGGTTGACATCATCATCTTGAATCCTATTGTTTCTTATAAAGTTTATTTTTGTTGTACATTTTTCTTAGGAGGCCCATTTTAGACCTCAAAAGTTCTCTAATATAGTAGTTGACATAGATGATTCAGATGAGCATGAAGAGAAGGTGAGAAGGAAGAGTCCAAGAACTAGAGGCCTAAAAAGGGCACTTCAACAAAAAAGAGAGGAATCTCCACCAAGGACCCAAATGAAATTGAATGAGCTCATACTTGTAGAAATTGAGCAGGACAATGAATATTGGCTTGATAGAGTCAATGGTAATTTGTAAAAAATCCCGAAGAGGGAAAATAAGAACAATAACATTCAGAGACACATGGCCATGTACTATTACACAAGAAATCATGTGGCTTAGGAAAAAATCAAGCAATTGGAGGCAAAACTCAAGGAAACCCTAATGAAGGAAGAAGAGAAGGGTAAGTTGGATTTACTTGTTGATGCTTCCATCATAGCATAGAATCCATATCAGGGCTTCAAGGAGCAAGTATGGAGCATTTTTGCGCATTTTGAAGAAATTTTGGAAATTTTTGAAGATTTTTTACTTTTTGGCAATATCTGCACAATCCCTAGGCCAAAAACGCAGTGTTCCTCATGCTGCGCTTTTTCTTGGGGCCTCCAAATGCTAAATTTCTTGCATATCTTGGTTTCTAATGGCCTCTACATCAAGTTTAGCCCCTGGGACAACAATGTCAGCACTTTTTGGTGGGTCAAAATGTCAAAAAACCACTCAAAAACACCTTTATGCCCTGTTTTTCAAAAGTTCGCTGCATTTTTGGAGTACTTGTGGGAGAATGGATTTTTGGAGGGCTAGGAATAGTATTTTTCAGTTCTTGAGGATTCTATCATGTAGCAGACTGGAAGATATTTCTCCATCATCTTTCAGATCAGAATTTGTACCTTGGGAAGGCATCCAAAAGCCTCTTGCACCAAATTCATTGTGTTTTCTCCTAGAATACTGCGTTTTGTTGATATTTCGCTAGGTTTTTTCCTCGAAGCTAATTTTCTCCAGTTGATCAGTCAAACTCAGCTCCGCCTAATGTAATTTGTCATTTTTTTTGTTTTGATGATGGAATCATGTGTAATTATGCTGGTTAGAGTAAAAATGAGGTGGATACATGCTTGTAAATGTCTTTTATGGTCAAATGTATCAGTTTCTCTATCTTGAGGAGAGTTTTGTTAACCTCCCTAGTATTTAGGTTTTGGGTGAGGGAATTAAGTGAACTGCTCCTCCACTCTAGGATTCGACCCCTGAGAGAGGGGAATTTTTTTCGTCTATATGTATGCATTTCTTAGTCATTTTGATGGTTGGACATCAAACCATGAGATTATTGTAGCTTGTATTTTAGCTTTATTCTAGAAATCAAAGGACCAGTTGTAGCTATTATCTAGGAATTCATATGCAGTGAGTTTTTGATGTTGTATATTCTCTGTTATAGTTTCATTTAAATGATATAAATGTTTCCTTTCCATGCCTTTCTTTCCTCGGTGATTTTCCTAAAATTTTGATAAGGAGAATCCTTCATAAAGCTCTGTTTTGTTTTGGAATATCATTTTATGTTTTCTTCCTTCTATTTTAATGAATTCATGACACATTCTCATTAAGATCCTCTTTCATTTCAAACCCTACACTACACGACAAAACCCTAAGCCCATCACTAAAGCATTTCTATCTTTATCCTTCATATATTTGGAACTAAAACCCTTTGGTAATTTGACCTAGCTACCTAGTTTTGATCCCTGATCCAGTAGAAAAACCATCAATTTTTCAAAACCCTAAAGCTGACCTAACTAGCCTAAAATCCACTCTTCATCAATTCAAACCCTTTGGTTGTGATTTCATAGAGAGAGCCCTCTCTGGTTTGGTAGGGATAGCTACCAAACTGAAAGCTTGGTTTGAGGTTACCTTCGTCAATATCCTTTCTCATCCTTGAGACATTGTGGAGGCTAACATAGAGCATCCAACAATTTCCACAACTCCTTCTGAATCAGGGGCTCAAGTATCAGATGCACATTCCACAACTTTTGTTGGAAAGGAATGGTCCCTTCCTTGATTTGAATAACATGTTGGATAATTCATGTGTCATAATTTTTGAGGTCATCATATTTCCATGTGAACACATCTCAATACTTCTTGAATAAGTGGATGAATTCTTGTCACTCTTGTGGTGCACGGAAAGTACCGAGATTCACAAATTTTAGATCTTTCTCTATTTCAAGATTAATTTTTCCATGCAACAATGTAGAATTGTGGGTTTTAGCATTGGATGGCCCTCTAAAGGGATTCTACAAGTCATACAACTTTTCCAATGATACTATGCCCTTTGGCATGGGGTTATCCTTGTTCACACAAGTTGCATCTTGCAACATTTTTTTGTGCTTTTCTTAATCAAAATATGCATATTTGAATACATAAGCATTCACCATGAAATGTAGTATCTTCTAGTCATCATTAAAAACATGTAAATTAGTAATATTATCAAGGTCAAACGGCTTATAAATAATTTCAATATAAAAGCCATCCCTAAGCGGTGACAACTTAAGAACAACATTTTCTAATGCATCCGCAATTATGTTACGAATTCTAGAAGTAGATATAATATTGAAATCTTGGAAATGAGAAATTAAACATGATACCTCTTGTTGATAACTTTTCAAAATAGTTGACATAAAATGTATGATGTTGCGTACTTATCGCGCGAGATTTCTGAGTCACCTATTGCTTTAAGGACTACAACATTGAGGTCAATGGCCTTTTGTAAGCCCAGAATGAGTGCTTCATATTCAACAGTGCTATTAGTGCAATCAAATTCCAAGGAGCTTAAGATCAAGTGTTTTCTCTATAGCGGGTCTACTAAAGCACAACCATATCTAGACCCCTCCTATGTCTTTGAACCATCAAAATACAAAATCCAAAAATCATATGTATAAGAGATAACCCCTACATTAGTACTACTACTACTACTATCTATTTTACAAAGGTCATTTGGGCCAGTTGGACTAGGAAGAAGTTCCAATTGTGTATATGGTGGGACCGAGGAAGGTTGAGCAAGGTAGCACCCTATGTCAGTATCCAAGAAGAAATTTCCAAATATTAGATCTGTGAAATAAACCAATTCATTATTTCCATCAAAGGGTGTGACAGTGTGTTTCATGTAAGGCTCTGAGTTCACTCAGATTTGATTGTTTCTTCCCTTTGTACAAAAGCCATAGATGTGACCAGTCGGTAGAAAAATTTATTATTCCTAATTAGCTAACTGCTAATTAGAATGTTAATTTTTGTTAAGTTTTTGGTGGAAAATATGTGGGCTTGGTGTTGGCTAGAGGGGTTCTGACCCAGGTTCGAAGGTTAAGGTTTGCCAACAAACCCCTATACTACTGGCCCTTTCGGTAGTGACTTGCTTGCGCAAGCCAAAGTCTCACCCGAAGCAGTATGGGAGGGTGTTGGAAATAGGTTTTTTCACCCTGAGAGAGAGAGTAGGTAAGTCAAGCAAACCCACGTTCGCAACCTATCAGGTTCACACAAGACAGGTCTATTCGTAGTTTTGTTAACAACACAATCCGCAGTTCAACATAATAGAGCTATTACCATGCACAAATCTAGTCAATACCTTTGCATCCATGTGTGTATCAATAATTATCAACAAACAATATCATAACGCATCAATAACAGATTACAGATACACTTCCTACCATAACACAGACATATTTGCAGCATAAACAAATAATAAAACTGTATTCCAACAGATTCCAAAGGTCTGCATCAATAGTAACACATCAGATCAGATAACACTGAGATATCTTAACTATGTCTGCATATATTAACATCCAAAAACCCAGTTGCAATCCATCAGATCCTGCACACACAGCCAGCAGGGTCCGCACACAGCAGGATTGAGGATCTTCGTGCACACATCCAGCAGGAGTCCTTACCCAAACACCCCAAAAAAAATCTAACAATTCACACTTAGCATCAAATTTAATTATTTCCTACCTTAAGACTCAAAATGTTCATCTATTTATAATGACTTAGCCTACGCTTTCCTATGGTCTGAAAACCATGGTTTGCGGACTCTAGGACTAGCCATTACCAATTACAATGCATTCGGGGCTTTGACCCACCTCAAAAACCCTGCATTAGGCTAATTAATACAAAAAATGTACAAAATGGTACAAAATTTGCATCTTTAGGGGACCCTATTCCAACAGTCCCTCAACACAATCTTGTGACTCGTCCCGAGTTACTGTGGTCGCGGGTTCTCCATCTTGGCATGTAGCTACTTGATTGCATCCACCAGCAGGGGCAACACTCCTTCACTTTGCGCAGTGATGTTCTAGGCTATCTCCACCAATTTCTGTGAAGTAGGGTCTTCCGTAGTAGTGGTGACACTCTCCAGAGTTTGGTTTAGCTACTTTACGGCAACGTCAACCTCCTAGGACAACTTGAGGGTCTCATCCGCCCAGGGTTTGAGGTGATCGCTCAGAATCTGCTTGAAAATGAAGTGCGCAGCAGTATCCACAGTGCAATCCTTCATGGCTTGTGCTTCGGCCCACCTAGTTACATAATCAGTGGCATTTATAATGTAATACACACCTATCATCTTTCTTGGTGGGTTGATAGGTCCCACAAAATTGATGGTCCATTTGTCAAATGCTTGCAGGGTCATTTGCGGTTGAAGGGGAATTTCATCTCTGTGCGACGGCCTTCCTGTTTGTTGGCACGTATCACAGGCTTTGCAATAGTCGTGAGAGTCACTATGCAGGGTAGGCCACCATAGCCCAGCTCGCAAGATATTTTTCACTATTTCCTTTCCTGCGTAGTGACCTCCTACTACACCCTCGTGAGCCTCTACCAAGATAGCGTGCCTTTCATGCTCCAAAACGTATCTTTGCAGAACTTCATCAGCTCCCATCTTATATAGATGACCTGCGATGATGGTGAAATCTGTTGCATGAGCTACCAACTCTTTCTTCTGTTGTACCGAATATTCCACAGGCGCCATTCCCGTATTCAGGAACTGAATGATGTCGACAAAGTGCGCATCAACTACTTTAATATCGAATAGTTGTGCATCAGGAAATCCCTCTTCTAGGTTGGTCCATTTTTCATTGCTTCGATTCGAGACAGGTGGTCTGGCCCAGCATTCAACTTCCCTGGCTTGACAAAGATCTCAAAATCATATTCCTAAAAGAGTGGTGGGCGTTTACCTGCGAGATTCCCCCCCCCCCCCCCCCCAACACAGGCTTATTCACAAGGTACTTCAAATTCGAGTGATCTGTAAACATTTTGAAGTGCCCTCCTAACAGATAGTGTCGATACTTCTGTAATGCATAGACCATGGCCAATCCCTCCCGCTCCATAGTGGAGTGGCTGTGCTCTGCACCAAAGAGTTTCCTACTAGTGAACGCAATAGGATGATCAATGTCTCCGTCTCCAGGTTGTGTAAGGACTGCTCCTAGGGTGATCCCTGATGCATCTACTTGAACATAAAATACCTTCTCCCAATCAGGAAAGATGAGAATAGGCACAGAGACCATCTTATCCTTGAGTAGCTCAAATATTTTCTGACACTCGTCATCCCAAAAAAAATGAAACATCCTTCTTAAGCAATTTTTCCATAGGCATTGTGATCAACGCGTACCCTAGAATGAAATTCCTGTAGTAGCCTATATGTCTGAGGATCAAACACAGTTGTTTCTCAGTTGTCAGAACTACCAAGTTTATAATAACTGTGACTTTGGAAGAATCAACCATCAATCCTTATCGACAAACTATGTGCCCCAGCAAGATTCCAAAGGGTACGTAGAATATGCACTTCTTGATATTCAGGGAAATTTGGTGCTTCCTACAGGCATCCAACATCATGCGCAGGTTCAAGACGTGCTTCTTCACCAAGCCAAAGATAGTCCAGTCATCAAAATATACCTCCAAAAACTTGTGGATGAACTATTTAAACACTGCAACCACCACCCGTGAAAAGATGGCAGGGGCATTCTTGAGCCAAAATGGCATGACAATATATTGGAAGGATCCCCATTTAGTGGCGAAAATAGTTTTTCTGCGATCTTCAGGTGCGATCCTGAACTGATGGTAGCCCGAGAACCCATATATAAATGAGTATGCTTCCTGCCCGCCTATGCTATCAAGGATTTCATCGAAGAATGGTGTGGGAAAGGGATCATGCACGCAGGCATCATTCAATTTTCACAAGTCAACACAAATTCGTATCTCCCCCTTTGTCTTTTTTTCCTGAACCACCATCGGACTTATCGAGTCTGACTATTCAACCGATTCGATGATACCTACAGTGAGCATTTTATCGATTTCTTCCTTAACGTTTTTCTTATACTTAGGGTTCATTCAATAAGGAAGTTTCTTTACAGGTCATGCATCTAGTTTTAAAGTGATGCGCATGACCCCTAGGTCCCCTGTAATTCCCTTGAGTTCTGAGAGCCTTTTGGGGAATAAGTCTTGGTATTCTGTGAGCAGTTCTGCCACTTTTCCTACTATATCCTCATCCCAGTAGTCCCCAATTTTAGCCAACTTAGGTTTCTCTTCTGTGCCAATGTTGACTTCTCGTAGCTTCAGGGGCTTAGTAACATCGAAATTTTGTAGTGGGGGTCCAGCAACTGCGCGCTCTCCCTCTGACTCTGGGATAGAGACATTTCGTGGATCTTCATCGCACTCTTCTATGGCTATATTGCGATAGTTGACAATATCTTGCATCTGTGTTTCCCATGTTGGTGCCCCAAGTGTTGCGTAAGGATGTGAATCATTAAATACTAAGGTATCTATATCCTGCAGAGCTTCGTCAAGCACCTCCGTTCCACCTAATAACCCAAATGTCCCTACAAAATCATCCTTCAAGGTTTCCCAGTGGTGGGTGCACTGAACTAGCTCCGCATATAAATACCATGCAGTGGGATTTGGTCCTAAGGCATGAATAAACAGGTGAACCCATTTTTCTGTAGTCCAGTCACACCATTTCTCCATCCAATCGAACAAATGCTCACGTGGGTCCCCTAGGCCAAGGAATGTCTTTATGCGCAATTGAACTGGAGGTTCAAATCACAGGATCATCATATCCCAACACTCTTCCCAATCCTGGAACTCCCCCTTATGTGTGTCCCACCACCTCACAAGTTTTGCACACATGGCTAGATTAAGGGCCCATCACCTTCGCTCTCTTGGAACCTCAGCTTCAAATGCTCGCAAAAACTACTTAATACTAAGAGAACCATAAAATTAGGGTAGTTCTCTTACCTCTAATGAGATGCATTGGAAATTATTTGTGATTCTAAGACATTGCAATGTAGATACATCATGTAACTGATTCTGCCAATTTTCCATCTCCCCGTCGAAGTCAGAGAAACATTCATTGTCTTTTTCCCAACAAAGCACACCATCAACTGTAGGATTGATCCAATCTTTGTCCCGCGCAGTTCATAGATGCACGCATTGGCTCCATATATTGTTCTCCTTCTGCAGGGTCTAATGGTTCTATCACCCGCGTACCTTCACTTTCAAACACCATGCTTCTTTTCTTTAGGTTGATGATACCCCCCATATCTATGGCCCAATCCAATTTGAGGAGTGCAAGGTAGGGATTTGCATCTTCTACAATCTGAATTACCTCCAATTCGCCCCAGACCTTAAATCCTGCAATATCCACCACAATTTTTGACAGTTTCCCTAATGGTATGATCTTCTGCTGGTTGGCCATGCGCAGCTGGATAGTGGACCATTCCAACTCAGGTTCTCCCATTCGCTGCCAAGATTTCTTGGGCAATACGTTTGCATATGATCCTAGGTCCAAAATAACCTGATCCATTTCATAATCACCAATTTGTGTTGTTAGCCGCATTTCCCTACTAGAGCGTTTCTTATGTTTGTACAGTTTGTGCACATCCTTAACTTCCAGGGGTGGATTAGTTCTTTCTGCGCAGCTGTATATTAATGCTTAGAGGTTCTCTACTGCCCTTTGGTTGAGAAACAACTTCATACATGCCTGCAAAAATGGTTTGATCTTTTCATCTGCTCTGAGGTTTGTGGGGGTCGGAGAAGTAGATGCCTCAGCCTTAGTAAAGTCATTGCGAGCTGCGACAAAGGTTTCCTTTTCCTTCTGTAGGTCCAAACCTTCTTGTTTGATAACTTCTTTTTGGATAAGAGGCTCAGCCACAGCTTTCTCCTCAGCTCTCCAAAGGGCTATGCCGCTGCCTGTTATGACATTAATGCTTGGTCCTTCATCTTGAGGTTCTGCCTTAACCCTCTGCACATTCTGCGTAGGTGTCTACTGCTTTTCCTACATTTTTGCTATCAGAATTGGACAGTCTTAAATCATGTAGTCTAGCTTTCTACATTATCTGCAAGATTGCCTTGCAGGGTTCAGGTAGTCCCTCGCTAAGTGCCCTACTTTTCCATAGTTGTAACAGATCAGTTGTCCTCTTCCCGACCTTCGCTTCCACCTTTGTCCCCCTCCTTTCCCCTAGCTAGGGAGCCACCAATGCCCAAGGGGGATCTTGGTGAAGAATGATCTGCTTGTACCCTATATAGGTTTCCTTGGTCTATCATTAAATCATAATTTCGGCAATTATGTTCATCATGTCCTACCGATTGGCAAAACCGGCACCATTGTTTCTTAAGTTCTGGGACATACACACCTAGACAGGGGCAGTGGTTAATATCATGCAGGCCAGTTATGCGACAATCATCACACCACAATGTCGGTCCACTTGGTCCCCTAATCTCCCTAAGGTGCAACAGACTGGGTCCCCCAACCTGTAGGTAGTCTGTCAGCAGTGGGCACTAATCCTTGGTATGGCTTGATACCCTACATCGTAACCATCATACATCTGGGCTAGCTTCTTTCCCTCAGTCCTTTTGTAGGTTCTGGATTTCCATCTGTATCGCCTCCAACTGCCCTTGGATTTGTTGTACTCCCAATTGGATATCATCTCTTGGCGTGACTTCTAACTTCATAGAAATCTCCAAAGATTTTTCTTGCTATTCAATGGCTTGTTGACCCATAGGTACACATAGGTGTGGCAGTAACATAGCGATGAACCATTCCTTTTGTTGTCTATCATCATACAGAAATTCCCCTTCCCTGATCACCTTCTTTAGCCACTGGTCAGCCTCCCATACAGACTTAGAGGGCCCTTTCTTGAAATATTTTAGGTCATTCACTATCTAAGAGTAGGACTTAGGATTCTGAAACTGCTATTTTAGGGCAATTTTAACCTCTTGAATGGTCGCATTCACATGCTAAGTTGCGTATTGCATATACCAATCCAGGTCTCTTCCTTCGAAGGCAAGGGATGGTTGCACCCTCTTTACAACATTGTTGGCCGCATTCTGCGTAGTCCATATTGACTCTGCGACAAACCAGAATCGGTCCAAATCTTCATCCCCTACACCCTTAAAGGTGGGTAGCTTCATGTGTGCATCCATATCTACTTCAGGGGGTGGTGGCAGAGGAGGAGGTGTGGGTGAGTTCTTACCCTTATGCGGATTCGAAGGTGGTGTCGTAGGAGGGCTATTCCCTTCGTGCGCATCCGGTTCTCTTAATGGGTTGTAAACGGATCTATCCCCTTCTTGATTGACTTTGTAGTACTTACCACTTTGGGTTGTACCCTCGCTCTAATCAGGGTTCATTCACTCCGTATGGCTGCACAGAATGCCCTTTTCGTACAATAATATTTTAATCAATAATGGCAACGTTTTCAGAAACTTACCCCAGAAACCCTTGAAGAACATCCGCTCTCCCTCAAAATAAGACATGAACTGATTGATTGCAAACTCTATCACAAATCCTCCGAACACACTATCCACCCAATGATCTACCGTATGAGTGATGGTATTATCAGTTATTTCTAACTGCTGGATCAACTTTGGAGTCCACTGCGTGACCCGTTCATCCTTCCAACACGTTTGAAAATCTACGAGCCTTGCAAGCCACTCCTGAAGCTCGTTCGCAAATGTTACAAATAAAATTTCGTAGACTTCAGTGAAAATGTACTTATTCTTCCACTTCTCCACTATCAACTTTGTGCTACGATTTTCTTTTACCGCAAATTCCTGAACCTGTTTTTCAAACCACTATTTAATTTATCTTCTTTCAGGTCTCCAATGTTCCCTTGGAATTTCCTGATCTCTCTCTCAAAATGCTCTCGGCCCCAGCAATGGAACCATTTTTTGACTCAAGGGGTCCTGACCCAAGTTCGGAGGTTAAGGTTTTCCAACAAATCCCTATACTACTGGCCCTTTCGGCAGTGACCTTCTTGCGCAAGCCAAAGTCTTAGCCAAAGCAGTATGGGAGGGTGCTAGAACCAGGTTTCTGCACCCTGAGAGAGAGAGAGTAGGTAATTCAAGTAGACCCTCATTCAAAACCTATCAAGTTCGCACAAGACAGGTCTATTCGCAGTTTTTTCAATAGCATAATCTTCAGTTCAACATAACAGAGCTATTACCATGCACAGATCTAGTCAATACCTTCGCATCCACGTGCGTATCAGTAGTTATTAGCACACAATATTATAATGCATCAATAACATATTACAGATACACTTCCTACCATAAAACAAACATATTTGCAGCATAAAAAGATAACACAACTGTATTCCAAAAGATTCCAAAGGTTCGCATCAACAGTAACACATCAGTTCAAATAACACCGAGATATCTTAACTATGTCCGCATATATTAACATCCAAAAACCTAGTTACAATCCAACACATTTTGCGCACACAGCAGGACTGAGGATCTCCGCACACATATGCATCAGGAGTCCCTACCCAAACACCCCGAAACAAATCTAACAATTCGCACTTAGCATCAAAATTAATTCTTGCCTACCTTAAGACTCAAAATGTTCATCTATTTATAACGACTTATCCTATGCTTTCTTGTGATCCATAAACCATGGTTTGCGGACTCTAGGTCTACCCTTGACCCATTACAATGCATTTGGGGCTTTGACCCACCCCAAAACCCCGGCGCTAGAGTAATTAATACCAAAAATATACAGAGTTGTACAAAATTCGCAGCTTTAGGGGGGCCTGTTCCAACACTTGGGGACCCACAAATGTAACTTAAGAAACTATAGGTGGAATACATTAGCTTAAGGGAAAAATTGAGGCTTTAGTGAGAGCATGGGTCCAATGAGAAGGGACTGCGCAGCATGTGTGGGATAGCGCATTCATTGGCCCAAGTAGAGGCAGTGCAACACAAGGTGGGGATCAATAGAAAGTTGGGTAGCTTGGGACAAAAAGGAATAAAGAAACATCATTTTTTCATTCATTCATAATCTTCTGAATTTTTCTTTCGACATAGCATGCTTGAGCGAGTGCCAAGTCTGCAAGTGTTGTTTAACAGACAAGTGTTTCTGAGCAAGAACCTCAACCTTTGCTTCGGGGGACTTCGAGTGCCTGCCCAAGGAAGGAGATTCCACTTGGTTCGATTAAATTTGGGAGTTGTGAGCTTCACCCATACTGTGATACCATCAGGATCAACGTAGAGCAGCACCAACAGCGCAGTCACTACACAATACTGAGAGAGGGACACTTCAGGAGCTGAGGAGTGTGATAATTTTGGTGTCAGGATTTGGTGGGGACACTAAGAGCTTCCTAATAGGAATTATGCAGGAATTTTGGGAGCCTTCTGTAGCAGAAATTCCAGGAGAAAAGATTCACCCAGCAACCTAGAGAGCCAAGCCTAAGAGGGAAAATTTTTGGGGTCAGCCATTTCACAAAATCTTCATGGGTTTTTGTGGGTTTCATGAGTAGAGGTTGGGGTTAAAATCCCAGAATTTTCTAAGGACTAAGAAAAAAAAAATTGGACAAGGACTATGCAGATCTACAACCATGCAATGTACATTTCTGGGGGAGATTTCAGGCTTGTGCAGAGGCTAGCTTGCCTTGAGCAAGCCCAGATGCCTTCATTCCAGCATGTCTATTGTACACATTTTTTCGATATTAACAAAATGGCTCAGTAGAATTTTATTGCTCCAATGGTGTATTGATATCATGTTTGTTTTGTGTAATATTCCAAAAATTTAGCCTTCATCTAAATGGAATATTATAGTTTGTTTTGTCACTAGGTAGGTGAATAAGTGGGTGGGGAGGTCCATAAATCTCTATAGGAGTAATAATAACACTCCTAATGTGAAAGGAGGAAGAATAAGTAGCTGTATTAAGCACCTTTGGGTGTGAATTGGAGGAGATACATGTTGAAGAGGTCAACTTTGACCAAGTCAACAATGTTGTCATGGAGGAGTGTCATTCATGATGAGACAACACAGTTTTAATGGAGGACAGCTTGCATGAGCTTAGTGGCAAGTATGGATGGGACCCAATGTGAGAAGGCTCACATACTATATATGGAGGGGATGGCAACCATTTTTATTCATGTTTTAAGATTATCATTTGATATTGGTCTGTTTACCCTTTTCTTTCCTCTTGCTGTTTAGCAAGGTTGTTGTGATGTTTAGCACAAGGGTGTTTCTATTCAGGAATCCCTACCTCATCCTCAGCGAAGGAGAGGTTCTTTGAGCTGCATTTCCTCATTTTGGCATTCTGGCCAAGCTACCTCCTTCAGCTACAGCACAGTTTTTGTTTAGAGTTGGGTTGTGTTGCAGGGTGCAGCAAAGGAGGATCACATAGAGCTATTCCTGAGCTTGTTTTTTAGTGGAGAGGTAGCCTATCCATTGTAGGAACAGCAAGGATGGCTCCTGGGAATATTTTCATATCTTTGGCATCAAGCCAACCATCTACCATCCCTCATAGCGCAGTCACAATTCTAAATTGCATTATTTTTGGAGGAAATTGTTGGGAGGGTTCATTGAGCTCATTAGGATGGTCTATTTCTGAGTAGAGGGATCAGCCTTCTATTTAGAAATACTATTGGAGGAGGATATCATCATTTTAGATCTGTCATAGCCTAATTTTATTTATATCTAGTTTGAAATGACATCTCAACCCTAGGGTTATTTGTCACATTGTATATTTCTTGGTATTTCTAGAAATCTTTTCCGGGTTGGCTAGAAATCATGTATTAGAGCCCACATCTTCTTTTCTGGGCATTTATTTTGTTTCTATCAGCCATTTATCATTTATTTATTTTTACTGCAGCAGCTACACTGATATAGATAGCACTTTCACTGCTCTCCGGTATTCTATACAGTTGCAACAACTCATGTGCCGAATGTTCTGATCATTGGAGGCTTGTTCTTATTGTTTGAGTGGCTTGTCCCTCAAGATATTTTTGTATATTTCTGCTGATATCATAATAAAATGATGGCTTCATATTGATCCCTCTCATTTCATGATCATATTTTTTGTGTTTTACATTATTATGTCTTGTATTGCTGCTATTTCCAATTTGGAATATTATAGTGGTATCAAAGCATAATCATGGCTCAGCCTGTGCATTCAAGAGATTATGCCATTAGGAGGAGAAGCTTCTCATAGAAAGGAGAAGTTATACAAAAGAAACAAAGGCATGACTCCATTATTTGGAGAAATGGAGGAAGAGAGGATCTCTTCTTTTCCAAACTATGCAAAATATCAAGATAGATCTCAAGGAGATGAAAGGGGAGAGATGTAGAAAAAATCCAAGAGGGTTTGAAAGTGAATCAAGCCCTAGATATTCACATGATGGGTGTGGAAATTTAACCACACATGCAGATCCACAACGCAGTTTATTGCCCAAATTCATTGCAATAAGGATGGAGGAAGAAGGTGCACCAAGGGAGGAGATCTTGAGTGACTATCTTCAGGAGTATGAGTCTTAATCATGGAGATTCAAAAAGCACTTGGACTTCCAAGGATTTTTCCAACTCAAGGAAGACAGAAGATCCAAAAACCATAATATAAGCAAGAGAGGTAGAATCTTTATATCTAACTTTGATGGATCAGCAAAGTGCATAACCAAGGCTTGGGTGAAGAAGCTAGATTCCTATTTCCAACTACACTAAGTTTCAGAAAAGGAGGCCATTAGAGTAGCAGCGCTGCACCTCAAAGGTATGGCCAATGATTGGTGGTTTTGTAGTTCTGCTTCATTTTATCATGCAAATGTAAACACTTATACAAGGTTAACTAAGAAATTAGTGAGAAGATTTGATATTAAATATTGTGAAACATCTTTCGTTGAACCCAAAAACTCAAAACCTTTGCATGAGTTGGAGAGCTCTATTTTGCCAACTCCACTCCATATTCCTATTGAAGGGGATAAAAAAATGCATGATGCCTTGCCAAGGGCAAGATCCCCACTTCTTGAAGAGCCCTCTTCTATAGATGAAGACATGGAGGTTCCTCCTTCAAGGGAAGACCAAGATCAAGGGTATCTCATTGATGATGACACATTCTCACATATTGATGAAAAGGATGAGAAGAGAAGAGCTAACAGCACTGTACCATCAGGAGGAGATGGATCACCACATGGAGATGGAAAGGGAGCCATTACTACCATTAGAGGAGCCATTGTACCTTTGCAAGGAGTTCCAAATGATCTAACATATGGGAACCAAAGCACAATTCCGGTGCAACATGTATCAGTTTTTGTGGATTGTGAGATGGGAGGAGAAGAAGAAAAGAAGGCTCAACATCAAGGGATAATGAGAATTCACCCCTATCTATTTTAGGAGGTTTCTGCACAAAATAATCAGACTGTATTGCATAGTGGAGAGAGGGACAAATCAGTCCACTCATATATACAGTCCACTTCAGATTTTGATGTCTCACTACATGGGGGCATTCCACCTAGGAGGCCACTAGATCTAGAGTTGGTGAGAGACATCTTGCCATTTGGTTCACCAATCTTAGATTCTGGAGGGGTGAAGACCTTGGAGGAGTCTAATACAACGCAGAGAGTTTGGGATAGACTCAAGGATGAGGGATACATTCTCCCATTTTCAGCATTACCCACTCTCACTACATATTCTGCGCTAACAGAAGTTGCTGCAGTAATGGGGGATGGCACCACTATGGTGCAAGGGAGCTGCTCCATGGGTTTGGAGAAACAAAGGGTACTTCCCTTGAGGAAGGAATCCTCCATATATTGGAGTAGATGGAAGCCACTCATGCTTACATTGGCCAAGATCAGGAGGTTCTTTTTGGATGGTAGCTTCTCATGTGAGGCCAACTTCCAAAGGCCACCACTTCTATTTGAGCATGAGCAGCTATATGATGATCATGGAAACACTTTTGAGGATGAATTTGGCATGGGGGATGTCAAAGGAGAAGACAATAGAATGTGGGGAGCTTCACATTGCAGATCTTCAGTGTTGTCTCTTAGGAGGATTGATCCATATTGGAGGTCTAAACTCTTGGTAGAGTACTCCAAGGATCTTGGTGCTTGCATGATTCTTGATGACCCGGAGGGAGATGATAGATACATGGTGTTTGATGAGGTCATATATTCTTATGGCAGAGTCTTATTGACTAGAGTTTCTGAGCTCAAGAGGAAGCTACTACATGCAACACATGTGGAATTTATTTCCATGCACTTTGATGCATTTCATTCTTTGATGGAGGAGTTCACTTGGGAGGGCATCCAACAGGATATATATCAGCATATGGAGATATGCATAGCCCAGATGGTGATGAAGAGGTTTTCACAGCCATTTCCCTACTCATGGGGAGTGAGGGAGACCTTTCAGTTGAGCCATTTCAGCTCAGTGACCGGAGTACAAAGTAGAGAAGGTACATTTTTGCATTATGGTTTGTACTTCATTACTTTATATGAGCGACATGTTGTACCAAGGAGGACTATCCATTCTTGTATATTATATTATGGTGTACTCGAGGCCAATTGCAGCATTGAGGTTAGCTATTCTATTGGTGTTTTGTGGGGGAAGCCACATGATTCTTGGTGTGCACCATTGACACCACATTGTACCTTCATGATCCTATCTTGTAGGATGATTGTGGAAGAAAACAAGTGGCTAGAAGGGCACTTGTTATTCTTTGATTTAAGGCAGGAAGGCAATGCACTGTGCTAGTTCCATATGTGGAACTATGATCCACCTCCCGGTTGTCATATGGCAACTTGTTTTCATTGGTTTTTGCTTCCATATACCGGTGATGTTCTTATTATTATGGGAAGCTTTGTTGGGAGCGTGGCACAAGAGTTGGAGGTGCCCGCTGGGAGTATGATTCTCCATGCTTTACATGTTTCATGTTTTAGAAGAAACAATGGGTAAACCATTATTTCCACACTACATCTCTTTTCTTCATGTGGGAGGAGCCATTTGGAGAACTTGAGTTCTTGGAGGAGGCACTTCATGGTTTATTTGTTTGGTGGGATAACTTGGGCCATTCCTGGAGGCCATGAAATTTCAGCCCAAGATCAGTAGTAGCCCCATACTTACCATAAATGGAGAGAGAAAAAACTTGGGTGGAAAAATCTAATCTCTCCATGCAGCCCCAATACATTTCATAAACCGGGGGTTGAGAATTTATTTGATGAGCTACCTAGAATGGCTCATTTCATTTGGATGATAGCATGGGCATGGGAAAATATCATTGGGGATGAGATTCCATATGTTTATCATCACTCCTACCTTGAGGAGGCCATTGGAAAGCATTAAGGTTTCCACTTACACCTTCCTCTTTTTCATGATGCGAGCTATTTGGGTTTGCATACTTGGGAGAAACCATTGGAGGGTAAATTTATTGCAGATTATGTTGAGCTGTGGTGGGAACTTTTGATGAGGAGGCCACAAGAAGAGGAAGGGAGGAATTTTTCTCCACCTTTATAGTTGCTTGAGGATAAGCATAATGTTGGAGGGGAGGACTGTAATATTCCAAAAATTTAGCCTTCATCTAAATGGAATATTATAGTTTGTTTTGTCACTAGGTAGGTGAATAAGTGGGTACGGAGGCCCATAAATCTCTTTAAGAGGAATAATAACACTCCTAATTTGAAAGGAGGAAGAATAAGCAGTTGGATTAAGCACCTTTGGGTGTGAATTGGAGGAGATACATGTTGAAGAGGTCAACTTTGACCAAGTCAACAACGTTGTCATGGAGGAGTAGCATTCATGATGAGACAGCGCAGTTTTAATGGAGGAAAAATTGCATGAGCTTAGTGGAAAGTATGGATGGGACACAATGTGAGAAGGCTCACATACTATATATGGAGGGGATGGCAACCATTTTTATTTATGTTTTGAGATTAGCACTTCATATTGGTCTGTTTAGACTTTTTCTTCCTCTTGCTATTTAGCAGGGTTGTTGTGTTGTTTAGCACAAGGGAGTTCCTGATCGGAAATCCCTACCTCATCCTCAGGAAAGGAGAGGTTCTTTGAGTTGAATTTCCTCATTCTAACATTCTGGCCAAGCTACCTCCTTCAGCTACAATGCAATTTCTGTTTAGAGCTGGGTTGTGTTGCAGGGTACAACAAAGGAGGATCACATAGAGTTATTTCTGAGCTTGTTTTTCAGTGGAAGGTAGCCTATCCATTGGAGGATAAGAAAGGAGGGCTCCTAGGAATATTTTCACATATTTAGCATCATGACAACCATATACCATCCCTCGTAGCGCAATCACAATTCTAAGCTACGTTATTTTTGGAGGCAATTGTTGGGAGGGTTCATTGAGCTCATCAGGAGGGTCTATTTCTGAGTAGAGGGATCAACCTTATATTTAGAAATACTATTGGATTAGGACATCATAATTTCAGATCTTTCATAGCCTCATTTTATTAAAATCCAGTTTTCAGTGACATCTCAACCCTAGGGTTATTTTTCACCTTGTATATTTCTTGGTATTTCTAGAAATCTTTTCTGGGTTGTCTAGAAATCATGTATTATTGCCCACATCTTTTTTTCTGGGAATTTATTTTGTTTCTACTAGCCATATATCATTTATGTATGTTTACAATAGTAGCTACACTGATATAGACAACACTTTCACTGCTCTTCGGCATTTTATACAGTTGTAGCAACTCATGTGTTGAATGTTCAGATCATTGGAGGATTGTTCTTATTGCTTGAGTGGCTTGTCCCTCAAGATATTTTTGTATATTTATGCTGATATCTTAAGAAAATGATGGCTGCATATTTATCACTCTCATGTCATGATCAGATTTTTTGTGTTTTACATTATTATTTCTTGTATTGCTGCTATTTCCAATTTGGAATATTACATTTTGTAATTTTCTTAATGTATTTTTAGCCTATTATTACTGTAGTTTACCATTAGGAATATTACCATGGTATTTGAACTCATAGCCTTGGCTCAACTATGGAGAGCATCACATTTTATGACACCAAAAATTGAGAAAAACGTTACTTACAGGAGACAATGATACAGGAGCAGAGAAAGGGAAATAAAATCACTCCAAACCCAATGGATAGTGAACTAGAGCTTGAAGAGAAGAGCATGGGGGATGCAGT
This sequence comes from Pinus albicaulis, assembly GCA_034641835.2. Taxonomy (NCBI): domain Eukaryota; kingdom Viridiplantae; phylum Streptophyta; class Pinopsida; order Pinales; family Pinaceae; genus Pinus; species Pinus albicaulis. The sequence goes on along the minus strand of CM076580.1, from coordinate 995,147,835 downwards.
AGAGAAGAATATCAATGAGGAGGATTTTTCTCATCTCTTGTTGAAGGCAATGCAAAATCTCTTCAAGAATATCGAGGAGATGGGACACCGAAGCAATAATGGTAGCAAGGGAAAGGTAGTCCAAGAGAAGTTCCAAGTGGGAGAAGGATCTCACACCTCATAGCACTAGGCATCACAAAACCTAAATATGCCTACAGTGCCTTATACACCTCCACGATCTACTGTACCCACATTCTTAGCCTTAGGAGGAGGAGGAACTCAGGAGCAGTAGGAGACTCCCTACAGAGAGTACTTCATAGAGTATTAATCTTATGGCCCAGAGTTTGGGAGGGCCATCAATTTCAAATACTTTTTCCAGTTGAAAGGCAGCAAAAAACCTAGGGGATAGACTAGAGGAGGCTACACGTAGGGGAATTAATTGCGGCATACAGTAGGACGATTGTTCCTCCCAACTCATGATGGCTCCTCTAAGAGCCCAGCCAAGGCATGTGTGGAGAAGTTGGATGTTTACTTCCAATTGAACCAAATGACCAAAATAGAGGAAATCAAGGTTGCCATGCTACACTTGGATGGAGAAGCTCATGATTTTTGGTTCCATGGGCTGAATATGCTGGGTCACACAGGGGTGAGAACGTATGATGACTTCACTAGGAGGGTTCTTGAGAGGTTTGAGAGGAAGAACCTGAAGGATTATTTTGGGGAGCTGACCATGCTCAAGAAGATGAGGAACACAAAAGTATACATTTCATAGTTTCCAAGGCTATTAGTGATTGTTCCAGATATTTTAGAGTTAGGAGGATCTACATGTTTGTTGAGGGACTGGCAGAACCATTACGTGTCTTATTGAGGTCCAACATACCTGCTATGTTGCAGGACGCAGTGGGGAGGGATAGATATTTACAGGATTCCCTACCTAGGGCATGAGCACCACTCCCCAATAGACCGGGGTTCCAGAAGAAAGGAAGAGACATGAGAGCTCCACCCCCAAGAGGAAAATAGGAACGAGGGAAACTAAATGATGATACCAAGAGGGATCTTCAGAGGAAGAAACTCTGCTTTACTTTCCAGGAGCCATGGGCACCATGCCACATGTGTGTAGCAGGGAAGGCACACTACATAGATGTATTCTCAGATAATGATGGGGACAAGGAGACATACCTCAAGATGGGAGGCAAGGATAGCGCAACACCCTAGGAGGGAGGGTCTCCACCTCCACCCCCACCGGCAACAGGAGGATATGTGTTTTCACCTTCAGGAGGGGCACTCGCATCACCGCATGGGGTACCCAAGTATCTAAATTTGAGGATTCGAGGGAAAGTATAGGGGTAGAATGTATTAGTGTTAGTGGACAATGGAGCCACTCACAACTTCATTGATGCCCAGATGGTGTAAAGGAGGCATTGCTACAAAGTGGTTCAAGGAATTTTCAATGTTGGTGCCAGGAGACAGGACCATGCAGTGCACACGCTTTGTTCCAGCTCTGACTGTGACCATGGGGAATTGCTCCATGACTAACCAATATTCGTGGTTGAAATTATAGACACCAACATAGTGTTGGGGGTCCAGTGGCTCTACACACTTAGCATAGTCACCACTGACTATACGAGATTGGAGATGGATTTTTGGATACGGGTGGAAAACCAGTGTTGCTGAGGGGCATGCACTCCTACCCACCACAGACAATCTCTGCTCACATGATGGAGGTTGACATGAGGCATGGAGATATAGAGTGGGTTGTAGAGCTGAGGATCTTTGAGGCTGGGGGTGTGGTCAATCAACCACATCTAGAGATTTAGGCCATCCTTGACAGGTGCCTAGTTTTATTTGGGGACATACCACTCAGCCAACCACCTGATCGAGGCTTTGAGCACAGTATTGAGATAGAGGCTAGGTTCCAAGTAGCGATCACTACCCCTTATAGGTATCCTAATGCCTACAAGGATGAGGGAGAGAGGGATATCCATGAGCTCTTAGCATTGGGGCATATCAGGCCCAGCTCTAGCCCTTTTTCTTCTTTAGTTGTCTTGGTGAAGAAGAAGGACAAATCGTTATGGATGTGCATCAATTACAGGGCCCCGAACAAGAAAACCATGAAGAACTGATTCCCCATCCCATGGATTGACAAGTTGATGGATGAGTTGAGGGAAGCTAATTTCTTCTTGAAGATCTATCTACGATCCGGGTACCACTAGATTCAAGTGAGGGGCAAGGATGTCCCTAAGACAATGTTTAGGTGACATTATGGGATATTTGAGTTTCCGGTGATGCCCTTTTGGATAACCAATGCTCCAGCCACCTTTCAGTCTTACATGAACCACATATTCTGTGGCCATTTGAGTAAGTTCGTGTTGGTATTCTTCGATGACATACTTGTCTACAACTAGACTTTGGGAGAGCACTTGCAGCACATAGAGACAGTACTGCGTATCCTGGAGGAGCAACAATTTTAAGTAAAACTATCCAAGTGAAATTTTGGTTTGACCAAGATGCTCTATTTGGAGCATATCATCAGTGTTGATGGAGTGAGGGTGAAGGAAGAGAATATCAGGGCCATCGGGATTGGCCAGAGCCTAAGAACGTGATAAAGCTTTGGGTTTTTGTGGGCATATGAACCTACTATCAGAAGTTTGTGAAGGGATTCTCACAGTTAGAAACACCCCTTATGGACTAGAACACGAAGGGGGCCTTCATTTGGACCACCACAATGTAGGAGCCTTTTGAGAACCTGTTGTGCTATGCAACAAACCCCCCCCCCCATTTTTATTTCTCAAAATAATTTAGACCTTTGATAAATAGAAATAGGGACCCTTTTTATAAAAGTATTTTTGTCTTTTTATAAAAACCAAACTCCAAAAAACATCAACGCTTTTTAAATAAAACATCTCTATCGCAAATAGCAATTTCGCACAAATATTTTCTTAGTTAAAACAACAAATCAACGAAATCCCGATTTTGCGATCGCCGATTTGAAATTTTGCAAGCGACATAATAAATCGCATATCACAGATTTATACTGTAAAAATTTAAGAAATTCTTAACAAAACTTCGATATTGTGAAACTCCGATATTGGATATTGCGATACTGTGATATTGCGATATTGCGATACTGCGATTTTGTGATTTCGCGAAATCGCATATCACTTAAAAAAAAGGCAATACACATCATTAAGACAGGTTCAAAGGGTGTGATGTGATTGATCTGATAGGTTTGAATAAAGGTTTTTTTACGCAAAGTAAATCATGTCAGAAAGTATTAATTATGTTTTATCATCCCAATGTAAATAGTTATGGATACATCATGATTAATTAATGATATAGTTGTTTCCCAATTTTTTTCTTTCAAAACAGATCATTTCAATAGATCTTCCATCATTTTATCATTTAGTTTGTCTTTAATAGGGATTTCCTTTCAAGATATGCCCATCTGCAAAGTTATTCAAAAGCACGACAAACATATTGTTGCAGAATTCGAACAAATAGGAATGGCACCTATAGTCTCTGATATTATCTGCACTGTTGATGGAGGAGCTACTAAATGGCAAGTTATTTACACTATAATTGAAGACGAAGAGACAGAAGTAGTGGAAGTCACGACGACTGTCGATGATGCAACACCTTCAAATTTACAATTCAAAGATATTGCATGCTCTTTCCTCCATAGGATAGCAGCGAGAGCTACTCTTCTTCCATATACCGACATGATTAGATGGGTGCTTGATAAATCAGTAATCAAAGACAGATAGTTAAGAACCTGCAAGGATGAGATTCTAAGTTCTTTCAGACCTGAAGATCTGAAAATCATGTATAAGCTGCCCAACCTGCAAGATACCTACAACAATCAGTTTGTTGCAAAGTTTTTTGAGAAGAACGAAGACCCGTTCAAGGCAATTCAAGGTTGGAGGAAATTCAACAACAAGTTCAAATATGAGAAAACTGGTATGTATCCTATCGCGTCATTAGAAAACCCTTATAACTTTGCAGCAGTATTGTTATGAAGATTATATGGTTTACCTGATAACACCAAGTTCTCAATAAATTGGCTTCCCCTAATTAACTCCTCTGTTAATTCCCTCATAATGATTTGGGTGACTATCCTTTCTGAGAATCTAGTTAAGGAAATTTGATGAATATCGCCAAACTAGAACTTCTTCCTACAAATTTGTTCCCCAATTTTTTATGAGTGCGTATATTTTTGATGCCATCTGTTTTTCTACCAACTTTCTAGTTATGGGATGGAAATGGACCCCTGAAGACCCTACGCCAATACATTTGAGTCATAAAGAGATATGGTAACATAATTATGCACCCCATTTTCATAGGCTGTGCTATGGAGTTGTATTACCGTTACACCAATTTATGTATGACACAGTGAGCCCTAGGTTCACTAAGGAAGCCCTTGCAGACCTTCAAATGATAGACATATTTTTTTTTGAATAATCATTTTCATATATTAGAATTTTTGGAAGCTCCGCTCCCCCTCATATTCTTCCATTATATGTTTCAGATAAGTTGATGGCAAGAGAAGTCGCTTACCAAATAGTTGGTAATGGACTCACTAAATCTTTGAAAGATAGTAAAAAGTCTTTATGGCCAAGTTTTCCAATTTCATGTGGTTCATTTACACTCTGCAATTTTAATCACGCATTGAAAGAATGTTAGAAGATTGAACTGTAGAAGCTCCCTATTTTACCCTCCAGGCAGTTTGACCCAGAAAAGGTTGCTAACAAATTCACTTTGTCAATCAAACTCAAACCTATTGTACACACTCATGACAGATTTGAAGATATTTTGCAATCTGCTGGGACTTTTGAATAAATCCTAAATTTTGTCAAATTGAACCTGAATCCAGAAGAAATATAGAAATTCAATGAATTTAGAGAACAGAGACTCAGATGGATTCCATAGGCTATTTTGATTACCAGTTATACGATTAAAGCAATTCAAGAAATTAGAGCAAAAAAATCAGATTCACAAAATCAAAGTGAATTAGATAAAATATGTACTTCATTCAACAATTCATTCACAAATACTCCAGAAGCATCATCATCACAAAAAAATACAGAATTCCAGACTCCACAGGAAAAAATAGTTTCAACAAAGGAAATCATTGAAACCCTTGAGATAATCTCCCAAGACACAGAAATCATTCCTACAAATCTGACTGATGAGATTATCCTCAAGGTGACTGATATTCCCCCACTAGATGTATTCTATAGCCCTCTTCATAAGGCTCTAGTAAGAAAATAGAGGAAAAGAAGAAGGATTGAAACACCCCCCAGGAATGAAGTTATGGAAGTAGTATGAAAAGATACTCCATCAAATTTGATTGAAAATTTAACTCGGCTATCTCAATTCGTTGGTGCATACACCACTGCGACAATTGATAAGGCAGTAGAAGTATCTATTTTGATCCAAGAAAAGGATGTCAAAATCAATGAACTACAACAACAACTAGATGAAGAAAGAAAAAGTTTAAATCAGAAGTGGAACAGCAACTTCTTAGAGTATAGCAAGAGATGGAAATGCTTAAGATAAGTCATGAAAATGACTTATCTAGCAAAAATTTACTGATTGAACAGTTGAGAGAAGATCTTACCAAATATGAAGGAATTACTACTGCAGATGAATTCATCAAAGAAGTATTGGCATTAAGTGCCTTACTCTCAAAACAACAAAACCTATTTATTGTACAAATTTCAAACATAATTCCACACCTAGAAATCAGTGAACAATTAACAAACACAGTCATTGATCAAAGAATTGATTTCAATGAACTTAATATCAAAATCTCTAATTATATTGAATGGAAAGATACAGAAGAAGGGAAAATGTCAGATCTCCCAAAGATCAAGGAAACTTTCAAAGATATTATTTTTATAGACTGGGATGCACGAGTGAAACAAGCAGAATTAGCCATAGCCAGAGCAGCAGGTATATCAAAGAATATGGTCAAAATGATTAACCATATATTGCATACTTTTGCGCTCATCAAAGAAGGAAATTTCAAATCTCTTCCTGATATCAAAGATTTAGAACAAAGTTGGAAAGAAGTCGGTCAACTCAGGGAAGAAGCACTTATACAGTTAAAGAAAAATGATTGGGAAGCATACTGGTAGCTATTAGTTAAACCACACAGTCAGATCATGACACTGAACTGTTTTCTGAACTCCATATAGAGAATAAAGCCACTTTTACTGGACACTATATTTGCTGCACAAATGAAGATAGAGTTTGGAAAACCTCCACAAGTTCAACTGATGTCCGACATTTGTGAGAAAAAAGCACAACTAGAAGTAACTTATCATCTAGCATGATTATTAGTTAGTTTGTTTTATATAAATTCAATTTTTAGCAAATAGATACTAAAGATGAGGAAGGTTGTTTCAAACCACCTCATAAGATATTTTGTATAATCTTTTTGTAGGTAATTAGTATAGTATTTAAACCCTTCTCATGTATTTAGAGAAGGGTTTGGAATTTTATTGAGAACATTTGCAAAGAATGTTTAATTGTAATTAAGTTTGTGGATGTCTTGATGAAATAATGGAACATGGCCATTTCAGTTACATATCATTTTGTTGATCACTATTGAGGCACTTCTGTATTATTTGAAAGACTTACTGATATAAGAGTTGAATGTGGCCTATTATCATTGATCATATGAACATGACAGTACACATCTGGTACTATTATCATGTATGCTAGTTCAGTTTTGAATATTAGTGATGAATCCAGCTTTCATGAATGATATATGAAATTAATTATTTTTTTCTGAAATATCAGTTGCACTACTGTACGATATAAAGATAGGAATTGATTTGTTTTTGTATATGATCATCAAATATATGCGGCATGTTTTTCATTTTATTTCGGCTAATTTTTTTTCAAGAGAATCATCTTACAAAGTAATAATTCTATTAAAATTGCGATGATCTTAATCATCACAGATTGAATAGATATCATTTTAGATCGCATCAAATTAGTATTATCCTGGGTTAGATTAAATTAGTTTCAATTTCAAGTTTTGCATGTTAGAATAAATTTGTTTTAGTTTTTAGTAAGCCTTCATGTAAATCCTTTGAGAGAAACCCACCAAAAAAAAAAAAACCCAACTCTGGGAAACTTGTCCCATTATATCCAGTCGGAGCCACTATCCCAAATAGAAAAGGAACTATCTTAAGGTCTGGATTGGGTGGTTATCCCCCTTGTTATTGCCACAGATTTCTGAGGCCTCAAAAAAACCTCAAATAGGTGATGAGCAGTTGTTTGGCACTCTCACTTCCTGACTTCACGCAACCTTTTGTCTTGGAGTGTGATGCATTAGGAGAAGGAGTGGGGGCACTTTTGATGCAAGGAGGACACCACATAGCCTTCAAGAGCCAAAATTTATTGCCTCATGAGAGGTTGTAATCCATCTATGACATGATATTTATATCCATAATGTATGTGCTAGCCAAGTTCTGACAGTACCTAGTGGGGAACAGACTCAGAGTGAGAACTGACCACAACAGCCTCAGGTTCTTTTTGGAGTAGAAAAAACTACATGAGAGGCAGCAGAAGTGGGTGTGTAAGCTCTAGGCTTACAATTTTGATATTCATTATCTCAAGGGGAAGCACAAATTGCTGGCTAATGCGTTTTCTAGGAGGTTGACTTCCCTTTCTTTGACGAGCATTGATCCAGATTGGAAGGCTCACCTGTTGGTGGAGTAATCTAAGGATTGGTTTTCATGTGAGGTCCTTAAGGGGAAACTGACTGATGACCACTACCGGGTGATGGATGTAATATTCCAAAATTAGCATGCAGCTAATTAGAATATTAATTTTTTCTCATGTCACTTAGGAGATAAATAAGTGGGTAAGGAGGCCCATACATTTCAAAAAAATGAATAAAATCCCTCATAGTGTGGAAGGGATCATCAGAGGAGCTGGATTCACACCCTCATGTGTGAACAGGGTCGTTTGCATGTGGACAAGGTCAAGTTTGACCAAGTCAACAGTGCTGGGATAGGAGGTGGAGAACACTTAGAGAAACATCGCAGTATGAATGGGAGGAGGTTTCTTTGGTGAAGGAAACCCTAATGAGTGGGACCCATGGTGAGATGGATTTCACTTGTTTAAAAGGAGGGTAAGGCAGCCATTTTTATTCATGTTATGGATTATTGATTTCATTGTCTGTTTAGACTTTGTGCATTCTCCTGTTGTTTAGCAGAGTTGCAGTGCTACTTAGCACAAGGAATTCCTGTTTAGGAATTCCTTCTCCTTCCAAGAGAGGCCTCTTGAGGGAGCTGCTCTCATTTCTCCACATTCATTCTTGAGGCCAAGCATCCTCCTTCAGCTACAACGCAGTTTCTGTTTAGAGCTGGGTTGTGTTGCAGGGTGTTGCAGGGTGTTGCAGTGGAGGTTACTGAACACCACTTCCTGTGCTTATTTTTCAGAGGAGGAAGCCTTATTTACTTTGGAGGATCAGTTAGGAAGATCTCTGAGCATATTTCACCATATTTGGCACCAGGCCAACCATTTCCATGATCTACAGCGCAGTCCCTCTCTTAGACTGCGTTATTTTCAATGTGTATCTACAGTGAGGGTTTGCAGTATTGTTTGGAGGGTTAGATCTTCAGTGTTAGGATCAACCTTTCACTTGGAAGATCCATTGGAGGAGGTCTATTCATATTTTGCATCATCTACAAACATTTCCATCCAGTTCTTGAGTTGCAGCTGCTACTCAGCCCTGCTACTCCATCATTTCTTCTATTTTGTATATTTTAGGAAATCCTTCTAGGATTTTTTTGAGATTGTTTCCAGGGGTTTAGAGCTTTGCTCCCCCACTTATTTGTGCTATAAATTTCCATATATATGTATTGAAATTATTTCAGTAGTAGTGCCTCCTATAAACTGTGAAATCATAGCCTTGGGCTTTCTATATGTAGCAGTGTTCTTCATTTTCTTGTACATGTTCTATTGAGGCTTGCATTGCCTAGCTTGAGTGATCATTACCTCAAGGATTTTTATACATTTGCTGCTATAAGATCAATTTCATGGCTATTTGGATCTTCTCATGATTTATGTATTGATATAACACTGCTAATCCAATATGTGTTTTTACATTGTTGCATCTCCAACTTTGGAACATCTTAAGATGTTCTTATTGTTGTAGAATTTCCCTATTTTGGGATACTACAGTGGTATCAAAGCATCAACTTGGCTCAGCCCATGAGTTTCAGCCAAAGAAGATAGAAGAAGATCAGAATGTTGAAGAGGATGAGTTTTGTCTCATCATTCTTCAGATCTATGAAGAACCTCCCCAAGGAGGATAAGCAAAAAGAAGAGGAAGGACCATGCACTTCATATTCTCACCGGGAAGAAGAAAATGATCATGAGAGATACTTGGATCATTTGATTCTAACTAAGTACCATGTTGAGTACAAATATCAACCTAGAGCCTTCAAAGAGACTCTAGCTCTTCCACAATTCATTCAGTTAAAGGAAGAGAGGAGGTCCTGCAACAAAAGAGGAATCAAATGCAATAGGTTTCTATTTCCTACATATGATGGATCATCTACAACAAGAGCTTGGGCAAGGAAGCTTAAGTCATTCTTCCTACTACATCCAGTGGTAGAGAGGGAGGAAGTAGAAGTTGCAGTGTTGCACTTGGAGGGTGAAGCCAATGTTTGGTGGTTCAGCTACTTGAGCCATGCAAGGGTGAATACTTTTGTAGAGTTCACTCAAAGGTTGATTAGAACCTTTGATAGAGAAATATCAGAGGAGAAAAATCCCACACCACCATGGGAGGAAACTTGTACCAGCGCTGTCACAGCCTTGGAAGAGCAGCCTCCTACATCTGCAAATGGGGCAGCCATTTCATTGGAGGAAAGAACTATTGCAACCATACAAGGAGCACCCAAGCTCCATCAAGGTATGAATGAAGTTCCACTTTCTATTTCAACAAATATTTTAGAGGATTATGGAAATTCATCTTTATATGACCAAGAATCAACACACATTGCTAATATAGAGCAGCAAGATTGCACTGCGCTATGCAACATTGAAGCATTCAAGGAAGAAATAAACCATCATCCTCATGAGCCATTTTTGGAGTGCATACCACACTTGAGGTTGGGGTTTGAAGACTTGAAGGGAAGGATGATGGATAGTATACATCTTGAGATGAGAAAAACTTTCTCCTTTCCAGACGACACTTTCTCAATGAGCACCTCTTAGCTCAAAGAGAGACTTCTACTTTCAGCAGATCCAAGACCTCATTGGATTTGGAGGACTATTGATGTGAGGGAGATCTCATGGAGATATTTCATTGGAGGTGAACTTCAACACATCATGGAGTGAAAATTTCTTCAACAGTTTGAGGAGGTCCTTCCCTCCTCACACTTAGATCTTTATGGATTCAAGGGGGAGCAGATAGATGATGGAGGACATCTTAGGATGGATAACATCTCTCATGTTTGTGTTGGACACTTCTTAAGCTCTACACATCATGATGGGAGGTTTTTTCCTACCACCTATTTGGGCTCTTATGGGATCAACTTGGTCATTGAGAAGATTGCATTTCAATATCCCATGAAATGCAAAGACAAAAATCTGATTTGGGAGAATGGTAGTCTTCATGGGAAGGGTACCAAGATTGAGAATGAAGGGAGACATCCACAAATGGTTGAGTGGATGTGGATGAAGAGCAAGAGGTTGGTGAGCCACTTGCAAATATATGACACCGGGCAATAGGAGGCTTGGTTGCGCTGGCTACTCTTGAAGGAGTTTGGCCATCATTTGGCATATACTCTTTATAAGGGTAGGTGGATGGAGAAGATATGGCAGGATGCTTTCATCATTGAGAAACAAAGAGTATGGATTCATGGTGTTGATGTCACATTCATATCACTCATTATGTCTTCATCACATGACTTGTATGATGAGAGCATGAGGAGGTAGCAAACATTTTTTTTGCTTGAGTTGTACTTGAGAGAGCCAGGGTAGATTTTCTCTCACACTTTGCATGATGTTGCAGGAGTAGGAGATGGCACTATCATGGTGAAAAGGGGCTACTCATTGGCCTTATATGATCAAGAGGTACTTCCACTTTGGGAGGAACTTCTTATGTGTAGTAGCATTATGGGAGATGTCTTTGACAAGGAGCATGTCAAAGAATGGAGCTATGAGTTGGCAGGAGCTTATTTGCATGGGCCAACAACACTGTCACTTGAGATCTTGGGGTTATTGATGGAGTGTCCCCAGGACCACTTCACCATTGATGCACTTGGTGAGCAATAAGGAAGTGAGATTGATGGAGTAGTAGATGGAAACATCTATTACAGAGATATGCTTTTCTTAACTTGGATTTCCAAGTATAAGAAGGGTGATCTTCATGCAGCATATGGTTCATTCCTCTTCATGGGAGTGTGTCATACCACTATGGAGGAATTATTCATATACATATGCATCATCTTACTCTCAACACATGGTAAGAATATTGTTTGTGCATCCATTGATTGTCTAACACAGTATTTTCATATTATTACCATTCTTATTTAGTGCATTGCTCCACAAGAGAGCAAGCTTTTCCTTGAGCTCCATGGTCAACATTGGGCCAAATTGTATGATGGAGACAACCATATTTTAAATGGCCTTGGGCAAGTGTTTTCTTCCATGTATGTTCAGTTGATGTACCCAGCCATTTGCTATGTATCCGTAGATGTCATGACATACATAATTAACCATGTAACATAAAACAACTTGCCATGTAATTTTCTGAAGAAGCAGTTTAGAAAACTATGCTGTCACTATTGGGAAAACTGTTGGTACCTTCTTGCACCACATGAAACCTTTATCATTTTCCTCATTTTGTTGCTGAACATGATTTCATTTTCTGATATTGATCTTATTTTCATTGGAATCATGATTGGGAGAGAGGCACATGAGTTGGATGTGTCCTTTGGGGAAGAGGATTCCCACCTTTTCTGCATTGCATGTTCTAATGGGAGCATGGGAGGAGAGATGGCCACCACAGCCAAACACTTGTCTCCTTTTTTTGAGGTGGGCCATGTGATTGATGGGATGCCATATAATGATGATCTCCTATCCATCACATATAGGTTGATTTGGGCCAGCTTGATTCATAGCGTTGGAGGAGAGATCTTTGAAGATCTAGTCTTCATCTTTCCTCTTAAGGGCAACATTATTGCAACCCAGGATCAGCGAACACTCTACACTTATCATAATTGGAGAGGAGGACAGTGTGGGATAGGCTCCTATGTCTACCATGTTCAGATTTTCAAGCCACCTACATTGCATGAACTCAAGGTGGAGGAGAACTTTCTGGAGTTGCCATGTTGGGAGGTGACTCATTTTGTATGGATGATTGCTTGGGGATGGAGGATCCACTTGGGAAAGATTTTTTCCCAATACATTTCAGTCTCCATGCCTTGGGAGGAAAATTCTCAGTTCTATCCTTACAGTTGCTTGAGGACAAGCAACATTTGAGAGGGAAGGACTGTAATATTCCAAAATTAGCATGCAGCTAATTGGAATATTAATTTTTGCTCATGTCACTTAGGAGATAAATAAATGGGTAATGAGGCCCATACATTTCATAAAAATGAATAAAATCCCTCATAGTGTGGAAAGGGATCATCAGAGGAGCTAGATTTCACACCCTCATGTGTGAACAGGGTCGTTTGCATGTGGACAAGGTCAAGTTTGACCAAGTCAACAGCGTTGGGATAGGAGGTGGAGAACACTTAGAGAAATAGTGCAGTATGAATGGGAGGAGGTTTCTTTGGTGAAGGAAACCCTAATGAGTGGGACCCATGGTGAGAGGGATTTCACTTGTTTAAAAGGAGGGCAAGGCAGCATTGTTATTCATGTTATGGATTATTGATTTCATTGTCTGTTTAGACTTTGTGCATTCTCCTGCTGTTTAGCAGATTTGAAATGTTGCTTGTTGAGTCATAAAAAGGTATCTTTTGAACACCTAATTAGCATACATTAATCATCAATCTGGGAGCGACTTTTTATTTCAAGAGTGTACTCTATCTGAGGCTGAAATTAACTAAGAGTAATGCTATGAAGATCTAGTACATAATGTTAAATACAAGAGTAAACAAATGCTTGTAAATAAATCTAATTACAGTAACATAAATAGAAATGCTCTGAAATCAATCTGCAACCCATCGATCAGGGATACAGTAGCAGTAACTCCTTCCCTTAGAAATCGATGCAACTGAAATCACTCTGAGGCAAGATAACCAATCTGGGAACTTGGAAGCAGTAACCAGTGTTCTCTACAGTTGGTGGTCTTGTTCTTAAAGCAATGGAAATGAAATCAAGATCGAACTACTTATTGATAAAGATAACTGAAAGGAACTGCAAAGGCTATAAAGGAACGACAACTTGTAATTTCTATGCATTCACAACAACTGTAAGCAATTTATCTGCTAATCTGAAGCTATAAATCATAAATAAACAATAAACAGAAATGGAACAGCAACATGAATTGAACAGAAATTATAATTCTAACGCAATCAAGAAACTAATATCCATACTCCAATCCTATCAACAGCCAATACTACACAACAATCAATTATAACAAATCATAAACCAATATAACAGCAACTAGAATCGAATATAGAACAACAAATCTTTTATAACAATAGCAAGAACAGCGAATGTACTTCTTGCAAAGGATAAAATAGCAATGCAATTCGTTAATGAATCTGTATTCAATCTAACAGCAGTTAATCAACTCTGTAATTGAAATAAACATTAAACACAACTTCACACAACAGTAAGCAAAGATTAAAAATAAAAACAACAAGGTAATTCCACTAGAGTCAGGCCCTTAGCGCCAGTGAAATACTTCTGGGCTACTTCAGAACCTAAGAGATGAAACGAAACACGTGTTTGATATTAATCGAACATAAAGTATTACAGAGACTGTTCTCTTAAAGCCAAGAGTCAATAAACATAATATTACAGAGGAAATGTTTGAATATAAGAACTTTCGACCAACTGACTGACTCTTTGATCACTAAAGGATGTTGCTTTATATATTAGACCCTGACGGACAAGACAAGGAATAAGATGAGTTTGAACAGTGATCCCTCAGGATCGAAGGATCCTGAGGGATTCGCTCCCCTTCGTTTAGTTATCATATTTTTTACTTTGACCGAAGCCGAGCTGTCCCCTGCCCTTTCTTGGCAATTCGTTCGGATCTCCTTGCCTTCGGCTGGATGTGGTTTAGCGCTGATGGAGCAGCAGTTACATTGATCTTAGCCTCGTCTTTGGTACAACTGTTCACTTCGTCTAATTCCTGTTTTATCAATAAAAAAGCAATCTTTAGTCATCTTTTTAAAATAAACATAAACCTTTCCAATTCTATCATAATTCTTATAATAAATTACCTTCCCAAGGTAAAAAGGAGTATGTCTATAGTAAAAGAATGAGAAGATACACAGTAATTTCATACCTTTTTCACTGCCCAACATACCCCCTTGCTTAATATTTTTCATGTCCTCATGAAAACTATAGTTCACATGAAGAGCAATCAAAGAATAAGCCAGATAAGGTTTGTCATCAAAAGGCCTAAAACCATGTAGTGCAGCTAATTCCTCAAAAACATGCTCTGTCTGTCCTTCGCTGAGTTCGTAAATGGATTTGTAGTCTGAAGCAGGATACCATGCAATGGGGCTTCGAAACCTACACCCTAGCTAGAATGGTCCTTATTTTAAAATGAGATTACTATAGGGAATCAAGCGGTCTGCAGCTAGCCCAAAGTTTTTATAATTAAACGGTTCCCTATTTTGCACATTCTGATTGGAAATTCTCCACCGGACCTTAGCTGCTATATAAGCTTGGTTTCTAATGGATAAGAAATAATCTGTTCCATTCAGGATAGTTGATTTGTGGACAGGCCCCAATTCTTCGATAACACCTTCCTTTGTCATCAAAATTTTCTACCTAGCCCAAAATTGGAATGGGTTCTGAGGTTCACTCCTAACCCATAAATCTAATTCATTTTCCTGCCTTTGAAAAGAATTATAGGCTTTAAGCCATTTTAATTGATTTACAGCAAAGGAAATAAATTCCTGATGTTGGGCATCTCCCATAAAAGGGCTAGGATTTGATTCACAATCGTTTTCAAGTATTAGATTATGCAAATAAAATTCACACAAAAGGCGCTGTACTTTGATCCCATAAAGTCTGCAGCATGATACAAAGTCATCTATAGTTTTTAGCTCTATGGATTTCCCTACCGTAACTGCCTTAATCTTTAGATGTAAATATATTTCTAGTAAAAATAAAGCATAGTTTTTGGCGGGGCATCTACAAGCTAAGACATCAGTGTACAATGAGCAGAGAGTGTCCATTCAATTGTAGGCTAGTTTTAATTGGTTCATTACCTTGTCAGCCTTTTCCTCTGCTCTTCGACACTTTTTGTGAGCTTCAGCTTCTGTTTCATGGATAACTTTCATCTGTTGCTACAAATCCTGATATCTCTTCCGTGGGACAGTGTCTTCTTCCAACTTTTTCCTTTCTATTCGGGCCTGTGCCAACTCCTCTTGGAGTCTGGCTAGTTTCGGGTCACTAAAAGTATGCTGACTGCTAGCTTGCATGTTTTCACTTGAGGCGGGTCCCTCTGGAACATGTTATGTTGGAACAACTGTTTTCTATTTCGTATCTCCATAATTAATCTTAGACATGGCTTCTTCTGCAACTTGGGGGTTCCTATTAGCGGTTACCTTTCTCTTTTTCGAAATTCGCTTGGTAGCTATGCTTCTTCTCTTGGGGGCTCGCTTAGGAATTTGTTTCATTCTTAGAACCCTAATGGTTTTCTTGAGCTGTTCTACGAGTTTATGAAGCTTCATTCATTCTCTGCGAAGCTTTTCAATCTTAGTTATTTTCCTCCTCTTTTTTAATGGAAAAGTTGTTCCTTTATCTGAACCCGTTTGCTCGACAGGGTTTTGGTCCATATCAGCCATGCCTTCAGTTAAGTTCTCTTCTTGGTCTTCTGCTTGGGGTTCTTCTTCCACATTCATATGCCCTTGGTTAAATTTTTTGGGAATCATACCCTCGGTTGACTTTGCAATCTCCTAAGGGCTTCCAAGTTGGGATATTACTTCGGTGTTCTCTTTTTCTTGTTCATGCTTTTCAGGGGAAGCAACCCTAGCTTCGCTAGGGTTTGCTGTTTCATCCAATGTTTCTTCAGCTGTATATTTTTTGACTGTAGAGTTCTCCTTCAACTTATTAATATCAATGTTAAGGTCCAAAGGGCTATGAGGCTCCACATAGTCACTCATATTGGCCATAATTTGGGCCAATTGGTCTTCCTGTAAAGGGCTTACAGTAGCATTTTTGGGAGGCTCTGTTCATTCTTTGCCACTGCTATGATTGTCTTCGTCCTCCTCACAGGTATGATAGCTTTCTTCTTCCTCATATGAATATCAAATTTCTCTTTCAAGTTCTTCTTCCTCGGTATTTCCATCCTCTGCACTGGATCGTTTTTCACCATTGGTGTGGTGACTTATTTCTTCTTCGTCTGAGTAGCGAATTTCTCCTTCCATTTCCTCTTCTTCATCAGTACGAGGGCTTTCTCCCTCCAATTGTGAAGGCTGTTCATCCTCTGAGCTGTGAAATTCCAGGGGATGGCTACTGCTACCCGAAAGTCCTTCCATCATCCCCCTACTTCGTTTTGAATGGAGGGACTATCTGAGAGTTGATGGCTCATCTATTGAGCCAACTATTCTCTTCCGTTTTGGTGCAAGTAAATCTAACCCTCCGTCAATGGAGAATATCAACTCTTCCCAGCTGGTCTGTTGCTGGGCGAGGCTACGACTTACTATTAATCGAATTAAGCAATGGTGGCTAACCACCATGTCTGAATGCTGAGCTTTTATTATACTATGGGCAGTATCATGCAATAGGGAATTTAATAATGCAGACAAATTTATAGTGCATTTATGTTTTAATACATCGAGTAATTTAAGGTGGCGAGGTCTTACCACGTATTTCCTTTCATCGCACGTTATATAGGCCTGCACTATCTTGGCCAATTTCATCCATGGTTCCCCCAATGATGCTGGCTGAACTTCTTTTCCTTTGACAACCAATGTCTGTCCGCCATCCTGAAAAATATTCATGGCTTCTCGAAGCCTAAGCTTCTTTTGTGTCCATATAGTTCGTTGTGCTAGTATGCCAGACACTTCTGCAATTATTTCATCGGATATAGCTATCTATCCTCCTCTAACCATGGAGAACCCTTCTTGCAAGTTCTGTAAGAATTCGGTGGCCACTGCTTCATGAAGTTGTTGCATCCTCGTGAAATATGTAATCCATACTAGTCTTTCCAAAATCTCTCGTGCAGCATCAGAAACGACCAGCACCTGCGGCTCACTGCGAATTGGTCCTCCTCCCATCGTCTTTGCACTCTGTTAGTTCTTTCCAAACACACAGTGATCGCAATGGAATAGCACAACACGGTAAATTGGAATAATGTCGTTGAAAATTTGTTATTCCCTAAAATGCAGGGATTTGGTTTGCATACAGGTAAATAAATATCGAGATTTGATCTGCATGCAGACATCCACGCCCCCCCTGATGGATGATAGGTCGTCCTTGACCATCAATTGAGAGAGGTATGTGTGGCACAACAGTAGTACAACAAGGAAAAAGCACAACAGTAGTACAACAGGGAAAAATCAGGCGTCATTATGATACATTCAATCAAATTATAGAAATTAATGAAATCAATGTGTGTGATAAATTGGTAATAGATATAAAATCGTTTTGTAATGATTCAAATATGAGGAGAAGGGACAGCTTAAGATAAACATAAGTACAAATGCGTTATTTACCACTTCAAACTAATATGATTGATTTGTAATGATTTTCATGTATAATGGGTTCGAAATAAAAGGTTAAGGATTCATACTTTCATTTGATATTTAAATAGAGATATAGAAAAAAGGGTTAAATATGACTATTGATGTGTATAAATGTGACTCCAATACCATCAGCAGAGCTATGTTGCCCACATGTGTCCATAACCTTGACAGAGTTGCTTTCTCACCCTTCAAACCATTGTCCTTTATTCATACTAAGGAAGTGCTTGTTAAATTTCATAACAGAGGCCATTGTGTTGGTTTGGTGGCCAGATAAATCACAATGCCATTCACCAAGAAGAAGTGAGAAGTGGGCAGGCCGGCTCATGATGAGACCTCCTGTTCCAAGGACTTCTCAATTTTTTCAATTGTCCATTGGACCATATCCCTGGTTTGGTGGCCATGATGGGAATGCCACTTCACTGCCTTCCTTATGGTCATGGTAGGCTGGCTCTTGATGAGACCCCCTATCCTCCATCTGCAAAATCATAAAATTATTAGTGAAACATGTAAATATTTTTATTTTTCATATATCACTTTCCTAGTTATTCATAAAGGATGGCTCAACACTCCTTAAGAGTACGGATGGTGGAAGAAGTCTGAACATCTCAATAGAAAAGAATATGCCCTTATTCCTACTCCATAAATAAAAATCAAAGAAAGTTATAACATATGGGAAGAACCAACATGATAAGGATAATTGATCAAATTAATTCAGTGGTAGTAAAACAACAAAATTATGTTATTGACTATGTCCCTTTTTCCTGTTTTCTTATCATTACTAAACAATTTTCTTAAAAATGAAGATTTCTTTTGATTTTCTAATTAGAGTAAGCTTTAATTTGTATGATTGTATATAAATAATATGTTTTCATTTGGAAGAGTCATCAAAAGTTCTAAAAATGCTATTCTAAAACAAAACAAAAAAAACAATCCACTCAAAAGGTGTTGTTTCTTTAAAAAGAACAGCAGAAACAATCTGCGGAACTGTTGTTCCTTCCGAAAGGAATAGAAAAAACACTCTACATAACTGCTAATCCTTTCGAAAGGAACAACAGAAGTGCTATTCCTTTAGAAAGGAACAACAAAACTCAAAACAAACGAAATAAATAGAGTTTTTGAAAAAAAAACAGAATTCTATGAAACAAACAACGAAAACTGAAATAAATAGAGATTTGAAAAAAAACGAATTCCCTAAAACAAATAATCCAAATAGATGAACAATATTTATGTACAAAATTTTAAAAAAGAAATGATTTAATAAATTGGTGCCGAGGAGGAGTTATCCCCTTCAGCCAGAGCTTTCATGGTAGAATCTTCCCGTAACTATTGGTAAAAGGATTCCACGGTAAGCGGTTTACGATACAATCGTACTCGATGACCGTTTACCTTAAAGGAATGCCCAGATCCATCAATGGTAGCTAATGTAATAGTGCCATTATCATGCAATTTTTTTATTTCATAGGGTCTGAGCCATCGTGTCTGGAGTTTCCCTGGAAAATCCTGAAACCTAGAATCATATAGGAGTGCCTAGTCTCCTTCGTGGAAGATCTTTTCTTTGATAAGGGCACCATGCGATTTTTCTCTCTGTTGTTGGATTAACGCTGTGTTCTGAAGAGCAGAGAGCCTAATTTCATTTAATTCATTAATTTGCTGCAGTATTTTAGCCTGGGCTTCATTTAGATCTAGACCCACCTTTTGAGTTGTTCTTAATGTCTGAATTTCAAATTCTATTGGAAAGATGGGTTCTTTTCCAAATACCAATTGATATGGTGAATATCCCATAGTGGGTCTCCACGTTGTTCGATATTCCCACAATGCTTTTGGAAATCTGTAGGCCCAATCTCGTCTGTGTGAGGCAACAGTTTTTGTCAATATAGATTCAATTACTTTGTTCATGCTCTCTACTTGGCCATTGGACTGTGGGTGGTATGGGGTTGTAATCTTGTGCTAAATGTGGTAGTTTTGTAGTGTTTCAGCGAATTTATTACCTACAAACTATGGTCCTCCATCTGTAATTATGTCCCTTGGGAGGCCATATCGCACAAAGATTTGGAAAAGAAACTGTATTATGGAGTCCTCTGTGGCTTTGAAAGTGTCTCTGCTTCGACCCACTTAGTGACATACTCGGTTGCAACTAGGATGTATGTTTTTTGGTTTGAGGGAGGGCTAATAGGGCCAAAAAAATCAAGCGCCTAGCGTTCAAATGGTTCAATCACTAGTTGAGGGTTCAAAGGCATTTCATCAGACTGCCCAGGGCGACCTGCCCTTTGGCAGCTATCACAGGCCTGCACAAATTTTTTGGCATCTTTAAAGATGGTAGGCCAATAATAGCATGTTTTTAAAACCTTATGGGCAGTTATACGATCTGCAAAATGCCCGCCACATTTCCCATCATGGCATGCTTTCAAAATATCAAATACCTCATCCTCCCGGACACATCTTCTTATTTGCATATCTTCCCCTGTGTGAAATAGGTAGCCCCCAATCCAAGAGAATCGGGTACTACGTTGTATTATCTGTTTTCATTCATTAAGGGATAGATGTTTAGGTAATTTACCTATTGCCAAATAATTTTCTATATAAGCATACCATGGTGTTCTGAAAGTAACAACGAACAAATGTTCATCTGGGAAGTGGTCTTCAACTGCTTCTGTATCTGTTGGCTTTGGAATTCTTGACAGAAAGTAAACTACAGGGTTCTCTTTCCCAGGTTGATCTTTGATTTTAATGTCGAATTCCTACAATAAAATCAACCATCTTGTCACTCTTCCATTTGTAACAGGTTTAATGGCAGAGTGATCAGTATATAGTACTACAAGATACCCAGTTACATAATGTCTAAACTTATTTATAGCATGAACTACAGCTAAAAATTCCTTCTCAGTCACAGTATAATTTAATTTAGCAGGGGATATATTTTTGCTAATATAATAGATTGCATATGGCTTCTTGTCTTCCTCTTGCCTAAGTACTGCTCCAATTGCTGTGTTTGAGGCATCGGATGAAATTTGGAATGGAAAATTCCAATTTGGGCCCCTCAGCACTGGGGCTGTTGAAACAATATTTTTCAAATCATTAAAGGCATTGTCACATTTATCTATCCAAATGAAATCAACATTTCCAGTTAGTGCATATAAAGGTGCAGCTATTCAAGAATAATGTTCTATAAATCTTCTATAGTAACCAGAAAATCCAAGAAAGCTACGTACCTCTGTTTGTGTGGTGGGTGTGGGTATTAACAAGATTATTTGAATTTTAGCTGGGTCCACTTGAATTCCAGTTGCTGAAATATAATGCCCTAAGATAACTCCTTCGGTCATCATCATAAGACACTTTTCATGGCTTAAACAAAGCCTAGTGTCAATACATCTTTGCAACACCTTTTCTAGATTTTCTAATGCAGGCTCAAAATCATCCCCATAAGGTGTGAAATCATCCATATACACTTTGAGACCTTCATTTATTAAGTCTGCAAAGATGTTGAGAATGGCCCTTTGGAATGTAGCAGGGGCATTGCATAGGCCAAAAGGTAAGAATCGGTAGGCAAATGTCCGCCATGGACAGGTAAAAGTGGTTTTGTCTTGGTCTTCAGGGGCAATCTGGATTTGATTGTACCCGCTGAAGCCATCGAGGAAAGAAAAGAATTTCTTTCCTACCAATGTGTCTAATACCTGGTCAATGAAAGGAAGGGGAAAGTGGTCTTTCTATGTTGCCTTGTTAATTTCACGATAATATACACATATTCTCCACTTTCTGTTCTTTTTTGGTACCACTACTAATGGAGAGACCCACTTGCTATCAGATATTGGGTAGATGAAATTAACATCCAATATTTTTTGTAATTCAGCTTTCACAATATCTTTGAGGTGAGGGTTTAGTCTTCTTTGGGGTTGGAGAATGGGTCTTGCATCTTTTTCAATATAGATGTGGTGTGTACATAATTGAGGGTCAATTCCTTTCATATCGGGTAATCCCATGCAAAGGCTGCTTTGTATTTTCGTAATAATTGGACCAACTTCTCTTCTTGTTCAGCAGTCAGATTTTTGTTAATGTTTAGAGTGTTTCCTGGCTCAATTTCTACAATATTTCTATTGTACACAGAAGTAGTGGGTATTACTTGATCAGGAATATCTTTCAAAGGATCTTCTTCTTCTTTATTATCAAATGCTACCTTGATCATGTGACATTGTAGATGGGATCTGATTTGTGGTTTATTAATAAAACTATTAATGATATCATCCTCTGTTTGATCTTTAAAATCAAAAGCATTTTCTACAGTTAGAGGTGATCTCATATTTTCCATAAGATATGATACAGGTTGTTGTTTTGTTTTGATTATTGATAGACTTGGCTGGGCTGGGGGATATAAAGCTAAATTCTTGACATAGTTTCCCCTTGTTATTGTCATGTTGCCTTGTCGGCATCCAATATAAGCATCGACAGTTGCCAACCAAGGTCTACCTAAGATTAACGGGTGTCCTTCTAGCCGGTTCTTTGGATTGATGACCACGAAGTCAGCAGGGTATTCCCAAGAATCTACAAATACCATTACATCTTGTAGTGTACCTTCTAGTTTGACTGCCAATCGGTCAGCCAATTCCAATAAGGTTGTTGTTGGTTCTAGCGATGTAATGCCAAGTTTTTGACAGGTGGTGGTTGTTAGGATATTGATTGCTGCTCCCAAATCAACTAAGGCATTTGGAAACAATTGCCCATGGATTTTTACTGTCACTAAAGGATTTCCTGGGTCTTCATATTTTACGGGTGTTTCCATTCTTGATAATAAGTCAGATAAAGTACCGACTATTTGGACAGTTGGATTGGTGGTTCTTCTCCTCCTTGGCTTCTTTATGCATAATTCCTTAATGGTTTTTTCATATATAGGAATGTCTTGGATAGCTTGGAGGAGAGGAATTTTTATACACAAATTTTTTAATTCTCCCAGAAGATCAAAATTAGGATGTTCTAATGGGTGCGGTATGATTAATCGTTCTAGGAATGGTGGAGAGGAAGTTATTACTTGT
This sequence comes from Pinus albicaulis, assembly GCA_034641835.2. Classification (NCBI taxonomy): domain Eukaryota; kingdom Viridiplantae; phylum Streptophyta; class Pinopsida; order Pinales; family Pinaceae; genus Pinus; species Pinus albicaulis. The sequence goes on along the minus strand of CM076580.1, from coordinate 995,124,923 downwards.
TGTTGATTTTGTTGTTGAACCTCCTCTTTCTGTAATGTTTGTTCTACAGGTAACGGATCTTCAATATGAACATTATTGTTTCTCTCTGTTTCTACTATGCTCCTAGACCTTAATTGAAGGTCATTGCACTCCCTCAGTTTAGTTTCTAATTCTGGGGGTTCCATTATTTGGATAGACTGAACTGGCCTATTGTTTGGGTTTAGGTTCGGCTGGGCTGGGAGTTGTGGTCTTAAGTTAGTCTGGGGGTTTGTATAGGGAGCTGGCAGTGTAGGTTGAGAGAGAGGGATTGTTCCAGCTGGCTGATTTTTAGGTCTTTTCTAGTTTGACTGCCAGGCCTGAATCTGGGAAGTAGAGGGGGACCATTGTGTATGATAGTTATTATTTTGCCAAAACGGTGGGCAGAAAGGAAATCTAGGCCAATTATTTTGATTTGTTTTATTTGGCCAAGATGTTGTAGGAAATGGTTGTTGTGACCAATTAGGGAAAGGTGGTTGATTTTTCCACATTCCACTATATTTTTGAGCATTATATTAAGGAGGCTGAAAAGAAGAAAACAGATCAGTTGGCATACCTGATTGTCATGGCTGCCATTGTCAGTGTTGATTAAGCAGACATACCACTTCTGATTCTTCTTCTACCTCCTTATAAACTGCTTTTAGGCCAGGAAGCGAATGACATCCTTCTGTAGAGTGATATTTCGTGCAAATGGCGCAGAATTTGATTACATCCAACGGGCACTCTTTGTGGCTGTGTTTCTTCCTACATCTGGGACAAAATATTGCCAAATTTTGCTTTGCTTCTACTTGCTTTTGTTTGGCTTGCATGATGTCGAAATGCGTTGTTAGAGTCCCAAGTATGTATGTCTTAAAATCTTCCAGCAGGTTTCCAATCTCTGCATGAGTTGCACCTTCATTAGAGGTCTTATTTTCTCTTGTAATCATATCATGTTCTGCTGATTTTAGCCTTGTGTTGCCCCTCGAACTCCTGATACACAAATAAATGATGTTAGGATAACTTTCCTGATATATATCACCTTTTCCCATAATATTCAATGTTTCAACCCATTGATATTTCATTCCCTAATTAATGTGGTTTTAAAATATTATCGGGTAAGCATATTCACCTGAGGATCTCTGAAGATTGTATTGAAACGGATTCCACATATTCTTCCAAGGTTTCATTTGGTTTTGTTGTCATTTGGAATATTTCATCTTTTAGTTCTCGAGACCTGCAATAATCTTGATACTTCTTTAAAAATGCAACTTTCATCTGATCCTAATCAGTTATGAAACCCCCACCTAATCCCATAAACCATCGTAAGGCTGCCCATTTTAATGTTGAAGGGAATAGTTTTAATTTTTGGGGATCGGTGGTGTAATCATATCCCCTGCATAACACATCGAATTCAAACAAAAATGCATCTGGATCTTCCGATGTTAGGCCATGAAATGTGAGAATATGTTGAAGGGGAATAGCACCTTCATTAGAGGTCTTATTTTCTCTTGTAATCATATCATGTTCTGCTGATTTTAGCCTTGTGTTGCCCCTCGAACTCCTGATACACAAATAAATGATGTTAGGATAACTTTCCTGATATATATCACCTTTTCCCATAATATTCAATGTTTCAACCCATTGATATTTCATTCCCCTAATTAATGTGGTTTTAAAAATATTATCAGGTAAGGGTAAAGATGCATAAGGGGATCTCTGAAGATTGTATTGAAACCGTTCCACATATTCTTCCAAGGTTTCATTTGGTTTTGTTGTCATTTGGAATATTTCATCTTTTAGTTCTCGAGACCTGCAATAATCTTGATACTTCTTTAAAAATGCAACTTTCATCTGATCCTAATCAGTTATGAAACCCCCACCTAATCCCATAAACCATCGTAAGGCTGCCCATTTTAATGTTGAAGGGAATAGTTTTAATTTTTGGGGATCGGTGGTGTAATCATATCCCCTGCATAACACATCGAATTCAAACAAAAATGCATCTGGATCTTCCGATGTTAGGCCATGAAATGTGGGAATATGTTGAAGGGGAATAGCCTTCATAGGTGCATTGACTTCAGTATCTACTATAGGATATTGCAGCGTAGAGGTTTGCTGGGGTGTCTGTTGATTTTTATTTTGGTTATGGGCCATTTGGTCAAAAATGTGCCAATATCCTTCTGGGATCTCCAAGGAATTTCTAGGCTGACTAGCAGGGACAGGAATGGCTTTGACAGCACTCCCCTTGTCTGGAATAATGAGTATTCCTTGTTGACCTACTGTTTGAGGTGATTCAGGACCTTGCTTTTGAATAAGTTTAACAACACTTCCCTTATCTGGACTACTTATTGTTTGGGATATTTCAATAGGAGATGTTGGGTCTCCTATTTCTCCTGTTTCCCCTTCTCCTTCTCGGAGATTACTAGAGTTCCCTTCTTGAGGGGGAATTATGCAGGGATTCTCAATTTCTTGGGAATCTTGCTCAATTCCCTATGTTTGACTGTGTATCTCAGCAAAGGCTTCAGATGGTGATTTTGTAGCCTGAAGGGAACTAGTAGGCGGTCTAGAGATAACTTTTCTAAATCCTACTGATGGCTGAGATTCAGTTCTTTTAAGAATTTTATCAATAAAAGTTGTCTACCCAAGGGTCACCGGTCCCTTAGGTTTTTCAATTTTAGGAGGAATTTTGTTTTTCTTAGTTGGTCTATTCATTCAAGAAAACAAACCTTCATTCCTACCTAAAGAAATAATCTTACCTACTTCTGCTGTGAAGCGGGCGGTGAGCAAGTGTGTTTCTTGCCCAGTGCGCAGGTTCTTACCTTCCGTCTTTAATACCCAATTCTTCGCAAGAAGAAGAAAATCAGCTGTGCATCACTCCTTTGAAATGGCATACACTCTCCCCGGCAACGGCGCCAAAATGTTGAGTCATAAAAAGGTATCTTTTGAACACCTAATTAGCCTACATTAATCATCAATTCGGGAGCGACTTTTTATTTCAAGAGTGTACTCTGTCTGAGGCTACAATTAACTAAGAGTAATGCTATGAAGATGTAGTACATAATGTTAAATACAAGAGTAAACAAATTCTTGTAAAGAAATCTAATTACAGTAACATAAATGGAAATGCTCTGAAATCAATCTACAAACCATCGATCAGGGATACAGTAGCAGTAACTCCTTCCCTTAGAAATCGATGCAACTGAAATCACTCTGAGGCAAGATAACCAATCTGGGAACTTGGAAGCAGTAACCAGTGTTCTCTACAGTTGGTGGTCTTGTTCTTAAAGCAATGGAAATGAAAACAAGCTCAAAATACTTACTAATAAAGATAACTGAAAGGAACTGCAAAGGCTAGAAAGGAACGGCAACTCGTAATTTATATGCATTCATAGCAACTGTAACTAATTTATCTGCTAATCTGAAGCTATAAATCATAAATAAACAATAAACAGAAATGGAACAGCAACATGAATTGAACAACAATTATAATTCTAACGTAATCAAGCAACTAATCTCCATACTCCAATCCTGTCAACAGCCAATACTACACAACAATCAATTATAACAAATCATAAACCAATAGAACAACAACTAGAATCGAATATAGAACAGCAAAGCTTTTATAACGATAGCAAGAATAGCGAATGTACTTCTTGCAAAGGATAAAATAGCAATGCAATTCGTTAATGAATATGTATTCAATCTAACAGCAGTCAATCAACTCTGTAATTGAAATAAACATTAAACACAACTTCACACAACAGTAAGCAAAGATTAAGAATACAAACAGCAAGGTAATTCCACCAGAGTCGGGCCCTTAGCGCCAGTGAAATACTGCTGGGCTACTTCATAACCTAAGAGATGAAACGAAACGCGTGTTTGATATTAATCGAACATAAAGTATTACAGAGACTGTTCTCTTAAAGCCGAGAGTCAATAGACATAATATTACAGAGGAAATGTTTGAATATAAGAACTTTCGACCAACTGACTGACTCTCTGATCACTAAAGGACGTTGCTTTATATATCAAACCCTGACGAACAAGACAAGGCATAAGATGAGTTTGAACAGTGATCCCTCAGGATCGAAGGATCCTGAGGGATTCACTCCCCTTTGTTTAGTTATCATCTTGTTTACTTTGACCAAAGCCGAGTTGTCCCCTGCCTTTTCTTGGCAATTCGTTCGGATCTCCTTGCCTTCAGCTGGATGTGGTTTAGCGCTGATGGAGAAGCAGTTACATTGATCTTAGCCTCGTCTTTGGTACAACTGTTCACTTCTTCTAATTCCTATTTTATCAATCAAAAAGCAATCTTTAGTCATCTTTTTACAATAAACATAAACCTTTCCAATTCTATCATAATTCTTATAATAAATTACCTTCCCAAGGTAAAAATGAGTATGTCTATAGTAAAATAATGAGAAGATACACAGTAATTTCATACCTTTTTCACTGCCCAAAATTTCTTAGCACAAGGCATTCTTGTTTAGGAATTCCTTTACCTTTCAAGAGAGGCCTCTTGAGGGAGTTGCTCTCATTTCTCCACATTCAGGCTTGAGGCCAAGCATCCTCCTTCAGCTACAGCATAGTTTCTATTTAGAGCTGGGTTGTGTTGCAAGGTGTTGCAGTGGAGGTTACTGAACACCACTTCCTGTGCTTATTTTTCAGAGGAGGAAGCCTTCTTTCCTTTGGAGGATTAGTTAGGAATATCTCGGAGAATATTTCACCATCTTTGGCACCAGGCCAACCATTTCCATGATCTACAGCGCAATCCCTCTCTTAGACTGCGTTATTTTCAGTGTGTATCTACAGTGAGGGTTTGCAATATTGTTTGGAGGGTCAGATCTTCAATGTTAGGATCATCCTTTCACTTGGAAGATCCATTGGAGGAGGTCTATTTAGCTTGTGCATCATCTACAACCATCTCCATCCAGTTCTTGAGTTGCAGCTACTACTCGGCCCTGCTACTCCGACATTTCTGCCATTTTTCATATTTCAGGAAATCCTTCTAGGATTGTCTTGAGATTGTTTCTGCGAGTTTAGAGCTTTTCTCCCCCACTTATTTGAGCTATACATTTCCATATCTATGTATTGACATTATTTCTGTAGTAATGCCTCCTATAAATTGTGCAGTCATAGCCTTGGGCTTTCTATATGTAGCAATGTTCTTCATTTTCTTGTACATGTTCTATTGAGGCTTGCATTGCCTAGCTTGAGTGATCATTACCTCAAGGATTTGTATACATTTGCTACTATAAGATCAATTTCATGGCTATTTGGATCTTCTCATGATTTATGTATTGATATAACGCTGCTACTCCAATATGTGTTTTTACATTGCTGAATCTCCAACTTTGGAACATCTTAAGATGTTCTTATTGTTGTAGAATTTCCCTATTTTGGGATACTACAATGGATGGGGTAATACTCTACAAAGATAAGATCTATTTGGTGGCCAGCTCCAAACTACGGGAGAATATTCTATAGGCTTCCCATGACTCACCATTGGTAGGGAATTAGGGTTTCAAAAGAAATGACAAGGCCATCAAAGAGAGGTTCTCATGGAAGGGCCTCAAGGATGATGTTCTGCAGCACATTCGGGAGTGTGAGGTGTGCCAATGGAATAAGGGGGAGTTATCCCACCCAATAAGGTTCTTGCAGCCTCTTCCCATTACTGAAGGGAAATGGGAAAGCATCTCGATGGATTTCATCACTGGGATACTCGTGGTATAGGGCAAAGACTGCATCTATGTGGTGGTGGATCATTTGACAAAGTATTCTCACTTCTTCATGATCTCATCCAAGTACACGACCTCACAGGTGGTTAAGTTTTTCTTTAGATAGATCTTATGGTTGCATGGTCTTCCCAAGATCATTATCAGTGATAGGGGAAATCGTTTCATGGGAGATTTTTGGAAGGAGTTATTTTGTTTGGTGGGCATGGAGCTCACTCACAGTACGAGATACCATCCCCAAACGGATGGAAAGATAGACATAGTAACAAGTGTTTGGAGGGATAGTTGCGTAACTATGTTACGGGGCAGCAGAGGGCGTGGTTGTGGTGGCTGAACATGGGGGAGTATTGCTACTATAACACCTTTCACATGTATATATGTATGTCTCCATTCCATGCTTTGTATGGTTATGATTCTATGATGTTTTTTGATGTCATGTTTGGTGACAGCAAGGCCCCGTAGGCCAAGGATTGGATCCAAGAGAGCCAAGACATCATGAGGGCTCTCAAGGATAGCTTGAGGACAACACAAAACCAACAAAGGGTCTATGTAGACTGGAGCTTCTTATAGAGGCAGTTTGAGGTTGGGGACCTAGTGTACATATGACTTCAACCGTACAAGTAGTCCATGCCGAAGCAGAAGGGGGAAGAGAAGCTCAAACCCCATTTTTACGGACCATATAGAGTCACTCGTAGGGTGGGGGAGGTAGTATACGAGTTGGAGCTACCCCCAGGGAGTCGGGTGCACAATATGTTTCACGTATCTTACCTAAAGAAGGCCTTGGGACAAAAATTTAAAAAAGCTATTGAGTTACCCCCTATGGATGAAGAGGGGAACTTAGTGCTACAACCAGAGGTTGTTTTAGATATTTGGGAAAGGAAACTAAGGAACAAGGTGGTCATGGAATTTTTGATTCGGTAGAGGAACTTACCAGATGAGGATGCCACTTGGGAAGGGGATAATATCCTCTAGAAACCATCATTGCAATTGCTTGAGGACAAACAACATCTTGGTGGGGAGGACTGTAATATTCCTAATTAGCTAACTATTAATTAGAATATAATTTTTTGTTGATTTTACATTTTTCTTAAGTTTTGGTTGGAAAATATGTGGGATTTGGGATCCACAAAATTAACTTAAGAAACTATAGGTGAAAGACATTAGTTGAAGCGAAAAATTGCAGCTTTAGTGGGAGCATGGGTCCAATGAGATGTGATTGCACAACATGTGTGGGAAAATGAAGTCATTAGTCCAAGTGGAGGTAGCGCAACACAAGATGGGGCCCAAGGAAACGTTTGGTAGCTTGGGACAAAAAGGAATGAATTAACCTCATTTTTTCATTGATTCATCATCTTAAGAATTTGTTTTTCGACATAGCATGCTTGAGCAAGTGCCAAGTCTGCAAGTGTTTTTCAATAGAAGAGTGTTTCTGAGTAGGAACCTCAACCTTTGCTTTAGATGACTTTGATTTCCTGCCCAAGGAAGGATATTTCACTTGATTCGATTCAATTTGGTAGCTATGAGATTCACCCATAGCATGATACCATCAGGAGTGGCACATAGTAACACTAGCAGCGCAGTACTGAGAGAGGGACACTTCAGGAGTTGAGGAGTGTGAGGAGTTTAGTGTTGGGATTTGGTGGGGAGGTTGAGAGCTTCCTAACAGGGATTGTGCAGGGATTTTTCAATCCTTCTGCAGCAAAAATTCCAGGAGAACAATGTAATATTCCTAATTAGCTTTCAGCTAGTTGGAATTTTAAATTTTGTTTTTTGCTTCTTAGTTAGAAGAATAAGAGGGTAGGGAGACCCATAAATCTCCTTAGTAGGAATAAAAAGACTCCTAATGTGAATGGGGGTCATATAAGTAGTTGGATTAAATACCCTTATGTGTGAATAGGGGGTGGAGCATGTAGACTGGGTAAACTTTGACCAAATCAAGAGCGTTGGTATGGAGGGAGTGGACATTCATTGAGGGACAACGCAGTTTTGGAGGGAGATTCCATACATGGTAGTAGTGGCTTTAATAAGTGGGGCCCAAGGTGAGAAGGCTCACAAAGCATATAAGGAAGGGGATGGCAGACATAGAAGGCATGATTTATTATTATTTTTTTTATGGTCTGTATGACTTTTTGCTCTCTTCAGCTGTTTAGCGGAGACTGTAGTGCTCTTTAGCACAAGGGTGTTCCCGAGTGGGAATCCCACCCTCATCCTTGGAGGAATTCGAGTGCCCACTCAAGAGAGGTGATTGAGCTACATATCCACATTCTCGCATCAGGCCAAAACTTCAGTCTTATTATACAACGCATTTTCTTCCAGGATTGTGTTGTGTTGTAGGGAAGAAGTTTTGGAGGGTTTGCAGGGCCATTTTATGAGCTTGTGTTTCAATGGAGAGGTATCCTTTCCATTGGGAGGCCAGAAAGGAGGTTCCTTGGGAATTATAACATCATTTGGCACCAAGCCAAGATACCACCATCACCTACAACGCAGTTTCAGTCCATGACTGCATTATTTTAGGGAGGAGTTGCAGGGGTGATTTCAGTGTATGATTTGGGGAGTTAGATCTTCAATGGAGGGATCAGCCTTTCACCTAGAGAGTCTATTGGAGGAGAGCCACATATTTATACATCAGATTCAGCCATATCTTCCCAACTATTTTGCTACAGTGAATCTTCAGCCCTAGGGCTGCAGTTCACCATTTGTATTTTGGTGCATTTCTAGAAACCCTCTTGGGTTGTCTTGGAAAATAGATATAGAGCATTTTTATTTATGTATAACATCTTTTGAGGCATATATCAATTGCTTATTTCATTGTATGATTTCAGTAGCAGTTATTCTCATTAGGACTGGGTTGTAGCAGCTCTCCAACATTTTTGTATAACAGCAACATATTACTTTGAGAGCGTTTCTACATTGGAGGCTTGTTTGGCCTTCTTATCTGATTGGTGCCACAATGTATTGTGTCTATTTGCTGCTGATTTACTTAATATAATGGCTTAATATTGGCCTCCTATGTTTATGCATTGATCTTCACTACTACTTTTCATTATTGTGTTCAATATTACTACTCTTCCTATTTTGGAATATTACAATGGTATCATAGCATAATATTGGCTCAGCCTGTGCATTTTAAGCCAATATGTCATCAGAATAAGGAGATCCTCTCACAAATAGATATAAGAGATATCTCAAAATAAGAAACCGGAGATATGATTATACAGATGATAGGGAAGACAAGGAAAAAACTCCCTTACCAGGAGTAGATGAGGTGAAGGAGTATCCCAATATTATTCTTCAAACCATGCAAGATGTTGCAAGAGAAATCAAGGAGATGAGGATGGATAGACATAAAGAATCCCCTAAATGGTTTCTACATGGAGAAGGCTCCAGCATTTCACATCACTAGAATGATCAACTAGTAAAGCAGCAGGTTTCCCAACATTTTACAATGCCTACATTTTTAGCAGTGGGAAATGGAGGGTTTCAAGAACAAGAAACTCTTGAAGACTACTTTCTTGAGTATGAGTCTCAATCTCAGAGATTCAAAGACCATTTTAGATTTCAGTATTTTTTTTAGATCAAGGACAATAGGAGACCCCATCATCACAATAGAGGTGGAGGATTCATATAGAACAATGATCTTCACCGGACTATTGGCAGATTTTTCTTACCCACTTTTGATGGGTCATCCAAATGCACTACCAAATCTTGGGTATAGAAGCTAGACATCTACTTCCAGTTGAACCAAGTACCAGAGAAGGAAGATGTTATCACTCCACTAGATTCCCAAGGTTGAGGAAGGAACCCCAACAGAGGTAACTACAAACCAAGCTTTTGACTTGATAACTATCCCTATCAAGCCAGAGAGGGCTCTCTCCAAAAGGGTCACAGCCAGGAGGGCTGGATAAATTAGGGTTTTAGGCTATGTATAGAGTGTAGGGGGTTGTTTTAAATTGATTTGGTTGGGGAAATAAATGGATAAAGGAATTAGGTCAAGGAAAGTAAGGTCAGGGAAAATGAATTAGGGTTGCAAGGATCAATGGGGCAAGGTAGGTACAATGACAATAACATGAATTAAATGGTTTTGGAATGGTTTTGAAATTGTAAGAAGGCTAATAAAATCATAAGAGATGTAGTTCTCTCAAACAGAAGATAATGAAAAAAATATGATCAGTTACCCAAAATAGGGCATGACAAACATGTATTTTGAATTTATAACTTGTAAAAGATCATAACATAGAAATGAAATTGAATATTAACAATGCATTCAAACACATGATACTGAAGAAGAAACTATGAAATACATTCAATACCACAAGTATCCCATAAATGTAGCTACAAATCCTCTTTATTAGCTTGGCCAAAACTGAGTACAAGTTCCCATGATCAACTAGCAAAATCAAACCGATTCCAACTTTTCCCCCTTTGAAAATGAGTAAAAAATGACATGATATAGGCCTCAAAAAACCTCTCCCAACCTCAAGGATCGAATCCATGAGAGGAGGAGCTGATCCACTAAATTCTGAACTAAAACCTAGAGTGTAGGGTGGTCAAAGTGACTCAACCCTAACTTTTGTGAACTGATTCATTACACCCCATATGCTTGATTTACCTAATGTATTTACCCTAGTAAATAGTAATAACATGATAATTACATTAATATTCATCATCTACATAGGTAAATTCAACATTTCCCAAGGTAAAAGTCAAAATTGGAATGAAACTCAGAAAATTTCTAAAGACTGCAAAAAACACAATTTCCTTGTAAAATGCGCAGCGTCCAGGCAGAAATAATGACCTCTATTCAAGGCTGAATTTGAGTGCCTTCCTAGTACCCCCAATCTACTCCATGATGGCTTGATAGAAATCCCTTTGAGTCTAATTTCCATATCTACTTCCATTTTTCAAAATGATTCCCATTTTCCCTGTCAAAAACCACTTCTCCCAAGACTAGTAAACGCGCAGCGACTAGAAGGAAACACGCCCTTTGTGTGAAGCACCTTTTTTTAGACCACATTTGGAGGCCTTTATGACGTCCAAATTGGGCCCTGGATAGCTCGTTGGAAATCTTGTCCTGTATACTTTCCACATATACCTTTTTTTTGTTGATTTGAGCTGATTTTCCTTGTCAAAAGTTGATTTTCCAAGGACTGTTCAAAAAGTGCAGAATGAGGGTGCATAAATGCAGTGTTGTTGCAGGAAAATTTTGGAGGCCTTCCTCAACTCCAAATGGAGCTCAAGATAACTCATTGGAAATATATCTTAGCCTTTTTATGATTTTACTTATCAAGCAAGTCATTTGGACACTCCAGTTACCAGAAACTTGATTTTCCCAAGGTCACTCCAGAAGTGCAGCAACTCTCCTGTGGCACCTATATTTCTTACATTTCTATAAAACCATGACACTTGTGTATTAAATTAAGGATTTTTTTCTTCCTTGGTCTATTATGGAAAAAAACTCTCACTTTTATGAAATTCATTTTTTTTTTTGTCAGAAAGACAGTTTGAAGAAAAACTGGCTCTATGTGTGGCAAATGACTTGACCCTTGGAATGAATTCTTAAAAATGATGGAGACATGATATTATGAGTTTGAATGGCCTCATAGTTGCTGATATGACATACCTTATGCCTCCTCTTCTCAAATTTCTCGTTTCCATAGCAAATCCCAGCTCAGTGTGAGAGGAAATTAGGGTTTGGTACTTGTGAACAATGATGACTTGGGCACCCTTGGGAAAAGACAACTCCCTTTGAAATTTGATCAATTGATGAACTAAAAAATCTTGCACTTTGAAATTTGATGTGTTGGCACGTGGAACTCTGAGTTGGCAGCCTTGGGAACTAAGTACTTATTACATTTGAATTGACATAAAATTACATGAATAAATAAAATTACATCTTTGTTTTTGAAATAAATATTACATATTGGAATGAAACTCACACTTGAAATTAAATTACAACTTTGGAAACCATCTTGGATGTCATCTTTACATGGTAAAGAGACATTATTGTGATCACTCTCATACTTTGTTGACCTTATGCAAATGAAATGGTGCATTTTTGGACCTTGAAAGACAAAAGCCTAATGACCTAATGAGACTTTGAATAACCTGACTTCCATGGTTGATTTAACTGAGACAAGACATGGTGAAATGATATTTTCATAAGTGTTATTATTCTCGAGAGGACATGAAGGTGAGTCAGAAAATGTGATCTTATGAGGGAGAGTGAAGTTTTATTGAGTAGGTCTACCATCAATGAAACAAATTTTAGCATGACCTAATAGAATGATATAAAAAATTCAGATTGAGACACCTAAAATGATAATGAAATGACTGATTTTGATCACTGATGGCATAATTCATATTCTAACACTAACATAAGATATCAAAATAGCAGCGCTGCACCTTGAGGGTGAAGCACATCATTGGTGGTTTCATGGTCTTTCTACATTGGGGCATTCCAATGTGACCACATATTCAGAGTTCACAAGGAGGTTGGTGGAGAGGTTTGATCGAAGAGACCTAGAGGCACCTTTCATTGGGCTAGCTAAGCTCAAAAAATCAGGTAATTCATAAAAATTGCATTTCTGAATTTCTAAAACTTTCTGTTATGGTTCCTGATTTATCTACAGCTATGAGGGTCTATATGTTTATTGATGGGATAGAAGAACCTCTACATGGGTTGCTTAAATCAACCAAACCCACTACCCTTCAAGATGCCATTGAAAGGGCTAGAGATCTAAAAGATGCCTTGCCAAGAGCAAAGGCAACATTTCAACAAAAGGCCACTTTTCCATCAAAGGGAAAATATGAGAAGGATCATCCTTTAAAGGAGATCCAAAACAAAGTACCTCTTACTGATGATGTGCTTCACATGCCAAGAATCATGGGCCCCCAAACATAGATGTGCAACAGGGAAGGCACACTATATAGAGGTATTTTCTGATGATGAGGAGGAAGAAGAAGAGGAACCAGAAGGAGGTCACAGCACTAGGATAGTAGGAGAGGATCCACCACCACTAGGAGGTGGGAATGGAGCATTTTCTCCAATTGGAGGTGCCCTTGCGTCATTGAGAGGAGTAGCCAAGTACTTGAGCTTGAGAGTTCTAATTTCCATTTAGGATCAGAGGGTTTCAGTTTTGATTGACAGTGGGGCTACCCACAACTTTATTGATGCCCAGTTAGTGAAGAGGTGGGCAATACCCACTGATGATTTTGAGGGATTTTCAGTTTTGGTCCCAGGAGCTAGAACTATGCAGTGCATGCATTATGTTCCATCTTTATCAGTCACCATGGGGACATATACATTGACTGATCACTTCTTTGTGGTTGACATACCTGACACCAATGTGATATTGGGTGTGCAATGGTTAATTACTTTGGGGAAGGTCACCACAGATTGGGAGAATTTATAGATGGAGTGGATGGATAGAAAGAGTGGCAAACATCAGATGATTAGGGGCATGCACACTTATCCCTCTCAGACAGCTTATACACAAAAAAAAGAGTTGGATTTGTGCAGTGGAAGCAAGGACCTAACAATCCTATCAATTATGCAGATGAATTTGGTCCATGATATATTAATATTTAGAGGCATTCCACCTAGGAGGCCACCTTATCAGGATTTGATGAGGGATGTCTCATAATAGGTTGCACCACCATAGATCCAGGAGGAGTGAGAACCTTGGGAGGACTTGACACAGCGCAGAGAGTCTTGGGTAGGCTAAAGGAGGAGAGAAACATTCTCCCAATATAATTTTCACCCACTCTCACCCCACATCTTGCGCTGAGAGAGGATGTTGCAGGGATGGAGGATGGTGCCATCATGGTGCAAGGAGACCACTCCATGTCTTTGGAGACTCAGAAGATACTTCCACATAGGGAGAAATATTCCACACATGGTATACGTTGGTGGCCACTCATGCATACATTGGAAAAACTCAGGAGGTTTTTGATGGGTGATAGCTTCTTATGGAAGGCTAACCTCCAAAAATTTCAACCTTTACTTGAGCATGAGCAGCTACAGGAGGAACATAAGAGGCAAGATAGTAGCATCTTGGTATGTGACTTTGGCATGGGAGATGTCAAAGAAGGGGCTAGCTACATGATAGATGCTTTACATGGTATATCAACAGTGTTGTCACTATGGAGTATAGATCCTTATTGGAGATACTAGTTGTTGGTGGAATACTCTAAGGATCTCTTTTCATGCAGGATTCTTGATGGCCAGTTATCAGATAAGAGATATTCAGTGAGAGATGGGGTCATCTACTATCAAAGCAGGATATTCTTGACTAGAGAATCTAATCTCAAGGAGAAGCTACTACATGCAGCACATGAGGATTTTCTCTTCAGCCACACTTATTCCATGAGAGTATATCATACTATCATGGAGGGATTCACTTGGGAAGGCTTCTAAGAGGAGATACATTAGCATACTTGGAGATGCATGGATTATTTGGGGATGGAGGAGATAAATGACTCTTTGATGGAGTTATCATAGCCACTTCCTTTCTCATTGGGAGTGAGAGGAGGCCCATCTATGAGCCACTTCACTAGATTGATCAAAGTACATGGTAAGAGTTGTATTTATGTGCATTATGATTCACTTGCTATGTATTAATGTCTCATTACCATACATGTGTAGGCCATTGCTCCAAGTGGGGGAACTCTTCATTATAGAATTCATGGTCTACTTTGGGCCATAAGTAGTGATGAGCATGGCCACTCCCTAGGAGATTTTAGGGAGATGATATATTATTCAGGGTGTACTCCATTGGCCCCAAACATCATTCACCTTCTCCAAGCATGTGATAAGATTGTGGCAGCAAACAAGTGGTGGGGGAACCACTTACTATATCATGTTCTGAGGCAGTCAAGAGACATATTGTGATGATTCCACATATGGGACTATGATCCTCCTCCGATATTTCATATGGAAAGTTTTGTATCTTTGATTTTTATCCCATATGTTGATGATGTCCTTATCATTATTGTGGGCATGATTGGAGGGAGGACACATGAGTTGAATGTGCCCATTGGAAGTGATATTCTCCACATTTCTAATGCTTCATGCTTTAGGGAGAACATTGGGTAAACCATGATTGCTACATCAGACCTCTTGTTTCCTTATGGGATGAGCCATTTGGCTAGCTTTGAGCACTTGGGGGATGCATCTCATGAGCACTTGGGAGGAGAATTTCATGGATGGATTGATTGGTGGACACTTGGTTCATGAGGAGAGTTTACCACATGAAGGTGTCACAAGGGAAGGAGGAGAAGAGTTGCAGCACTCACCTTTACAGTTGCTTGAGGACAAGCAACATTTGGGAGGGGAGGACTGTAATATTCCCAATTAGCTTTGAGCTAGTTGGAATATTATTATTTTTTTTTTTTTGCTTCTTAGTTAGAAGAATAAGAGGGTAGGGAGACCCATAAATCTCCTTAGTAGGAATAAAAACACTCCTAATGTGAATGGGGGTCATCTAAGTAGCTGGATTAAAGACCCTTATGTGTGAATAGGGGATGGAGCATGTAGACTGGGTCAACTTTGACCAAATCAATAGCGTTGGTATGGGCAAAGTGGACAATCATTAAGGGACAACGCAGTTTTGGAGGGAGATTCCATGCATGGTAGTAGTGGCTTAAATAAGTGGGGCCCAAGGTGAGAAGGCTCACAAAGCATATAAGGAAGGGGATGGAAGTCATAGAAGGCATGATTTATTATTATTTTGTTTATGGTCTGTATGACTTGTTTCTCTCTTCAACCGTTTAGCGGAGACTGCAATGATGTTTAGCACAAGGGTGTTCCCGAGCGAGAATCCCACCCTCATCCTTGGGTGACTTCGAGTGCCCACTCAAGAGAGGTGATTAAGCTATATTTCCACATTCCGGCATCAAGCCAAAGCTTTAGTCTTATTATACAGTGCAATTTCTTTTAGGATTGTGTTGTGTTACAGGGCAGAAGTTGTAGAGGGTTTGCAGGGCCATTTTATGAGCTTGTGTTTCAGTGGAGAGGTATTCTTTCCATTGGGAGGCCAGCAAGGAGGGTCCTTGGGTATTATAACATCATTTGGCACAAAGCCAAGCTACCACCATCACCTACAGTGTAGTTTTAGTCCATGACTGTGTTATTTTAGGGAGGAGTTGCAGGGGTGATTTTAGTGTATCATTTGGGGAGTTAGATCTTCAGTGGAGGGATCAGCCTTTCACCTAGAGAGTCTATTGGAGGAGAGCCACATATTTATACATCATATTCGGCCATATCTTCCCAGCCATTTTTCTACAGTGAATCTTCAGCTCTAGGGCTGCAGTTCACCATTTGTATTTTGGTGCATTTACGGAAACCCTCTTGGGTTGTCTTGGAAAAGAGATATAGAGACTTTTTCTTTATGTATAGAATCTTTTGAGGCATATATTAGTTGCTTATGTCATTGTATGATTTCAGTAGCAGTTATTCTCATTACAACTGCTCTGTAGAATCTGTCCGGAATTTTTGTATAACAGCAACATATTACTTTGAGAGTGTTTCTACATTGAAGGCTTGTTTGCCCTTCTTATCTGATTGGTGCCATAGTGTATTGTGTCTATTTGCTGCTGATTTACTTAATATAATGGCTTCATATTGGCCTCCTATTTTTATGAATTGATCTTCACTTCTATTTTTCATTATTGTGTTCAATATTACTACTCTTCTTGTTTTGGAATATTAGAAATAGATTCACCCAACAGTGCAGAGAGCCAATCCTAAGAGGGACAATTTTCGGGGTCAGGAATTTCACAAATCCTTATTGGGTTTTTTTGGGTTTCAATAGTAGAGTTCGGGGTTTAAATCACGTAATTTTCTGAGCAGTGTAGAAGGCCCTAACAAAATTTCTCTGGGAGTAGCAATAGTATTCTAACCAAGGATTGTGGAGAGCTACAACCACGCAATGTACATATCTGGGGGAGATTTCATGCTTGTTCCAAGGCTATATTCAGCTTTCCTTGAGCAAGCCTAGGTGCCTTCATTCTAACACCTCTATTTTACACATTTTTCCGATATTACTAAAATGGCTTAGCATAATTTTATGGCTCCAATGGTGTATTTATATCATGTTTTTTTTTTTTTTCTTAATGTCTTTTTAGCCTGTTATTAATGTAATTTACGATTAGGAATATTTCACATATACTCCTGTAATTTTCTGGACCAATCTCTACTCAATAATACACCATATGCTTTCGCTGATGTCCACAATTACTATATTTATGCACTAGTGAACTTGTTGATCAGATAATAGGAGAATAATCACGTTTCTAAGTTCATTGATAGCATGGACAAGAGTCATGTCAATGATATGTGCATCCATATTATCCAATTTTGCATTGATTTTCTTGGCTACATATAGTGGCATTATGTTTACAAATGAAATAGAATCAACTAAGCAATTGTGCACATTATAATTAAAAATTTCAAATGTTAACAAAAATGGAGGGAAAAGTTTATTATCATCTAATGTTAACGCACTAAGCACAAATTCCAAGGAACCCAGAGACTTACCAAATTCCTTTTATGAGGAGGCATCGTCACTTGAGGCAAACTATTCAAGAACACGGAGAAGCAGTTCTTGTTAACTCACGATCCTTGTAAGTTCGAAGAGTGAAAATTTTGCAAGAATTTTATTCATGTCTTTGACTATGCTATAATCAAGCACAATGGGTATTGCCAAAGTCTCTAGAGGAGTAAATTTATCTAATACTTATGGAGTGAATGATTTTTTTTAGTGTTGGTGGAAGTATTCTTCGTTGATGCATTGTTTCAATACTTTCCCTGAGTGTTCTGAGCTTATTTTACAAGGGGTGTAATATGTCTTAACAATTTTTTTTTCAATTTATTCCTTATCAACTCTTGTTCCGAGATCGATCATTGGCTTCTCAAATTTTACCAATTGTTCTGATTTTAAGCCAGGTCCTCACTCTATGGTGGTTCTTTGGAAGTATTCTTTTCAATTGCATATATACAAATGAACACATTCATTGCATGCTCGACACTTTTAGTTTCTTCAACAACAACAATTTATTCCTTCTCTTTCGTTGGCTCGGTCTTTTCATCTGAAATAATTGTATCAATGAAGTGCATAGATAGAGCGTTCATACCACGATTCCATTGCGGCCATGTTTTTTATGAATGATACTCTTGATGAAATGAACAATATTTATTCATGCTAATGCTCTCGACGTTCAGCACAACATTTGACATTTGCACAGACTTGGCCGACTGATTGTTGCTTCCACTGCCAGAGTTGGAAGCCTTTCTTAGGAAGTTGAATTATGAGGCTTTCTATTCATAGTGGTCTCCCTTGACCCTTTTTTCAACTTTTCCAGCTCATTGGACAAATAATTTATCGTCTATGTCAAGCTCTCAAGATATGTAACTTCTTTATCCTTGGCCTTACTTGTTGAGGCTTGAGCCCTTTTTCCAATGTCTTTAGATTATTTTGATGGTTATTCATTAAAAATGACTCCGATTGCATGCAAGTCCTTTTAAATTGCAATAGTCTCTTCGTAATTTTCAACTAAAGTCTCTTTCACAGTTCGCTTAACAAACTGCATAATGCTTGTGGGAAAGGGAGAAGTGTAATAATAAATTATGATGGGGTCATGAGGTTTTATATTTAGATAAAATTTATTCAATGTGTGATTAAAACTATGATTAAAATATTTTAACTTTCTCTTTCTGCTCCATCTTCAAGTTTCCCAACTCTTTCAATAACATGTTTGGGGTTTTATCATCAAAAAAAAATTCACGAAACAACTTTTAAATCCCTTCCAATTATGGATTGAGTTTGGTGGAAGACTGTGGTACCATGCAGCTTCTATGCCATCTAAGGTACAAGGGAAAATTATAGATGCAACATAATCATAACGTACCTCAAACATTTACAGATATAGGTAGAAATTTTCCAAGTGATCCTCCGCTTTCACTGCTTTGTTAGTGTCATACTTCATTAACAATTTCTCCAGGTGCATCAGATGAACTATCCACCTCCTTATCCTGATGAACCTCGTGAAAATTTTTTAGATCTTGTTTCACTATATTTTAGGATATATGAGCTGAGAATGTTAGGGTTTTTGCAGGCTCCCAAATTCCATGTCAGATAGGCGACCTTAGGAAAATCGTCATAAATTTCTCTCTGAGCATTGGTTTCACATTTCATAAAAAGTGATAGAAAAAAGACGAGTTGTAGTTTTTTGGGTATCATTTTTAGGGCCAAATGTCAATACAGTGACAGGTGGAACTTCATACAAGTTCACTCTACTGAACCCATCCATAATCAGGTCATCATGAGAGATTGGGCATAACTCTTTCTTGAAGAATCCAATCTTGATCAGACTTGTGGGGTTGGAAAGAGGAATTATAAGGATACCAAAAGAGGAAATTTCAGATGTTAGATATCCGAAATTACATAGATACAATAGATTCAATATCGAGCTCCTAGAAGGCAAGAAAAAGGTATGTTATTTCTGCATTCTTACTAGGTGTTGGGTCTAGTTTATTTCAAGGGTATGCCATAGAATTTAAGGGTTGGTTTAGTAACCGTTTGAGGGACGTTACAACAACAGTTGCTTCCCTAACCAGTCACCTATATGACATAAGTGAAGCAGTGAATGATTTATCGCTACGATGATTGAAATATAGAAAATACATTAAGTGTGATCTGAAGATTTCGAACCTGTGTATCCTTGTGATATTGAGGTAGTGACATTAATCTTGATTGTATCTTACAGTGATCTAAATAATATTGTATTTGGACTATGAAAATTTGTTGACATGATAACCTATGACATGTCAAATACCTATGACTCAATATTATGTGCAGTGATGTCACTTAGCATAACAATGACAATTTGATCTAAACCTGACACTCAGACATAGACATAACAAGTATGTTGACACCTTGATTTTGACTTTAAGAATGAACTTGAAAATGGTGATTTGGCTTATGAAATTATATGGCAGTGTTATAGAATGTTATAGAATCACTATTGGTGGGCTATATTACATCTCCTATATAGAACTATTTCTTTAATAAGGAAAAACCCTTGGTGACTGCAACTCTTGACTTTGACATCCTAAGAATTACTTTGACAAATTAAGTCATTACATGTATAATGACATTTTCCCCTAAGTTTGACTTAGTATGAGAAGATAAAATACTCATACCACACATGTTGACCTTTTGAATTTGACTAGACTTGACATTGATATATTGAATTTGACTAGTAGAACCTTGAGTTGACAATGTCTATGATAACCTAGGATAACTTGATTGTGACCTTGCAAGGTAGTAATTAGTGAAGGGAACATCCTCTAGTTATACAACCTATTGGAGAAGGATGGATTATAGGATTTGACCAGTCAAAAAACATGCTTACATATATGCTAGTAGCTCTCTGGGGACAAAGTTTGAGCGCATTTATTGTAGGGCATCGAGATGACCTGAGACACCTTGCATTATGCCATCATTTGATAGCACTACCAGATAGTTGTTGCATTGTGTGCAGCCTGATATGATGATGCTAGTGATACAACAATGATGAATATTCATTCATGAGCAGTGTGATGACAATTTTTTCATGACTATTCATTTGTGAAGTGAAATTTTGTGGTAGACGACAGTTATACAATGATTTTCAGTGACAGTGATATACATGCAATAACAATGATACAATGATATATTGATGTGAAACTTTGTGTAGTGATCAGTTTGTGGGAATAGTGATCAGTGGCTACTAGGATTCGATATTTATTCTGCATCTTCCTTACAACTATTATACTTTGATTCAAAGTATAGGGTGTCCAGTGTGAAAATTGTGAAACGTGATCTATCGACTCTTCTAGGTGATCAGAGTCACCTTCAAGTTGTGGCCTGAGAACACTTCAGGGCAACAAGGTGGTGCTATGGAAAGTTGTGGCTTGCATAGGGTGTTGTGGAATCCATTCAATTATGGCTGATAGACTGATAGGGCATCGAAGCATATTTTCCAATAACAGATGGTTAACAGAGCATTGCGACACTCATTAGGTTGTGGTCTGATCTACAGGGTGTTGTGGCATCCTTCTGGTTGCAGCAGGATATTAGGGTTTAGTAGCATCCTACAAGTTGTGGATTTTTAATTAGGGGGTTGACGCATCCCTCAATTGTAGCTTAAATTTTGATGTAACTCATATTTATTTTAAAGAGAGAAGAAGACAATTACTAGAGAATCGTTCAGTGGTTTTTACCCGGAGGGGGTTTTCCACCTAAAGATATTTGTATCTAATATTTCATCTTTCTAAATTGTTGTATGGTGTTGTTTATTGTTTATAATTGTTGAAGAATAGCTTCTATAATAACTGAATAATAAATAATGCCCTGAAAAGGATTAAAAAGTGATAATTTCTAAGAAATACAGATTCACCGCACCCCCCCCCCCCCAAGTATTTCGAGCAATTGGAATCAGAGCTTGGTTCCTTCAATAACAGCTTAACCATTGGAAGGTAGTTTTCAAATAATTTAGATAGAGAGCCAAAGAATAAAGTTTCAAGGATTTAAAATGAAGGTACAAGTGCAACAAAATATGAAGAAACTGACTATTGTGTACCAATCCCTGATTTTGATGTAGATAAATACTGGATGCGGGAATCTAGGATGGAAGTACATTTGCAGGCACGTGAAGTATGGGAATCAGTTGTTTCTAGGGACATGTCTACTGACAAATATAAAAGGTACAATTCAAAGGCCATGAATATAATTTTGAATGTTTTTCCAATTTCTGTGAAAACAAAAGTTGGTCAATTTTTAACAGTTAAAGCTATCTCGGAAAAGCTTCATAATATATATTCAACAAAGAAATCAAGTCAAGATGTTATTAAACATTCAGATTCTTCTGATCATGATGAAAAAACTAAAGAAATGACTTAGACAGAGTTTCAAAATGAAGTGATCAAAGTGATAAAGGAACTCAAAATTCAAAAGGAAAGGACAGGAATTTTGGAAGCAGAATTGAAGGCAACAAAAGAACTCATCAAGGAAAATGAAGAGTCTAAGAAGATGATTAGAAATATTAGAGCTCAATTGGAAGAATTAAATAATATAGAGACACAAACAATAGAATTCCAACAAAAGCAATAAGAACTTGTCACAACCTTTGCAGAGATTAGCAGGATCAAACAACAGATGCAGGAAGCAAAAATTGAAAAAAAAAAATCTGATCAAAGATACATATCTGTAGTTGACCAAAGCAAAAATGAATTGGAAACCTCTTCAACTGAACTAAGAAAGCTTAGGATTGAGATCGAGAAGTAGAAGGAATAGATACAAGTTCTCAACAAAGAATTAGAGAGGATCACTTCTCTCAAGCTACAGATTGAGGAGGTAGAAAAGATAAGGGAGACCTTTAAAATATGGTCTCAAGAATATCTTTCTCAAAATAAAGAAGAAATTGATGTAGTGCTTGATGATATTAATGAACTCAAGGGATTGAAAAAATAACACTTATATGATAAGTTAGGTTAATAACAAAAAAATGAAGGCAATTAAAGATGGTAAAGCTCCAGTTGATGAAGGTACATGCTCCACATCTTCACAAGATGATCCTAAGAATGAAGTTGATCAGAATGAAAATCCAAAGAAGAATGTTGCAATTCCAAAAACCAAGACCAAAGTAGTCAAGAACAAAGGACAACAACAGACTACAACATTACCTCCAAATAAGAATGATAAATATTATAGGTATGTTCATTTATTTAATGGTTATTGTTTTTCATGTCCTAACTATGAACATATGGATAGGGATTGTAAAGTTGTTGACATGTATAAATATCAAGTACCATCACATCTGAATGAATCATCCAGGTATGCACATTTATTTAATTATTGTTTCTTTTTATGTGCTAACTATGGACATATGGCTATGGATTTTGAAGTTTTTGACATGTACAATCATTATCCGCAAAATCCTAGAAGCAAGTTTGCAGCATCATGAGGCAGATACAATCAATATCCACAAAATCCTAGAAGAAAGTTTGAAACATCACGAAACATGTTCCATGATGATTTTGTCAACAAAGAATATATTCCAGATGGGTCAAACATTGAATGTTTAAATTCCATAACTATGGCCATAAATCTCACGATTGCAGATATCAGATGGAATCCCCTATGGACAACATTGAATGCTTCAACTGTCATAAGTATGGACACATATATCAAGAATGCAGGTACAATCATGATAAGGAATGTTACAAATGTCATAATCATGGAAATATAGCTCGTCACTGTAGGAAAAAAATGGAATCAATCATGAATATTGATGACGAGAATAAGAAGGTTTGGAAGAAGAGACAAGTACAAATATAGGAAGAACATGTAAAGGATCAACAAGAAGTGCAGAAAGACAAGAATTTATCAGTACTATGCTCTCAAGGTTCATAAAAAGTAATGAGGAATCAATAGTTGCTTCATATAATGACTCAATCTAGATGGTTCGTTAAATGATATACTATTTTGAAAAATCTGGCTCGTCCAATCCTTGAATTTTGAATAGGCTGAGTTTATACAGTAGTATGTGGCACAAGTCTTCCATTGACAGACAAAAAACATGGAAAAAATGAACTTCAGGACAAATGAGTCAAATCCATAACAAGTTCATGGGTAGAAGAACAGTTAAAGGCTTACATGTCTTCAGAGATTTCCAGAGGAAGGTTTCTTGTCAAGGGGATCACATGCAAGTTATAGGTCCACAAGAATTTCCATTAACATATTATTAAAAGAAGGATTCTCGTCGGGGGGAGAACAGGGAAATAACAAGCCCACATGAAGTAAGAAAATTCTCAGGGGGAGTAACCATTTTCCATTGATGTCAAAGGGGGGCAGAAAACCTGAGAAGGAGATTGAAATCTCGAGAAGGAGGTAAAGCATGAATTTGAGGAGAGTTTTACTCACAGGAGGAGTACCTGTGTTGGCATCAATGAAAAAGGGGGAGATTGTTGGATGGGGATTTCATTGATTTCAACCCATGGAGTTGACTGGGTTTGACTTTGACCAAAAACACAATTCATTGATGTCTAATGGATAAGGAACACTTCTCAGTAATTTTCAGATTACATCTAGATATCAGCTACACTGTTGGACAGTTGAAAACCCAATCCTAGGGTTTGGGTTCTCTAGACTAAGGATGTACCCAAAATTTTTCTAGGGTTTTTGAAGGGTTAAATGTTTGATTTTGGCTTGTATATCCATGTCATTGGATTCTCCTCGAAGAGATCTTTCTGATGGTATGTGGTATTCCACATGGTTCCTCCTCGTTAGAGAGATAAGTGAGTTTGAAGGTAAAAAAACCCAGTTGGTGGGATAAAACCCCAAAATAAGGTGACTTGGCACATTTCCATTAGTTGTAGGCACCTAAAATTAAGATTAAGGGTTTATTGCCATAATTTTTGGAGATACTATCCTAATGAAGGGATTCAAGCCACTATGCACCCATAACTCCTATGTCTCATTAAAAATCCTAATCTATTTAGGTAGTGCATATTCCTTAGGGCATAAGAAAATAAAATACATAATAGCTATCAATTAGAATTAACGATTAATAATGCATTAAGATCCTAAATTTATCCTTCAACGTTCACTATATAAGCCCCTCTCAACTCTATAAGAAGATATCCTCCAAAACAAGTCATCGTGGCATTTTCGCTATAAATTTGTTTCTATGAAGCTTCAGAAGCTGGAAAAAAAAACATTTGAGCTGAAATCCTAATGAACCTCATGGCCAAATTTCAGATTTTAGTTCGCTATATTTTCGGAGATATGATATGAAGAAGTTAGGGTTTTGTAGGCTCCCGAATTCCATGTCAAATAGGTGACCTTGGGGAAATTGCCATAACTTTCTCTCTGAGCATTGGATTAAAATTTTGTAAAAAGTAACATAAACGAGACGAACTGTAGTTTTTTGGGTATCATTTTCAGGGCTAAAGGTCGATATAGTGACACGTGTCACTTCGTACAATTTCACTCTACTGAACTAGTATATAATCAGGTCATCATGAGAGATTGGGCATAACTCTTTCTTGAAGAATCCAATATTTCTTGATTAGACATGTGGGGTTGGAAAGAGGACTCAAAAGGATACCAAAGGATGGAATTTTAGATATTAGAGATCTAAAATTACATACATACAACAGATTCAGTATCGAACTCCTAGAAGGCAACAAAAAGGTATGTTATTTCTCCATTATTGCTAGGTGTTGGGTCTAGTTTATTTCAAGTGTATGCCACAAAATTTAGGGGTTGATTTAGTGACTATTTGAGGGATGTTACAACAAAATTTGGTTCCCTAACTAGTCACCTATATGATAGTAGTGAAGCAGTGTATAATATAGTGCTATGATGATTGATGTATATAAAATACATTCAGTGTGATATAAATATTTTTAGGCTTGTGTATCCTTGTGACAGTGAGGTAGTGACATCAATCTTGATTGTGTCTTATAGTGATCTAAATACTATATCAGTTGGACTATGACAGTGTGTTGACACAATAACCTATGACATGTCAAATACCTATGACTCATTATTATGTGCAGTGATGTCACTTAGCATAACAGTGAAAATTTGATCTTAACTTGACACTCAGACCTAGACATAACAAGTATGTTGACACCTTGATTTTGACTTTCAAAATGAGCTTAACAATGGTGATTTGGCTTATGAAATTATATAATAGTGTTATAGAATGTTGTTGAATCAATATTGGTGGGATATATGACATATTATATATAGAACTATTTCTTTGATAAGGAAAGACCCTTGGTGACTGTAATTATTGACTTTGACATCCTAAGAATGACTTTGACACACTAAGTCATTACATGTATAATGATATTTTTCCCTAAGTTTGACTTAGTATGAGAATATGAAATATTCATAACGCACACATTGACCTTTTGACTTTGACTAGACTTGACATTGATATATTGACTTTGACTAGTAGAACCTTGAGTTGATAATGCCTATGATAACCTAGGATAACTTTACTGTGACCTTACAGGGTAGAAATTAGTGAAGGGAACATCCTCCAGTTATACAACCTATTGGAGAGGATGGATTGTAGGGTTTGATGAGTCAAACAACATGCTTAAATATATGTTGGTAGTTCTCTGGGGACAAAGTTTGAGAGCATTGATTGCACGACATCGAGATGACCTAAGGCACCTTTGATTATGCCATCATTTGATAATAGTGCCAGATAGTTGTCGCATTGTGTGCAACCTGATAAAATGATGACAGTGATACAAAATTGATGATTATTCACTCATTAGCAGTGTGATGGCAATGTTTTAATGAATATTCATTTGTGAAGTGACATTTTGTTGTAGCCGACAATTATACAATGATTTGCAGTGACAATGATATAGTGATAGCTTGATGTGAAGCTTTGTGCAATGATAAGTTTGTGGGAACAATGATCAGTGGATACTAGGATTCAATATTTATTCTACATCTTCCTTACATTTATTCTACATTGATTCAGAGTACATGGGGTCCAGTGTGGAAATTGTGAATCGTGATCTACCGACTCTTCTAGGTGATCGGAGTCACCTTCAGATTGTGGCCTGAGAACACTTCAGGGTGGCAGACTGGTGCTAGGGAAAGTTGTGTCTTACACAGGGTTTTGTGGCATCCATTAAGTTGTGGCTGATATACTGAAGGGCATCGAAGCATATTTTTCGACAACAATTGGTAAACAAAGTGTTGGGGCACTCATTAGGTTGTGGCCTAATCTACAGGGCGTTGTGGCATCCTTCTGGTTGCAACATGATATTAGGGTTTAGTAGCATCATAGAGTTTGTGGCCTATGAATTAGGGTGTTTATGCATCCCTCAGTTGTAGCTTAAATATTGATGTAACTAATATTTATTTTAAAGAGAGAAGAAGACAATTATTAGAGAAGCATTCAGTGGTTTTGACCTGGAGGTAGTTTTCCACCTTAAAATATGTGTCTACTGTTTTATCTTTCTACATTGTTGTATGTTGTTATTTTTATTGTTTCTAGATGTTGAAGAAGAAAATTTATAATAACTGAATAATAACTAATGATCTGAAAAGGATTAAAAAGTGCCAATTGCTAATAAATATTGATTCACTACCCCTCTCATTATTTCAAACAGACACCCCTAATCTAAGATGTTTCATGATGATCCACCGACTGAACCGAAACCAATTGATAGGCCAAGGGAGAGGCTTAGTGGCTACACAATTGTGTGGCTCAGGAAGTCAAGGGTTGAGCTTGATCCTTGAGACTATGCAATGCATAGTTCAGGCTGGGACTGCGTAAAATGATTACATAGTTAGGGAGATTAGGGGGCTAGGTTAAGGGTTTGAGCACTAATTTTTCCCACTACATAGTTATGGAAGGCAGAGGAGGCCAGGTGATTGCGTAATTACGTAGTTTAAGAGCACAGGGCTGAGGCTTGAGCCTTTTTATCATGAAATTCATAGTATTGACTGGGCAAGAGAGATAAATTGCACAAATTTTGGGGTTAGAGGTTAGGCTTGAGCACTATGATTGCGTAGTGCACAGTCCTGGGAGGCAAGAACTGCACATTATGAAATTTCAAGAAGCAAGGTTACAACTTGATGGATTAGACTACATAATGCGTAGTTTAGGAAGGCTGGATGAGGCTAAGTTTCTTGCTCGGGATTTTTTTTGGATTTGGCTAAGTGTGGGATTGGTGAAGCTGATGTGAATAGTACACTTGATGACACAACATAGATAATCCAGAACACATAAACA
Organism: Pinus albicaulis; assembly: GCA_034641835.2. Classification (NCBI taxonomy): domain Eukaryota; kingdom Viridiplantae; phylum Streptophyta; class Pinopsida; order Pinales; family Pinaceae; genus Pinus; species Pinus albicaulis. The sequence goes on along the minus strand of CM076580.1, from coordinate 995,097,381 downwards.
AAACACTTCCCTCAGTGTGAAAAATTTGTGACAACTTACGAAAAGTGTGACACCAAAGATACACTCTGTGACTGTAGTGAAGACACTTGTGTGAAAATTCTTAGAACTTTGGGAATGAGTGCGATGAATGTTTACATGGTGAGATCAAATTATTTACACAAATATAACCCCTTGAAACCGCCAAAACAATTTTTTGTGCGATGTACGTCACTTAATAGGCGAAAATATGACACTTTGATTTTCTTGCAAAAGTGACCAAAACACTTAGAGAAAACACATGTAATAAGTATTAATGCTTGCGACGACAATATGCAAGATCAAAGGAGGCTTCGAAATTGGGGTGTAGGCCAAAATTTTGGAGGGTGTTGTAGCAACGATAATAGGTTCCACATGAGGCATGGACTAGTAAGAAGCCCTTCCTCACACATCTCATGGTATTTGGTTGTGATGCATATGTACATGTTCCAAAGGAAAACAAAACTAAGTTGAACAGTAAATGTGAAAGATGCATACTAATTGGTTATAAATATGGTTTGAAATTTTATAATATTTGGAACCTAGAAACTAGGAAGGTTGTTTATAGTCAAGATGTGGTAGTTAAAGAAGTGAAAGATGTTATCAGACAAGAACTCCTACCAAGGGATAAATAACCAAAGAATATAGAGTCTAAATTGAATGGCAATGAATCAGACTCGGAAAAAAAAAACAAGAATAAAAAGAAGAAGAACCACATACTCTAGTTTTGAGGAGATCGGTTTAGGAAAGGAATCCCAAAAGGTATATTCCACCTAATTTCCATTCAAATTTTTCTTTTTTTATTACTGATGATGATCCTATAAATATTATGGAATAAATTAATTTAGAGGATGAAAAAATTTGGAAAATTTCTATGGTTGAATAAATGGAGGCCTTGGACAAGAATGAGGCTTGGGATCTAAGGGAGTTTCCAGCTCGAATAAAACCCATTGGTAGAAAATGGGTGTTTAAGAAGAAGTTTAATGTAGAAGGAAATGTGGAGAAATAAAAATCTTGGTTAGTAGTAAAATTTTATTCCTAGTTCTAGGTCTAGGTCCAAGTCCAAGGAATTGAATTTGGAACCCAGTAACTAAAAATAGTGTTTATAATGGGGTCATTATTTTTTAAAGAGATTAAGGATGTTCCCAAACATGAATTTATACCTAGGGGAGATGAAATAGAGATACTGTAGAAATTATACAATATGCATGTATATCTTGGATTCACCCGATCTAACAATATGCTAAAGTTAAATACTGAATTGCTTCTACAAATCTTTGTGGATTTAAAAAACACAATCGCCAATCACATGAACATGAAAAAAGATCAATCACACACAACACAAATAATTTCTCGAGGAAATATTACAGCTAAAAACCCCACTATATTCTATTGTATATTATATCATGGATCATGAAACAATTACATACAAAACTCTTCTCACAAGAGCCCTCATTACATTAGCTAATTGTCTCACACTGTCATACAAAAATTGGCAAATCCCTTAGCCAATTTACTGTCTCCAGATAGCCTGCCTTCACTGCACAATCCCTGTTGAAATCAATCCCTGAATTGATGAAATATTTCTTGCCTTTAATGCTCAAGTATCATGGGCACATCAAATGTGTGTGTGCTTGCATGTGTGCAAGCGGATAATAACACAACTGATAGTTTACTTCCCTTTCACCTAGAACTCAAGTGGGTCTCCAGTGGATCTTACATGCATGTAGTTAATAATAGTAAATCTTCATTTTCATGTGAGATCAATACATGTGAATTAATTAATATTTAATTCACTTGATCTCTCACCAGTGTATCTTTAGTTACAACTAGCACAACTAAGTTTAATTCACTTAGCTAAGTTAAACTATTTACAAATTTCACAAACTCATGCACCACTACACTTCCAACTCTGTTACAACTAGAATCACTCAGTTACAACTAGAATCATTCTGCATGTCCCACCAACCAACCTCTAACTCGAAATTCACTTAGCTAACTGATTTTCCACTTCATTTAACTATTTTCAAGTCCACATTGAGAATGGATTACAGTTTAATGTCCATCTAAATTAAGGGATAATAAAAATAGACATGCACCTAAAAATAGCCTGTGGGCCCCACCCTAGTGTAGGTGCTTAATTTTCACTAGGATCATGGGTGCCAAAAAAATTTCTTGTTGAATCTAAACACTCCCTCTCAACAAGAAAGGGATTATCCTTCACCCCGATCATGTTTCTATGGTATTCGAATTTTCTCCCAGTGAGCGCCTTCGTCAGAATATTTGCATCTTGATCTTCCATGTGAATATACTGAAGCAACAGAATTCGTCTCTACAAACAATCTCTGAGATGATGGTATCGAATATATATATATTCTTGGACCTATCATGAAACACAATATTAATCAAGAGTTTAATGCAACTCTGATTATCACAATGAATCGTTGTCGGATCCATCTGAGAACCAAACAAACCAACCAAGATCTTTCTCATCCAGATAGCCTCACATGCAGCTTGACTTGCTACCATATATTTTTCTTCCACTGAACTGAGTGCCACAGATCTCTGCTTCCTGTTGTACCAAGAAACAGTTGTAGATCCAATGCTAAATATCCCCCTTGATGTGCTCTTTCTGTCTGATGGACTTCTAGCCCAATCCAAATCCGTGAAGCCATGCATCTTCACTCCATCCATTTGTCTATACCATAAAGCATACTCTTATGTGCCCCTAAGGTATCTCAAGTCATGCTTCCCCGCCTTCCAAAAGAGCTTGGTAGGATTAACCATATCTTGACTCGGCTGGTTAACCGCATAGAAAATGTTTGGTCTCATGTTCACTAGATACATTAGCGAACCCACTAATTTTTGATAGACAGTGGCATCCACTACCTCTCCAGAAGTAGCAACCTCTTTCCTCAAGTTTCCTGGAAGAGGAGTATCCATGGGTTTGCATCTCTCCATGTTAAACTTACCCAGTATCTCCTTTCCATACTTTCCTTGAGACACAAAAAGTTCACCATATCGCTTCCATATTTCCAATCCAAGGAAATAATGAAGGAGGCCCATATCCTTCATTTCAAAATCCCTTGCATGATCCTCCTTGCATGAGTGTATCAGCTGCTCATAACCAGTCAAAATTAAATCATCAACATAAAGAAAAATGATCAATATCTTACCCTCAACCACAATCTGGTACAGGTTTTCATATGCTTCACTTTTGGTGAACCCGGTTCGGTGAAATAACTGTCTATCCGAGTGTACCAAGAATGGGGTGCTTGCTTCAGCCCATACAACACTCTTTTGAGATTCCACACATGTGATTCACTATTGAATATATTGAAACCTTTAGGGTGCTCTATGTACACCTCTTCCTCAATGATCCCATTGAGAAACATAGTTTTCACATCCATCTGATGAATGCACCAGACCATCTGCACTGAGAGTGAAAGGATGGTCCTTCTGGAAGAGTACCTTGCGACAAGTGCAAAGGTCTCATCATAATCTATCCCCTCGATCTGTGAGAAGCCCCAGGCCACAAATCTGGCCTTGTATATCTCCACACTCCCATCAGCATATTTCTTTACCTTGTAGATCTATCTCGAACCTACTAGTGATTTATCAACCGATCTTGGGACAGTTTCCCATGCACTATTTTTGACAATGGAGTCATACTCCTCCACCATTGCATCAACCCAAGTAGTTTGTTGCACTGCTTCTTGAAAGGAATATAGTTCAGGCACAATATATTTTCTCATGAGAGCATATATCCAGTAAATCAGTCAGGAGACTATCTCTGTCTGCACTGTGAAGTAGGGGCTCCTACATTCTGTGCAGCATCAAGTCTCAGCCTATCAGCTTCTGTGGTGTGCCTTCTGCCATTTCTGATGGATGGATTTGCATGAGTGGCTTCCTCCACTCCATGAACCTCCTCATGTGGCTGATCCCCACATGGATTTTATATCCCGTCGCACAAGAATCATTCTGTTGTTTGGAAAATACACATGATAATTATGGGGTGTTTCTATGTACCCCACAAAAATACCAACTTTAGCATTCAGTTCCAGTTTCTTCATGACATCCTTGGTCACATGCACATAAATAGATGAGCCAAAAATCTTAAAGTGTAAAACATCAAGTTTCTTAGCAGTGAAAGCCTCTTCAGGTGTACTCATGCCAAGTAATCTATGAGGACAACGGTTCTACACATAAACTGCGATGTTGCATGCTTCCACCCACAAATGCATTGGTAGGCCCTGATCATGCAAAATCGCTCATGTTTCACCCACGATCATTCTACTCTTCCTCTCCATGACCCCATTCTACTGTGGGTTACGAGGCGCTATGAGTTCTCTTCGAATTCCTTCTATGCTACAGAATTTCTTGAATTTCTTAGAGATGTATTCTCCACCATTATCGCTCCTAAGATCCTTCACTTGATTCCTCAACTCTTTCTCCACAAATTCCTTAAACTCACAGAACTTAGAGAATTTTTGATCTTTCATCTGCATGAGGAAGATCCAACATTTACAAGAAAATTCATCAACAAAGATTACATAGTACTTATGTTTTTCTATTGAAGCAACTAAGAATGGTCCACACATGTCTGTGTGAACTCTCTCAAGGATCCCCATAGCATGGTTATCCTTCTCATGAAAGGTGGAATTTACATACTTCCCCATTGTGTAACCCTTGCACTGATCTAATTGACCAATTTTTCCCATTGGAAGTCCATTAGATATTTTTTTCATGACTTTCAAGGCTCCATGATGAAGATGGCCCAATTTCCTGTGCCATAATTCGCCCTCATCCCGACTCACCAGTTTTTCTGCCTTGCCCATTATGGCAGCACAGCCATCTACCTCCAGCTTGTAGATATTCTTAACTCGAATCCCTATCCTCTTGGCTTGACCCATTTTTTTATGTCGCAGGAAATCTTTTCCATCACTAAAAACAATGGCATAGCCTCTGTCCTCCAACATTGTGACTAAGACCAAATTTTTCTTAAGACCTAGAACATGCATTACATATTTCAATTGAAATGGTTTACTTGACTCCCTCTAAAAGGTAATGGTACCAATCCTGATAGAACTGTACCGTCCGTAGTCACCCATCTCAATATGCATCTGGAGATATTTCTCCTCCAAGTCACTAAAAATTTCCTTATCTCCCGTCATGTGAAAGGAAGTGCCACTATCCAAATACCACATCGATCATAATGCACTTGATACCATTCATGAAATCAAGGAGAATTCAAGCTCAAATTTTGAGGCAAGGGCCTCACCAGCTGCAGATCCAACAACCTTCTTGTTCTTCTTCTTTTGTGGACAGTTAGTAGCAAAATGCCCACGTTCATGACAGTGAAAACACTTTGCTTTGGACATGTCATGCTTCTTGCCTTTAGACTTGGATTTAGAATGGAATTTCTTCCCCTTCCCCTTCTTCACCTTGGCATCCAAATAATAATCCTCTTCATCATAATGCTTTGATGAAGAGCCATCTCTAGTGTCCCGCTTGAACTCCTCCTGCACCAGATCTGACCATAGTCGTTCCCAATCCGGAAATTTTTCTTGTCCATGGATAGAGTCTTCATAATTGTGCCAACTATTAGGAAGTCCTAGGAGAGCCAAAATCACCAAATAATCATTAGAAATTTTTATTCCCACACTCCCCAGTTCATCCCGAAATTGGACAAATTTTTTGAGATACTTTGGAATGGTGTCACCCTTTTCCATCATGATCTTCCTAAGTTTATCTTTGAGCACCAATTTCCTATGGTCGTTGTTTCTTTGGAATAGATCCGTCAAATCCTTCCACATAGCATATGGTGTGGCTTTCCCATGGAGTCTTGAGAAAATGTGGTCTCGTACTCCCTCCAACAGGATCTTCCTCGCCTTTGCCACTTTCTTTTTCTATGCATCAACATTAACAACATCTGTCACAACAGACTTAGGAACATCATTTTCAATGAATTCCTTCAAGCCAATGTCTTCAAGCACTGCCTCCATCTTGTCCTTCCAATCGATGTAGTTCAAGATTCCCTCAACTGCATACTCTAACCTCAAGCCATTGAAAGCCATTTCCATCTTGAATCAGTTGTAGCACCAAGAAAGTCTTTCTGCAAATTCGAATTATATCCAGTCACAAAATCATCTCCTGATTCACTTCTACAATTTCATGTTCTCTGATACCATGTAGAAATTATACAATATGCATGTATATATTGGATTCACCCAATATAACAATATGCTAAAGTTAAATACTGAATCGCTTCTACAAATCTTTGTGGAATTAAAAATCAAAATCGCCAATCACATGAACATGAAGAAAGATCAATCACACACAACACAGAATTTCTCGGGGAAAGCTTACAAATAAAAACCCCAATATCTTCTATTGTATATTATATCATGTATCATGAAACAATTACATACAAAACCCTTCTCACAAGAGCCTTCAGTACATCAGCAAATTTTCTCACACTATCATACAAATTTGGCAAATCCCTTATCCAATTTACTGTCTCCAGATAGCTTGCCTTCACTACGCAATCCCTGCTAAAAGCAATCCCTAAATTGATGCAATCTTGCTTGCCTTTACTGCGCAAGAATCATGGGCACATAAAATGTGTGTGTGCTTGCATGTATGCAAGCAGATAATGTCACAACTGATAGTTTACTTCCCTTTCACCTAGAACTCAACTGGGTCTCCACTAGATCTGACATGCATGCAGTTAATAATAGTAAATCTTCAGTTGCATGTGAGATCACTACATGTGAATTAATTAATATTTAACTCACTTGATCTCTCACTAGTGTATCTTCAGTTACAACTAGCACAATTGAGTTTAACTCACTTAGCTGAGTTAAAATATTTACAACTTGCACAAAATCATGCACCACTGCATTCCAACGTTGTTACAACTAGAATCACTCAGTTACAATTAGAATCATTCTGCATGTCCCACCAACCAACCTCTAACTCGAAATTCACTTAGCTAACTAATTTTCCACTTCAGTTAACTATTTTCAAGTCCACATTGAGAATAGATTACAGTTTAATGTCCATCTAAATTAAGGGATAATAAAAATAGACATGCACCTAAAAAAAGTCTGTGGGCCCCACCCTAGTGTAGGTGCTTAATTTTCACTAGGATCATGGGTGCCAAAAAAATTCTTGTTGAATCTAAACAAATACTAGAGTTTGAGTTGAAGGATGAAGCATTTGAGTCAACAAAAGAAAAGGAATCAAAATAAGAAGCTCATACTTTATTGTTGAGGAGATCATTTCAACAAAGACGTCAACTAGAAAAATATTCTACATTCGATTTTTTTTCTGGTTTTTATTTATCTATTAGTGACAATAATTATGTTAGGGGGGTAGTCAATGCATAAGATGGTGAACCTTAGAAGAAGGTCATGGTTCAATAAATGGTTACCTAGGATAAAAATGAGGCTTGGGATTTAGTTGAATTACCAACTAGAAAAAATCGATTATTAGCAAATTGGTGTTTAACAAAAAGTTAAATGCATAAGGTAAGGTGGAGAAGTACAAAGCTCGCTTAGTATCAAAAAAAAAAAAATTATATTTCTTTTGTGTTCTGACTTGGAGTAGATGAGAATATCAACCATAGCTACCCAAAAATTCAACACATAACATTATTTGGTCAATAATAATAATAAAGTTGTGAGTTCTATTAATACATTAAAATAAATGTTGCTATGTGAGAAAATTCATCTAACATTATCTAAATTGACCTGAATTAAATTTTGTACTTTCTTGGAAAGGATTAAACATAAAATGTGTGTGCTTTTCATACTCACTTTATAAGTTTCCTTAAAATCTTATACAACACTTATTCTTTTTTTTTTATATAAAGATAGTCATGTTCGTGATATTTTTGGTTCATGCTGCAAAGGTTCTTCGTCATTTATAGCAAGAAAAACATCGACTGTAACTGTGAAATCCATTTTCATTCTTCACTTTATACTTGTTTTGCATTGGAGCTGAGTTAATGTATCTATTTAATTCAATCAAATTCCAAGAGGCACACACACATAGATAAAAGTAAGAGAACCAAATTCCATGGATTATTCATGAAAGACACATGGTTGATGAAAGGCACATGGTTAGGTTAAATATATAGAAAAAATATATGCATGCTTGCTTGGAAAGGCTCAAGAAATGCTTAAACGTAAAATATTTGTGCTTTTCATACTCACTTTTTGAGTTTCCTTAAAATCTTAGACAACAATTCAATTTTTATGTATAAAAAGGGTCACACCCATGATCTTTTTGGTTCATGTTTTGTAGGTTCTTCGTTAGTCACATCAAGAGAAACATCAATTGTATCTGTGAAATTAATTTTCATTCTTCACATTAGATTTATTCAACATTAGATTTGAGTTAATGCATCTATATAATTCAATAGGTAGATAATATTTGGAAACATGTTTATATAAGATAACCAAATTCCATGGATTACTCATGAAAGACACATGCTTTATGAAAGGCACATGATTAGGTTAAATATCTAGAAAAACTCTACTCAACTTGCTTGGAAAGGCTCAGGAATGACTTAAAAGTAAAATGGTTTTTCTTTTCATACTCACATTTTGAGTTTCCTTAAAATGTTGGACAACAATTATATTTTATATATTTTATATTTTCAGTTAACGCTTCATAGGTTCTTCTTCATTCACAAAAAGACAAACCTTGACTGTATCTGTGAAATTCATTTTCATTCTTCACATTATATTTATTCAATGTTCGAGCTCCAACGATGTTGATGGCTAGAACTTGGATAAAGAACATTGAGACAAATTAATATTCTCCATGGTAAATCAGGGGTAAATGTCCCTCGAAAAGAATTTTGTTCCATGTTTTCCAACTATATATTTATTTAACTTAAATATTAATTCTTTTTACAATTATTAATAATAATAAAGTTATAATTTAGTTAGTTTTATGATTTTTTTTATTTTAAATTTTAACAATATGAGATTCATTTAGAGTATGTATAAACATGGATTCTAGTGAACTCTATATGCTTTCTCCCTCTTTATCCATATTATTTTTTATTTTTGTTTGTAAATGCACCAAAAAAACATGTTTCACTATCATCTTATCCAATTTCATAACTTGACGACCAACTTGGATACTTGGTCATGTGTTTCTTCACTTTCTTCATAAGTCATGGGTAAGATCTATATATGGAAATTTAGAAATTGTATACTTTTTACAACACCTATTTCCATGTGAGCCCAATAATATTTACTAGCAGTCTCCTCTTTTTTTATCTATCATGATTTTTCAATCACCTCAACCAAATATGAATTTAAAGTTTTGGCTTGTAATAGTGTGATATGTCATATTTGCAATATCACGGGTTGGAACAAGTTTTGATGTACCAATTAAAAGTTAAAGTAACTTCTCTAAAACTTGTCAATTTTGACCTTTTTAGGAGAGTGATTATATAAAATTAGCTACATGTCTAATATTTTAGATTTGTTTCTAAAAATTGGATTTATATTACTATGTTTTGCATTCTTTCCATGGAACTAGTGGCACTCAATTTGGTTTTCACTATCTTTAAATATGATTTTTTTACCAACAATACTTATTTGAGACTAGTTTCAACACTAGTATAACCCCCTATTTTTTATAGTTTGTATCTCAAAAATATAGTGAAATATAACTTGAAAGGTTTACTACATGTACTACATTCCTATTATGTTCCTCAAGCTCTCAAATTTGTTGTTGTTTAAACATTTTGAAAATAAAAAACAACAAAAATTCCAATACAACTCATTTGAAATAGCTAGACCAAAGGATCACAAGACCTGATACCAGATTTTATGAACCAAAAACCAAAATAGCATAATAATGAAAAGAGAAGTAACATTGTGCCTTGAGAATGATAGATATGAATGCATGCAATGTGTTAGTGTCAGCATTTGCATCCCACCATCAGTGATCAAAAAATTATCTTTTCATATCATTTTAAGGGTCCCACTCATAATTTTTTTATCATTCCACTAGGTCATGCAAAAAATTAGTCACTAATGGTAGCCCCAGTCCAAAAACATCACTCTTCCTCAAATTTGATTACTTGTTGGCATACCTTTCTGAATGTTCATCATTCATGAAGTTGATGTCATCATGCCATCACATCAGTCATGTCATCATGAAATTCAGTCTCTCAAGGTCTCATTAGGTCCTTTAGGGTTTTTCAAGGTTTCATTAGGTCATTAGAGTTTCGAAGGTCCAATAAAAATTCATTTCCACTGCATAAGACCATCAAGTAAAGGGTGATCCAATAAAATCTCTTCACCATATGAAAGATTATTTGTAAAGAAAATTTCTTGTTTCAACATGTAATTTTGGTTTTAAAATGTAATTTTTAATTTTCATTATGTAATTTTATGTCATTAAAATTGTAATAAATTCATGATTCCCAAGTTGCTAACTTAGAGTTCCAAAATGCCAAATCATCAAAAATGTCAAATCAAAGAGTTCTCAAAGTCATTAGGTGATCAATTTGTCAAGGAAAAAGTCAAGTGCAAAGGTAAAAATTTAGAGTTTAAAGTGAAAGTGAAGAAGGAGAAAGTGGGTCCCAAGGCCCAATCCATTCAAATGATGAAGTATAAATACCACCAAGGCATCACAAGGAAACTCATTTGCACTCCCAAGAGTTGAGCTTGCACTCCCTTAGCTGGAAAAATCAAATTGCAGAGTTAGAGGCTGATTTTTTCAGTGGTGTTGTGCTTACAGAAGAGGTGTTGCGCTTAAAGCAGGTAGCACTGTGCTTTTCTCCCACTGGCGCTGCGCTTCTAGGCAAGGTGCTGCAATTACTCCTGATGCACTGCGCTTTTTCTCAGTGACCACTCCAGGCACAAAATCACCTCCAAACTCTCCCAAACTCTCAAAAAATGCTTGTTAAACACTTCTACAAGTAAGTACACCAAATATGTTTCCTTGTTGCACTCCTAAACAATCATTTCATAGTGCTTTTTTTTCTTAAGTAAAATTGGCATTTGTCTAGTGATAAAACCCTAGTTTTATTCCTAATTTACAAATTTGATGCCCTAATACCCTGCATTTCCTTCTCACAAACCTAAAAACCTATCCCTGCCCTTACACTACCATTTCCTAATCCCTAAGTCCATTTCCCTTAAAACCCTAAGTCCTAGGCTTTATATTCCTAGGAAGCCACCTCCCAAAACCTGTAATTAAATTATCTTTTCCAACTCCCTTGACATTTTTATCTCCTATCACCTCCCAAAGTTCCAAAACCCATTCCCCCATCTCCCTAATTTTTTCTAGACTTATCCCTATTCCCTATACTTATCTTCACTCCCCGTTCCCATCCACCTTATCCATAGGGTTTCTAATCCACTAAACACTATGGAGGAAGACAACGACTATACAGAAGAGGAGGGTAAACAAGGAGAAGAGGATAGAGAACAGAGAAGGCCTCACAAAGGAGGAAGAATCTTAAGGCTAGAGCCCACTAACACAAACGAACTGAGGGCCTCTCCCATGATTATCAGTTGTTTTGAGAATGTAGGTTGCCTTTAATTTTACAACATGATTCAGAGGGTCCAACATCATCCTATCTTGAGTAGAGTCTTCATTTCAAACCTCAGAGACAATCAAGTGACCCTTGTAGGTGTGACCTTCAGTATATCTAAATCTGTCACTGTGGCTGCCACAGGGATTCCAAACATGGGTGAGAAATGGTTTGAATCCAAATATTTGGAGGATCAATACTATGAACCATTCATTAAACCAAGATACAAAAATTAAAGAAAGAGGGTTTTTCCTTTCAGTTACCTTCTTGATAGGTATGCCCCCATGATTAAAATCATCATGAAGTACTTCTCTTGTGAAGGGAAGTTTTCTAGGGTCTATACATACCACATTAGACTGTCAATGCACTTCACAAGAGTAATATTCCTAAATATCTCATACTTCCTATTTGGGAGCATAGAAAAAATGGCATTCATTGTGAAAAAGAGAGACAATGACCAGCAGATGAATAGCCTCTTCCACCACTCATTGATCAAAATCATTGTGCTCCACCACCTTGATCAATTGGGAATCTCATGGGACACCTTCATAGCTAATGACATCTTCACTGCTCCAAAAGCTCCACATCCTGAAGATGTGCCTTCTTCATCTCATCCTGCTACATATATGCCTCCACCTCATTCCACTTCACGTCCTCCATCACCATCATCACCATTTCATTGTCAAGATGAGTCACCTAACACGGTTGAGGTCAACAAGCCTAAAGAGGCTGAATTGGGCATATTGGCAAAGAAATATCAAAGAGGGCATAGGCAAGTGTTTGCCCCACATATTATGGCAGGGGCCCTACCTTATTCACCAAAAAATAAGGTACATAAGGTCAAACAAAATATGGTAGAGGAAGATATACATGATGAAGCCATTCATGAGGAGGATGACCTCCATGAGATAGAAACTGATTTTTACCTTGTTGACTCAGATGATAAGCATGATGATGAGGTCTCCAAATTGATTATCAAGGAGAAGGATGCCCAAATTAGGGAGATTCAAACCAAATTAGAGAGATATAAGTTTTTAATTTCACACTATGAGCAAGAAAACCAACAACTCAAGACCAAGCATGCAATCATGGAGATTTAGCTTCTCAAGGAAAAGAGAGAAGAAAACAAAGCAAAGGCCTTGCTTGGTGAGGCTTATGAGAGGTATGGTGAAAAAAATGAGGCAGAATAACAAGTGCCAATAAGAAGACCTAGGACTAGAGGTCTAAAAAGAGCTATAGAAGTAGAGAGACAAAAGGAGGTCGAGCTTGCTAATGAGCTAAATTTGAATGAACAGTTTTCCATCATGGTCAATGAGAACTAGAAGAATTGGCTTGATAGGGCCAACTATAATCTTGAGAAGCTCCTAGAGAAGTCAAACAAGGACAATGACGTATTGAGGAAGAGGGCAAAACATTACTTTAAGAAAAATCAAATTGCAAGGTCAAAACTCCAAAAGGCCAATTCAAGACTTGAAACCCTAAATAAAAAAAATGAAGGGGAAAAGATTGATATTATTGTTGAGTAATCACTCATTTCCTAACACACCTCATTAGCCTCCCACAGAAGAAAATTTGAATAAATTTGGGCAATTTTTGAAATTTGTGGATTTTTTTATGTTTTTGGCAATTTTGCACAGTGGCATTGGAAAAAGCACAACGCGCTTTTCCTAGGGACCTCCAATAGCCAAAATGAAAGCACAATTGGATTCATAAGGGAATTTACAATCAAGAAAACAACTTTTATAAGATTTTTTGGGTCAAAGGGGCAATTAAAAAGTCAGAAAACACTCAAAAAATGACATTTATGCCCTTTTTGGAGGTTGGCGTTGCGCTTTTGACCAGTCTTGGGAGAATCAGTTTTTGGAGGGTCAAGTTAACACCATTTTGGAAACTAAGAGTAGATATGGAAACTAGATTGGACATGCTTTCCAATGAGCTATCCGGAGCTCAATTTGGACACCTATAACTTCCTGAAACATGGAGCTGAAGTTGGCGATGCGCTTTTGACCTTGGCGCTATGCTTTTGACAAATTTTCTGAGTTTATTGATATTTCCAAATTTTCTCAGTTTTTTCTAGTTTCACTTGAGAAAATGATGTTTTGACTCTATAATTCAATGATGTAAATTCAATTATGTTTTTTTTACACTTACCTAGGGTAAATACATTAGATGAAAACTTTTTATGATGATGTAATGAATCAGTTTCCAAAAAGTGAGGGATGAGTCAGTTTGACCTCCCTACACTCTAGGTATCAGTTCAGTTTTTGGTGGAACTGCTCCTCCCCTCAGGGATTCAACCCTTAGGTTGGGAGAAGTTTTTTTTTGGTCCATATCTTGTAATTTTTTACTCATTTCCTAGGTTGGATTTTGTGGTATTGATCAGACACTCTAGTGTAATCAGTATTCGGCAGGAAATTAATGAAAGAGTTGCAACTATTTCTTTGGGATACCTGTTGTATGTAAATTTATCATTGTTCTTCTTATGTTACATTTGTATGAATTTTTTCTTTCATGATCCATTTGATCTCTATTATATGTTATCTTTCAATTTGATAAGAAGAATACATCTCTCATGCTCTGTTTTGGGAAAATCTTCATAATTTTTTCATTTAATTCAGTTTAGAAAGAATACATGCTTTTCCTTTCTCTTTCTAGATCCTCATCAGTCAAATACATCTCACCCTAAAAACCTAAAGTGTTAGCCTTCCTACCTACCTTTCCCCATTGAATGGACTGCAATCCTAATCTTATTTTCCCTGACCTAGCCTCGTTGACCTAATTCACCCATCCAACAAATCAATTCAAACAAAAAAACCCCTGTACTCAAACCTAGCCTAAACCCCTAATTCATCTAGCCCTCTTGGTTGTGACTTTGTGGAGAGAGCCCTCTCCGATTTGGTACGGCTAGCTACCAAGCTAAAATATTGGTCTGTGGTTACATATGTTTGAAATATTTCTCAGCCTTAGAGATCTGGTGGAGTGATAACATACTAGCGTCATTGCCGAGGAACGAAAGATTTATTTCCCCTCGATGTATGACAAGAATCATTGGAATTTTATCCTTTGGATGATAGGGTTAATTTTCAGAAAATTCTGATTGGATAATTTCAGTGCCAATATTGTAGAGTTGGCTTCGAGAAGATATATCACAGCAAATCTCGATCTTTGATCCAACTGATCTAATCGAAGATCTAGAGAAGCTTGTCCAGAAGCATAGATATCAAGCTACAAATATTTAGACAGGTCCAATCCCATTGGTAAGATCTACTTCACTTCCTACTAAAGTACTATCACTTGAAGATATACCATATGATCTAAAATTTGAATTGTCATTGTTTATATCTAAGTTTGAAACCTATTTATCCTACATAGCCTTTAATCCTTTAAGACTCTCTGAGGTCAAATCATTATTTGAGTTAGACCTTAGTTCTCTGAAACTTGAATAAAATTGTATTTTTGAAGAGATTAAACCTAAATTAGACCTTGACATCAAAGCTTGGATCCAATTCTACCAACAAGATTCAATACCTGTCTCAACTCAACCTCAACCAAATGTTTCTTTTTCATCTACACCTTCAACCTCATCATTTATACCTACTACTATTGTTCCACTACCTATTCAGCCAACCCCTCCCATTGTCAATCTAGCACTTCAGTCAATAGGAGTCATGGCCATATTTTCCCCACTTATCTTACCTACTCAATTGAATGATTTACCTCAGGGTTATGGCCAAAGACTCCCCCTGTTTGATGAAAATTCTACCATAGATGCAAAACAACACATTGTCAAGGTCCCTGACTTCATAGAATTGGAGGAAGTTGATGTTGACAATTCCAAAATGAGAGTTATAGCCCAGAGATTCTTTGGAGATGTCAAATTTTTGTTTATATCCTTGACTGCTAATTCCATTGCCACTCCAGAATAGTTTTTTGATGCATTTATAGCCCAATGGAAGGTAAAGAAAAACCATTTACAGATGCTTTCTAAGCAAGAAAACATAAAGAGAAATCCCAATGAATCAGTCCAAGATTTCAATACCCACTTCAATAGAACTTATAATGCAATTCTCATTGAGATCAAGCCTCCTATAGGCTTAGCTCTCATACGTTATCCAAATGCACTTGATCCAGACACAGTGTACCATATAAGGGAAAGAAATCTAGTTACATTGGAATATATGCAAAAGAACGCGATTAGTGTTGAAGCAAATCTGCTGATGAAAATATATAGAGCTAGAAATGAGAGAAAATTCACTATTAAAGATGAAATATCCACCTCATTTTCTGATTCTAAGATGGAAAATTTAATAAGGACTGTTAAAAGGATGGTTGACAAGATGTCCATCATTGAAGGACAACCTGAGGTCAGAAATCCTAACTTCAGAGGCCAACTAAAGCCTCAGTTAAGGATCAAGCAGCGCGAACAACGGGCTCCTGATCAACTAGCACATCAGCAAAAAATTAGTACACCCTTGAAGAAAAACTATGCTCAAGGAATAGAAGAATAATATGAAGACACTGTTGTTGAGGAAAATCTCCTCTTCAAAGTTGATGGTTTACCCATGTTTTTGACTGAAGATGAGGAGCATTTGAAAAGAAATATGAACCTAAGGATTATGATTTTATCCTTTCCAATGATCATAACTTGGAGACTGAATCAGATGATTATCAGCAAAGGAAACTCTCATTGCTGAGCAGAGATGTGTCGGTTAATCCCATTCAAAAGAGTGCACCTCGGCAGAAAGATACTCAAACAAAGTAGAATCCTCTGAATAATCAAAGTAAAGAAAAAGAGCTTGCAGTCATGAATCAAAACAAGGTAAATCAACCGTCCACAAGTTCAACAAGTAAGGAAAAGGACAGTTAGAAGAAAGAAGCTCCATCGAAGGACCATGCTAACCGACGAGACATCGTCATTAAAGAGGTAGAAAAATCTATTCCTTTCAGTCTAGAAACTAAAATTTCAAAATTTAAAGTGTTTATTCCTTTAACTGAGCTTGTTAAGAATAACCAGTATAAGTCCCATGTTTCCAAGATGCTTAAAGTAGATCCTTTTTCTGACATGGTAAATGTCAAATATTATCAGCCTGAACTCATTTTTGGTCCTACTATTGATGATCAATTAGAATATAGCGAGGTTCCCCCATTTTACCTGAGTTTAAGAATCCACCAATGCATTTTACACAATTCCATGTTCGATTCCAAAGCCTCCCATAATTTAATCCCAAAAGCCATTATGGAAAAGCTAGGCCTTGATATCACTCATCCTTACCATGACTTATACTCCTCCGATTCAGGTAGATTCCATTGTATTAGCATTATTAAATATTTGGTAGTCTCCCTAGACCAGATTCCAGCAAAGAATGTTCTAGTGGATGTGGTGGTAGCGGACATACCGCCATGGTTTGGCATGTTGTTGTCAAGATCTTGGGGGGGGGAATTGAGAGGCACATTGCAATTAGACTTTCCTTATGCAACTATTCCTTTTTTCGGACAACTGAGAAAATTGTACAGAGAAACAAAGACGAAATATACGATCACAAGCAAAGAAAAGCCCAACAATCATCTGATAAATGTTGTACATATAGATTTAGAGTCATTTATTTTTTTAATGATAGTGGCTTAAATGATGTGGATGGGAAACTTGTAGAAGTAGAATATGTTCCAAAGATTCATAATTGCATCAGAGAAGTTATTGAAAAGGAAAAATAGAATCTGCCCAGCACATCAGAACAAACATTAGATAAAGTGGAAGAAATTTCAAAAAATCACGAAGAAACAGTTCAAAAAGTTGAACCAAAAATGGTCTGTGGTCCATGGAATTTGACGGTGCCCCAGGGAAAGACGGGGCAGGCATTGGAATTTGGGTCCGCAACCCTTTTCATCAGCCTTAAAAGGTCCCTACGAATGTTAGATTATGCTCTTACAAATTAGCTTTTGATTGCACTAACAATGAGGCGGAGTATGAAGCACTGATTATTGGCCTAAAGATCTTGAAGAAACGGGGTGCAAAAAGAATTTCAGTGCGTGGTGATTTAGAACTTGTGATCAAGAAAGTTAAAGGTGAATATCAAACTAACCATCCTCAAATGAGAGCATACAATAATGTTGTCCTAGATATTTTGAAAATGTTTCCGGAGTATACACTTTCAGTTGTGCCAAGGAGTCAAAATCTCATGGCAGATTCATTGGCTACATGTGCAGTGAATTTTAAGATCCCCATCTATTCAAACAGGAAGTTTGAGATTCATGTGAAACACTAGCCCACTGTTCCTGATAACTTGTGGTATTGGAAATTTTTTCGGGATGATAAGCAAGTAAATAATTTTCTCCAAGGTGAGGCTGAATTTGAGAATTGTTCCATAGATGAAATTTGTGAAAAATATGACCAGGATATAGAAGCAACTCAAGTGGATGTACTACAGCTGAAAGAAAACAATATTCCAAAAGGTCTCATACCTTTGGAAGAATTTTTTGACCAAGATGACGTATCAAGAAAGCCTACATTGGTGCCTATGGAAAAAGGTGTTGAAGATGTAAACATCGGGACAACAGACAAACCAAAGATGGTTAAGCTTTCCAAGTCTTTATCTCCTGAGGTAAAGGCTGAATATATTAATTTGATTTCTGAATTTTCTGATGTTTTCACATGGGAATATGCATATTTAAAGGTGTATGACAATAACATCATTCATCAAACTATTCTAATTAAGTCCGATCAAAATCCCTTTTAGAAAAAGTTGAGAAGGATCAATCCCAAATTGCTGCCATCAATTGAAAAGGAGGTAAACAGACTTTTCAAGTCCAATATTATTGTTCCTATCAGATTCTATGATTGGGTTTCAAATTTGGTCCCAGTAAGAAAGAATACTGGAGAAATCTGGCTCTACATATATTTCAGGAACTTGAACAAAGTGTCTCCGAAGGAAAACTATCCACTTCCCAAAATGGATCACAACCTTCAAAGAATTGTTGGTTATTCCCAGATTTCACTCTTGGATGGCTATTCGGGATATAATCATATTCTAGTGCACGAGGATGATCAGGACAAGACAAAATTTACTACACCTTGGGGCACGTTCAAATATTCAAAGATGCCATTCGGTTTGAAGAATGCAGGGCCCACATTTTAGCAGGCCATGGACATAGCATTCACCAATGAAAAAGATGTTTTCTTAGTTGTTTATTTAGATGACTTGAGAGTGTTTTCACATTCTGATGATGAACATTTACACCATTTAAGATTTTTTTTTGAGAGATTTAGGAAGTTCAAAATCTCTCTCAACCTAAAGAAAATCCTTTTTTCCATGGAGGAGGGAAAACTTCTAGGTCACATCATCTCCAAGGATAGGATCCGGATTGACCCTTCTCGTGTTCAAGAAATTTGGCATATTGATTTACCTCGCAAAAAAAATGAAATACAAGCATTCAATGTTAAGATGAATTTCTTACGTAGATCCATTCCTAATTTGGCTGAGCATCTTAGATAATTGATAAATATTTTGAAGAAATATAATGATATGAAGTGGTATAAAGATGCTAGGAAGTCCTTCAACTCAGTAAATTTTTCCTTGAACACTGCTCCTATTTTGATAATTCCTGATTATACTATTGATTTCATAATATTCTCATTTTCTTATGAGCACACCATGGCACTAGTCTTGATGCAGAAAAGGGATAAAACTGAGCTACCAATTGCATTTTTCAGTCGCAATATCATGGATGCAGCCCTTTGGTACAACATCATAGAGAAATAGGCTTTGGCTTTGGTTAAAGCGTTGAAATATTTTAGAGTTTACATATTACATTCACATACTCCTGCCTATGTGCCTAATGCAGTTGTAAAAGAATTTCTTATGGAGACAGACCTAGAAGGTAGAAGAGGGAGATGGATAGTAGCATTACTAGAATATGACCTTGAGATCAAGCCCACCAAGCTGATCAAAGGTAAGGGCTTATCCAACCTCATGGCTGAGTCAAACCTCCATGCTCTATACATCTACCTGATTCAGCCTTGTCCAATAATGAAGAAGAAGTGAATCTCATTCACGTATCTGATATCTTTTTGATCCAAAATCTTTTTCTTGAGATGTGTTAAAGAATGACATGTGAAAATTGCATCTTTAAATAAGAAACTTTAAAGGCATAAACATAAGAAGAGAGAAGCATTTAACATCATGCAAGAAGACACATAATTGATATCAGAGTTCATCCAGGAGGGACTACGTCTCCGGGCCCATCTCAAATAGTGGGGAGGCTCTCTCTCATTAAATGACAAAAATGAAAGTACAAGTACAAAATGAGGAATTACACCCTTATACCTGCCCAATCTGAAAGTGGCCAAAAATTATAGACCTCTAATGAAAAAATGGACAACACCATTGGATTCATGGCTTCGAGTAGTGAAAAATCCATATAAAATTTTCCTTAATCTGAAAAAGTGAAAAATTGACCCCTCTCGAAAATGGCTCAGATCATGGTTCCGCCCCCTCCTGCACACTGCTCATGGTTTTGTTGCCTTGGTTTTAATGTCCGCTCCTGTCTGCCCCTTGGCGCACTACTAAGATGAAGTGTTTATATTAATTTTGTGATGGATTATACAAGAAATCGTTTAGCGCACTTGGTTAGGATCCAGATTTGGAGGGAGTGGGTCGAGTGGTCAAACCCCAACCCCTCCATTTTAATGCAACTTTTTTTTTTAAACCACACCATATTGTTTTCAACACAACCCATACATTAATTTGGGTGGTTGGTTGGGGTCGAGCCCGCCTTGGGTGGCCCGCCCCATTAACTCCTGTCGGCTATGTACAAGGCGTTGGAACGTTAACACATATGTGTTAACATATATACAATGTTTAGAATGTGTGCGGTTAATGTGGGCGGGGTCAGAGGGGTCATGACCGCCGACCCTTCTTTAATTTGATTTTATGTTATAATATGTGGATGGGGAGGGCGGGGGCCATGGCCCACCCTCCAACTATATGTGTGTTTGTGTGTGTGTGTGTGTGTGTGTGTGTGTTATTTTAAAACAATATGGTTGTTTTGGAATTTTAGAAAATTTCTTGAAGGATTCAATTTAAGGGATCCAAAAATTCACCCAAAATCCGACCAGGGTTGGCCGGATTTCTTCCAAATTGATTGTCGCCTCCTTAATCTGCCACATCACCAAGTCAACCTTCAAACTTTGACTGCTCCTAACTCCTTCATACAAACTCGGAATTGAGTGTTGTCTACACCGTTGGAATCAGAAGGAAGAGATATACAACCTGAACTGAGTTCGAGAGACTTTCAAACACTTTAATTTTTGAGCCTTTGTACTTAAGCCACCTGTATGATCCACCTGGATCATTCCTCCCCACTAAAAATCTTTTGAACCCCAAAATCATTAACACTCTCAGCACACTGCTTGTGTCCACACTTTCAATACTCTACACACAAAGCTAGTACACCATTTTCAATCATGCACACCACACATGACTCAACAATCCCTCCTAGCCAAGAGTTTATAGCACACACTTCATTGGCCAAGGATTACAGGAAAAAAAAAACAATATCTCAACTACTCATAAAGAAGCCAAAACATCATCGTTGTGTGTTGAATGATGGGAACACACCATCACGTTTACATTTACTTGCAACGTATGATTTACAAATGTGGCCATCGCACTAAGACCCCTAAAAGAATCATATTTTACTTAATAAGGTAAATGGAGCATCCCCCATATGGAGGATTTGTCTATGGAATAGGTTCGGGGACTGGACTCTGTATGGGTGTTCTTTGATCCTGACATGTTTGACATGTAGGTTTCTGGGGTTCATTCTAGTTGTGATGATTCTTCCTCCTACATACCTTTTGTGTCGTCTTGGAACACCTCCCCTCGATGTGCCTCTGAGAAGTTCACATGAATCCATCACTGTCGCTGAGGTGTGAGGAGGTTCTCTCATCATCAATTGTTGGTGGGTTGCTGGCTGTTTTGGAGCTTTCTCCCACTTCCTTCCTAGTGTATCCGAGCCCTACATGACGCGAAAATTCCTCAATTTTGACGGGGTTTATGATGCCTTATCCATTGATGCCGAGGCCCTTTCCTTGATACCCAATCTTCTTCAGCAATTTGGACCCGATCCCTGTAGTATGTTTTTAAAAAGAAGCGAATTCATTATCATGAAAAATACATGAAATTGAAGAGTTGTTTTTGCCTTGGGTTGGTTATGTCACAATTTTTCCAAGGCCTCATCCTTAGCTTGTAATTGGCGTAGTAACCTTTTTTTTTATTCCCTTGCTTCCTGTAGGAGCCTTCTTAGCTCAGAATTTTCTGCTTGGATGCCTTGGTTAATCTCTTCAAGTTCTTGGAACTTTGTTGCACTAAGTGTCCTTTTCATATTTTGTACACTATCTGATGATATTTTTGTTTTATCACCTAAATCGGAACCCAAGTCAATGGGTCCTTCTGATGTGATCCCAAAGGCTGCAAGCTTCATTTCATCACCTGAATCAGACACTAGGTCAATTGGTTGACCTCATGAAAATCCTGCAGCTATGACCTTTTCATCTTCCTCGGATTCATAATCTTTAGAATCTTGGTTTTGTTGTATGGTGGTGGAGGTCTTCTACTTCCCATTTTTTTCATTTCTCTCAAGTCTCAACTCAGGGTGTAGCTTCCAGCAATTTTCTTCATCATGTCCCTTTTTTCCACAATGTGTGCAAGAGGGCTTTTTTCCCCTTCTTTTGGTTGCGACAATCCTTTTTTGGCAGTCACTTTGTTCATGCACCCCCCTACATTCTATGTGCATGGCCTTCACACTAGCCTCATCGATGGTAGGAGGCTCAAACAACAATAATGAATGTCTTATGTATCTATGTAATGACCCAATGTACTTAGTTACAACTTCAATATAATCAAATGAAATGCCCAAACTTAGTGTTTGTTTTCTAATTTTCTTGGTAAAGCTTTGCACGTTTGGTCCTTTACCTTGTCTTAGGTATTGCCAATCCATTAAGGATTTTTTATTATAACCCAAGGGATATAATTGATATTTAAGTGCAGAAATGAAATTTGACCACGAGGAAAGGAGTTTACCCAAATTACTGCTGCCTTGAAGTTTGATCTCCCACCAGATGAGAGCGGTGCCATTTAGTCGAAGAGAAGCCAATTGTATCTTTGCCTCATCCTCCACAATCTGCTGAATCCTGCAGTAGATTTCAAGTTGCCTAATCCAGTTGCTAAGTTTCTCTACATCACTTTCACCGTTATACATGGGTAGATCAAATTTTACGTCTAAATTAAAGAAAGGTTTATTATATGCATTTCCACAATTTTTATGATGATGGTGAGAAGAGGAGGAAGGACTTTCATTTCCTAATTGAGGTGGGTCTCCTCCACCACCTCCATGCGCTGAACCTTCTCCTTCTTAAACATGCTCCCATGTTTTCTATAACTTCCCAAGTCTAGAGAACAATTTCTCAATCTCATCTCCCATGGTGTAGAAGGTCTTGCGGAAGTTGAGCTCTACTTCATGTCGCTCCTCGTCACTCATGTTGCTTCTCTGATGTGCACGTCCCACTTTGGGATCAAAAGACTATAGCGTCCCTTCGCCTCTTCATAGCATTTTTCTAGTTAATATACAAGAATGTAATTCACATCTACAAACACCCACTCTGATACCACTTGATCCAAAATATTTTGCTTGAGATGTGTTAAAGAATTATATGTGAAAATTGCAGCTTTAAATAAGTAAATTTAAAGGCATAAACATAAGAAGAGAGAAGCATTTAACATCATGCAAGAAGACACAAAATTGATATCGGAGTTCGTCCAGGAGGGACTACGTCTCCAGGCCCAGCTCAAATAGTGGGGAGGCCCTCTTTCATTAAATGAAAAAAATGAAAGTACTAGTACAAAATGAGGAATTACATCCTTATACTTGTTGAATCTGAAAGTGGTTAGAAATTGCAGACCTCTGATGACAAATTGGACAGCACCATTGGATTCGTGGTGTCGGGTAGTGAAAAATCCATATAAAATTTTCCTTAAGCTGACAAAGTGAAAATCTGACCCCTCTAGAAAATGGCTCAGATCACGGTTCCTCCCCCTCCTGCACATTGCTCATGGTTCCGTTGCCTTGGTTTCCGTACCCGCTCCTATCTGCCCCTTGGCGCACTGCTGAGATGAAGTGTTTATGTTAATTTTGTGGTAGATTATACAATAAATTTGTTTAGCGCACTTGGTTAGGATCCGGATTTGGAGGGAGTGGGTCGGGTGGTCAAAGCCCAACCCCTCCATTTTAATGAAACTTCTTTTTTTTTAAGACCGCACCATATTGTTTTTAACACAACCCACACATTAATTTGGGTGGTTGGTTGGGGTTGGGCCCGCCTTGGGAATTCTTCCCCATTAACGCCTGTCGGCTACGTACAAGGCATTGGAACATTAACGCATATGTGTTAACATATATACAATGTTTAGAATGTGCGCGGTTAATGTGGGCGGGGTCGGCAGGGTCATGACCACCGACCCCTATTTAATTTGATTTTCTGTTATAATATGCGGATGGGGAGGGTAGGGTTGATGGCCCACCTTGCAACTATATATATATATGTTATTTTAAAACAATATGGTTGTTTTGGAATTTTCGAAAATTGACTAGAGGATTCAATTTAAGGGACGCACAAATTCGCCCAAAATCCGGTCGGGTTTGGCTGGAATCCAGTAGCCGGACTTCTTCCAAATTGTCGCCTCCTTAAGTTGCCACATCACCAAGTTAACCTTCAAACTTTGACTGCACCTAACTCCTTCATACAGACTTGGAATTGAGTGTCGTCTGCACTGTTGGAATCAGAAGGATGAGATATACAACCTGAACCTGGTTCAAGAGACTTTTGAACACTTCGATTGTTGAGCCTTTGTACTTAAGTCACCTGTACTTTGACTTGTACAATCCACCTAGATCACTTTTTTTCATCTCCACGATATTTTTATATTGTCTATGGTTTGAAACACCTAAACCCTCCTCTAGGCATGACTAAGAGTCAAGGCAAATCTTTGAAGCTCAAAGCTTCTAAATATTGCATATTGGACAATGCACTTTACTGGAAGGATCTCAGAGGTGTGTTGTTGAACTGTTTGGTTGAAGAAGAATCTAAGGAAGTGATGAATGACTTCCATAAAAGAGATTGTGGGGGCCATCTATATTGGAAGACCATGACCAATAAAACATTGAGAGAGGGATATTATTGGCCGGCACTTTTTGCATATATATACAAAACAATAATGAGTTTCCACGAATGTCAAGTTTTTCATGGTAAGAGAAATTTCCCCCACTACCTCAACAACTTATTTCAGTAAATGCACCATTTCAACAATGGGGCCTAGATTCCGTAGGCAATATTCACCCAGCATCATCCACACAACACAAGTGGATATTGACAACCACAGATTACTTTACAAGGTGGATCGAAGCGATCCCGACCAGGCAAGCAACAAATTCTGTCATCATTTAGTTTTTAGAAACTAATATTTTGTCTCGTTTTGGTTTTCCTACTAAAATTATCACAGATAACGCGAAAACATTCAAGTCTAAGAAGATGACTGAGTTTTGTGACAGATATAGCATTAATTTGGGACACTCTACAACCTACTACCCGCAAGGTGATGGATTGGCAGAGTCCTCTAATAAATCCTTGATCAGTATCATTAAGAAAATGTTAAAGGCAAATAAAAAGAATTGGCATAAAAATTTGATCAATGCATTGTGGGCAGACCGAGTGAGTAGTAATAATTCTATTAGAATGTCTCATTTTCAAGTTGTGTATGGTGTAGATACTGTGTTTCCTTCATCATTAGTAGTCCCGGTAATGAAATTGTTGCAAGAAGAAAGGACTGAGGAAAATGGCATACAATGCCATATTAATCAAATGATATACCTTCAACAGATGAGAGATGAGGTATTTCAAAATACCTCAAAACTCCATGACAAGATGAAGAAGATCTATGACCGGAAAATAAAGGAATACAACTTTAAGGTTGGAGATGTAGTACTCCGCTGGGATGCCAGAAATGAGGCATTAGGGGAATTTTGAGGTCTAAAATGGGCCTCCTAAGAAAAATTCACAACCAAAATAAATCTTATAAGAAACAATAGGATTCAAGATGATGATGTCAACCATGGGGGATGATTCACCATTTTTGGAGTAAAAAAGTAAAAATATCAAAAAATAATAAAATAATAAAACTAATTTTTCAACTCGTGTTTTCAACTTATCTCCATAAGGTTTTGCTCATATTTCAAGCAAGAGTACTCGTTGAATGCAAAATTTAATTCCTAATCCAAGGACTACCCATGTTGCATACTTTTAATGGAACCTGCTACACGAAAAATGAGAAATAAATGAAAAACTTGATAGAAATCAAATTGTTCATGTATTTATCATTTTTCATGTAGAAGGTTCCGTCAAAAGTATGCAACATGGGAACTCCTTGGATGAGGAATAAAATTCTGCATCCAACGAGTGTTTCCGCTCAAAATTTAAGTAAACCCATATGGAGATAAGTTGAAAATACGAGTTGAAAAAATAGTTTTTTTCTTTTTTCCCTCGAAAATTTGATGATGTAATCAAATTTTATTTTATTATTTCCAATATTATTTTATAATTTCCTTAGGAGGCCCATTTTAGACCTCAAAATTCCCCTAATGATAAGGGTAAGCATCAAAATTTTGAAAACTTATGGAAAGGGCCATATCAGATTTCTGCTTGTCGAGGACAGAATGCTTATTTTCTTGAAGAGATGAATGGTCAAGAGTGTCTAGGAGGACCAGTCAATGGTAGGCTACTTAAGCACTATCTTTTCTGAAGCACATTTTTCAATCATTTTTCCATTTCATTGTAAATATCAGTTACATTTTCTGAAATTGTGAAGTAGAGAATCACTGGAGTTCGGAGCTCGAAGTGAAAGACATGGAGCTTCACTGATTTTCTTCCATTTTCAAAATTTTAGTTTTTAGTCAAGTAAGTCAGTATTGAGTCAATTTTCAGTCATTTTAGTTTGTCTTGAGTCAGTCTATTTCTTCTGAGTTATCATTTTTCAGTCATGTTTATTAGTTTGAGTTTTTAACCACATTGACCCAATGGATAAGGCTTTCTGGTCTACGGTGTTCTTGATACCTTTTTCAGAGCTATCATCCCCAATAAGGCCAATGTTAGTGTCAGTATTTCATCCTTCCATCAGTGATCAAAAATACTCTTTTCATATCATTTTAAGGGCCCCACTTAGAATTTTTTTATCATTCCACTAAGTCATGAAAAAAATTAGTCACTGATGGTAGCCCTAATCCAAAAACATCACTCTTCCTTAAATTACTTGCTAGCATACCTTCATACCATGCTAATTGTTCATCATTCATAAAGTTGATGTCATCATGCCATCACATCAGTCATGTCATTATGAAATTTAGTCTTTCAAGGTCTCATTAGATCTTTTAGGGTTTTTCAAGGTTTCATTAGGTCATTAGGGTTTCCAAGGTCCAATAAAACTTCAAGTCCATTGCATAAGACCAGAAAGAAAAGGGTGATCCAATAACATCTCTTAACCATATGAAAGATGATTTGTAAAGAAAAATTCTTGTTTCAGCATGTGATTTTGATTTTAAAATGTAATTTTTAATTTTCATTATGTAATTTTATGTCATTCAAATTGTAATAAATTCACGATTTCCAAGCTGCTAACTCAAAGTTCCAAAATGCCAAAGCATAAAAAATTTCAAATCAAAGAGTTCTCAAAGTCATCAAGTGATCAATTTGTCAAGGAAAAAGTCAAGTGCAAAGGTAAAAATTTAGAGTTTAAAGTGAAAGTGAAGAAGGAGAAAGTGGGTCCCAAGGCCCAATCCATTCAAATGATGAAGTATAAAGACCACCAAGACATCACAAGGAAGCTCATTTTCACTCCCAAGGATTGAGCTCGCACTCCCTTAGCCAGAAAAATTAAATTTCAGGGTAAGACGTCGAGTTTTTCAATGGTGTTGCACTTATAGAAGAGGTTTCGCACTTGTAGAAAGCAGCGATGTGCTTTTCTCCCACTAGCGCTGCGCTTCGGGGCAAGGTGATGTGCTTTTGCCCTATGCACTGCGTTATTGATTAGTGACCTCTCCAGACACTAAATCACCTCCAAACTCTCCCAAACTCTCAACAAATGCTTGTTACACACTTCTGCAAGTAATTACACCAAATCTATTTCCTCCTTGCATTCCTAAACAATCATTTCATAGTGTTTTTTTTTCTTAAGTGAAATTGGCATTTGTCTAGTGATAAAACTCTAGTTTTATTCAAAATTTCCAAATTTGATGCCCTAATATCCTGCATTTACTTCCCACACATCTAAAAACCTATCCCTACCCTTACACTACCATTTCCTAATCCCTAAGTCCATTTCCCTTAAAACCCTAAGTCCTAGGCTTCTACATTCCTAGGTAGCCACCTCCAAAAACCTGTAATTAAATTATCATTTCCAACTCTCTTGACATTTTTAACTCCTATCAGCTCCCAAAGTTCCGTAACCCATTCCCCCATCTCCCTAAATTTTTCTAGACTTATCCCTATTCCCTAGACCTATCTTCACTCCCCATTCCCATCCACCTTATCCCTAGGGTTTCTAAGCAACTAAACACTATGGAGGAAGACAAATATTATACAGAAGAGGAGGGTAGACAAGGAGAAGAGTATAGAGAATAGAGAAGGCCTCACAAAGGAGGAATAATCCTAAGGCTAGATCCCACTAACACAAATGAACTGAGGTCCTCTCACATTACTATCTGTTGTTTTCAGTATGTAGGTTGCCTTTATTTTTGCAACATGATTCAGAGGGTCCAACATCATCCTATGTTGAGTAGAGTCTTCATTTCAAACCTCAGAGACAATCAGGTGACCCTTGCAGGTGTTACCTTCATTATATCTACATCTATCATTGTTGTTGCCACAGGGATTCCAAACATGGGTGAAAAATGATTTAAATCCAAATATTTGGAGGATCAATACTATGAACCATCCATTAAACCAAGATATAGAAATTAAAGGAAGAGGGTTTTTCTTTTTAGCTACCTTCTTGATAGGTATGCCCCCATGATGAAAATCATCATGAAGTACTTCTCTTGTGAAGGGAGGTTTTCTAGGCTCTATAAATACCACATTCAACTGTTGATGCACTTCACAAGAGTAAGATTGCTCAATATCCCATAATTTATATTTGGGAGCATAGAAAAAATGGAATTAATTGTGCAAAAGAGAGAATATGGCCAGCAGATGAATAGCCTCTTCACCACTCATTGATCAAAATCATTGTGCTCCATCACCTTGATCAGTCGGGCATCTCATGGGACGCCTTCATAGCTAATGACATTTTCACTGCTCCAAAAGCTCCACATGCTGAAGATGTGACTTATTCATCTAATCCTACTACATATATGCCTCCACCTCAATCCACTTCACCTACTCCATCACCATCACCACCATCATCACCATTTCATTGTCAGGATGAGTCACCTAGCAGAGTTGAGGTCAACAAGCCTAAAGAGGTTGAATTGGGCATATTGGAAAAGACATATCAGAGAGGGCATAAGTAGGTGTTTTCCCTACAAATTGTGGGAGGGGCCCTACCTTTTTCACCAAAAAATAAGGTATAGAAGGGAAAAAAAAATATGGCAGAGGAAGATATACATGAGGAAGCCATTCATGAGGAGGATGACCTCCATGAGACCGAAACTAATTTTGACCTTCTTGACTTAGATGAGAAGCATGATGATGAGGCCTCCAAATTGATTATCAAGTAGAATGATGCCAAAATTAGGTAGCTTCAGACCAAATTAGAGAGATCTAAGTTTGTCATTTCATACTATGAGCAAGAAAACCAACAACTCAAGACCAAGGAACCAATCATGGAGATTCAGCTTCTAAAGAAAAAGAGAGAAGAAAAAAAACAAAGGCCTTGCTTGATGAGGCTTATGAGAGGTATGGTGAAACAAATGAGGCAGAAGAACAAGTGCCAATAAGAAGACCTAGGACTAGAGGGTTGAAAAGAGCTCTAGAACTAAAGAGACAAAAGGAGGTCGAGCTTGCTAATGAGCTAACTTTATGAATAGTTTTCCATCATGGTCAATGAGAATCGGGAGCATTGGATTGACAAGTAAAACTAGCATCTTGAGAAGCTCCTGGAGAAGGAAAAAAAGTAAAATGACATATTGAGGAAGAGGGAAAAACACTACTTCAAGAAAAATCAAATTGCAAGGTCAAAACTCCAAAAGGCCAATTCAAGACTTGAAACCCTAACCAAGAAAAATGAAGGGGAAAAGCTTGATATTCTTACTGAGTAATCATTCATTTCCTAACACACCCCATCAGCCTCCTACAGAAGAAAATTTGAAGAAATTTGGGCAATTTTTGAAATTTTTGGAAATTTTTGTGTTTTTGTCAATTTTGCACAATGGCACTTGCAAAAGCGCACCGCCCTAGGCGATGCGCTTTTCCTAGGGACCTCCAATGGCCAAACTGAAAGAACCATTGGATTTATAAGGTGATTTATAGTCAGGAAAACAACTTTTCTAAAAAAATTTGGGTCAAAAGAGCAGTCAAAAACAAAAAAACAAAAAAAATGGCATTTCTGCCCTGTTTTGGGGGCTGGTGCTACGATTTTGACCAGTCTTGGGAGAATCAATTTTTTGAGGGCCAAATCAACACCATATTGGAAGCCAAGCATATATTGGGAAACTAGACTAGACATGCTTTCCAATGAGCTATCCTGAGCTCAATTTGGACACCTGGAACCCCTTCAAAAGTGGAGTTGAATTTGGCGTTGCACTTTCGACCTTGGCGTTGCGCTTTAGACAAATTTTTTGAGTTTGCTTATATTTCCAAATTTTCTCAGTTTTTTCTAGTTTCACTTGAGAAAATGATGTTTCACCTCTATAATTCAATGATGTAAATGTAATTATGGTTTTTTTACACTTACCTAGGGTAAATACAATATATAGAAAACTTTTGATGATGATGTAATGAATCAGTTTCCAAAAAGTGAGGGATGAGTCAGTTTGACCTCCCTACACTCTAGGTATCAGTTCATTTTTTGGTGGAACTGATCCTCCCCTCAGGGATTCGACCCCTGAGTTTGGGAGAAGTTTTTTCGTGGTCTATATTATTACACCATTTTTTGGTCATCTAACCTATTATTATTAGATGAACCCAAGTACACCATGTAAGACCAATTTTACCCTAAGTAAAATTGCTTTCACCATGTGAAATAACTTATTTGTTTACATTTCCCGGTCATATTTAACCCAAAACAAGGAAATTAATTAAATAAATCCTTATTTATTTAATTATTTCCTAAGAATAAGTTATTTAAATCATTATTTAAATAATATTCTTAGTTAAATTTGACTAAATCATCCATATATAGTTAAATAAACCATTATTTATTTAATTATATTCCCATCATTTCCCTAAAATGATAAATAAATCATTTATTTATTTATTATTTATAAATAAAGGAATTGACCCAAGTCAAATATCCTTTTCCCTCCAACAAATATAATAAAATATTCCTAAAGGGTGGTTCTAGAATTTGATTAATAATATTTTATTCATGTACCGAGTTTTAGACTGCCCTAATATTTTGTTATAAATAGAAGGGTTTTCCCCATTCATTAGTCACCTCCATTGCATTAGATCACTCTGGATCTACTCTTGGTCACCATTTTCCATTTTTGCCTTGTGAGCTCCCATTGAGTTCTATGTTTGTCTGGGTTTTCTACACCAATAAGAGAGAAGAATTTTAGATCTGAAACGCCGAGGACTTTCAAGAACCCATTCCATTGAGGAGAACTGGAAAACACCTTTCTTGTTTTCCTCTCAGGTGCCCCATTTTTTAATATAATATAAAAAATTCTTTTAAATACATTGTTCTTGTCTTGTCTATTGGATGCATGGAGCCACATTTTACTTTATCTGCTTAATGTCTTTTATGCTTAGATCTGCATTTGTGCAGCATTATTTGAATCACCTAATTGCAGATTTAAAGATATTTGGCAGCCATAATCAATGTTAGGGCTATTTTTTATGCATAGCTAAAGTGATCTCTTACGACAAAAGATTCATACTAACAATTGGCAACTCCACACGAGTTTTCTTTTGCGACCGCTGTCGTTTTATATATTCCTGCATATCCAGTTGTTTCAGACCCTAGGGTTTCTCTTTCGTTTTCTGTTTTTCCTAATTTTTATGGTGCTTTTCACCTCTAAAACCCTCAAACATTAAAATTTTTAACTTCTGTGTGTTTCTAGCCCTATTGCCCAGGTGGCAAACATCAGCTGCAGCTGAGACGAAAAGTTTTTTCTGAAATCTGCCGCTGAAAGACCCGGATCTGCAGGTCGCACTTATCGGCCCAAAAACTACAACCTGGCCTTGAGGTCGCACTTTTCTGCCCCAAATTTGTGACCTGAACTGAAAACAAGTCAGAACCTGCGACTTGCACTTTTTTCTGCAATTTTCCAGCACTTTTTCTGGGTTTATCTAAAGCTTTTGTCAGGGTTTTCCAGCCTCTGTCTCCACCCGTTTAGACCTATTTCTGATCTGTTTCACTCAAATAAGTGGGAATATTTCCCCTTAGGGCTCTAGTACCCTCCAATTTTTTTGGGAGAGTTTTTGCTGTTTCAGAAGTCTGAATTTCCAGAGTTTTAGCCTTATTTCTTTCAGATCTGATACCTCATTTTCAAATCCCTTTAGATCAGCTCTTATCCCTTTCAAATGACCTCATATAGTTTTGTTTGGTTTCGTTTCTAGGGCCGCCTCCTTGTCCCTTCTATTTTTAGCTGATCTCCTCCTTTTTAGCAGCAACCTTGCCTCTGCCTCTTTGCTGTTGTCTGCACCTCTTTTCATCCGATTTCTCCTTTAGATCCCCGCCCCTCCCGACCTTACATCTATTGGCCTCTTTTTCGCGTGCTTTTATTAGTTTTTTCCCTCTTTTAGACTAGTTTTGAGAGACCCGCCTTCTTGGGTTAGATTGATGCATTGTTAGCTATTAATTTTCTGTTCTTTCACTCTTAATTACTGCAGATTTATTTTGAGTTACGCAGCACACTTTTTCTCTTACTCTCAAAACATATGGGTTTAAACAATTAAAATTAACGCACGCCACACACTGACCCTAAGTGAAGAAGAGCCTGGTTAACACCGCCTGGAAAAGAATTTAAAATCAATTGACACTGCACCTCTCTGCCCTTGTTTCAACATTGACCTCACTTGATTTTTCCTCTCCCTGCCCTTGTCGGTTTTTCTTCTTCCCGTCATCATTGCACCCCCAAGGCATTTGTCCTGGATACTTCTTGGCCTTCACCCTCAGTTTTCGGTTGGTCGACTTCCTCCTTCCCGTCGTCATCAAGTAAGTCCTCCCCCGAGTCCGCACTCTGACTCTTCTTATGATTGTTCGGGTTCTCCCCCTACTCCTGGTTCTCCCCCTGTTACTTTCACCATGTCTACTTTAGGGCCTACTACCAGTAGCAACCCTAGTTCTACTGCTGGGTCTGTTTCCAGTGGAGCCACTACGGGACCTACCTCGACTGCCCCTTTACTCCCTTATATGGCTGGCCTCAGTCTCCCTGACTTCAATCAGGTGATTAATGATCCTATCCACCATGATGTTAGTTGGCCTGCTATGCCAACCAAGCTCCCCTCCGACATTCCCAAGTTCGAAGGCCTTGTTAGTGAATATCCCTCTAACCATATTCGATCTTTCCACATGTGGTGTTCCTCCAATTCCATCACTGATGACTCCATCCGTCTTCGATTGTTCCAACGCATGTTTACTGGCGAAGCTTCTAAATGGTATGTTGATCAAGACACCTCTTCCCATACCACCTTTGCGACCATTGCCCAAGCCTTTTTATCTTATTTCCATCTCCCTCTCCGATACGACACTGGTACTGAACTCTTAACTTCTTTTCATCAATCCTCTTCAACCCGCCTTTCCGCTCATGTCCAGGAATGGCGACGAAGACGGAGCTTATGTCGTGCTCCCCCCTTTGAAGATCGGGTTTACATGGATTGGTTCCTTCGCTCTCTCTTACCTCCCATTGGTAAAGATGTCGCATCCCATTTTCCCCAAACCGAAGAAGCCGCCCTCCAAATAGCCTTGAAATATGACCTTATCTATGCCCAATCTGGTTATGTTTATACCATCCTTCCTGACCTCCCCAAGCTCGGTGGCCCTAATGCCTCGGGCGCATCTCACTCTGCCGACAGTATCATTAGAGCCCTGTCACATACCTCTGCTCAACCTCTTCTGGGCTATGGTTTTCCTCCAGGAGGGGCCAACCCCTTTGGAACTTTCCCCCCTCCAGGTAGCATGTATCCAGGATACGACATGCCTCCTCCTTTTGCCCACACTACTGCTTACCTCAATGTTTCCCATCCTACCCCTTATCCATACCCACAACCTGGTGTCACAGCTCCTCCAACATTTGGACCTCCCACTCCCTTGCCTTCTCCACCCCCACAACTGCACTCACTACCCCCTCCAGGGCAAGTATTTGCGCAGCAAGGGGCAACTAATCTTCTTCCTTCTCAAAGAAATAGGAAAGGAAATCAATCCGCTTCTGGTAATCGTGGATCCAATCCTTCCAGTATTCACTCTACCACTGCCAACCAGCCACAGGGCTCTCAGCCCAAGCCGGATAGGCCGCTTCACACCAATAAGCCTTATTCGTGTTGCGGTGTTTATGGTCATTACACTCACGATTGTCCCTTATTACCACAAATGTTGCAGATGTGGGAGTCTCAGGCCACCATACGGGGACAACACTCCTCCCCTATTGTCCCTCC
The DNA here is from genome assembly GCA_034641835.2 of Pinus albicaulis. Taxonomy (NCBI): domain Eukaryota; kingdom Viridiplantae; phylum Streptophyta; class Pinopsida; order Pinales; family Pinaceae; genus Pinus; species Pinus albicaulis. The sequence continues at coordinate 995,062,939 of CM076580.1, read as the reverse complement.
CAATCCAGCTACTTCTCAACCCACTGTGTTTACCGATCCTTTCTCTCAACAAGGATTCATGGCCACTCAAACACCTCATGCCCCGGTAACCACTCAACCTTCCCCTTCTGGTTCCTCCGATTACCAGATTCTCATGATGGCCTCTGACCAACCTCTCACCGTCGACCTCAACCTTCAAACTCAATCCTGTCAGTATTCCACGCCTCCCGTTCCATCTGTCTCTGAGTCCCCATCTTCAGGGCCTCTGTCGACACCCAATGGTCCCTTGCAAATCCCTCCGCCCAACGCTGAGGTTCATACCAAGACTCCTAAGGGCCCATTACGCCGAAATGTTGCCTCTGGTCGGGCTGCCCTTTCATACAGCATAGTAGATGATCTGGCATAATCTCCTGCTGCCATTTCAACACTAGAACTCCTCCAGTCGTGTCCTCCTCAAAAGAAGGCTCTACTATCTACCGTCGGTGTTGTAGATCCTGCTGATGACCAATTGATTGTTTTCAACGCCCGTCAGTCATACCATCCCCCTCTTCCTGCTTCTGTTGCTTTCCAAATCCCAGTCAAAATCTGAAATGCCACTGTCGCTCGGTGTATTATTGATGAGGGGGAATCTACCTGTGTGATGTCTGCTTCGGTTTGGAAACAACTTGGATCTCTTGAGCTGTCCCCTTCCACAATCACCCTTCGTGCGTGGGATGGCCATGCCTCCCAACCCATCGAACTTTTCCGTAACTGTCCTATCACCCTTGTGGGTAAAACTGTTTGTGTCTACGTTGAAGTTATCGATGCCCCTCTTGAATACAGCATTATTTTGGGGCATAGTTACACCTATGCCATGTCTTCCGTCCCATCCGCAGTCCACCGCAAGATGTTTTTCCCTCATAATGGAAATATTGTCACTATTGACCAGTTGACTTACCAGACCTCCCTTGAGTCCACCATTTCCATTGTCACCAATAAGCAAACTCTTGATTCTTTGACCAGGGTTTCCCTTGGCGTCTATAAAGACTCCCCCTTACTTGGCACCTTTTTAGACCCTCCTTCCGTACCTGATCCTAGCATGGCGAATGTTTGCATGATGCAATCTTCTTGGGCTGATCTTGCACAGTCCACTTTGGCTCGTAAGCAACCACAACCTCACCCAACCCCACCAGCTCCTAGCCCTTTGCCCTCGCTAGCTAACCTTCTTCCTTCGGAATCTCCTTCCCCGAATATTCCTCACGCGCCTTTCTACCCTCCTGGGTCGATCCCACCCGAGCACAACCCCCTTGGCCCCATTCCTCCTAGCCATTTCCCTGCTGGTCATATTCCTTTCCTTGCTCCCCCTCCTGGCACTCATTCTTTCCCTATCTTGGTCACCCTCTCCCTCCCCAACTTGACCTTGGGTATACCCGTCTGGTACCTAGACCCCCCAGCCACTACCCTGCCTGGCCAACCCAAACCTTATCTTACTTTAACCCCAGTTCACCCGATACCCATGGCCTCTCCCACTTCACCTGTACCTCAGTTCCCTCATCAGGAACCACCTCCTGTTGCGACCATGTCAGGTGACAATAGAAAAGCTCGCAGGGGGCATCAAAGGACAAGGTTGCCCCGACAACCTCTGCCCCTCCTCGACCTCCAAAGCACCCCGTCCAGTGTGCCTTGTGTGATGTTGTCGGCCACGCTACCCATACATGTCCTGAATTACCACATTTCAAAACCATGGTCAATGAAACATTTTCGGAATCCGACATTCCTGAGGTCTATGTCACCATACCTGATTCCCTTCCGAAACTTAAACACTTGCACACCAATCCCCCTTGTTCTCTGTACGATTTCCATGGACATTATACCCATCTTTGCCCCCGCCTTGACGAGTATCGTGCTTCTTTAGCCCCATACCGCCAATTTGAAGCCGCACTTGCCCGTAATCCTTATTCCCTAACACTAGACCACCTGTCTACCCCAATTACCATTTCCCATCCTGATACTGAAATGACCGAACCTTCAGCCACTATTTCCTAACTTTCCTCATCACCACGTTTCCCAGCAACCGACCCCATAGTGCCTTCCCCCGATGTTTCACCTACCCACTCATCCGCTTGCTCTGTTGTCACCCCTCATGCCGACACGCATGAGAGCCTTTCCCCTCAAAATCAGGTGTCTCATATCTATACCTCCTTAGATCCTCCTCTTCCACCCACTCTTCCCATCTTTCAGTCCGATGAAGACATCATGGAAGCCATGACCGAACCTGATTTTCCATGGGATGATATGCACCATCGTGCATACGTCCTCCCACACCAATCCCATGACCAATATGCTCTCGAATCTAAAGACTTCATTCCCGATAAATTTGATTGGTTCAAAAACCCCATCCCTGCACCTGACGCTTTCGAAGAAGGCAATATGGCTAATATCTCTCCTACCATCAAAATAGAAATTTCTGTCAAAACAGGTATTGAAGAACATATCACCATGAGTGCCCAATGCACTCCAGAAGAAATTGAAGCCTACACCACACTCTTCAAAGAATTTTGTGATATTTTTTCCTGGTCCTACTCAGAAATGCCCGGACTCGATACTACCATTGTCGAACACCACATCAACACATGGCCTGATGCCATTCCGGTCCACCAAAAGTTGAGACCCATCCATCCCTCTAGACGTGAAGCCATCAAAGCTGAAATCGATAAGCTCCAGCAGGCTGGTTTCATTTACCCCATTGAATACACCACTTGGGTATCCAACCCAGTTCCCGTCCTCAAAAAACAAGGCACCATTCATGTTTGCACTGACTTTCGCGACCTGAACAAAGCTTGTCCCAAAGACAACTTCCCCACACCATTTATTGACCAAATCATTGATGAGTGTGCGGGGCGCGAGATTCTATCCTTTATGGATGGTTTCTCTGGATACAACCAAATTGTTATCCGTCGTGCTGATCAACTTAAAACCGCGTTCATCATTCCGTGGGGCACTTTCGCATACCGAGTCATGCCGTTTGGCCTTAAAAACGTCGGCGCCACTTTTCAACGAGCCATGTCTTATTGTTTCCATGACTTAGCCCATATTATCCTTGCCTATTTAGACGACCTTACTGCGCGTTCTAAACATCGGGCGCAACACCTTCATGATCTGCTTACCATTTTTCTCTGATGTCGCAAGTATAACATTCTCCTTAACCCATTGAAATGTGTCTTCTGTGTTCCTGTCGGTCGTCTCCTCGGCTTCATAGTGTCTAAAGACGGGATAACTCTCGACCCTTTGAAGGTTCAAGCCATTCTTGAACTTCCTATGCCTTGTACCTTACTCCAACTACAAAGTCTCCAAGGTAAAGCTAATTTTCTTCGCTGATTCGTTCCTGACTAGGCCACCACTGCACATGGCTTCCTTAGACTTCTTCGATCTCACACCCCATTTGTCTGGGATTCCTATGCTCAAGAGTTCTTTGATGCCCTCAAGCATGCTCTCACATCCTCTCCCTTGATCTGTCCTCCTGACTTTGACCGATATTTCATCTTATACATCTCCACTTCCACCCATTCAGTTGCTGGTGTCCTTATCCAGGATGATGATAACGGTATCGAACATGTGATCTATTATGTCAGTAAGAACCTTGCCGGTCCACCTGTGTCCTACTCGCATGAAGAAAAATTAGCACTAGCTGTCGTGTTCTCGGTCCAAAAACTGCGTCATTATATTCTCATGCGTTCCACCAAGGTTGTGACTGATTCCAACCCCATGGCTTTCCTATTGATTCGACGCATCCTCAATGGGAATTACACTCGTTGGGTCGTTATCCTCCAAGAATTCGACCTTGAATTTGTCACCCCAAAAAGTAAGAAAGGTTTAGTCCTCGTTGAACTCATTTCTGATTTGCCTACCCGGACGCAAGATACTCCAATTAATGATGCTCTTCCTGATGAACATTTATTTTCCATCACCACCGACGATCCTTGGTATGGTGACATCCTTACTTACTTGCGAACCCAAAATTTCACCCTTCATCTTGATCGTGATGCTCGCCGACGTATCCGACACCAAGCCTCTCGCTACCTTCTAATCGGCAATGACCTTTATCGTCGTGGAGTAGATACTATCCTTCGTCGTTGCCTCACACACGCTGAAGCCGAACAAGTCCTCAATGCTTGTCATAGCAGCGCTTGTGGTGGCCACCTCTCCGGCCTCGCCACCGCCCAAAAAATCATGCGCGCTAGGTATTTTTGGCCTTCTCTCTTCAACGATTGCATTGAAGCAGTCAAACACTGTTCCAATTGCCAACATTTTTCCCCCAAGGCGCGAGCTCCTCCCGCTCCTCTCCATCTTGTCGTCACAGCTGGTCCTTTTTGTAAATGGGCCATTGACTTTATGGAATGTCGACCTCCATCTGCTGGTAACCACAAATATATCATCGTGGCAGTTGAATATTTCACAAAATGGGTCGAAGCTATGCCAACATTCAACTATACGGCAGCCACTGCAACCCTCTTTTTCTTTAACCACATCATTGCTTGATTCAGAGTTCCAAAACAGTTATTCTCTGACCATGGCCGACATTTTAAAGATTAGATTTCGCATGAGCTATCCTCCCTATTGGGTTTTGAGCACCAATAATCATCTTCCTGTTACCCCCAAGGCAATGGCCAAGTTGAAGCAGTCAATAAAATTCTTAAGACTATGCTTCAACGAACGGTGAATAAGCACAAAACCAATTGGCATCTCATGCTCTTCCTTGCTTTGTGGGCTTATCGTACTTCTGTGAAAACCGCCACCGGTTTCACTCCTTTCCACATTGTCTTTGGCGAGGAGGCAGTCTTACCAATCGAGTGTGAAATCCCTTCCCTTCACTTGGTCGTCAAACTTCTCCCTGACACCCAACCTCTAGAACAACGACTTATCATGCTCAAGCGCGCCTCTGAATACCGTCGTGTTGCATTGCAAACCCTTGAAGCAACCAAAAAGCCCACCAAAGCTCAGTATGACCGAAAAGTCCACCCTCGTACCTTTTGTGAAGGTGACCTTGTTCTAGTATATGACCAGGCCCACGATACCCTTGGTCATGGGAAGTTCGACTCATTATGGCTAGGTCATTACATTATCAGTAAAGACCTTGGTAAGGGGGCATATCTTTTAGAGGAATTTGAAGGCCACATCCTTCCTAATCCTCGCAATGCACTCTATCTTAAGAAATATTACCCTTAGCATTTTCCATTCGAAATGCATGTTTTAATTTCTTTTATATAGCCAACATTTGTTTGTTTCGCATTTAGCTACTTCACTAGGACACCTGTTGTCCACGAAGCCTTACTTCACCTCTCCTCAAAATCGAATTTTCTCACTTACAACACATTTCATTGGGGTCACCACCTTGCCTCTATACTCATTCTTGTTTGTGTCAATTTCCGTCATGAGATACCATTTTGTACTCATGTTTTTTATGGTCCCCTTTGGATCATCCCCCATTTCATTATCATCATTACTGTCCGTCTGTTCGTCACGCTACTATTTTCTCTCTCGCCTTCATTGGGGATTCCTTATTGCCTCACCTATGGCAAACCTCCTTCTGTCGACATCAACTCATTTACTCCAGAAGCCAGGTCTAGGGGGCAATGTACCTTGGTTCAAGCTCTTTTTCAGCATGATCGTGATCTATACACTTGATATTCCAATGATGCAGCAGCAGCTCTTGGTGATTCCCGGGTGTGTGTGAGGTGTCTCAACCCTCATGAGGGGGTGGCCCTGTAGGTAGCCCCCCACATGCCCGGATGACTTCTTCATTTTAGACCTTCATGCAGCTCCTCCCATGTGATGATATTGGCCTCAGCTGCTTGCAACACCTCTTTGATATGCATGTATCAGTCAGATTTTGCGAGCCCTTCCCTGTGTGTAGGGGGCATTTGGGAGTATTTGTATCTCATGTACTAATATCTTATTGTATAAGTCCTGACGGTTATTCCAGGAATAACATGTATGTGGGATCTATCATTCTATTTTTCTGGCTCTTATTTATGCCAACATATTCTTCCTGGTTCGGTTCCTTGTTTACTGGACTTCCTATTCTTTGTACTTTGTCTCGGCGGGCATAGGTATGCCTCCCCCACCACCTTTAGCACAGGTACCACTTCATAAAACTAGAGATTTGTTTCACCTGTAAGTCTCGTCTCCTCAGGGTCTAGTCCTTTAGCACATTAGACTACCTTACATTTCTCTCTCTCACTTCCTTCTTGATGTCTCGTGATTGAGTTCTTACAACTTACTTCGGTCATACGATTTGCTCCTAACACTCGTACGTTGGGGGGAAATCTATTACACCATTTTTTGGTCATCTAACCTATTATTATTAGATGAACCCAAGTACACCATGTAAGACCAATTTTAACCTAAGTAAAATTGCTTTCACCATGTGAAATAACTTATTTGTTTACATTTCCCGGTCATATTTAACCCAAAACAAGGAAATTAATTAAATAAATCCTTATTTATTTAATTATTTCCTAAGAATAAGTTATTTAAATAATATTCTTAGTTAAATTTGACTAAATCATCCATAAATAGTTAAATAAACCATTATTTATTTAATTATATTCCCATCATTTCCCTAAAATGATAAATAAATCATTTATTTATTTATTATTTATAAATAAAAGAATTGACCCAAGTCAAATATCCTTTTCCCTCCAACAAATATAATAAAATATTCCTAAAGGGTGGTTCTAGAATTTGATTAATAATATTTTATTCATGTACCGAGTTCTAGACTGCCCTAATATTTTGTTATAAATAGAAGGGTTTTCCCCATTCATTAGTCACCTCCATTGCATTAGATCACTCTGGATCTACTCTTGGTCACCATTTTCCATTTTTGCCTTGTGAGCTCCCATTGAGTTCTATGTTTGTCTGGGTTTTCTACACCAATAAGAGAGAGGAATTTTAGGTCTAAAACGCTGAGGAATTTCAAGAACCCATCCCATTGAGGAGAACCGGAAAACACCTTTCTTGTTTTCCTCTCAGGTGCCCCCTTTTAATATAATACAAAAATTATTTCAAATACACTGTTCTTGTCTTGTCTATTGGATGCATGGAGCCACATTTTACTTTATCTGCTTAATGTCTTTTATGCTTAGATCTGGATTTGTGAAACATTATTTGGATCACCTAATTGCATATTTAAAGATATTTGGCAGCCATAATCAATGTTAGGGCTATTTTTTATGCGTAGCTAAAGTGATCTTTTACGACGAAATATTCATACTAAAATATATCTTGTACTTTTTGGCTCATTTCCCATGTTGTATGTTGTGGTATTGATCAGAGACTCTAGTGTAATCAGTATTTGGCAGGAAATTAATGAAAGAGTTGCAGTTATTTCATTGGGATACATGTGGTATGGAAATTTAGCATTGTTCTTCTTATGTCATATATGTATGAATGTTTTGTTTCATGATCCATTTCATCTCTATTATATGTTGGTTTTCAAGTTGATAAGAAGAATACATCTCTCATGCTCTGTTTTGGGAAAATCTTCATATTTTTTCCATTTTCTTCAGTTTAGAAAGAATAAATGCTTTGCCTTTCTCTTTCTTGCTCCTCATCAGTCTGATACATCTCACCCTGAAACCCTAAAATTTTAGCCTTCCTACCTACCTTGCCCCATTGAATGTGTTGTCGCTCCTAGAGACAGCCTGGAGTTGTGATAGACCAGTGCCTAGGACATCTTAGCATAGCAAGGAGCGTATAATATAATGTATGAAGTTGTCAACTTCAGCTCACATGCTATCTCCTGTAAATAGGGAAATATGATTTAAATGGTACCAAGACCCTCAGAAAGTGTCACAAGGAAAATAATACTGCAGAGGCAAGATGCAAGATTCCAATATAAAGGCATTAGACAGTTAAGAGACAATTTACTGTAAAGAGGGCCAATTCAAGTAATATGTCACAGAAATCAATTATCAGAAGGGGTGGGCTTGTGAAAGAAATATCAAGAATATACTAGTTATCATTGGGCTGATATCCAAATACACAACATAGCCATGCATGGGCTTACCAATATAAGAATCCATACACAACAATGGCGTTTTAAAAACACCCTCCCAAAGAAACTAATATAGCAGAAATACGGTTTAGATGAATAATGGAACAATATATCATGCCTGAGCCATATTTAAAGCGCTTGACTGATCCGAGTATGGGTATCAACTAGGATAAATCCTTACCAAAAATCAGTGAGCCACTCGCATTCCAGAAACATGATACAAGAAAGATGGATGAAATGAAATGTTGTATTAAAATAACACATAAGGGAAGGTTACATACTGTGAAATATCAAAGACCAGAATCCTCTTAAACAGATAGAACTCCTCCTCACTGAGACCCTATGGGCTCTGAGCCTTCATACAAGATTTTTACAAACTGTATACAAAAAGCCTTTCACTGCATAATTTTCTGATAAAATCTGGAACCCTTCATAATCTGTTCGTTCGGGTTTTTATAGGAAACAAAGAAGACTAATGAAGAAAGTGGGTGATGAACATTTAATTGTATCATTAAAAAAAAATGGCGGAGACATGCACGCCCATACTGCTAAATGGTTCTGAAGTGTTGCATGTATTCTGAGGTCTGCGTTGTGAAATAAATGAACTGGATGAAGATCTCTTCAGGAACAAGGTAAAGGAGTAAAATCATATAAAAATTCTGTCCTTTCCTGAAAGAAAATGGTGCTGAAAAGAAAGCCTTGAGGTATTTTTTTCTTGTGCCTGGTACCCTCTGCTTTCTAACTTTGAATTAAGGCTTGAAACATTCAATGCTGATCGTTGAATTCCTCTGATCTCCCGCTGGTACTCTCTACTGAAACATTAATATCTTCGATTACGAAATCTGTGCTTCGAATTACCATGGAGGGTTAGATAGATTTTACCCCTGCTGCTTTAATGAAAACCGTGTCGTAAAAGCTTCCCAAGCCTTGCTCCATAAATTTTTCCTCTGAAACATGGTCCTTTCTACGATCTCTGCTTCTGTAATAGAGGCTGAGAATAATAGCAATTTTCCGTCGCTGCAACCCTGCAAAAATCCACAAACTCGTTAAGAAAACCATGCGTACGGGGGTGATTATGGAGGATGGGAGAACAATGGCGCGGCAGTGGTGGAATAGTGTTTTATGTGTAAAAACGGTGAAAAATGCAATGGTACGATGTATAATAGGGTTTGGTGGAGAAATGCATCGTGGGCCGTTTGATCATGGTCTATAAGCGTAGATCAACGGCGGAGATCGAACAATGGAATAATATACGACTACGGGCGGAATGCATGTGAAACATTAAAACTTAAATGCAAAACAAGGAACTTTGGTTATAAGCGGAAATGCGAGGAAATGCATGAAATTTAATGAAATGGACGTGTGAGGCGGGACCCATATGGAATCGCAATCGGAAACTGGAGTGGGAGGAGGTGGATATGCGATTGCGATGGGGAAGAAACTTGCAATGCGATGGTCGGAGGGGAAATGCGACGCGATCAATCGCATCGCAAATGTTTGCGATGATCGATTGGGAGGCTTAACATAAATGTTGCGATGGGGGAGGAACATGCGATGCGATCAATCACATCGCAAATATTTGCGATGGACCAATCGGGAGGCTACACATGAATGTTGCAATTGTGATGGTGCGATTAGCGCCTTAAGGGTCAGCGCTCAGTTTCAGGCTAAGGGCATATGTGGGGAAGTGGTTGGGGCTTGTGGTAAAGGGGCTAGGCCTTATATATGTTTGAATATGGGTTTTTTGGGCCTTTTTATGCAGTTTCGAGATTAACGAATGGAAACGATAAGCGGAAAAAGGGATCTTCTGGGACAAAACGAGGGAGCTTGAGGGATTTAGGCGAGGTTTCCTATCTAAATTTCTAATAGAATGCTAACATGATCAACAGAATGGACTGCAATCCTAATCTTATTTCCCTGAGCTAGCCTCTTTGACCTAATTCACCCATCCAGTAAACCAATTCCAACAAACAAACCCATGTACTCATACCTAGCATAAAACCCTAATTCATCCAACCTTCTTGGCTGTGACTTTGTGGAGAGATCTCTCTCCATTTGGTAGGTCTAGCTACCAAGCTAAAAGATTGGTCTATGGTTACCTCTGTTTGGACTCTTTCTTGGCCTTAGAGATCCGGTGGAGTGATAACACAACGTCTCTTAAAGGGGACAATTTTTTTTTACAATATGACAAATGTATAAGATAAAACACCTATACAAACATGTCATATTTATTATAAATAGAAGAAAAAGTAAATATGAAGTTATCTATTAGTAAGATAACTTAACCACAACTATTATATTGATACTAAGTGACTATTCAATCCTTAACAATAAAGTTTGTTAAGAAGTCATCCCTTTTAGCATAATATAGTAACTTTGGATTAAGTGTAAATGTTATACTTTAAAGACACTTACTCCAAATGCAATTCAAAAAATCCAAATAAATGTGAAAATATTTCCCTATTTTTTTCTAAAATAAAGTGAAGGTCAAATCAAACTTTTCATAAATTTGTTATTTATTAAATTTAATCTTAAATACCATATTTTAATATATTACATACAAGATATTTTAAAAACATGTTTTTATATTACACACATTGACATCAACGTAGATCTATCTTAACCCCTAGATCTATCAAGCATCGAGAGGGATCAAATCTTTTAAGGTGAAAAACTTGAGAAGAGGTTTTCACTTTGAAATAATTGATCCCTTTCAATATTTTATAGATCCAAGGTTAAGATGGATCTACACTAATGTTACACACACACACACACACGTACCTGTTGATGATCCATATGGGGGTAGGATTTCACTCCTGCCAGATGCCTTTAGGTCTTGGGCCATTAACTTGTTTCCTTACTTTCGAGGAGGACGATCTCTTAGCCATGTAAAAGAAGTTTTAAGGGATACTCCATGCATAATATCGACTTCATATATATATATATATATATATATATATATATATATATATATATATATATATATATATATATATATATATATATATATATATATATATATATATATATATATATATATATATATATATATATATATATATATAGGATTTAATAATTGATCCCTTTCAACATTTGATAGATCCAAGGTTAAGATGAATTAGTGTAGATCCATCTTATCCTTGTACCTATCAATTGTTAAAAGGGGTCAATTGTTAAAGGCTACAACTAAATATATATGAAGTATATATTTGGCCTGAAGTATCCCTTGAAACTATTTCTACTTGGCTAAGAGATCATCCTCCTCAAAATTAAGGAACAGGTTAATGGCCCAAGACCTATAGGAATCTAACAAGAATGAAATCGTACGCCCTTATGGACTACCAGTGAGTAGTTCTAGGTGGCGTGGTTCTCCTTTAATAATGGTGATGAGTCAACTTGTATTCATGGATAATAGCTAGTGATGGCTATCCTCACTATTGGCTTTACAACTAAGTCATGATAGGTTTTTCCACTAATATATATATATACAAACAAACATACATGAAATATGGAGCAGAGCGTTAAGGTTTTTTCTCTTTGCAGAGTTGCGAAATTCCCCGTCGAACATGAGATTGATCCTGACATTTTAGGGTAGCTAAGGCATGAGGATGTCAAGTTCAACTTCTTCCATGGCACCATATGTGGATGGTTTTGGGTTCTACCTATGGTGAAACGACCACCTATCCATTTCTATGTGACTATGGACCATGAGGGAAATTGTGGGTTTGGACTTGTCGAATTTCCCCATGTTCAGGATTTCTCTGAGAAAAAAAATTAGGTTTAGAGTGCTAACAAGTGAATTCAAGACCCATCCACTAACGCCTATGCATAAAAAGAGAGGACATGGTCAGAATGCTCATAATATTTCCTTGGTAGCAATGTGGCCTATTTTGGGTGGCTACGTGAGAGACCTATGGGGATTTTTATTGAACATCCTTATCTATGTATGTAGGGATCTCATGTCCATGCCATCTATAAGGATATGAATCTATTGAAGAAGAAACCCCCTGTGGTTGATTTGGGGTATGCGGATCTGAAGCAGCCTGTGTACATGAGGGATCTATATTCCCATGGGAATCCCCATCATTTTTCCCTTTATAATTGGCCCAAAAGGAAGGCACAGATAAAAAAAGGAAATTTTTCATATTTTCTTTAAAAATATTAATGGGAAGACCTCCATTTTTTGGATCAGGGGCTTGGGCCTGGTGGAAAACTTGAAACATAACATTTAGAATAGTCTTGGTATATCTAAAAATTTTCAATGCTTGTTATTCGAAGGGAAAATGCTTTAGGACTCCTTCCATATGAAGGACTATGACATCAAACATAACTCCACCATTATTTTAGATCGGGGGTCGTGTGGTGGAGCTAAGAGCTCTAGAAACCCCAGTGGATCTATCTATATCAAGGATGCAGTTCAAGGGAAGGCTCACGTCCCATCAAATCAGATCCAAAAAAACCAAGGACACTACATCGTAGAAAAAATGGAACAAGCACCAACCATGGAAGTTAATATTCCATAGGTAAATTCTCTTTTTTTATGTTCTCCATTCTAAGGTTGTTATATGTAGATTCAATGGCTTCTAGTCTAGGTTTGACTCAAATTAGTGGGTTTTCTCTACTTGGACCCCCAATTTTCATATTTTTTTATTTTCCAAAGGCTTCTTCATTGATCAATTTGATACCCAGAAATATCTAGAGTATGTTCTAAATGATGGGTCATGGTTTTAGGGCAGAGCTGAGATTTTCATTGCTCCATAGTTCCCATATTTTGCTACAAATATGGTATTCTCAACAATGTCAGTATGGGTGAGATTATATGATCTCCCTCTTCCTTTCTAGAATCATAAGGTCCTAGAGGATATTGGAAATACTCTGGGAAAATTAAGAAATATCGACCTTGAAAGAAGAGAAAAAGGTATCTTTACTTTTGCTAGAATTTGTGTAGAGATAGACTTGAGAAAGGGTATACCTGACGATATTCAATTGAAACATAAAAAAATTTAGTGGACCCAAGCTTTATATTACAAGAATAAGACATTTAGATGTCAAATATGCTTCCAAACATGACACTTGTAGAACACATGCCTACATGATAAAAAATACCAAAAAGGAAAATGAGGCAGGCGCATAAGCCAAAGGGATGGAAGATGTCTGACCCTCGCCTTTTAGAAGAATAAGAAACCATAGAGAACCACCCAAATGCATATTCTTAGGTTCAACAACGTAACCAAGGAGAAGGGGGTGTTGTGGCTTAGTCTGGAATCACAACCCACATTTAGAATGGTGCCAAATTATTAAAGATCAAGGCATCAAAGAAGCAAAAAGAGGAAATACACAATGAAAATGGAATGGGGGGTATTTAGCGAACTCATGTATATGAGAGCTCAGGTTTAGGCAAAGAATTCCCCTTGCAAATTACTAGGAATGAATTAGCAATGGTATTGATTGATTCCAATCCTAGGGATATGTGAAAGGTTCAGAAAAAGAAAGGAAAAAAAGAGAAGTTAAGTGATTTTTATCACACTTAATTTTGACATATTTTATGTAATTTTTACAATTATTATTTTTTAATCATAAAACAAAATGCTTATCTAATCGAATTATTTCAACATATACAAAATGTAATTTTTTTCATTGTTTCAAGTTGAATACAATTATGATTTTTTCACACACATATATATAAACATGTTTTTTTTTTCTTTGTACGTTTAGACTAATCCTAATCTTTCCATTTTTTCTCCTCCCATCCCACCCATGGGTTTTGAACCGGTGACCTTGCAGATGGAGTGCCTTAAGAGTGCACCCCATCACCGACTGCTCTACACCATGTAGGCTATATATATAAACATGTTATCTAACATGGATATCCAAATATTTTATTTTAAGACTCATTGAAATATTTTTAGACTTTTAAGAAATTACACATCTTCCTCAAACTGGAAAAAGTGCAAATATAAATACTTTTTTTAATTTCAATTGCTTTATCTCTCTATGTTCAAAGTTGATGTGAAATTATGTTAATGCATTGAAATATTTTATTTTAGTTTTATACCATATTTAAAAAATACATTCAAATATTTTATTGTTTATACTAAAACATTCATTCTAGTGTTAATATATATTTTTTAAATGGCATATGTCAACTATCTATTGAGCACAAAAAAAATTACGCACTGAGTTGTAATATCAACCAACGTAAATCCTTGTTAATCATATCAAATTTTGAGATAAAAAACTTGAATAAATGTTTGCACCTCAAGAGATTTGATCCCTTTGGGCACTTGATAGATCATGAGTTAAGATATATTTATGTTGGTTTACACACTCACACACACATGTGTCAACTCAATGATGAATATGAAAATAATTACACATCTTCATTTTAAACAACACACCAATATAATGTTTTAACCATAAGAGTTTTTTTCCTCGAGATATGCTCTATAGCCCAACATGGAAGAAATGTTGCGATGTTATATTACGTTATGTATTGTATTATATTGTTATGTTATGTAAAAAATTGGGTTGGTCAATTTGTTACATAACCTTCGAAGATTATGTCTTTTTTAGGCGTTTACATGTGTTATATGTTATTCATATCACTTTATATGTTTGAAATTTTACTATGGAGTGTGAAAAAAAAAAAAAAAAAAACCTAATGCATGTAGTCCTGCATTTTGTTTATATTTTTCTTACTAGTCTATATATTATAAAGTAATTTTGAATTTTCTCAGTTTAGAATTTATTAATTGTTGGTTTTATATTTCAATTTTAACCTCCACAATAAAACTCATCAGAGTATGTTTCTCTCAGAGGTTCATAACAATACTTATGATTTTTTCTACATTAAAATTCATTAGAGTTGCTCGGTTTAGACTGTGTCGACCGTTAGTTTTAAACTCCATGTGAAAATTAACTGCAATATGTCTCTCAATTTTTCATAATAAATTATTTTAGATACAATTTTTATTAATTTTTATTTAGGAGATCGAATGATAACAGTAAAAATAAAATTAAACTAGGGATAGCTAATATCCTCAACTTTTGCAAAGGCATAGGTATATATTCTTATTTTGTTTTATAGTCTCAAAGACAGAGCTTCACAGAATAGAGGAGATTCAACTTATTTGTTTCATTTCTCGACCTAATAGAGTCACTAGACGTACTTCATTTTTCCATCATGTCCCACTCGATCTTGCAGTGTCCAGGGTGTAGGGTTGATTTTCCATGAGTGGTAAGAATACGAGTTTCTTCGTGCATTAACACTCCCTCTCCTTGGGAAGAGGTTGATCTCCATTATACACACAAAATTTTCTCATGGTTTGTACAAGGAGTATTCTAAGCTTGCCTCTAGTCACTCAAACAAGAACTCATTCCATCCTGATCTTCTAAAATTCATTTTGTAGTCTCTCTTCCAAAAGATATTCTAGTAGTTGGGAAGTCTCATGTCATTTGAATTCACTAAATATTATCATATTTAAACTCACAAAAATTCTCCTTATAGGTAGAGGATATAGTAGCAATGTGGGAAGGCACCCCGTGGTACCACTCTTAGGGGAGTAATGCCCTGCATTCCTGTGATAACTTGGGGGCAAGTGGTTCAGTCACCCATGATTAATTGTAACTGTCACTGGGGGATATAAAAATTTGGGACAATGAGGTATCCTTTGTTAATATTATTAAACTATTATGTAAAAATTTTGGTCAAATTACATTTAAAAAAAAAAAACAATTAAAATAAAATTGAGGTAAAAATATAAATTTATAGATGGAGGTTTTTGCGCTCCATGTTTTCACAACCCATAGTGATCCTAATGATATTCTTCTCTAATATAGCTTATTTAAAGGTATTATTCTCTAATGGGAGACATTACTTGCAACAAAATATTTTAGCTAGATCAAAGTAGATCCTAACTTCCACCTCAAATACCAAAACTTGCACAATTTCCATCTAATTCAGCAAAGAGAACCACTCAATAAAGGCACACTACCAAATGTTTTGTAGTTATGAGGATGCATGTCTTACAAGTAAAAATTGGGAAAAACAACCCTTCTAACTTTGTTACATAGCCTTCAAGGATTAGGTTTTTCCATATTATTACCCATGTTGTATGTTATTCATTTTATTTTATATGTTTGAAATTTTACTCTTGAGTGTGAAAAGAAATACGTTAATGAAAAAAATAAAATATGGTGCATGCAATCCTACATTTTGTTTATATTTTTCTTGATTGGCTATATCTTATAAAGTAATTCTTATTTTTCTTGGTTTCGACTTTGCCAACCGTTGGTTTTAAATTTTGTTTTTAACCTCTACATTAAAAATCATCAGAGTATGTTTCTCTCAAAGTTTCATAGAAACTCTTTTGATTTTTTTTGTATTAGAATTTGTTGGAGCTGCACAATTTAGACTATGTCAACCATTGGTTTTAACCTCTGCATGAAAAATGGCTACAATACGTCTCTTAGTTGTTCGTAAAAACTTAGTTTAGAGACAATTGTTACTGAATTTTATTTAGGATATCGAATGACGAAATTAAAAATAAAATTAAACCAAAAAAATATCGGTATTCAAAGAAATACAAACAATGATAAACATGGAATTAGGAAAACAATGCTCCTTTATCTTTCAATAATTGGTAAATGCCCAAAACATCCATCAAAGCACTTCATAATAATTCTCATATTATTAAAATTTAAAAAACAAACATAAAACTAACTAAATTATGATTTTATTATTACTATTAATTATAAAAAGAATTAGTATATAAGTTAAAAAAAATATACATTTGGAAAAAAACATAGAACAAAATTCTTATCTAGAGACATTTACCCCGATTTACCATAGAGATTCTTAATTTGTCTCAATGTTCTTTATCTCAGTTCTAGCCATCAACATTGTTAGAGCTCCAATGTTGAATAAATATAACGTGAAGAACAAAAATGAATTTCACAAATACAATCAATGTTTGTATTTTTGTGAATGACGAAGAACCTTTGAAGGGTGAACCGAAAATATCATGGATGTGACTCTCTTCATATATAAAATTTTAAGTGTTGTCCAAGATTTTAAGGAAACTAAAAAAGCGAGTAGGAAAAGAAAAACCATTTTACTTTTCAGCCTTTATCGAGCCATTCCAAGCAAGTATGCGTAGAGTTTTTCTAGGTATTTCACCTAACCATGCGCCTTTCATCAAGCATGTGTCTTTCATGAGTAATCGATGGAATTTGGTTATCTTATATAATTTTTTTCCAAATATTATCTACTTATTGAATTAAATAGATACATTAACTCAACTCCAATGCTAAATAAATATAATTTGAAGAACAAAAATGAATTTCATAGATATAGTTGATGTTTGTCTTGCTATGAATGACGAAGAACCTACGAACCATGAACCAAAATATCATGGACGTGACCATTTTTGTACATAAAAAATTAATTGTTGTCTAAGCTTTTAAGGAAACTCAAAAAGTGAGTAAGAAAAGTACAAACATTTTACATTTAAGAATTTCACGAGCCTTTCCAAGCAAGTATGCATAGAGTTTTTCTAGATACTTAACCTAACCATGTGCTTTTCATCAACCATGTGTCTTTCATGAGTAATAAATGTAATTTGGTTCTCTTATTTATATAAATTTGTTTCCAAATATTTTCTACTTATCGAACTAAATAAATACATTAACCCAACTCCAACATCGAATAAATATAAAGTGAATAATGAAAATGGATTTCACAGAAACAATCGATGGTTGTATTGTTGTCAATGACGAAGAACCTATGAAGCATGAACCAAAAATATCACAAACACGATTCTCTTTATATATAAAAAATTCATTGTTGTATAAGATTTTAAAGAAACTCAAAAAGTGAGTATGAAAAGCACAAACATTTTACGTTTAAGCCTTTCCAAGAAAATACACAATTTAATTTATGTCATTTTAGATGATGTTAGATGAATTTTCTCACATGGCCACATTTATTTTAATGTATGAATAGAAATCACAACTTTATTATTATTGACCAAATAATGTTGTGTGTTGAATTTTTGGGTATTTGTGGTGTATATTCTCATCTATTCTAATTCAGCCCATAAAATAAATATAAAAAGAAGAATTTTTTGCTACTAAGCGAGCTTTGTACTTCTCCACTTTACCTTATGCATTTAAATTTTTGTTAAACACCCATTTGATACTAGTGGATTTTTTCTAATTGGTAGTTCAACTAGATCCCAAGCTTCATTTTTATTCAAGGTAGCCATATCTTCAACCATGGCCTTCTTCTAAAGTTCACCATCCTATGCATCCACTACCTCCCTAACAAAATCATCATCTCTAATAGATAAAGAAAAACTAGAACAAAAAATGAATGTAGAATAGTTTCAAAGTTATCTTCTTTGTCGAAATGATCTACTAAAAATTAAAGTATAAGGTTATTCTTTTGATTCATGCTCTTTTGTTTACTCAATTCCTTAAACTATTTAAAGAATAATGACCCCATTATAAACAATATTCTTAGTTATTGGGTTCCAAAGCCAATTCTTAGGACCTAGACCTAGACCTAGACACAAGAATAACCTTTTGCTACTAGCCAAGATTTTTATTTCTCCACCTTTCCTTCTACATCCAACTTATTCTTAAACACGCATTTTCTACCAATGGGTTTTCTTCTATCTAGAAACTCCACTAGATCCCAAGCCTCATCCTTGTCCAAGGCTACTATATCTTGAACCATAGTCTTTTTCCAAATTTTTTCATCCTATAAATTGATTTCCTCCCTAATAGTTATAAGATCATCATTAGTAATAAGTAAAGAAAAATTTGAATGGAAATAAGGTGGAATATATCTTTTTGGCTTCCTTTTCCAAATCTATCTCCTCAAAACTGGACTACGATAGTTCTTCTTCTTCTTCTTCTTAGTATGGTTCATTACCCTTCAATTTAAACTCTATATTCCTTGGTTCTTTCTCCCTTGGTAGACATTATTGTTTGATAACATCTTTCACTTATTTAAATACCACATCTTGACTATACAAAACCCTCTTAGTTTCTAGGTTCCAAAGCTTATAACCTTTCAAACCATATTTATAACCAATAAATATGCACCTTTCATATTTACTATTCAACTTAGTTTTGTTTTCCTTTGGAACATGTACATATGAATCACAACCAAATACTCTAAGATGTGTGAGAAAGTGATTCTTACCAGCCCATACCTCGTGTGGAACCTTATCATCCAATTCTTATTAGGGTGATCTATTTACTATGTAACATGTATTATTTGCTACCTCTACCCATAATTCATATCTTAACTTGGCACCATTGAGCATGCTTTTTCCATCAATGTCAAGTTCATACTTTCTATAACTACATTCTATTGAGGTGTGTGTAGAGTGGTATTTTTCAATGCTATACCACATTTCTTACAAAACTCTTTAAACTCTTCCTCGCAGAGTCATCCACCATTATCTATCATCAACACCTTTATTTTCTTCTCTATTTGATTTTCCACTAGGGCCTTAAACTCTTTAAATATGTCAAAGACTTCATATGTATTACTAAGGAAATATATTCATGTATTCCTCAATAATTCATATATAAATGAGACATAGTACACAGATTTACCCAGTGATGGAACCAACACAGGTCCAAACACATCACTATGCACTAGTTGTAGTATTCCCTATACTCTTTTAGCACCATAGGAGAATGTCCCTCAATTTTTCTTCCCAATAAAAAATGTTCACATAAATAAATATCCAAAGATAAATTTTACATACTTTCTACCATACCATTAACGCCCTTCTCTCTTATATTTCTTAGTCTTTGATACCACAACATAGTATTTTCCCGCAATACTATATGCTTTTTTCCTTCTTCTACTCCACTCTTAGGAACAATAGAACTATTGCACACATCACTAATAGTACTTCCCTGTAACTTATGCAAAGTTCCAATCTAAACTCCCCTCAGAAGTATCATTTCCCCTCAACCATCTTACATGTATCCTTTTAAAACATTATTTTTACACCTGCATCACTCATATTGCTTATAGAAATGAAATTTATAGCCAATCCTAGGATGTGTAAAACACCAAAAAGTGTTCTAATCCTTCCATCCATGAGCTTCAGCTTGAATTTTCCTCATCCTATGATTTCTAATTTCGAGTCATATCCTAAGAAAACATTACTACCACCATATGTTTTAGACTCGAAAACCCACTCCTTGTAGGGATTCATATGAAAGGGTGCACTTGAGTCGACTATTTATGCCTCATGATCTGCATGTACACTTGAAGAAGCCAAGTTCACATCCCCTCCATTATCCGAGGAGGTTTTTTCTTCCATATAAGGAACATCATCAAATACTTTCCTTTTATTAGTAGATTTGGATCTACAGTTTGTCTAGTAATGACTTTCTTTTCCACATTTCCAACATACCTTTACAAATTTTCCTATAGATTTATATCCCACACTTGAGTTCCAACCACATTTAAATCTCAAACTAATATTACTCCTATTTGGATTCGAACCACCTATGAAATTCAACTATATAAAACCATTTAAATCATATTTGATTATAAATCCCTAGCATGTAGCAAGTTCAAGGGAAAAGGATATTTGTTCTATTGTTGAAGCTAGTAAGATTCAGATTCTTATGAAGCGTCAAAATGCATAGACATATACTTGTGAAAGGAAACTTGCAGATTCCAGTTGCATGATTCTATAATTTTTATTTTTAAACAAAATTAAACCTACACCTGGTTAAGGGCTCATAGGTCTCAAGGGTTGTGACATCACTCTCACACCATATGTAATAACCCCAAATCATAACATACCAATTTTAAATCAAACCATGCTATTAAAAAAATCAACACACAAATATTCATCTGACTAGCACATAATTTATGAGATCATGAGATGAAAAGACTTACTTGTAAGGCGATGGTATTTCTTACTGGATATTTTAGAATGGTTGCACTATCCCACTCTTGTTGATTGCAACACTATTTTTAGGATGGATCTCCACCCAACCGTAGGCTCAATTGCACAAATTATTTATATCGGTGACCACCCCTGAGCCCCCAATCAACTACTACTGCCAATGATTCATTTCTCTCAAAATTCTCCTCCCAAAATAAAGAATGCTTCTCATCTCCATTTTTAGCCATTAAATAGTACAAACTATTCCCAAATGGAAAGGGGATTGGAAAGGGGATCCTCGTGCACATGATGTGTTTGTCATCATAACTTCTATTTTTCTTTGTCTTAAGTTTTCCTTAACTCGACATTTTCCTTAATTTAAATCTCAATTATTTTATTCCCTTTTACTTTTTGTTAAATTTATTTATTATTAATGTTTATTTTCATATATTTATTCAAAACTTCAATTTATTATTTATTTAATATTATTATATTTTCTTTATTATTTATTGTTTTATTATTTATATATTATTTTTTCTCTTTCCTTTATTATTATTATTATTTATACAGGCATTACATGATGAGCAAAGAAAGCAATCAAGAATGAGTGAACACACACACAGAGCATAAATGACAAGATGAGGACACAAGAACTTTTGAAACTAATTGATTCCCCCTGGTATAAATGTTGCATAATTATTTTTTAGGTTGTGACCTCAGAAGCTAGAAAGTGGTGAAATGGTAGGTTGGTTGATGAACAACCTCCACCATAGGGTTGGTGTAGGTGTATGATGATCACAAGATGCACTAAGCACTGCAACAAGATAAGTCAAGAGGACCATTGTTGGGAATGGTTTTTGAGCACTGGGAACTCACTAACTGCACAAGCACCTACCAGATTGAAGGTGAGGGGTACATTATGACAATATTGCTGCTACAAACTTGCTTCACAGAAAATCAAGGCTTTGAGGGTGGGAAGGTTTCGGAGGTGCCACTTAGACCTATAGTCATCACACATTAGTATTAAGTAAATATATGTATACACATGTAATAAAGGATAAATATACTTAAAATAGGATTAGTTGGAGCAAGTACAACCACTCCAACCACTTTCCTAATTTATAAATCCACATAGAGATTTAATGCAATATGGTTGGAATTACTTCCCAATACTTCTTCTTGTGTGTATATGCGTGTGTGTTATTTTTGGTGTTCCTAATTTAGTCTATTCTTGTATGCATGTTGAGGCTTTCCATACAACAAATTCTTTTATCACTAAAATCATGCCATGTGTAATTTATCTTAATTACTTAACCACATTTTGTGTGGATTCCCACTAGTCAAAGAACATAATACCTACAAAGTGTGTCATTTGAATGGACTATGAAAAAACGTTGACAATGGAATGGGTTTGTAAATGAAAAATAGAGAGCTTGAGATGAGAATTTAAGGTACATGGGAATGCAAACAAGGGATGGGATCTCTTTCTTTTTCAGAAAAATAACTCAGTATTGATTGTAAGAAGCAGGAATTGAAGAAAAAGGAGAACAATAACACTGGAGTGACAGATTGAAAATTAAAGAGAAAGATAAGAGAATTGGTCTAGTGGTAATTGTAGAGCCAATATCCTACATAAGACACATACAAATATTGATGGTCAAATCTTCAGAGTTGGTGAATTCACATGCAATGCCTTGGAAAGACAATGATAATGTTTTGAAGTGATAAAATAATATTTCATGTGTAAATTGTACTCCAACCAATATTAAGTTGGAAACTCATACTGTAATACTTGACATTTTATATAATATAATTTTGTGGTTGAAATGATTTATAGTTGCACTTGATATTATTTAGTATTGTAATTAACATTTGTAACTTTGTGTTTTCATGTTAGATGAAAATGTACATTGTATGACATTTTTTTAAATTTGGTTGCAAAATCATACTAATTAATTTATGTTGATTAATAATGAACACATAAAATCAATCTAAAACTACTAAATTAGTATTTTATGTTGATTAATGATGAACACAAATAAAATGAATATATGACTAAATTAGTTTCTTATAATGGTTAATGAAAGTAAATGAAATGAATATAAACTACTAAAGTAGTCATGTATATAATTAATATGAAACTACCAAAAAAAGATAAATGACTACTGCAAATGATAAATTTGTGATTACAAATGATGACTAAATTTTGCATATATATGACTATTAGTAGCTAATTTACAATATCGTATAACACGATCAAAATTTAGTCATATTTCTCTGGTCATTAATTGGTTTCAAATGATCACTAGAATTTGCATATATGTGACTATTAGTAACTAATTTGCAATATCTTATAACATGACCAACATTTTGGTCATATTTCTTTAGTCATTAATTGGTTTTATCAGGTGCTCATTTAGTAATATATTTTGTTGTATATTTGGTCATTAATTGTGACAATTAATGACTAAATTAATGACCAAATTTATGACTAAATATACTACTAGATAATAAAATTGAGACAACCAATTAATGAATAAGCCAAAAACGATTAAAATTTGGTTGCATAATAATACACTAAATTAGCTACTATTGGTCACCGGCCGAAAAACAGTCGTTTATTTGCAGATTTTAGTCATTTTTTTAGTAACTAATTAGTAATTATGTACTAGTGGGATGAAGATGAGTTTTGAGATGATCAAAAGGTTCCACAAGAACGAAAATGATGAGATCTCACAAGGATAAAATGCAGTAGAAGATTGGAACTATGGGTATCAACTATGGTACAGTGGTGATTAACCTTCCTTTGGTTTCCAAGATAGTGCTTATCATGTTGGTGATACCAACATGATAACGAAGGGTGGAAAGGGTTAATTAAGAGTCTGATAATAAGGAGAATGATCTTAGCATGTGGAGACACAATTTTTAAACTAGGACAACCATGCTGACTTGGAGACTTTCTCTATGATGAGGATTGTCAAAGGTTGAATTTGAAATGAAAACCAATCATTATGGAGTAGGTTTAAGAATGGAGAATGGACGTGATGAAATTTTAATCATAGAGGGGAGAAAGCAACCCAGTTGAGGAAGACCACAAAACCCGTGGTTGATTAAGGCCACAAATACCCATGGCTATAAAACCACTAATAGACACATGAGATTGAAGAGATAAGTGTGTGATACTATTCCATTCATATGCTACACATTTAAATAAATCATTTTGATACCATTGGATCCATCTTCATGCCTCTTGGATTACCAATGACTCTTCATATTCTTTGAATAATACTTTTATCATAACCCTTATGGATTATGTTTCCATTGTAATGTGGATCTTAATATTACACCTATGGTTTTGTCGATCGAAGATCAAAAAAGTTGGATAGATAGCAAAATAATACAATATGATTATGTCTTTTAATTTTAGTGTTATTGAATGTCTTAGAAGATACTATATTGTAATAATCCAAATTTTACATTTGTTTATTGGAATATTAGAGTTCTTACTTATCTTGGTTAACCAAGTAAATAAATGGGTGGAGGGACCCATAACCCCTTAAGATGAATAAATCCACTCCTAAGAGTGTGAACATGGTTAATTAGCTAGTAAACCTACGTCATGGAATGGTGGAGAAGCGTATTAATGAAGTAAAGAGTGGGGATCAAACATCATTAATAAGAAAGAACATGGAGAGATGAAGGAGTCAAATAAGACCAAGAAGGAATAAAAGTAAGATGATAGGGCAATAAATGATGAGATGATGGAGGAAGTGGTGCATTAGTGCACACATGATGGGGAGGGTGAACATTAAATGTAGAGATCATGGAGATCATGGAGAGACTTCGCAGTTTACATGGAGACCAATGTCCACATGTGCAGCGCATTTATGAGGTGGGCCAAGGCATGGGAAGGCTCACAAATAATATAAGGAAGATGAATGAAACATTAGAGGGAGGCTTCGTATTACTGATTTGAGATATGTTTAGATATAGATTTTTCATTTGACATTTGTATGCACGTTTATGTTTTTTAGCTAAGTCTGCAGTGATGTTTCGCACAGGGTGTTCCCGAGTGGGAATCCCACCCTCACCCACGGGGGACTTCGAGTTCCTACTCTGGGAAGGTTATTCTGAGTTTCCATTCATCATCAGGCATTGGCACCACATTTTTCCTACTCTCTACAACCCATACATCTTCAGGAATTACGCATTCCTGCATTAGGGTTTGAGAGGAGGAGGTTGTCCTTTAGTATTTCAGTTGAGGAACCATTGAAGGGTTCATCCTTTCACCTTGAGATTTAAGATCAGCCTTCTAATGCTTCAGATCCATATCAGGCATCAGGCCAAACACATCACACCTCCATGCAGCAGTAATCCCATAAAGGATTGCATAGTCTAGTCCTGTAGATCCATTAGAGGAGGAAGGTTTCTAGTACTTCAGCTGGAAATATTGTGAGGGATCTTCCCCTCACTTTGTACTTATTTTGTCCATCATTATTGACCTGATCAGGCATATTTTGCACCAGGAATTAGCCTCTCCCTCCTAGACAGCACAATTTTTCCAACTGTTGTGTATGCAGAAGTTTTCATCTTGAGAGGAGGCAGAAGAAGCTAGATCTCAAGCTTCTAGCTTGGAGATCCGAAGGAGGGATCAACCCTCAAAGCATAGATCTGATCTATAAAACCTTGCAGCCATCTTACATTAGTTTATGCTTTAGATCTGCATAACCCAGCAGTCAAGGGATCAAACCTTAGGAAGGTGAATTTTTTATCTTCTTAGATCTGGATTTCCTTTCTGGGTTATCTTGGGTTTCCATCATAGTGCCCAGATCTGCAATATTGGCATCATCAGAGCTCTAGAGCACCATATATCTACACTTTCCCTTTCAGCCAGCAGTTGTAAGATCATCATCAGCTGAAGGGACAACGTAGTATACAGCTTCCAACAGCTTTAGTTACGCAGTGCCTGCTTTGGCATGATTTCAGGGTCATTTAGGCCATTTCTTTGGCTTAAGTGCTTCTATTTTATGCATTGTTGTATCTATTATTCATCTCCACATAATAAAATGGCTGACCTATTCTGTAAATTTATGTGTTGTTCATAACTTATGTGTACATATCTGTTGTTTCAAATATTGTGTTTGTGTATTACTGCATTCTCCCTTTTTGGATATTACATATATCCAAAGTGTTATTGCATAAGTTAGGGACTCTATATCAATCTAAGTCCATAATAAATAAAAAAATATTTCGAAATAAGTTTTACCTTGTAAGGATGAATGATGAATGTTGGGTATGTGTTATATTCTTTGGATGATTAGTTGTGTTTGGACCTCAGTTCCTAACAAGGGGATGTAATTTTTTCCCCAGTATAACTGTCATCATAGGGGCTTGGGGGGGGGGGACAACAACACTTTTATGGAGCTCCCCTAATGAAGATTTTTAGTGATAGCACCCTCGAAGTGATTTTTTTGGAAAATTTTCCATGTAAAATATTGTAATTTCATAGTCAATTTGGATTTCTCATCATTAGGTCACAGATTTAATGGTATAAGTTAAATTATGGGTTTTCTACCTAGAAGGAAACCATTTTTTAAGAGGGAATTGTATAACTATTATGTAAACATTAAGCGATATAGAAAAATCAATATGGTTTTCCCGGTTTTTGGTTTCTAGGGTAAAATATCTGTCCATATTGTGTGTGTGCATGCTATTGAATCTTTTCTATTCTATATTGAGAATATATTTGCATGAATTATCTATGTAGGTTTAAAACATACATTTGGTATCATAGTAATTTTGGCTTCAAGGGCACACATTTGTGACTAAGGGTTTTTTCTCGAGCCCATGGTAGACCCTATTATAGTGGGAGATATGTGGAATCGTTTCTTGTAGTGAAAATAAACAAAGAGAAATGAAAATATCAATCACAAAAATAAATAGGAAAGGTTATGAGTTGTCTAATCTCAAGTTGGAAGATCTACTAGTAGGATGTAAGCAACATCTCAATTATAGGATGTAAGCATTAATTCCAACATCCCCTCTTAACGCTTACATCACATAAATTTATTGAAATCACCCATAAACAACAAAATACACAATCAATATTTAATTGGTTTATAGCTTATCAAAATAGGTTCCATCAAGTTTCCTCATAACCCTCGTAAAGGTGTAGTCGGCAAGTTGGATTCCCGAGTTCGACTCCTGAACTCCTGAATCAAGGACCTCCCGAAGTCAATTACTGGATAGCATCCCAAATTGTCGCATAACCTCATTAGAATACCACTTCACGTCTTCAATGAATGAGGGATCCTTCCCTAGATCCACAACTACCAGACTATCTGGATAAACATCCATGTTGAACCTGAAGTGTAGTTGTTCTAAAAAAGTTTAAGAGGTTCAAATTCTTCATTGAATTCATCATCAGAATTCAATGGATACTCATCTGTGGCTATATTTGCTTATTTTTTCCCTCTTAACACATCACTGGCACAACTTCTGCAATTCCACACTGTATGCCCAATTTTTCCTGCAATAGTAGCATTCAATTTCACCTTTGTTTACGTTTTTCTTTCTCGTCCTTGTCTTTGTAAGAAATGCATTTTCTACTCGAGAGTCCTCTTCTGTATCCTCTGGTTTTAGTCTCTTTTCCTCTGCCAGAAGTGCTGTAATTATCTCATGCAACGTTTGTGAAGAAATTTGACTCAAAGTGAAGAAAACATTACTATAACTTGAAGGAAGACTATTTAGTAATATTGCTTTAGCATCTTTATCCTCCACCTTCGCACCAGCTTCAGCTAATTGTCTTAAAAGAGACATTAAATTATTTACATGAGTGGACATAGATGTCTCCTCACTCATTTTCAGCCTAAATAATTGCAGCTTTATGGAAAATTTTGCATTTGTAGATTTTACACCAAATAGTTGAGCCAAATGTTCCCATATATCCTTAGATGATTTAATGAGATCTAAAAGATGTAATTGTGAATCTGAAAGAACAAGTCCAATAATGGACTTAGCTTTGTCATCTCTATTTTTCCATTCAATGAATTCTTTGGCATCTTTTGGTGCTACTTCTGAACCATTCACTATGCCCCACAAATTTTTATTCATTAATTGCATTTGTATTTTTACTTTCCATGAGGGAAAATTCAAACCACTGAATTTTTCTAACACCATGAGCTCCATGATGAAGAAGAAAACAAAATGCCTTTTAAACTTTAGCATGGATGTACCTTATGTAATTAAAAAACTTTCAACTTCTTTGTGGAAATCACAGACCACCTTCCTTACAGCAAACTCCTCCTTTAAATACACCACACAACTGCAGTTTTACGCATATCATTGACACTGTGAGTTTCAGGGTTCAGGCACCGTCAATCTCATATCTACACATCCGGATTCCAGATTCAAACTTCGACTCCATAAACCGGTCTCCGACGCATTCAAAAAATAGCTTCACATGCTTTATTCTAGCAGTATCCTCCACCTTGCAGACATGCTACGCCAACAAAGTCGATCCGTTCTAACGCATATGGCAGCCCTTCATTACTTAATACATATGAAATCGGTTGTTTAAATCAGTATATCCAGCTTCTGTTATCAGATATAGATCTCATAGGCAACGATTGTTCCAATTAGCAGATCCAATTACGCTACATAAAGGGCGTTGCTTCTAATTGAGTGCAGCTCCTCCTCTAATAGAAAATTCGTAATACCAAAAACCTAAACAACGTCAAGCAAACTAGTTCTTCTACGTGGCCTTGTTATACCTTGGAGACAGTGACATTATTCCCATAATTTTTCAAACAATCCCAACACAATCCTCATGCTCTGATACCAAGATAAAAACGACTGAATGCATTCATATATTCTACACAAAGGTCTATGTGATAAACACACACACACACACATTGATTACATTATGATTACTCTAACATATAGAGTTTCTCAGATCTAACTTATTCCTAAGTTAGAAGGAGACGTTTAGAGAATTTCTCAACCATCACAAACCAACATCTCAATTATATAATGTAAGCATTAATTCAAAGAGTATTTCTGTTAAGGGGCATATTTTAAGGTATATTAACTCAACGAAGTAAGTATCTAAGTGGCATTGGTTCTAGCATATACATATTTGTTCCAAACGTGAAGCCGACTTGTTACAGCCCTGGAAATGTTAAAAGAAAGCTATAGTAAAGTCTCAACTTGCGCACACAAGGTAATATTGGATAATTATTCAAGTGTCCACTAAAAGGAAGCTAACCCAATACTTATTTCTACATCAAATTAAATATTTACAAGCGATGTATTCTAAGTCTATTGTATAGGTCTTGTTGTAATTAGGATTGTCGTGTAAAGTATTGTGCCATATTCTTGTTTCATGTGTATTAAATATGGTGGGTACATGCATTAGGACTATTGTGTACATACACATATGTTGCTAATTCTCTTAGGGAATTCCATTACAGTGAGTATTTTATGTTGTCTAGTTGTGTGTGTCTCATACATTTATGATAAATCCGTCACACACCTTTCATTAAAATCTATCATACACATTGAATTAAATTCTGCCACACACATTGTATTAAAGATTGTCATAGAATTATATCAAGATCTGTCACATTTATTAGGATCTGCATAAAATGTGTAATTAAAGGTTATTATAAATCTTGTATAGTTTTCACAATTTGTGGTAAGGTCTAGGTAGAATTGAAAGAATTTGTTAGGTCCATCCCAGTCAACATTTTTTTCCAATATTAGATTGTTGATATTAATTGAACAAGCCAAGAACAAAAGGACAATAAGGAAGTGTCAATCACAATTCAGGTATGTTTTGAATCATTCAATTTTTACATTCATTATTTTATACTCACACTTGTTTTGCAAGCAAAGGTGAGTAAGGGGTACTTTGTTTTTATTTGGGATTGGGTTTTTTTTGGGAAATTTGCATGCAGGTAGATGAAGATTCAAGGAAAACACCCAGAAATCATTCAAGAGACTAAAGTGTCAAATCAATATCTCTTAAAGGAAGCATTGCAACAGGACATTATTTGAAGACATAACAACCATCATCAACTGTTGTCCATATATAGTGAAACATTGTCAAAGTCAAAAGTCGAATCTTTGTAACTAGGGGCATTATCTTTGGTACGAGAGCCCATTTTGTAAAAAGATTCAAGTTTCCTAAGAGTTGTAAAAGGAATTGTTGGGGAGAGTTAGTCTTATTTTCAATATCTGTCGAGATAAGGGTATGGTCCTAGTATTTTCTATCCTTTATTGATAATCATTGTAACGTGTATCATTGTCCCTGGTACGGGAATCCACATATTTATTCTATTTTGTCTTTATAGGGTGGTAGGGTGGTGCTAGGATGGTGAATGAAGTCACCTTCAGTTTGGGGCCTGTAAACACTTCAGGGTGGTAGGGTGGTGTTAGGGTGATTTTTGGCTCACTTGGGTGTTGAGGCATCCATTCAGCTGACTGGTGATAAAACCAAGGCATTGGGGTGTCCTTCCAGTGGGAGTTGGAGAAGAGTTATTTTCTAGAGTTATAGGAAGTTGTAACTTTATTTTCAGTTGGGTGTGAAGATTAAAGAACTGATTAGAAAAGTGTTCAGTGGTTTTTGACCCGAAGGGGGTTCTCCACCTAAAAAACTTGTCTCTACTATCTCTATTTTTGCATTTTTTTTTAGTGCTCTTACTAAAAAATAATAATATTAACTAATGCTCTAAAACATATTATTAAAGTGTTAAATGCTAATAAATACTTATTCACCCCACCCCTCTCAGTATTTCCAACAATTGGTATCAGAGCTTGGTTCCTTGAGTAGCAGTTTAACAACTGGAAGGAGATCATGGAGTACACCAAGAATATATTTTTCCTATTTAATGGAGATAACTATGCACTATGGAGCGGAAGTATGCATGTTCATTTACTTTCTCAAGGATGTGAAGTTTAGCAAATAGTCTAAAAGGGGTATAAAGCTACAACATATGAACAAGGTAAGATAAGTATCGTAAATGATGCTAAAGAAAATTATCTTATTATAAGTGTACTCAATCGATCTGTCTAAAAACAACTAAGGAGCTATGGGACAAGCTTCAAAATATATATGTAGGAGACTCGAAGGTCAAGGAAGAAAAACTTCAAATTTACAAAGCTCAATTTGAACAAATAAGGATGAAAGAAGATGAGAACATTGTAGCTTACTTTCAACGTGTAGATGAAATAAAAAATACCTTGGAAGGATTAGGAGAACTATTTGACAAGAAGGTCATTGTTCGGAAATTCGTCAGAACTCTTCCATCAAGATTTAATCCTAAGGTTTCAGTATTAGAAGATATATCATATTTAAGCAACTTGTGTATGGACGAGCTACATGGGATACTTACAGCTTATGAAATGAAGATTGAAGAAGAAGATGGTTCATCTAATATAGAAACAACATTCACAACATCCAAGAAGACCGAGAAGGGAAAACAAATATCCAAACCTAGAAATAGTTGTTGCAAAGAGGAAGAAGAAGAAGAAAAAGTTTTAGATGAAGAATTTGTGTACATTACGAGGAAGATGAAAAGAGGAACATGTAAGTATAAAGGAAAACTTCCATTAGTATGTTTTAACTATGGTGAGATCGGTCATTTTGTTGATAAGTGCCCTCATAAGAATAACACATTTACAAAAGGAAAGAAGGGTCAAAGAAATTTAAATTACCAAGGTAAGAAGAAAGGGTTTAAGAAAAACTTCTTCTCCAAGGAAGATAGTCCCTCATCTGAAGAAGAAAGTGACAATGATGAAGAAAAAAAGGAAAGAATATTATTTATAGCTAAGCATAGCAAGATGGAAGCACCTGACAAAGAAGAAGATGAAAAATAAGAAATGACTAAAATCAAATTTTAAACGAAGTTGTCAGAGTTATAAAAGAACTCAAAGCAGAAAGTAATTTTTTTTATTCTCTAGAAGCCGAGTTGAACGAGGTAAAGGAACATGCCAATAATTTCATCAAAAGGAATGAAAAAGAAATCATCAACCTCAGAGTAGAATTATAAGAAGCCAAAATAATTGAAGAATCATTCAGGAATGAGTTAAAAGAAAGCAACGAGGCAAGGGAAGAACTAGAAGTCGAAATAGTCTCTCTACGAAAGAAAGAAAACAGGGGAAATGTCCAAAAGAATCTTGCAGGTAGCTCTAGAGTGTTGGATGAGTTCATGAGTAGTCAAAGGTAAAATAAAAATTAAGGACAAAAGAGAATTAAAAGTGACGTAACTCCTAGAAGTAATCAAGAGACAGTTCCCTCTTTAAGAAGGAATGAATACAAAATACCATTTAGACAAGATAGCTCATTCAGATACAAAAATTCATTTAATGGTTATTGTTTTTCATGTGCTAAATTTGGACATATGGCTAGGAATTTACAAACTTATAACATGTACAATTATCAAAGATAGTATCAATGGAATCAAAACCCTGGAAGTACGTATCCTAGAAGCAGGTTTGTAGGATCACAAAATAGGTTTCACCACGACTTTGACTGTAGGAATTTTACATCGTATGAATGTTATAAATTCCATAAATATGGGTACATAGCTCGAGATTGCAGGTACAAGATGGAATCCTCCATGCAAGACAATACTAACATCAGGTAAAGAAAAGGATGACATATGAAATAAGATAAAAAAAAATAAGAAAGTTTTAGCAGTAATTCTTTCAAGCTTTGTAAAGGAAAAAGATATTGAGGTAGCAACAAGTAGATTAGACAATGACAAGGTTTAGGATGATCCAACCAAAGAGATGGGTGGTACATTATTTTGAAGAATCCAACATAATAACTCCCTAAATATTGAAGAGGCGGAGTCTAAGTAGCAATAGTGGCACATTTGAAAATCAATCATTGACAAGTTGACATAAAGGAATATTATGGACAGTTTCAATAGTGAGAAAAATTAAGCCATATTGATAGATAGAATCAACAGTAACAGTTCTTATGAAGCATAGTATTTCAAGCAAACATTAAGAAAAATCATTTCAAATCTGACATGTCACAAGTTGAGCATTGATGATTCATCCAAAGATGCAGATCAATGAATGTATAGATCTATGATTGGTAGCCTTCTATATGTAATAGCTTCCAGGTGAGATGTGATGCAGGAGGTTGGGCAAGTTGTAAGATTCCAAGCAGCACCAAAGGAATCCCATGTCATTGCAGTAAAAAGGATTTTTCGATATCTTAAGGGAGCAACAAAATGTGGAGTATAGTATCCTAAAGGAAATGAGCTAACCTTCGAAGCTTATATCGATATAGATTAGGTAGGAAGTGTTGATGATAGTAAGAGAACTAGTGGACCACCCTTCTATCTAGGTGGTTGTCTTGTTTCGTGGTTGAGCAAGAAGCAAAGTTCAATC
Source organism: Pinus albicaulis (assembly GCA_034641835.2). Classification (NCBI taxonomy): domain Eukaryota; kingdom Viridiplantae; phylum Streptophyta; class Pinopsida; order Pinales; family Pinaceae; genus Pinus; species Pinus albicaulis. Next base: position 995,029,591 of record CM076580.1, on the reverse strand, counting down.
ACATTATCCACAACGGAAGCAGAATATACAACAACAACAACTTGTTGTACCCAAGTCTTCTGGATGAAACAAACCTTGCACGATATTCAAGTGAAGTTTGATGAGCCCATTCCAATATTCTGTGATAACACCAACACCAATAGTATCTCCAAGAATCATGTGTTTCATTCAAAAACGAAACACAATCCGATCAAGTACCATTTTGTTAGGGAACAGGTTGCCAAGAAAAAACATCAAGTTTGAATACATTGGGATGAAAGAACAAATCACTGACATATTTACTAAACCTTTATCTTGTGAGGCATTTGAGTATCTTCGCCAAAATCTTTGGATTCTCCCAAGTTCCCATTAGACTATTATTTTATCTAGTCAAGTAGGAAGGGGGAGTTAAGGAAAGTTATAGGTCCACAGAAGAGGTAGGTTGTCAAGGGGAGTTACCCTTTTCCATTGATGTCAAAGGGGGAGAGAAAACGTTACAAAGGTTAATAGCATGATGTCAAGGGGAGTTATGATCGCAAGGGGAGTACTTGTGTTGCCATAAATTCAAAATGGGGAGATTGTTGATAGATGGATGTCATTGATGTCAACCCAAGCAGCGCCAGGGGCTACCCTAATCTTCCATGAAAAATTTGATATATAAATTCATGGAATCATGTGTCAATATCCTTCTAGAGAGATTATCCTCGATGATATGTTTCCATTGATATATGGTACACTCTATAGTTCCTTCTGGTTTGAGAGAAAAATGAGTTTAAAGTTAAAGACCCAATTTTGTGGGATAAAACCCCAGGGGGTAGAGACATGACACCTTATTCACCAATGGTCGTCAATATATTGTTGAAAAATGTAACTAGGTCGCATTGACTATGTAATTATGTATTTTATGTAAAGAATAAAATAAAGATAATAAAATGAATTTTGTACTTGTTTCATGGGTTTCATGAGCAAGATTTTATTATAGGTTAAATAAACTTCTTCTTGATGTCTATCTAGGGTTTGTCTTCTTTATATAAATGCAATAAGTGTCATATATGAAGGATCTAAAATGCTCCAAGACCAAGTCCAGAAACCATGGAAGAGTAGCTCTCATTAGCCCACACTTCAATCACTGGAAGAAATGTTATATTGATGTATCAAATTGGCCTCCCTACAGCATGACAATTCGACCTACTAGTAAGACATATGGTCAGCCTAAATTAAGTGAACAAACTCTTATATATACACATAAGATGTGGATTTCTTAGTGATTAAAATGAGAAGAAGTTGTAAACTGTCATATGAAGAAAAGAGCGGATATGTTATGGGTTCATATAGCTATGGATGCGGATCAAGAAGAAGATATATGTGGTCATCTGCAAAGATAGTTATTGATCATCGTTGAAACAATCTGTAGTAGAATTTCAGTGCAGAATAGGTCACCGAAAGTTACAGTGTGGATCTTTCATAACGTAAAGCACAAACTTCAGAAGAAATGGATAATACGAAAACAAATAGTGTGGATAATGCACTACATACAGTGCGGTCAACATAGTGTGGTCAATACATCATATACAGTGAGGTCATCAAAGTGACAATTTGCGGATATCTAAGGAAGTGCGAGCATCCAAGAGATAGCCTCTGTGAATTCTTAAAGACATTTTTCAGTGATAGCCTCTGCAGATTCTTAAAGGCATTTTCAGTGACAGCCTTTGCATATTCTTAAATATGTTTTTAGTGCAGAATTCTGGGAAGGTGTCTCAGTGCAAAGGTTGAAGAACTTTTGTGATGACTGCATAATATATAACGTTGAAGTTGTGGGGATCAATCTGAAACAATAAGTGCGTATACCTAAATTATGATAAGTGCCAATGTAATTGCTCATTTCAGTAAGAAATTATAAGGTGGAATTTGTGGATGTGTCACAACCAATAGTTCACATTCTAAAAGAAGAATTAAAGTGAGGAAGGTAAATCTGTGATTTACCTTCCCATCCACAATACAGCAAGAAAATCTTGGTGACCAAGTTCTCAAGTGTAGAACAGAGCAGATCATTGAAGAAGAGAAGAATCCATTTTAAAAGGGCAGTGACAAGATCTTGGAGACATTCCTAAGTCTAGGATCTGAGTCTATTCATGGTACTTGTCATCTAAAGATCCATAAGAAGAATTCTTTACGGGTTTTCCTCTCCAATAGGGAGAGGTTTTTCCCTGGCTCTAGGAGCCTAATTTTGTGTCTCATGCATTTTGATAATTGACGTGATGAAAGACTAACTAAGCTAAATAAAGAAAGCCATAAGTAACTCAAGCAAATTCACAAGTAATTATCAAGAAGAGAATTTGTAATAACCTACAGCCCTACAAATTCTCAACATGGTATCAGAGCTAAGGTGCTAGAAATGGCATAGATACACTCAAGGATTAGATTTCATGGATGGCATCAAAGCAAGGATTTGATTAGAAGAAAGGTCAGTTTTCCACAGCGAAAGAAATAAGACAATATTATAGAACCATATTAAATGTGCCATCATATCATTGTTATCTCAAAGTATTGCCATCAAAAGCTTCAAGGCAAGTTACCTATCATCCTTGATCTTTCAAGGAAGCAACAGAATATCCTCATCAATCACCATTAAAAGGAAGCTTCAACCATCTTCAAAGTAATCAAGCTGATAGAAGAAGAAAAGCATCTACTCAAGTAAGTATATCTATGACTTTATATGAATCTATTAAAATGTCTCCTTTGCAAAGAAAGAAACAAACTGTTTGGGGTTTCAAACTTTTCATAGAAGACAAGGACAATGATGTAGTGCCAATTTTATGAAGGGAGATATAAGAGCCCAAAGGATTCTTATAGAATCCATAAAATACTCTATCATCTCCAATGTACCAAATCTAAAATCATCAAAAGTAGTATATAAGAAATTAGTGGAGCTATTCTTTGTGAGTACTGCAGGAGAAGCAATCTCTCTAATCAACTACAGGAATTGGGAGAAGAATACAGTGGTGCTAAAATCTCTATGAGAAGAATGGGGAAATTTCACTTCACAATTATACGGGAAGATAGAAATCACACCATTCCATGATTTAGGGTCTCTATGTAAATAGAGGAAACAATATTGAAATCCAAAGTTGTTATAGGATTAAGTGAAGGAATCAAGTAAAAGAAGAAAAGTGGACGAAGCAAGATGCCTTGGATGATGAATTTGGGCATTAAAATAGAAATTTTCCTTAATCCGAAAAAGGAAAAGAGAAATAAGGAAGAAGCCCATGTCTCTGAAATGAGGAAAGAGCCTGATAATAAAGAAGAAGCAAGGGATCTCCACTACGATTGAGATCATCTTCTCCTTTAAGTGATTTATGTTGGTTATATGATAGGAAGCAGTGTAGCATCTTGATGAAAGTATAGTAGGAGCTCCTGGTGAATTAGCTCCAGGAAAACCTCTCTAATAACATTACTAATGAAAAGCAGTCATCAAGAGGAAGGGTCATCATGGAAACAAATTTCTTGGATGTGATGACATATTGATGGAGCAGACCAAGAGAACGAAGCTCTTCATTCTTGAGAAATTTCTACAGGATGACTCAAGGGAAAAGGGTACGAGGTATGTATATATTTATATGCTAACATTGGATGTTGTGAACTCATGTCATATGGTTGCAGGTAATGAAATTTTGTATTTAGAAGTACGATCTATGGAGGAGTATCTCTCAATGCACAGACAGATGAAATCAACATAATATTTCCTCATGGAATATGAGGTGGTTGTATATGAAAGAGAAACTAGAAAGGTTGTAAGTTCCTGGGAATGGAGAATGTGCAAAAAGGAAGAGATCATGAAATGAAACCATGTCGAGAGGAAGTTATCATCCGAAAGCCAAGAAGATGTGACTAGGAAATCTCCTGGGAGGATATGTAGACTCTGGCAAAAGTATGGTAAATAAGAAGACCCTTGACAAAACATATCATTAGGAGATGTGTCAATCTGTATGAAGGATGTCAATTCCCATAGGAATATGTCATGGTGAAAGATCATCACTAAGGTAAATTTTGTTCTAAAAGTTCATATGTATATGTTTATATGGATGAATTTGTGCAGGGTTGCTAATCATAAGAAAGGATGCATGATCCTTGGAGATGATTCAAAGGAAAGAAGCATGGCATAACGGTGGACCAGATGAGGAAGTCTAATGAATCACTTTCTGATAATGTACATGACTCGTGACTAAAAGTGATGGATGATTTTTTCCATATGAAGCCAAACGTTGAAGATTCCTCAATATCGAAATCCATGACATCGAGGGGAGGAACTCTTCATGAGTAGCTGGATTGCTACTGCAACACCGTAGTTGATGAGGAGCCTGGTGGTAAGTTTCTTGCTTGGAAGAAACTTGAAATATGGCCTTCCTGTGTTAAGAGGGAGTGACGTATATTATTCTCTATTACAAGTGTCATGCACTAGACTAGAACTAACAGTCGTAAGTCTTAGTGAAGGCCATGTGAAGAGAATGGATAGATACATCACTTTGGTCTTCACCTGGAAGACAGAATGGAGGATTGAGTAATCATCTAGAATTCGATACTCTTTGAGAATGAGATAGGGCATTCAAGATAAGGGTAGTCCACGTGGACCGATATTCTTTGAGGGTTGGCTACCCAAGAGAAGAATAGTCCAAGAAGGTCATACTCTGGGAACACCTAGGTGGGGTATGTACCTTGGAGAGACAATTACTATGGTGTTTATTAGTCATGTGTCTCGCCGACATTGTAGCCCACTGTCTTGTTGAGAGATGGGGCTATTAGTCAAGGCCTTGCACTAGGACAATGCTGGTTGATATGATGCTATACAGATGTGATTACCAATCTGATTCTTCTTATAAGATTCTTCAATTTGAAAGCGACCATGTACCTGTATGAATACCTCCCTAGTTAAGAGGGAGTGATGAAAAGTGTAACTAAGTCGGTCTTCATATTGACTATGTAATTATGTATTTTATGTAAAGAAGAAAATAAAGATAATAAAATGAATTTTGTACTTGCTTCATGGGTTTTATGAGCGAGCTTTTATTATTGGTTAAATAGACTTCTTCTTGATATCTATCTAGGGTGTGTCTTCTTGATATAAATGTAATAAGTGTCATATATGAAGGATCTAAAAATGCTCCAAGACCAAGTCCAGAAACCATGGAAGAGTAGCTCTCATTAGCCCTCACTTCAATCGTTGGAAGAAATGTTATATTGATGTATCAAATCGGCCTCCCTACAACATGACGAGTCAGCCTACTAGTAAGAGGTATGGTCAGCTTAAATTAAGGGAATGCATTCTTATATATACACATAAGATGTGGATTTATCGGTGATTAAAATGAGCAGAAGTTGCAGACTGTCGTATGAAGAAAAGAGCAGATATGTTCTGGGTTAATATAGCTATGGAGGCGGATCAAGAAGAAGAGATATGCGGTCATCTGCAAAGATAGTTCTTGATCATCGCTGAAACAATCTGTTGTAGAATTTCAGTGCGGAATAGATTACCGAAAGTTACAGTGCAGATCTTTCATAACGTAGAGCAAACACTTTAGAAGAAACATATAATATGAAAACAAATAGTGTGGATAACACACAACATACAGTGCGGTCAACATAGTGCGGTCAATACATCATATACAGTGCAGTCATCAAAGTGACAGTTTGCGAATATCCAAGGAAGTGCGAACATCCAAGAGATAGCATCTGCAGATTCTTAAAGACATTTTCAATGTCAGCCTTTGCGTATTCTTAAAAACATTTTTAGTGCAGATTTCTGGGAAGATGTCTCAGTGCAAAGGTTGAAGAACTTCTATGATGACTGCATAATATATAACGTTGACGTTGTGTGGATCAATCTGAAACAATAAGTGCGTATACCTGAAGTATGATAAGTGTCGGTGTAATTGCTCATTTCAGGAAGTAGTTATAAGGTGGCATTTGTGGATGTGTCACAGCCAATAGTTCGCATTCTAAAAGAAGAATAAAAGTGAGGAAGGTAAATATGTGATTTACCTTCCCATCCACGATACAACAAGAAAATCCTAGTAACCAAGTTCTCAAGTGCAAAACAGAGCAGATCATTGAAGAAGAGAAGAATCAAGTTTAAAAGGGCAGTGACAAGATCTTAGAGACATTCCTAAGTCTAGGATCTGAGGCTGGGTCATGGTACTTGTCATTTGAAGATCCATAAGAATGATTCTTTGCAGGTTTTCCTCTCCAAGAGGGAGAGGTTTTTTCGTGTCTCTAGGAGCCTAATTTTGTGTCTCATGCATTTTGATCACTGACTTGATGAAAGACTAACTAAGCTAAAGAAAGAAAGACATAAGTAACTCAAGCAAGTTCACAAGTAATTACCAAGAATAGAATTTGTAATAACCTACAGCCCTACAAATTCTCAACATATATAATAGGGATTCTCACTATAATCTCACCATGTATAAGTTGAATAATTTCAAGAAACAATGACAATAAATCAATCATTGACTCATTGCACTCACGTGTCACTTACAAAACACACCAAAAAGAGTTAGTAAACTATTTCTTGGTATTTAAACAAACAAGTAAATAAAAACTATTAAATTAAATTAATGATTATTAAGAATAAAAATTACTTTAAATTTCCTACAATCTTCCTTCCTTAAATTACAAGGCTCATTTAACGCAAAAATTTTGATCCTTAAATTCCTAGTAATGCCTACTCTAACGTCTACCTAATGGATCCCTTCAACGACTATTTCAAGTAACTTAAGAGTATCTAATATCCAAAGCCAATCCTAAATTCCCTCATAAATTTCTCCAGCGATATCCTATTGAAGCCCCTCCCTTGTCCAAGCATTATCTATAAAATGAGGTTTAGTGTACCTTCATAAGGCAAGTAATTGAAATGAACTAACGTTAAGAAGAAGCTTTGAAATATTTCCGCCATCTGAGGCAACAAAAGAGAAGAAACAACATAGACACTAAGGTTCATTTTGTTTGGGTTTTTGGAATTTTTGTTCGTGTTTGGGTAAAATGAAAAAAAAAATTATATTACAACAACTAGATTGGAACTCGTTGAAATCCTTACCAACAAGTCTTCGGATCTGTTTAATAGTGCAAACACATAATTTCCGCGTGAGAAAGCAAGAGGACTATTTTTGTGATTTCATACTTCTTGAAGGATCTCCTAAGTCCAGTGAGGAAAGATAAAAGCCGCAGATTCATTGCAATCCAGGACCTTACAACTGAAAGCGAAAATCTGAAGTTAGGATTCTTGGGTTTTGGGTTATTTGTTTGGCCATTTTTCAAACTGCATGAACAAGACTTGTATTTATGTTTACTACATTTATTCTCCAGCACAGTAAAAGATGCACACTAGGCCAGGGAAGGATTTCCTTAGGATAATTTGATAGCAGCAACATATTTCTGTTAAGAGAACTTTAAGGTATACTCATTCAACAAATTAAGTATCTAAAGTGGCATTGGTTCTAGCATATACATATTTGTTCCAAAGGTGAAGCCAACTTGTTACAGCCCTGGAAATATTAAAAGGAATCTATAGTAAAGTCTCAACTTGCACACGCAAGGTAATCTTGGATAATTATTCAAGTGTCTACCAAAAGGAAGTCAAGCCAATACATATTGCTACATCAAATTAAATATTTACAATTGACGTATTCTAGGTCTGTTGTATAGGTCTTGTTGTAATTAGGATTGTCGTATAAAGTCTTGTGCCATATTCTTGTTGCATGTGTATTAAACCTTGTGGGGATATGCATTAGGACTATTGTGTACATAAGAATATGTTGCTAATGCTCTTAGGGCATTCTATTACAGTGAGTAGTTTAGGTTGTCTAGGTGTGTGTCTCTCATACCTTTATGATAATTATGTCACGCACCTTGCATTAAAATATGCCATACACCTCGCATTCAAGTCTATCACACACACTGCATTAAATATTGTCACATAATAAAATCAAGATCTATCACATTGATTAGGGTATGCATAAAATGTGTAATTAAAGGTTATTAGAATTCTTGTATAGTTTTCACGATTTGGTAAGGTCTAGGTAGAATTGAAAGAATTCATTAGGTTTTTCCTAGTCAATAGTTTTGTCCAATATTAGATTGTTGATAGTAATTGAATAAGACAAGAACAAAACGACAATAAGTACCAAGCACAATTCAGGTACATTTTGAATCATTCAATTTTTAAATTCATTATTTTACACTCACACTTGTTTTGCAGGAAAAGGTAAGTGAGGGGTACTTTGTTTTTCTTTGGGATTGGGTTTCTTTTGGACAATTTGCATGCAGGTAGAAGAAGATTCAACGACAACACCAAGAAATCATTGAAGAGTCTGAAGTGTCAAATCATTATCTCTTAAAAGAATAATTGCAATGGGACATTCTTTGAAGACATAACAACCATAATCAAATGTTGTCCATATATTGTGAAGCATTCTCAAAGTCAAAAGTCAAATCATTGTAACTAGAGGAATTATCTCTGGTATGAGAGCCCATTTTGTAAAAAGAGTCAAGTTTCCTAAGAGTTGTAAAAGGCATTGTTGGGGAGAGTCAGTCTTATTGTCAGTATATGTCGAGATAAGGGTATGGTCCTAGTATGGTTTGTCATTTATTGAAAATCAATGTAATGTGGATCATTGTCCCTGGTATGGGAGTCCACATCTTTTATTTTGTTTTGTCTTTATAGGGTGGTAGGGTGGTGCTAGGCTGGTGAATGAAGTCACCTTCAGGTTGGGGCCTGTAAACACTTCAGGGTGGTAGGCTGGTGTTAGGGTGAGTTTTTGCTCACTTGGGTGTTGGGGAATCCATTCAACTGACTTTTAATAAAACCAGGGTGTTGGGGTGTCCTTCTAGTGGGTGCTGGAGAAGAATTCTTTTCTAGGGTTCTAGGAAGTTGTATATTTCTACTCAGTTGGGGATGAATATTAAGGAACTTATTAGAAAAGCGTTTGGTGGTTTTTGACCCAGAGGGGGTTTTCCACCTAAAAATCTTGTGCCTAGTGTCTCTATTTTTGCATTGTTGTTTACTACTCTTACTAAACAATCATAATAATTATTGAATATTAACTGATGCTCTGAAAAATATTATTAAAGTGCTAATTGCTAAGAAATATTGATTCACCACCCCCCCCTCAGTATTTCCAACAATTTAGGGACTTTATGTTATTCTAACTCCCTCGTAAAGAAAATGTTCTTGCAGAAGAAGTTGTATATCCTGAGGATGAAGGATTGAGACTCGGTGATAGAGTAATGAAATGCCTTCAATACAATGGTAAGTGGGCTATTATCTATTGATATTAAGATTTTAGATGAAGATAAGTGCATTAATTTATTATGTTATCTACTATATTCATGGGATAGTCTGCTCGTTTCCATAGGCAATAATGTAACTACCTTAAGTTTCGATGATATAGTCTCATCCTTGTTATTGGAGGAGATAAGACAAAAAGACATGAAAATTAAAATGGATATTCCTCATCTATACGTGAATGCTCCTAGAATATAAATATAAATAAGACCTCAAGTGGGAGATATAACTATCTAGGAAAATCTACAGGTGATTCAAATCCATCTAGGATTAAAATTGGTTTGAGATTTAAATGTGGTTGGACCTCAAGTGGGAGATCTAAATCTCCAAGAAAATTTGTAAAGGTATGTTGGAAATGTGGAAAAGAAGGCCATTACAAGCCAAACTGTAGATCCAAAACTACTAATAAAAGGAATGGATTCGATGATGCTCCCTCTATGGAAGAAAAAACCTCCTCGAATGAAGGAGAGGATGTGTACTTCTCGTATTCAAGTATATATATATTTCATGAGGCATAACTGGTTGACTCAAGTGTGTCCTTTCATATGACTCCCCATAGGGAGTGTTTTTGCAAGTTTAAAAGATATGATGGTAGTCATGTTTTCTTAGGAGATCACTCTACATTCAAAGTCATAGATGAGCCAAATTCAAGTTGAAGCTCATGGATGGAAGGATTCAAACACTCCTTGGTGTTCTTCACATCCTAGGAATGGCTAGAAATTTGATTTCTGTGAGTAAGATGAGTGATGCAGGTGTAAAAATAATGCTTTAAAATGATACCTGTAAGATGGTTCAAGGGGAAATGGTACTTCTGAGGGGAGTTTAGATTGGAACTCTACGTAAGTTGTTGGGAAGTACTATTAGTGATGGGTGCAATAGTTTTGTTTCTCCTAAGAATAGATCAGAAGAAGGAAAACTCCTATATTATTTTTGGAAAAGTCTATGTTGTGGCATCAAAGACTGGGACATACTAGAGAGAAGGGCGTTCGATACCATATAAAAAAGGTATGGTAGAAAGTATTCCAAATTAATCTTTGGATATTTATTTATGTGAATGTTGTTTATATGGGAAGCAAAATTTGGCTACATTCTCCTATGGTGCTAAAAGAGTAGAGGTAATACTACAACTAGTGCATAGTGATGTGTTTGGACATATGTCGATTCCATCACTGGGTAAATTTGTGTGCTATGTCTCATTTATAGATGAATTCTTGAGGGATACATGGATATATTTCCTTAGGAATAAATATGAAGTCTTTGACGAAATTGAAGAGTTTAAGGATCTGGTGTAAAATCATATAGAGAAGAAAATAAAGGTGTTGACAACAAATATTGGTCGAGGATTCTGCAAGAAAGAATTTGAAGATTTTTGTAAGAAGTGTGGTATAGCATTGAAAAAGAATACTCTACACACACCTCAAAATAATGGAGTTGTAGAAAGTATGCACAAGACATTGGTGGGAAAAAAAGGAGCATTCTCAATGGTGTCGGGTTAAGATATGAATTATAGGTAGAGGCAAAAAATACTACATGTTACATAGTAAATAGATCACCCTCATAAGCATTTGATGATACGGTTCCACGTGAGGTATGGACTAGTGAGAAGACATTTTTGACACATCTCAAGGTATTTGGTTTTGATGCATATGTACATGTTCCAAAGGAAAACAAAACTAAGTTGAATAGTAAATATGAAAGGTGCATATTTATTGGTTATAAAGATAGTTTGAAAGGTTATAAACTTTGGAACCTAGAAACTAAGAAGGTTGTGTACAATCAAGATGTGGTATTTAGAGAAGTGAAAGATGTTATCAAACAAGAATTCATACCAAGGGAGAAAGGACCAAATAATATAGAGTTTAAATTGAAGGGTAATAAATTTGACTCGGAAAAAAACAAGAATAAGAAGAAGTAGAACCGTATATTCTAGCTTTGAGGAGATTGTTTTGGGAAATGAAGCTAGAAAGGTATATTCCACCTTATTTCCATTCAAAATTTTCTTTGTTTATTACTGATGATGATCCTATAACTATTATGGAGGCAATCAAATTAGAGGATAAAAAACTTTGGAAAAATATTATGGTTGAAGAAATGGCAGCCTTGGACAAGAATGAGGCCTGGGATCTAGTGGATATTCTAGTCAGAAGAAAAACCATTGGTATAAAATGGGTGTTTAAGAATAAGTTGAATGTAAAATTAAAGGTGGAGAAATAAAAATCTTTGTTAGTAGCAAAGGGTTATTCCTAGGTCTAGGTCTAGGTCTAGGTCCAGGTCCCAGGAATTGACTTTGGATCTCAATAAAAAAGAATATTGATTATAATGGCGTCATTATTTTTTAAATAGATTAAGGATGTTCCCAAACATGAATTCCTACCAAGGGAAGAAGAAATAGAGATGCTAGAGTTTGAGTTGAAGGATGAAGAATTTGAGTCAACAAAAGAACATGAATCAAAAGAAGAACCTCATACTTTATTGTTAAGGAGATCATTTCAACAAAGAAGACAACTAGAAAAGTATTCTACATTCTATTTTTGTTCTAGTTTTTCTTTATCTATTAGTGATGATGATTTTCTTAGGGAGGTAGTGGATGCATCGGATGGTGAAATTTAGAATAAGGCTATGGTTGAAGAAATGGCTACCTTGGATAAAAATGAGGCATGGGATCTAGTTGAATTACCAACTAGAAAAAATCCATTAGTAGCAAATGGGTGTTTAACAAAGCTTTCTTAATAGAAAAAGAATATTCCCAAATAGATGGAATTGATTTTAATAAAAAAATTATCATGTTGCTACATTAACATCTATTATATTTCTTATGTCTATTATTGTTTCTTTTGATATTCAACTAGAACAAATGGATATTAGTGTTATCACTCTCCCCAGCTTCCTAAGGATGACAGTAGCATTGGAGAAAGGTAACCAAAAACCAACTTTAGGTTAGGTAGCTACCATTACCCAGACCAGAGAAGGTTCTCTCTTTGTCACTTTAAACAGTCAAATGAATGGTTGAATATCATAATATTTTAGGCTAGATATGTAAGCTTAAATGAGTAAAATTTGTTTGATATTTGAATGTTGGATAGGAAAGTCAGTGAAAGGATTGTAAATGAGGTTTTTAGGTCTGAACTTCGAGGTTAACATGTAGAAAGTATGTGAGGCAAGGTAGGTAGTTTGAAAACATATTAATCAGTCATTGAGTATAGGATGAAGATGGAGTAGGGTTTGAATGAGCATTGAAAGTGAGTTCATTCAATTAAGAATAAAATGAACATAATATGGAAAATCTTTCATAAAACAGAGCATGCATAACATGAATTCTGCTTTCAAACTCACAAGATAGACATGTATTAAGAAATATGCATGGCATTAAGCATACTTGATAATAAGCAAACATGAGAAACATAGTTGTTACAAATCATACCACAAGTATCTCACAATATTCCCTGCAAATTGTCTCTGATTTCATTCCACCAACTGGTTACAAGAGCTCCACAGCAAAATATGAGACTATTCAACCCAAACAATGACAAAAGAGAGTCTAATTATATAAAATATAGACCATGACACCTCACCAAGTCGAAATCCCATCCAAAATGGGTCATAATGCAAAAATCATTCCCACAATTCTGCCAAAAATCATGAAAAATACTAAAATTGCTCCAAAGCCTTCAAATTTGGTTCTTGAACACTTGAAAGACATAGGATATACATCTAATGAAGCTTCAACCAATAAATCCAAACTATCCTTCTCCTTGAGCTTGCTTTGCGCCTCTTTAAGCCTCTTTTTGACTTGTTTCAGCCTTACTTGAGAAATGGTATCCCTGGTTCGATTATAACTTGTCATGTGCCTTTGCAGCTTGTTATCCCTTTTTTCTTTCTTCAATAACTTCTCCAGGTTTTCATTAACTCTTGATAACCAAAGTTCTTTATATTCATTGATCTCCATGACAATGAGCTCATCAAAAGTTAACTCTTTAGATTGATGAATTTGATGTTTCTCTTGCTCCAATGCCATTTTTAGGCCTCTTGTTCTTGGTATTTTTGCATGTACTTCAGCCTTTATCTCCTGCACTTGGTCAAAAATAAAAATATTCTTGCCTTTACCTCTATTTTCCTCCATGTATGACTTGTATTTACTTTGGAGGAGCTGATTCATTTTCAATTGAACATTTTCCCGCCCAAGGAAAGTAATCCGGGATTGGGCAATAGAGAAGGCCTCTTTCAACTCTGCAATCTCTTTATCCATACCCTTGAACCACTGCTCTCCCTAAGAAGGAATACCTGTAGCTAAAGAAATTAGGTCAGGTGATAAAATAATCTCCATACCTTCAAGAGTGACCTTTCCCATATTGCATCTGGTTGCAAAAATACTGGAAAACTGAAGTTGATACCCTCCTTCCATTAGCCTTTCACAAAATGTTAAGCATTGAGTTCTTTGAGAGCATCTTCTGGCCGATGGCGTAGCATTAATCTTGTACATGGTTAAAGGCTCAAGTTTGAGATGGAGCCCTCCTTTGAAGATCTTCTTGTCACTTTCTATGGTGTTGGTCATTGGAATGATGAAAACCTTAGGATGTTAATGAAATGAGTGGATGGTGAATGGAAATTTGGGAAAACAAAGTATATGAAGGTGTGAGTTTGGTGGATGAAATGGAGAGCCTTGAAGCTGAGAAAAGATATAGAAAAAATTGAGTGGGTAGTGTTGCGTGTCAGCTTCAAGTTGAAGGTGAAATGAAGGCAAATGGATGAGTGGAAGTCATTGAAATACTCAAAACACAGTCATTTCCCAATTTGGGCTTTGGGAAAACAATAACGAAGAAGAGTTTTGATTTTTTAGGGTTATGGAGCTGGACAAAAAATTTGATAAAATTTTTGAAGACATGTTGACTCCTTAGCTCCACAATGCAAGTGGAATGGATGAAAATGGGTAAGCCTAAGTCCCTCAAAACTCTAAAACACAGTCTTGTATATTTTCAGTGTTTTTACTCCTCTCACTGTGTGAAAAATAGATTTAGATTAGGTTTTTTTTTTTGACATGTTATGAGGGTGATGTGGTAGGAATTTATATGGGAATAGGGTTGTATGTAGGAAATAGGGTAGGGTTTAGATGACAGGGTTAGGGTTTGGGTTGAATAGGTTAGGGTTTTGACTAAAGATTTTTTTTTTTTATATGTGGACAATAAAGAGATGAAAAGGGTTTTAATGATATGAAATGATTAAAAGAACTGTGGAAATTGTGAGCAAAATAAGCTTTGAGGAATTTTGTTACCTTGTGGAGAAGATACACCAAGAGATGAGGTCGAAAGCTAGAGGTTTTCAGGCTTCAATTTACTCTGGAGGCTACCACAGAAACTCAACAAAAATTTTACTCCAACCCAGAAGCATAACAATGCTCTTCCGTTATGCATAGGAGCGTAGAAACACTTTTTACACTATCTGAAAGCATAACAACACTCTTTCCTCACCCAACAAGAGCGTAATAATGCTTTTCCTATCCAAGACAAAAACGTAACAACATATTTCTAGCTTGACAGGAGCGTAACACGGATTTTTTTTTTTTAGCCAAGACAAGAGTGTAACAAAGCTTTTCCTCACACAACAGAAGGGTAACAACACTATTTCCTCACTAACATAAATGTAATAAAGGACTTTCCCTCACCAACATAAACGTAACAAAGGACTATCCCTCACCAACAGAAATGTAACAAAGGAATCCGGGTAGTGAGAAAATAAGCTGGAAGGGTAACAAATGAACTTTCAATGCTAGGTTTTGGAGTTTGTAACACTTTAGAGGGAAAATGGGGAAGAGAGGTACTCACACTCATAGCAAAAGGTAACAATGAATGGAAAGTTTGTATGTTTTTTCTTTTTATAAGCTAGTGAGAAGACCTTCACCTTCTCACATGATATTACCATGACCCTTTAACTCTTTTTCACTTTTACAACAACATGTTACCCCTTCAAATGAGATGAAAAGAATCAAAATTTAATTTATTTCACTCTCCAATACCTTTTAAAGGACCCTTTTAAAACCTTTTGTGCAACTTGGAGGATGACATGTTAGCTTTTCTAAATGAGGTAAGAAGATAGAAAAATACTTTTTGAACCCTTTGACATGAAAGGTGACTCTTTGGCTCTTTGAATAAGATGAGAGGATAGGGTTAACCTATTTTGCATTACCTGAAATTTTATATGACCTTCTTAGGCTTTTAAAATGAGACATTGAGACAAATTTCCTCCTTTTCATGAGACAGTGAGACTACTTTTGAAGACTTTTGAACTTTCACATGGACATGAAATTTTAACATAGATAAGATGTCTTTGAAGCTTGAAATGAAACTCTTCTGCATTTTACTAGGACATTAGGTCAAAATTACCTCCCTTGGAGCTCTAGTAGTGGATGATGATTTTTTGATCCTTTAAAAGAGACAATGAGACATTGAAACTATACTTCATGAAATGGTGAGACAGAGAAGAAATATTTGAAACTTTTTCTCGAAATGTGAGCCATATAAAACACGAGAGATGGCTTTATTTGAACTTCATAAACATGCCTTCTCCTTCAATAGGGTTTTATGGATGAAGTGGAGGGCCACTACCTTATTTTAGTGAAAATTTGATGATTTTTCCAAAGGAAGGTTTGAACCTAGACTTGACCTAAATTAAATGAAATGACATAACCCTAGACCTATTGAATGATGACGATGGAGATGGCAACCTTGAAACTAATTATGGCGATGACCTTGACAATGATGATGATAAATGAAATGAAGGAGCAACATACATGGTTTAGCCTATCTTCGGTGACCAAAATTATTTCTGAGAACTAGTTCGAAAAAGAAAAAAAATTGACCTATGACCTAATGAAAAACAAATAAAAGAGTCATTTGATCACTGACATACCTGGGCTAACATTGGTTCCAACTGTGGATGGTATCTCCTTCGGGAGGTGTCAAGAACACTGTAGATTAGGTAGCCTTACCATTGGGCAATGGAGTCAAACTGGACTTCGAAAAACTTTGATAAACTGGAAATGATGAACTAATTTTGGAAATGACTTAGACTAGAAAAAGTTGACTTGACTCTAACTTGACAACTGACTGAAACTTTTTAAATTTTTGAAAGAAAGCATGAGTTGTTTGTAGAAGTCTCATGGCCTTCTCCTCGGCCTTCAAACTTCCGCAACAAATTCCTTATTTGTTGGGACATCAAACTTGAAATGATATGTACAATTACAGTGAACTTCTTCTTCAATGATAAAGTTATATAGTGTTTGAGGAACCTACCATTGATTGGTCCTCCTAACACTTCTTGTCCTTCAAGATCCTCTAGTAAAAATTCTTTGTTTCCTATGAATGCAATGATATTATAAGGTCCTTTCCATATATTGTCAAACTTCCCTTTCTTACTCTTGTCTTCATTTCGTGCATCCCAATGAAGAACAACATCCCCAAACTTGAAATCATCTGCTTTGGTTTTCCTATCAAAAATATTTTTAATTTTCTCATGAAACTTTGAAGTATGACTAAAAAATTCATATCTTGATTGTTGTATATGGATTATTTGGTTGATTCTTTGTTGAATGTCATTAGGCTCACTATCAATCTCTTGCAAAATTTTCATCACTGGTACAACTAGAGAAGAAGGGAACACTGTGTAAACACCATAAATGAGCTAGAAAGGTGACATGTTGATTGATCTCTTGGTGCTAACTCTATCCGCCCATAGAGAATTGGTGAGTTTCTTGGGCCAATTCCTCTTTTTTTCTTGCAACATATTTTTATTATGTTCTCCAAATTTTTATTTGATGATTCAACAAGCATGTTGCCTGAGGATAGTATGTTGTTGAATGACCAAGTCTAATGTGTACTTGTCACAAAATTCAATCATCTTCTTTTACTTGAAGGAAACTGAATTGTCAGTGATAATCTTGTGTGGATAGCGAAAGCGAGATAGAAATTGTTCTCAAGAAACTGAATGATAATATTGTCGGTAGATTCCCTTGTGGGGATGGATTCAATCCATTTGGTGAAATAATCTGTGGTAGTGAGAATCCATTTTTGCTGAGACGACGATGGAGGATGAATCTTACCAATGAATTCAAGTCCCCACTGCTGGAATGGCGCTTGCACTTCAATTGGTTTTAGAGGTAATGACAAGAGATTTCTCTTTCCCTGAAATATTTGACATTCATGACAGCTCATGACTATTTTGTAAATATCAGAAAATAATATTGGCCAATAGAAGCCTGCCCTCAAAATATTATTAGCTGTAGTCTTCCAATAAAGATGACCGCAATAGTCACCTTTATGAAAATTTGTCATGACTTTTTCAACTTCTCCTTCGACCAAACAATTCAACAATACTCCACCTGGGTCTTTCCAATATATATAAGACACCATTAAGAATACATTACTTAAGAGCTTTTAAATTTAAATATCTAGATTTATTATTTGGCAAGCTAGGATGTGGATTCAAATGTTTCAAAACATGTACTATACCAGCATACCAAGGCGATAAAGAGAAAATTTCAGCTACCTCAGGTAATGTTTCAGCATCTTGTTCTTCAGATAATGCAGCAATGAAATTGATGTCAAAGGCATGAAGATTTGAATCTGCCATGAGTTTTTCCAGGCCCTGTCCTTTGATCAAATTTGTGGTGTTGATCTACAAATCATACTCTAACATGGCAACAATCCATTTACCTTGTCGCCCTTCAATATCATTCTGTGTAAGCACATATTTGACAACAACGTTTGGAACATATACAATGACATGAGAATGTAAAATTTAGACCCGGAAGTCCTTCAATGCTTTGAATAATGCCAAGGCCTATTTCTCAATGATGCTATACTTCAAGGCTGTGTCTCTTATGGTTCTACTAAAGAAGGAAATGGGCTACTCTGTATTCTGATTTTTATTTTGCATGAGGACATCAACAAGAGTATGCTATGAGGAAAATGAAAAAATGATAAAATCAAGTGTATAATCCAGACTAATAAGGATAGGAGCATGAGACAAATCCAACTTGACTTGATTTAATTCTTTTTTCACCTCTTCAAACCACTTTACTTCACTATATTTCTTCAGCATGTCAGTAATCTGCCTTAAGTGTTCAGCAAGATTGGGAACAAACCTTCTCAAAAAATTGATTTTTCCATTAAATGACTGAATTTCCTTTTTACTCCTAGGATAGTCCAAAGTTTGAATTGCTTCAATTCTTGAAGGATCTATCCTAATTCCATATTTTGATATGATATGGCCCAACAATTTACCTCCCTCCATAGTGAAAATACTCTTCTTTGGGTTCAGTGATATGCCAAACTTCCCACATCTCTGGAAGACTATTTTCAAGTGTTGCAAGTGTTGCTCATATTCTTTGGAAAAAATAGTGATATCGTCAAGATAAATGACCAAAAATATGTCCTTTTCATTGGTGAAAGCAATTTCCATTGCTCGTTGGAAAGTAGCCCCTCCATTCTTCAATCTGAAGGGCATTTTGGCATACATGAAAGTACCCCAAGGTGTTGTGAAGGTCGTCTTCTCTTGATCATTTGGGTGAACAAGAATCTGATTTTAACTAGAGCATCTGTCCAGCAATGAAATTCTAGAAGATCTAAATACCTTTTGCAGAATATCGTCCTTTTTCGGTAGTGGGTAATTGTCCTTCAATGACACTTTGTTCAGATTTATGAAATCAGCACACAAGAAAATATTTCATGTCTTCTTTCTTACTAGTACTAGGTTATACTTCCAATTTTAAAAGAGAAGAGGCACAATGATACCAGCAGTGAATAATATATTTACCTCCTTCTGGATAGAGGGAAAAAAATTAGGATTCATTCTTCTTAGCTTTTGACGAAAAGGTTTTTGATTCGTCTTCATGGGGATGGTATGCTAAATTATGCTCTTTTCATATACTTTCAGATCAGAATATTCCCAAGCAAATACATCAGCAAATTGAGACATAAGCACTGCATATTTAACTTTCATTTATGCACTCAAATATTTTGATTTTTTTACCATTTTTGGCTTTTTCGAAGTGCCAATATTAAGATCTTCCACTCCCATTTCTGTCATTAACATGGTCGGTTTGCGTGCAACATCATCTTGATCAAAAAGCTCTTCCAAAGGTACCAAGCCTCTTGGAATGGAGTTATCTTTTAGGTGAATAACTTGCATCTCTACTGCATGGATTTCTTGGTTGTCCATTTGTGAATTTATAAACTCTTCTTCTGTCTGCAAGAAGTTTCTGATTTGTTTATCATCTTGAAATACTTGCCAATACTGAACATTATCTGGGACAACATGCCGGTGTTTTACTTTTATCTCATACTTCTTATTAGGATACAATGGAATTTTGAACATGTTGGCTGAAGTGGCTAGAGAATCAACAATAACATTGATGTCTCTTGGAATCAAAGATAAAGTGTACTCAGAAAATGTCTTGAGAATGTCTAGCACTATGTTTCGGTAAGCTCGCATCCTTGGATTCTTGGCATGGTATTCCCCTTTGACTTGATTTATCACTAACTCAGAGTCTCCATATACATAATTCTTCTTTGCACCCAGCTTCTTGAGAATTTTCAGACCGGCTATCAAAGCCTCATACTCAACTTAATACTTTTAACATTCAAAGGCTAGCTTGTAAGAGGACATTCAAACATTGGGAGGGATTTTTAATGACTGATTTACAGGGTTGTGAATCCACACTCCAATTCCAACCCCTTCTTTGCCCAAAGCTCCATCGAATTCCATAGTCCACAAACTACTTTCCTCATCCGGAAACTGCAAATCGAATGATTGAACTATGCTTGTTGTTTGAGAGACCTCTGTTGTACCAAAAAATTCTGATTCTTTCACGGTTTCATTAATTTTTTGAGGTGATATACTAAACTCCAAACCATTTGGAACTTTTTTACAAATTTCTGCATTTGCCAATTCTAAAACAGAATTTGAAAATTCATAATTTTCTACAATTTCTTCAATCAAATCTTCGGAAGACACTGAACATTCATCATTGAACAAGATAAAAGACTCTAAATATATATGAAAAATATGTATAGGATGGTTATTTGGCTTTTATCAGCTGTTGATCATGTACTTCATCTTTCTCTCTCAGTATAATTTCCCGAGCTGTCCAAAGAGGAGAATGGTAGCATAATAAAAATCAAGCAGTAAGGTACCTCTAAGCTTCACTCCCCATGACCAAGAAAGTATCATTCCATATCTAGGCAGGATATCAGCCACAACAACATCCATGAGGAAATTCTTCGCTAGGATTTTCTCTAATGACACAACTAGGTCCTTGATGAGGCCAAGGCATTTCACCCTCCCCGAATCAAATGAGTAAAGATAATGATATGGTCTTGTGATATACACTCCTAATCTATCCATAATGTCCTTGGGCATGAGGTTGTGAGAGGCTTCAGAATCAAGCATGGCATTATAGAGGATAAGGTCATGGATTTTGAGGCTTAGGTAAAATGGAGGGACTTCACTATCTTCTAAATCACCATCAACAGCAGGACCAAAAAGAAGCTCAAGATGATCATCACTCACATTAACCATGTCTGACATTTGATCAACTTTAAGCAACTTAGAAACTTAAACTTTGTACTAATCATTCTTAACTATTTCACTTAGAGGAATGGAGACTTTTAACTTGGCAATTTCATTTTCAAGAGAAAAAATAGCAGAAATTTTTTCTACCTCTTTCAATGATGCATCTTTCTTCTCAGGTTGATCCTTGTGTGAAGGCTCTTTCTTATGTCCTCCTTCTTGGACTTATTTATCTTTCTTTTGACCGTTGGAAGAAGCTTCATTTCCTTTAACATGATCAGTAACATCAGGTCCCTTGTCTTTACTTTGATTCGGGGCAGCAGCTTCTCTGGGATGAGCATCTACTTGAGTGTTCTATGTTTTCTTATTAGAGGTTATAGGAACATTCCTATTCCTCAAGCCATACTGTCTCTGCACTTGAGAAAGACAATTATGATATCCCCTCTGATAATATTTCGTGCGCACTGATAATATGTCATCATTAGACAAGACAAATTTTGATCATCCGATGCAAAAATTTCTACAGAAAATTGATCTTCTTCAGTGAGGAAAATAGGTTGTTGATTTTCCTTAAATAAATGGTTCTCACCAGAAATTTCTTCCTCGTCATCTTCATCAGGGCCTTAAGTATAATTATGTTGAAATGGAGTGCAAATTTGCTATTGACTTTGTGGATCCCGACCCCTCTGTTCCCTTTGCTTGATCCTGTATTGGGGCTGGTGATTTTGACCCCTGAAATTGGGATTTCTGATAAAGGGTTCAACTTGTCGATCAATGATGGACATTTCATCCATCAGCTTCTCCATGGTCTTGATCAAGGTATCTAATTTTCCTTCTGATGAAGTGTACTTTTCTTCTTTGATAGTGACTCATTTTTCTATCTTGATTTTAGATTTCTTGATGATCAAATTAGCTTCCACGCTCACTGCGTTTCTCCGCATTTCTTCAAGAGTTGATGGTTTTCTTTCCCTCAACTGATAGGCCATGATGGGATCAAAACCATCAGGACAATGAAGTAAAGCAAGGCTTGGAGGAGGCTTAATACTCTCTGGAATTGAATCATATATTTTGTTAAATATAGTTGTAAAGTCTTGGACATACTCATTAGGATTCCTTTCTAAGGCATTATACTCAGCTAGGATATGCAATGGATATTTCTTCTCTTCCCGTTTCGCCAAAACAAATCAATCATTTGTTGTGAGGTACTAATTGAACCAGTTGTGAGTGAGCGAAACCATTTATTTACCTCTCTAGAGAAACTTTGTGCAATGATGTGCATCTTGGCATCGTCATTATCGATCTCTTCAAGATATATGAATTCAATCACTTTGGAAACATGCTAATAGTTTGTAACCTCTGATTTTCCATTGAAAAGAGGAAGCCTCTTACCATAATTCTGAGGTAGTGGAGTAAGCTGAAGCGGTAGGATCAACAGAGAAAATCTGGCCATGACTAATGGAGGAGGTGGGGGAGGTGCTGATGGAGTGAAAACTTGCAGAGGTAATGGCGGAATGAAAGGAGAAATTGATGATGTAGATGTATAAGAAGGTGAGATGACAGATGGAGCGAAGTTCTGCTGCTGATATTGAAAATAGGCCTTCTCTGAATTTTCTTGAAATTTTTCTACCAAAACCTTGAGTTTATGAAAATTAGACTAGACTTCACTATTGATTTCAGACTCAAAAGATTTAGAAAATGGTGCAAAGGACTCGAAATCGAAAGGATAAAAGGTGGCTTCTGAAAGGAAAGATTCAGACTTGGTTCTAAACAAATATTTTTTATATTCTGGACTATAGACCAAATCTTCTGGAACAAATCTCGTAGGTAGAGAATTTGATTCAACAAGTGGAGGAATAGCTCTTCCAAAATTTTGAGACTTGGTCTTATGTTTTCTAAAAATACTCTCAGGATCATACATGATTGGTGAGGGATTTGGTTTTGGATTTGACCTGTTATGTCTTTCAGGAGCTAGCTTAAGATAGTAATTTTAGACTTTGGCTCAGGATTTAGAATTCAACCTATTTTGAAAACTAGAGCTTGTCACCTACAAGTCTAACTTTCAAAGTATTAAGGAAATAATCCCAGGGAATTTTTAGCAATCGTTCCCCGGAAACGGTGCCAAAAATGTTATCACTCTCCCCAACTTCCTAAGGTTGATAGTAGGATTAGAGAAAGGTAACCGCATACCAACTTTAGGTCAGGTAGCTAGCCCTACCTGGACCAGAGAGGACTCTCTCTTTGTCACTTTAAACGATCAAATGAATTTCTGAATATCATAAGATTTTAGACTAGATATGTAAGCTTAAATGAGTAAAATTTGTTTTATATTTGAATGCTGCATAGGAAAGTTAGTGAAAGGACTGTAAATGAGGTTTTTAGGTTTGAAATTCGAGGTTAACCTCTAGAAAGTATGTGAGGAAAGTTAGGTAGTTTGGAAACATATTAATCAGTCATTGAGTATAGGATGAAGATGGAGTAGGTTTTTAATGAGCATTGAAAGTGAGTTCATTCAATTTAGAAGAAAATGAACATAATATGGAAAATCTTGCATAAAAAAGCTCATGCATACATGAATTTTTCTTTCAAACTCACAAGATAGACATGTATGAAGAAATAGGCATGGCATTAAGAATAATATAATAAGCAAACATGAGAAACACAGATGTTACAAATCATACCACAAGTATCTCACAATATTCCTGCAAATTGTCTCTGATTTCATTCCACCAACTGGTTACAAGAGCTCCACAACAAAATATGAGACTATCCAACCCCAAAATGACAAAAGAGAGCCTAATTATAGAAAATATAGACCATGACACCTCAACAGGTCGAAATCTCATCCAAAATGGGTCATAAATGCAAAATATGAGTCATTTCCTAGTTTCTAGGGAGGTTAGAAACCATTCCCTGAAATTTAGCTACAAACTAGGAGTGTTTGTCCCTTACATTAATTACACATTCCATCATAATAGGAAGAAAAAACCAACCTAATAACTCTAATGACAACTCATAGCCTCGAATTTGTGACAATTTATGAGGTTGAAATCTATACTGAAGGAATCCAATGCCAATCTGTGACAATTCTGACTGAAGAATTTAAAAACAAATTATAGAAGTGTGACATAAATTTCGAGGCACTTTTGAGGCACTTTGAGAAGTCCAAATTCACTTTTGAAAAAACGGTCAACTAGAATTGTGTGTCAAGTTTCCGGAACATCTTGAATTTTCCAAAATGGACCATGGGAAGGCCTTCAAAAATCCATTCTCCCAGGGTCACTCAGAAGTGTAACAGAGGATCCAAAAAGGAGGCAGAAACATGAAAAATAGGTGGGTTTTTAGCTTTTTCTCCCAAATTGCAGCTTTTCATGCTAGGAGGGTTATTTATCTATGATGTACTAATCAAA
Organism: Pinus albicaulis; assembly: GCA_034641835.2. Classification (NCBI taxonomy): domain Eukaryota; kingdom Viridiplantae; phylum Streptophyta; class Pinopsida; order Pinales; family Pinaceae; genus Pinus; species Pinus albicaulis. The sequence continues at coordinate 995,005,306 of CM076580.1, read as the reverse complement.
ATACATCCATCCATGTAAATAAATAACCATTTGGCTGCCTCCAAATAAAAAATTCCTAAGTGTTTGTTACCCTTCTGCAATGAGAAATTTCTACAATTCTGCCAAAAATCATGAAAAATACCAAAAAATTTCCAAAGCCTTCAAAATTGGTTCTTTGACACTTGAAAGAGATATGCTATACAACTAATGAAGCTTCAGCCAATAAATCCAAGTTTTCCTTCCCCTTGAGCTTCATTTGCGCCTCTTTAAGCCTCTTTTTTACTTGTTTAAGCCTTACTTGAGAAATGGTATCCCTGGTTCAATAATGACTTGTCATGTGCCTTTGCAGCTTTTTATCCCTTTTAGCCTTCTTCAATAAATTCTTGAGGTGTTCATTAACTCTTGATAACAAAATTTCTTTGTCTTCATTGATCTTCATGGCAATGAGCTCATCAAATGTTGACTCTTCAAATTGATGAATTTGTTGTTTATCTTGCTCCAATGCCCTTTTTAGGCATCTTGTTATTGGTATTTTTGCATGTACTTCAGCCTCTATCTCCTGTACTTCGTCAAAAATAACAATCTTCTTGCCTTTACCTATGTTTTCCTCCATGTCTTATTTGTATTTACTTTGGAGGAGCTTATTCATTTGCAATTGAATATTTTCCCGCTCAAGGAAAGTAATTCGGGATTGGGAAATGGAGAAGGCCTCTTTCAACTGTGCAATCTCTTTATCCTTTTCCTTTATTATGTCTTCAACTAATTTGACCTCCTCATGTTTTGATACCTCGGGCTCCATTGGCACTGACTCATCATGCTGATGCAAAAGAGGCTGCTCCTCTGTCTGACATTGCTCGCCATGGGTACCAAGTGTAAGAAATCTCCTGGTATTCTTAGGAAAAAAAACTTGCCTCCTGCCTCTCTCATATGTGTGATAAAATCCCACAACCCTAGGGATATCTGAAATATGAGTAGACATGCTATAAGAGCCAATCTCCATTGGTTGTGGTGATGATGTAATAGGTAAGACAGAAAGCGTTTTTGATAACCTCTCCAAGAATTCTTCCCATGTTATGTTTATGGAGGACAAGTGATGCAGCATAATGAGCTTGATAAGGCCATGATGAAAGATACTAGTATGATGATCTTCTCTTCTACTCTGAACCTTCTCAACCATATTAATCAAGCTCTGGTATAAATAATGAGGCAAATCAAGTGTTTTGACTCCGGTAAAATGCATCAAAAGCCTGATGTGATACCTGTATAGCCTGGAGAATATTCTTTCGCATGTAAAGTACTTCATTATAAACATCATGAGAGGAGCATACTTGTTTCTAAGGTTTCTAAAATGAAAAAGAAATTATGGATCATCTCTAGAATGAAGCTTTAGAAACTGCTTGTAGTTTTCAATGTCAAGGTCCATACCCTTGAACCACTGCTCTCCCTGAGAAGGAATACCTATAGTTGAAGCAATTAGGCCAAGTGATAAAATAATATCCATACCTACAAGAGTGACCTTTCCCATATTGTAGCCGGTTGCAAAAATACTAGACAACTGAATATGGTACCCTCCTTCCATTAGCCTTTCACAAAATGTTAAGCACTGAGTTCTTTGAAAGCATCTTCTGGCCAATAACGAAGCATTAATATTATGCATGGAGAATGGCTCAAGTCTAATATGGTGCCCTCCTTTGAAGCTCTTCTTGTCACTTTCCATGGTGTTTTTCACTGGAATGATGAAAACCCTAGGATGTTAATGAAATGAGTGGATGGCAAATGGAAATTTGGGAAAAAAGAGTGTATGAAGGTGTGAGTTTGGTGGATGAAATGGAGGGGCTTGAAGCTGAGAAAATTTCTAGAAAAAATTGAGTGGGTAGTGTTGTGTGTCAGATTCAAGTTGAAGGTGAAATGAAGGCAAATGGATGAGTGTAAGTCATTCAAATCCTCAAAATACAGTCATTTCCCAATTTGGGTTGTGGGAAAAAACTAGTGAAGAAGTGTTTTGATATTTTACGGTTATGGAGCTGGAAATTTTTTTTGATAAAATTTGTAAAGACATGCTAACTCATCAGCTCCACAATGCAAGTGGAATGGATGAAAATGGGTAAGTCTAAGTCCCTCAAAACCCTAAAAAACAATCTTGTATATTTTCAGTGTTTTTACTCCTCTCACTGTGTAAAAAATAGCTTTAGATTAGGATTTTATTTTTTATTGACATGTTATGAGGGTGATGTGGTAGGAATGTTTCAATGTAGATGGGCATATGATTGTATGAAGGAAATAGGGTAGGGTTTAGATGACAAGGTTAGGGTTGGGTTGAGTAGGTTAGGGTTCTGACTAAAGATTTTTTTTTTATACGTGGACAACCATTAGGGGAATTTCGGGTCTAAAATGGGCCTCCTAAGAAAAATGTACAACCAAAATAAACTTTATAAGAACCAATAGGATTCAAGATGATGATGTAAACCATGCGGGATGATTCACCATTTTTGGACTAGAAAAGTAAAGAGATTAAAAAATAATAAAATAATAAAACTACTTTTCCAACTCGTATTTTCAACTTATCTCCCTAAGGTTTTACTCAAATTTTGAGTGGGAGTACTCGTTGGATTAAAAATTTAATTCCTCATCCAAGGAGTACCCGTGTTCCATACTTCTGATGGACCCTGCTACATGAAAATAGAGAAATGCTTGAAAAAACGTGATTGTAATCACATTTTTCATGTATTTCTCATTTTTCGTGTACCAGGGTCCATCGAAAGTATGAAACATGGGTATTCCTTAGATGAAGAATAAAATTCTACATCCAAAAAATGTTTCCGCTCGAAATTTTAGTAAACCCATTATAGGGAGATAAGTTGAAAATACGAGTTGAAAAATAGTTTTTTTCATTTTTCCTTTGATGATGTAATCTAATCTTATTTTATTATTTCCACTATTATTTTATAATTTCCTTAGGAGACCCATTTTAGACCTCAAAATTCCCCTAATGAAATATATGAAAATGGTTTTAATGATATGAAATGATCAAACGAAATGTGAAAATTGTGACCAAAATAAGCTTTGAGGAATTTGCTTACCTTGTGGAGAAGCTACACCAAGAGATGAGGTCGAAAGTTGGAGGTTTTCATGGTTCAATTTAATCCAGAGGCTACCACAGAAAATTAACAAAACTTTAACTCCAACCAGAAGCATAACAACTCTCTTTTGTTATGCATAGGAGCATAACAAAAATTTTACACTATCTAGAAGCGTAACAACACTCTTTCCTCACCCAACAGGAGCGTAACAAAGCTTTTCCTGGCCAAGACAGAAACGTAACAATGTATTTCTAGCTTGACAGGAGCATAACACAGATTTTTTCTTTTTATAGCCAAGACAGGAGCGTAAAAAATATTTTTATCACACAACAGAAGGGTAACAACACTCTTTCCTCACCAACAGAAACGTAACAAAGGAATTTCCCTCACCAACATAAACATAACAAAGGAATTTCCCTCAACAACAGAAACATAACAAAGGACTCCGGTTAGTGAGAAAATAAGCCGGAAGGGTAACAAATTAACTTTCAATGCTAGGATTTGGAGTTTGTAACACTAGAGGGAAAATGAGGAAGAGAGGTACTCACACACATAACAAAAGGTAACAATGAATGGAAAGGTTGTATGTTTTTTCCTTTTATATGCTAGTGAGAAGACCTTCACCTTTTCACATGATATTACCATTACCCTTTAACTCTTTTTCACTTTGACAACAACATGTTACCCCTTCAAATGAGATGAGAAGAATTAAAATTTAATTTCTTTCACTCTCCAAGACCTTTGAAATGACCCTTTTAAAACCTTTTGTGCAACTTGGAGGATGGCATGCTGGCTTTTCTAAATGAGGTAAGAAGTCAGAAAAGTAATTTTTTAACCCTTTGACATGAAAGGTGACTCTTTGGATCTTTGAATAATATGAGAGGACGGAGTTAACCTCTTTTGCATTCCCTGACACTTGATATGACCTTCTTAGGATTTTAAAATGAGACCTTGAGACAAATTTTCTCCTTTTCATGAGATAGTGAGACTCCTTTTGAAGACTTTTGAACTTTCACATAGACATGACTTTTTAACACAGATAAGATGTCTTTGAAGCTTGAAATGACACTCTTCTGCATTTTACTAGGACAGTAGGTCAAAATGACCTCCCTTGGAGCTCTAGTAGTGGATGATGATTTTTTGATCCTTTAAAAGAGACAGTGAGATAATGAAACTATATTTCATGCAACAGTGGGACAAATAAGAAATGTTTGAAAATTTTTCTCTAAATTTGAGCCATATGAAACAAGAGAGATGGCTTCATTTTAATTTCATAAAAATGCCTGCTCCTTCACTAGGGTTTTATGGATGAAGTGGAGGGCCACTGCCTTATTTTAGTGAAAATTTGATGATTTTTCCAAAGGCAGGGCTGAACCTAGACTTGACCTAAATGAAATGAAATGACATAACCCTAGACCTATTGAATGATGATGATGGAGATGGTGACCTTGAAACTAATGATGGCGAAAACCTTGACAATGATGATGATAAATGAAATGAAGGAGCAACATACATGGTTTAGACTTTCTTCAGTGACTGAAATTATTTCCCAGAACTAGTTCGAAAAAGCAAAACTTTTGACCTATGACCTAATGGAAAACAACTGAACTAGTCATTTGATCACTAACATACTTGGGTTAACAATTAGGACAACATTTATAGATAGGGATTTTAACTTGAAGAAATATACATGAAACAACAAGAGGGGTTTTCAATGAAGGGGAAGAAATAGTTTATTTTCGAGTTGAAAAAGGCCCTTTATGGGTTATGGAATTTCCTAGGATGTGGTATCAAAATTTTGATACTTGTATACTAGAATTTGTTGTTTCAAGAAGAAAAGTTTTTTATTATGCATTTTACAAGCTAGTTGGTGGTTAGTTTATTTATGCATCTTGTATGTTGATGATATATTGCATATTAAAAACAACACGAAAATCATCAAGGATGTCAAAACTTAATTTTCTTTTTAATTTGAGATGAAATATCTTGGCTCTGCAAATTTTGTTTTTGTCGTGGACAAGATATCATGGAAACAAAAAACTACGATTGAGTCAAATAAAACGTGTTGAAATAGTATTGCAAAGGTTTAATATGCAGGAATGTAAATTCATCAAAGTCCCTATTGCAGTAGGTACAAATTTTTCTATAGATCAATGTCCAAATACATGATAAGAGGAAGAATACATGTCCATGTTTCCTATGTTGGTGTTGTTGGTAGTTTGATGCATGAAATGGTCTATAGTAGCAGTGATTGCCTATGCAATGGTATTTTTGAGCAAGTGTATGCCAAAACTAGTGAAGGATAATTGGATAGTTGTAAAGAGGTATTTTAAGTATTTGCATGGCACTATAATTTATGCAATATACAAGCAAGGAAGAACTATAACAAATATAGTGGTAGATGCACACGGCTTTATTGCTACAAACTAGGATGGAGATCTAGATCACATAATATCTACAAATAGTTATGTGTTTACCCAATTTGGAGAAGAAATCAATTGAATGAGAAAAGGACAAGTTGTAGTTTCATTCTCAACTATTGAAGTTGAATGCCCCATAGCCATTCATGGATGAAAACCAAAAGGTATTGTTGGCGAAGATGGACACTTTGAAGAATGTTGTAGACTCATTGATGATATTTTTTTAGTAATGATAATTTCTTTTGGTGTAGAGGATTAATGAGATATGTTTCTCTGAATTGTTGATATTTTAAATATCACCCCCTTGTTTATGAAGAAAACAACAAACAAAAAAATGTCGAGAATGTGTTGCATGTTTTTGCATGGATAAATTATTTTCATTCCTTTACATGGCTATATTCTTTACATGCGTTATATTCTTTCCATGGCTATGCCCATATGTTTCTCATATATGTTGGGTGTCTAGAGGAGTCACAAGCTGGGGAGGGGAATCCCACATGGAAAACAATATTGGGTTATTTTTGGTACTTTTTTTTCCGACACTTTTGAACCCATTGTAATCTAGATTTGGTTAACAAGTTAGAGTTGTAATATAAACCAAAGTAAATGGATTAGGGCTTTGGATATCCTGAAATTCCTATATATTATTATTTTGGAATATGAAGTTATATATAATAAGAAAAGTGAGGTTTAAGCAAGGCTAAGATGTCTCATAAGGAAAAACAAAAGTTGTTTATGATGATTTTTGGAAAGGAAAGTTTGTTTAAATAAGCGAGGCTAACCTCAGGTTCCTAATTCTCATATTGAGATTCATTGTTTATAGAAATCTGTGAGAAATTTTTTTTCCCATTCATCACTGATTTATTTATAAAGTGGCATTTCAAAGGTGAAAATTAGTTGTCATCACTTTTCATTAATAATATTGTATGGCTCAAACTTTGAAAGTCCATTCAATTTTTTTTTTTGATATAAACTAAAGGATTATGTAGCATGAGGTTTCCACATCCTGAAAATTGTTACTTTATCCAAAAATTCTGTCAATATGTTTGATTAAAAATGTTGAGCCTTGAATGATAGAGTCTAATATTTTCACATCAAGACAATAAAAATAAAATGAAAAGTGGAATCACTGCCATTAGTGTATTCTGAAGAAAGAAAACTTAATGTTTCGCTACCAATACATAAAAATATTTTGAGGATTCGTTCATAGAGAAATTTCATTGGAATTCCATTTGCTAAAGAGGCATAATACAAATATTTCAAAGGTTTTATTGTACCATTTACCTTGATACATTATCTTGGACTATTGTTGTATGACCTAGATGGAAAATCCTTGATTGATTGATAACATGTTGGAATAATTCAATCACAATTTCATCATAGCAGAGGCATGGAGACTTTATGGAAAGTTATTTTCCATTTATGGTTTTGGAAATTTGGTTATGTTCAATACAATTGCATATGGATTTGATAAATTGTCTCATTTGTATTGAGTACATCAAGGAAATTTGTAACTTTGATGACCTTATTCATATTAGAGAATGTAAACCCTAAAATATGTGAAGAGTATAAGGGTATTTGATGTTATAAGGTCATTGCTAATGGATTTACACTTTTTGATCTATAACATGTAAGCCATCTTGATAATTCAAGAAGTAATGACATCATCATAGTTTTGAAGTTGGATTATGGCCTAAAGAAAAGATAAGGCCTACTGAGATAGATAGACCAAGTGTGTTCCATACACTTGTGCAGAAAATGTTTGAAGAATGACGCGTTGGATTGAAGTGTGGGGACATTTCCTTTGGTTGCGCTATATTGCAGGATACATATTCAGAAGCAGAGGTGTTTTATTGAAGTTGCAGAGATCTAAGTCTCTATAATTATAATGCCATATATTATGAACCTTGTACTGCTATGGAAATATGTTGTATGAATTAATAAATGATCTTGCCAAGTATATAGAATATTTTGCGCATTGTATTGTTGCAGTTATGATTATATTGATTGAGATATGTTGCTGGTACCATGGTTCCATTGCTTGATTCTAGATGTTGCTAGCACAAATTAGTATATGACATGTTTTTCCTTCAATAATTTGAGTTATGATAAATTTGAGTTGATTCAAGAGATATAATCCAGAGCCAGAGGGAGATAATAATAAAGGATCTAACACATAGAGCAAGAGAATTCATAACACTTGTGCTATGAGCCCTTCTAGGAAGAACTGGTTTGTAAACACAAAAAACTAGAATTTTTGGATAAGAAATCCCTAGGTTTTTTGGATAAAACCATAGAGATATACCTAAATCAATGATTCCATTGAAAGAATAAATCCTATCTCATGCAAGGAAGGTGTTATCACTCGGATTGAACCTCAGATTGAGAGAGGCAATCCCGTGGTAACCTCAAACCATGCTTAGCCAAGTAGCTAGCCCTACTAGGCCAAGAGAGGGCTCTCTCCATATAGGAAACAGTAAAAATGAATGAGGAAAGAAGATTTTAGGCTAGGTAGAGTAGCTCAGGGTTTTTATTTTGATTTTTTATAGGGTTTGCTGGATCAAGAGGAGTCAAATAGCTAGGGCAAGGGAATTAGGTCAAAATTTGCAGGAGTTCCAAGGGGCAAGGTAGGTAGAAGGTTTTGACATTAAAATATGATTATGGTGAGGTGAAGAGACTGGTGAGGAGCTAGGGAAAGCATCTGGAATGTATTTTCCCTAAACTGAGGAGAATGAACACATTATACTAAATTTCCCAAAATAGAGCATAAATAAATATGGACTCTGCCTTTCAAACTTGAAATCTAGTATATTATAGACATGAAATGGTTTATTAATTAGAAATACATTCAAAAAAATTGATAACAGAGAGGAAACTATGTCTAAAACTCATACCACATGGATCCCAAAGAAATAGCTACAAATTTCTATTAATGTCCAAGCCAAACTGATATACAAAATGTCTATTGAGATGCCAAAGCTCCAAGTGAGTCCAACCTCTACAAATGACTGAGAAAATACATGATATAGACCTTAAAACCACTATCCCTAGCCTCAGGGAGTCGAATCCATGAGATAGGGATCAATTTCACCTACTCCCAAACAAGAATCTGAAGACTAGGAAGACCCAACAATTTGCCTCTAAAAGTGAGGAAACTGATTCATTTTACCTCAAATGATGACTTACCTAATGTATATACCTTATATGAGAATAAAAGCATGACATTTACATCAGTAATTTCCTCATTTTCCCAAGTAAAAAGTCAAAAAATTCAAAATTTTGCTGAAGATGATGAAAACTGCATTTTCTTGGTAAACGCGCAATGCCATGAGAGAAAAAATAGCATGTCTTGCAGAAAAATTTTGCAAGCCTTCCCAATGTCCAAATCAACTCCATGATAGCTCATTATAAATCTCTCTGAGTCTAGTTTCCAAATATGCCTCCAGGTTCCAAAATGGTGTCCATATGTCGTGTCAAAAACCTGCTCTCTGAAGAATGCTAAACGCACAGCGCCACTGCAACACCGTTTTATAGACCACATTTGGAGGCCTTCCCAGTGTCCAAATTGGGCCCAATATAGCTCATTGGAATGCTTATACTGTCTAATTTCAAAATATACCTTTGGGATTCTTTTTGGAGTTGATTTTCCTTCTCAAAAATGGATTCTCCCAATACTGGTCAAAAAGTGTTGAATGAGGGTGAAAAAATGAAGAGTGCTAGTGCAGACAACGTTGGGAGGCCTTTATCAACTCCAAATGGAGCTCAGAATAGCTCATTGGAAATCTCTCTCTGTCTAGTTATCATTTGACTCATAACGAAAGCCATTTAGACACCCCAACTATGAGAAAACTTGATTTTCACAAGGTCACTCCAGAAATGCAGCAAACCTCTTGTAGCACTTGTATTTGTGACATTTATAAAAAAACATGATACCTGTGTAAAAACTGAAGGAGGTGTTTCTTCCTTGGAATATTATGGAAAAAAAATTCTCTCACGTTTTTCAAATTCATCTCTGTTTTTTCGGAAACATAGTTTGAAGCTAAACTGGCCCTATGAGTAGCAAATGGCTTGACCCTTGGAATGACCTCTTGGAAAATGATGGAGGCATGATGTTTATGAGTTGGTATGGCTTCATACTTGCTGAAATGACCTCCCTTATGCCTCCTCTTCTCATATTTCTCTGATTCCATAGCAAATCCTAGCTTAGTGGTAGAGGAAATTAGGGTTTGGTGTAAGCAAAACAGTGGATTTAGGACTGCCTTATAGAGGGAGGGGAATGAAGGGGTTAGGGTTTGTCTAAATTATTGGGGAAATTTTTGGGGATAGGGTTAGATGTTAGAGAGTAGGGTAAAGTGTAATTTCAAGGATTGAGTGAGAGGAAGGGGTCCAAAAGGGAAAAACACAGGCCTAGTCTCGAAAAACTGTCAAATTGTAGCAATAGCCTAGGGCTTGTGGAAAAATGATGATTTTGAGGGATATGAGAGATGGGAAGTGTTTAGGAAGGTATATTAAGGATAGGGGAAGGTGTAAGAGCATCACGATACAATTCTTGTTGATTATTTAACCATGGAAATCATGAACCAAGAAAAATGCCCTCAAAACCCTAGGAGAGGGAAATGAGCTTTCCATGCACAACTGAGAGATAAATATGGTAAACACAAAGCCACTTATTTAAAAATAATAGTTTTAGAATCTGAAATTGTTGAAGACCTTTGACTATCACTACTCCTTCAAAAGATGAATTTGATGGTAAAATGACCAATTTTCATGATTTTGACCCTATGAACTAATGATGGCACAACATGGAAGAATGAGTTCAATGATGACCAAGATGACTATGGGACTCTTTGAAAAAATGTTGAAAACATTAAGTGAGTTCAATGATAATGACGGAGATGAGGTGAAAGTAGAGTAAAATAAGGTGGGATGGGTGGGATGCAAATACCAGTGCTAACATTGGCTCCTACTAGGGAAGATAGCTTTGAAGGAGGTGTCTAGAACCACAGATCTCTGAATTTATAGATCAGTGCCTTATCCATTGGGAAATGGAGTCTCATCAGTAAACTGAAACTAAAAATCAAACTGAAAATATACTGCAAACTTCAACCCACACTAACAGATCATCAAAGCCTTAGGGCCTTCACCTTGGGCTTCAAATCTTGATGAATTCTGTCAACACTTGCTGAAAATAAAATCAATTCAAACTGAAATGATACCAACGTACTCTAATCTTCTGCACAACTGTTGATTAGGTGAAACAATCCTTCCAATGTAACCAATCGAGGAGATGGCTACTTACTAAAGTTCTGCTCTCACTTTCCTTGAGCAAGTAGAAAGATGTACATGTAGGAAACTCACAATAAAAACTAAAACCAAGGCTTATGCTGACAAACAAAACAATATTCAACTTCTCCAATGATTGCAAAATACTACCGAAGGGATCTTGAAAATCCTGAAGCATTACCTTGTCTTGAGATCCAGCAGCCAAAATACAAGTACTCCCTTCACTCTAATCTGAAAGAACACTTGGTTGTTGCTCCATATGAGAGCATAGGGAAGAATTTCTGCTATCTTAGTGTTGGCTACAAATTCCTGAAGCATGAGAAAATCTAATACTTTCTCTGGAATATTGTCTTTCTCTAGTTCATACTCATCAAATTCATAATCTAAGTCATCCTTAAACAAGAAACACTCTTCATGATTATCAAACATGACAACCCTATCATCTTCATGAAAGAAAACAATATATGTTAGTTGATATCCATGCAGGGAATCATCATCATAAATTGGTTTACGCATAACAATTTCCTGTATAGTTTCATCAAGCTCCTCATCGAAATTATCTTCAGATTGATCATACTTAGGCAAACTAGGTTCAGGAGAGACTTCATCAAATACGAACATTGAAAAAGGAGATCGTCTTTCTTCATGTTGATCTATAAATCTAGTTTCAGGATTGTCCTCATTTAAACTTAGATTTTCATTTTCAAAAATGGAAGAAGTTTTACCAACACTTTCTTGACTATGTGAACACTGCAAACCAGCATTAGCTTGGGCTATAATATGACAATTCAAGAGTTGATCTATCTCATCTTTAGACAGCGGATAAAGTACTCATTGTTTTCTTTTGATAACACAATAATTCTCTCCTAAAGATTCACAAGGATGCTGAATATCTTCTTTAACATTTGGTTGATTAACTTGTTGTATTGCTGCAAGAATTGTCTCATGTGGGAAGTCTTTATGAACATCAAGACAATATACATCATATTTTTCTTCAATGAGAGAAAACACTTGCTCTTTTTGGTGATGAAAAGGATTGTCATGAAAATCCTCCAATATCTCTTCATCTACGAACTCATTATCATCATAATAATCCTCTAGGTTTTGAATGAAAACCCCAAATTGATCACAACAACTATTAACCAAAGATAAATAAGGGTATGACTCCTTGTATTCTTCATAAAATATTGAATGAAAAACTCTAAGAGAACAAAAATACTGGCAGGTGTAAAACCTTCATACCAAGATCATGCTTTTCCTTCAAGAGAAGCCATGAACATTTTTAAAAGACAACCTTTAGGAAATTCAACCTTCAACTTGCGTGTATGCATGTGAAATTTAACTAGATGTAAAGCAGCATCATTCCTATCATCATCTTTAAACATAAGCAAATTCCTTTGCCAATCTACCTTAGGAATTTTATTTGGGAAACCTGGAATGTGATCCCAGCTCATGGGAGCATACCTTCCTGCAATAGTTTCCATCTTGAAAAATATTGAAGCTACCGACCTTCATGCAGTGGAATCACCATGAAGTGTTGATTTTGGATTCTTTTTCCAGTGGATTCTTTGACCAACCTGAAATCTGTGGAGTCGCCAGGTGGATGATTTCATCCTTAATATTCATCTGGCCGTTGTCCACCATCAACAATCAGATCTTAACTTTGATGATCTTTCCCAGGGAAGATCTGATCTTACTTTTTCTTCCCTAGTGGAGTTGCCAAAATGTTATCACTCGAATTGAACCTCAGGCTGAGAGAGGCAATCTCGAGGTAACCTCAAACCACGCTTAGCCAAGTAGCTAACCCTAATAGGCCAGGAGAGGGCTCTCTCCATATAGAACACAGTAAAAATGACTGAAGAATGAAGATTTTAGGCTAGGTATTGTAGCTCAGGGTTTTCATTTTGATTTTGTATAGGGTTTGCTGGATCAGGAGGAGTCAAACAGCTAGGTTAAGGAAATTAGGTCAAAATTTGCAGGGGTTCCAAGGAGCAAGGTAGGTAGAAGGTTTTGACATTAAAAGATGATTATGGTGAGGTGAAGAGACTTGTGAGGAGCTAGGGAAAGCATCTGGAATGTATTTTCCCTAAACTGAGGAGAATGAACACATTATACTAAATTTCCCAAAACAAAGCATAAATAAATATGGATTTTGCCTTTCAAACTTGAAATATAGTATATTATAGACATGAAATGGTTTATGAATTAACAATACATTCAAACAAATTGATAACAGACAAGAAACTATGTCTAAAACTCATGCCACATGAATCCGAAAGAAATAGCTGCAATTTTCTATTAATGTCCAAGCCAAACTAATATACAAAATGTCTCTTGAGATGCCAAAGCTCCAAGTGAGTCCAAACTCTACAAATGACTGAGAAAATACATGATAGAGACCTCAAAACCACTCTCCCTAGCCTCAGGGAATCGAATCCATGAGATAGGGATCAGTTTCACCTACTCCCAAACAAGAATATGAAGACTAGGAAGACCCAACAATTTGCCTCTAAAAGAGAGGAAACTGATTCATTTGACCTCAACTGATGACTTACCTAATGTATCTACCTTAGATGAGAGTAAAAACATGACATTTAAATTCACTATGACCATTTACATCAGCAATTTCCTCATTTTCCCAAGTAAAAATTCAAAAATTCAAAATTTTGTTGAAGATGATGAAAACTGCATTTTCCTGGTAAATGCGCAGCGCCATGACAGAAACAATAGCCTCCTTGCAGGAAAATTTTGGAGGCCTTCCCAATGTCAAAATAAACTCCATGATAGCTCATTGGAAATATCTCTGCGTCTAGTTTCCAAATATGCCTCCAGTTACCAAAATGGTGTCCATCTTCCCTGTCAAAAACCTGTTCTCCTAAGACTGGTAAACGCACAACGCCAATGGGTAAACGCGCAGCGCCACTGCATCACTGTTTTGCAGACCACATTTGGAGGCCTTCAAGGTGTCCAAATTGGGAACAGGATAGCTCGTTGGAAACAATATCCTATACACTTTCCAAATATACCATTATTTTTCTGTTTGGAGTTGATTTTCCTTGTCAAAAATATATTCTCCCAAGACTTGTCAAAAAGTGCTAAATGAGGGTGAAGAAATGCAGAGTGATGGTGCAGACAACGTTTGGAGGCCTTCCTTAACTCCAAATTGAGTTTAGGATAGCTCATTGGAAATCTCTCTCTGTCTATTTATCATTTGAATCATCAATAAAGTCATTTGGACAATCCAGCTATGAGAAAACTTGATTGTCCCAAGGTCACTCTAGAAATGGAACAAACCTCTTGTACCACTTGTATTTGTGACATTTCTCAAAACCCATGATACCTGTGTAAAAACTGAAGGATTTTTTTATTCCTTGGCCTATTATGGACAAAAAAATCTCTCACGTTTGTCAAATTCATCTATGTTTGGTCGGAAACATAGTTTGAAGCGAAACTGGCCCTATGAGTAGCAAATGGCTTGACTCTTGGAATGACTTCTTGGAAAATGATGGAGGCATGATGTTTATGAGTTGGTATGGCTTCATAATTTCTGAAATGACCTCCCTTATGCCTCCTCTTCTCATATATCTATGATTCCATTGCAAACCCTATCTCAGTGGAAGAGGAAATCAGGGTTTGGTGCAAGCAAAACAGGGGATTTAGGACTGCCTTATAGAGGGAGGGGAATGAAGGGGTTAGGGTTTGTCTAAATTCTTGGAGAAATGGGATAGATGTTAGAGAGTAGGGGAAAGTTTAATTTCAAGTATGGGGTGAGGGGAAGGGGTCCAAAAGGGAAAAACACATGCTTAGTCTCGAAAAAGTGTCAAATTGTAGCAATAGCCTAGGGCTTGTAGAAAAATGATGATTTTGAGGGATAGGAGTGATGGGAAGTGTTTAGGAAGGTATATTAAGGATAGGGGAAGGTGTAATAGCATCATGATACAATTATTGTTGATTATTTAACCATGGAAGTCATGACACCAAGAAAAATGCCCTCAAAACCCTAGGAGAGGGAAATGAGCTTTCCAAGCGCAACTGAGAGATAAATATGGTAAACACAAAGCCACTTATTTGGAAATGATAATCTTAGAATCTGAAATTTTTGAAGACCTTTGACTATTAATACTCCTTCAAAAGATGAATTTGATGGTAAAATGACCAATTTTCATGATTTTGACCCTATGACCTAATGATGGCATAACAGGGAAGAATGAGATGAATGATGACCATGATGACTATGGGACTCATGGGAAAAATGTTTAAAAAATGAAGAGAGATCAATGATAATGACAGAGATGAGGTGAAAGCAAAGTAAAATAAGGTGGGATGGGTGGGATGCAAATACCAGTGCTAACAGAAGGAAATGAAAGTAGCATGTTGATGATGAGGATGAGGATGATGAATTTGTAGATGGATTTTATTTCTCTAAGAAGAGAAGGATCAAGAGCGAGTTGAAAATCCCTACAATCCTCAAAAGGTAAATATTTTATATCTCTCTTCCTTGATTATTATTTCTTTATTATTAGTTAGCCTCGTGGATTTGTTTCTTTTTGTTGGGTTATAATTGTTTCTTTCATGACCTTCTAGTGAGGGTTACATGTACATCATAAAGGATGCCACGTATATGGTAGGAGATGAAAGAATTGGGAAGAACGTTGCAAAACATGTGACAAGAGGATTCTCCCTAAGTGATTTGTGTCCAAGAGGGATAATTTGTACTAACATATAGAATCGTGCCTGATGACTCGAAGAGATCCTAGTTTAGAGGGAGTAGGCATGCCAATAAGTTTGAAGAATGTATCGAGATTTGAGGAAAGTCAGTGGTGAATTCCTAGTGGATATACAAGTATGTGGTAAATGGAAACATAAATAATTATAAAGAGATATTCGAGGATTCTCCCAAAAAGAGGGAGAAGGATATGACAAGACATTTGCTCCAGTTGTGAGGTACATTTGAGTTAGAATTATTATTATTTTTATTGCTTTGAAAATTTCTCTAGGAGGATGTGGAAATTTATTTCCTCAATGGATTAATTGAGGAAGAAGAAGTGTACATAGAGGTATCTCAGGGCTTTGAGTAACATGAGAATAAGTCTCATGATTGCAGGCTAAAGAAGGCTTTGCATAATCAAAAGCAAACACAATGGGAATGGTATTCTTGGATTGATGGATATCTGATGAGTCTTGGTTGATATTGTTATTATATGACTTGTTTCTGACGAGATCATAAGGACTCACATGATAGAGGGAGCAGTAGTGGCAGGGATATTTTCTTCCATGATAGAGGGAGAAATCAAGCCTTGGTTCAGTGTTAGAGGGATTTTAAATCAGAGTTAGAGATGAAGGATCTTAGTTGGATGCATTACTTCTTAAAACTAGAAGTGTGACAGAAGTTGGGTAAGAATTTTATCATGATCCTTTAGATATTTAGGATTATGGAAAGCCATTCCATGGCCATTTCCATGGTAACTAATATGAGGAAGCTAAGTGGCAGAGGAGTAGCTAGATTGCTACAAAAAAATATGCTTCAATGTTAAGAAACTATGTTGATGTTTCTAATGAAGGAAACAACTACATGGATATACAAATTCGTATTGGGAAGAGAGTGCTAAATACATGAAGAGCACATTAGGATGATGATTCAGTTTGGATTCTACTTGGGCAGGAAGAAAACATCTATCGCACACAGGACTGCAAAGTCTGAGTATATTGCAGCTAGTTTGGCAAGTTGTGAAGCAATCATTAGGGGAATTTTGAGGTCTAAAATGGGACTCCTAAGTAAATTATAAAATAATAGTGGAAAAAATAAAATAATATTAGACTACATCACAAAATTTTAGAGGGAATGAATGAGGAAGGAAGATTTTAGGCTAGGTAGAGTAGCCCATGGTTTTGATTTTGATTTTTTATAGGGTTTGTTGGATCAGGAGGAGTCAAACAACTAGGGCAAGGAAATTAGGTCAAAATTTGCAAAGGGTTCCAAGGGGCAAGGTAGGTAGAAGGTTTTTACATTAAAATATGATTGAGGTGAAGAGACTGGTAAGGAGCTAGGGAAAACATCTGGAATGTATTTTCCCTAAACTGTGGAGAATGAACACATTATACTAAATTTCCCAAAATAGAGCATAAATAAATATGTATTTTGCCTTTCAAACTTGAAATATAGTATATTATAGACATGAAACGGTTTATGAATTAAAAATACATTCAAAAAAATTGATAACAGAGATGAAAATATGTCTAAAACTCATACCACATGGATCCCAAAGAAATAGCTGCAAATTTCTATTAATGTACAAGCCAAACTAATATACAAAATGTCTCTTGAGATGCCAAAGATCCAAGTGAGTCCAAACTCTAAAAATGACTGAGAAAATACATGATATGGACCTCAAAACCACTCTCCCTAGCCTCAGGGAGTCGAATCCATGAGATAGGGATCAGTTTCACCTACTCCCAAACAAGAATCTGAAGACTAGGAAGACCCAACAATTTTCCTCTAAAAGTGAGGAAACTAATTCATTTGACCTCAACTTATGACTTACCTAATGTATCTACCTTATATGAGAATACAAATATGACATTTACATTCACTATGACCATTTACATCAGTAATTTCCTCATTTTCCCAAGTAAAAAGTCAAAAAAGTCAAAATTTTGTTGAAGATGATGAAAACTGCATTTTCCCAGTAAACGTGCAGCGCCATGAGAGAAAAAATAGCCTGTCTTGCAGGAAACTTTTGCAGGCCTTCCCAATGTCCAAATCAACTCCATGATAGCTCATTTTAAATCTCTCTGAGTCTAGTCTCCAAATATGCCTCCAGGTTCCAAAATGGTGTCCATATGCCGTGTCAAAAACCTGTTCTCCCAAGACTGGTAAACGCACAATGCCACTGCAACACCGTTTTGCAGACCACATTTAGAGGCCTTCCAAGTGTCCAAATTGGGCCCAATATAGCTCGTTGGAACGATTATCCTATATAATTTCCAAATATACCTTTGGGTTTCTTTTTGGAGTTTATTTTCCTTGTCAAAAATGGATTCTCCCTAGACTGGTTAAAACGTGTTGAACGAGGGTGAAAAAAGGCAGAGTGTTGGTGCAGAAAACTTTTGGAGCCCTTCATCAACTCCAAATTGAGCTCTAAATAGCTCATTGGAAATCTCTCTCTGTCTAGTTATCATTTGACTCATCAAGAAAGTCATTTCGACACTCCAACTATGAGAAAACTTGATTTTCCCAAGGTCACTCCATAAATGCAGCAAACCTCTAGTAGCACTTGTATTTGTGACATTTATAAAAAACCATGATATATGTGTAAAAAATGAAGGAGGTGTTTCTTCCTTGGAATATTATGGAAAAAAACCTGTCTCACGTTTGTCAAATTCATCTATGTTTTGTCGGAAACATAGTTTGGAGCGAAACTGGCCCTATGAGTAGCAAATGGCTCGACTCTTGGAATGCCTTCTTGGAAAATGATAGAGACATGATGTTTATGAGTTGGTATGGCTTCATACTTGCTGAAATGACCTCCCTTACTCCTCCTCTTCTCATATTTCTCTGATTCCATAGCAAACCCTCGCTCGGTGGTAGAGGTAATTAGGGTTTGGTGGAAGCAAAACAGGGATTTAGGACTGCCTTGTAGAGGGAGGGGAATGAAGGGGTTAGGTTTTGTCTAAATTCTTGGGGAAATTTTGGGGGATAGGGATAGATGTTAGAGAGTAGGGTAAAGTGGAATTTCAAGGATTGAGTGAGGGGAAGGGGTCCAAAAGGGAAAAACACAGGCCTAGTCTCGAAAAACTATCAAATTGTAGCAATAGCCTAGGGCTTGTGGAAAAATGATGATTTTGAGGGATATGAGTGATGGGAAGTGTTTAGGAAGGTATATTAAGGATAGGGGAAGGTGTAAGAGAATCAGGATACAAGTATTGTTGATTATTTAACCATGGAAGTCATGAAACCAAGAAAAATGCCCTCAAAACCCTAGGAGAGGGAAATGAGCTTTCCATGCACAACTGAGAGATAAATATGGTAAACACAAAACCACTTATTTGGAAATGATATTTTTATAATATGAAATTTTTTAAGAAATTTTACTATTACTACTCCTTAAAAAGATGAATTTGATGGTAAAATGACCAATTTTCATGATTTTGACCCTATGACCTAATGATGGCACAAAATGGAAGAATGAGTTGAATGATGACCATGATGACTATGGGACTCTTGGGAAAAATGTTGAAAACATTAAGCAAGTTCAATGATAATGACATAGATGAGGTGAAAGCAAATTAAAATAAGGTGGGATGGGTGGGATGCAAATACCAGTGCTAACATTGGCTCCTACTAGGGAAGATAGCTTTGAAGGAGGTGTCTAGAACCGTAGATCTCTGAATTTATAGATCAGTGCCTCATCCATTGGGAAATGGAGTCCCATCTTTAAACTGAAACTAAAACTCAAATTGAAAATATACTGCAAACTTCAACCCACACTAACAGATCATCAAAGCCTTAGGGCCTTTACCTCGGGCTTCAAACCTTGATGAATTTTTTCAACACTTGCTGAAAATAAAATCAATTCAATCTGAAATGATACTAACCTACTCTAATCTTCTACACAACTGCTGTTTAGGTGAAATGATCCTTCCAATGTAACTAATCGAGGAGATGGCTACTTACTGAAGTTTTGCACTCACTTTCCTTGAGAAGGCAGAAAGATGTACATGTAGGCAACTCACAATAAAAACTAAAACCAAGGCTTATGCTGACAAACAAAACAATATTCAACTTCTCCAATGATTGCAAAATACTAGCGAAGGGATCTTGAAAATCCTGATGCATTACCTTGTCTTGAGATCCAGCAGCCAAAATACAAGTACTCCCTTCATTCTGATCTGAAAGAACACTTGGTTGTTGCTCCATATGAGAGCATAGGGAAGTATGAATTTCTGCTATCTTAGTGTTGGCTGCAAATTCCTGAAGCATAAGAAAATCTGATTCTTTCTTTGGCATAATGTCTTTCCCTAGTTCATACTCATCAAATTCATATTCTAAGTCAACCTTAAACAAGAAACATTCTTCATGATTATCAAACATGACAACCCTATCATCTTCATGAAAGAAAACAATATCTGTTAGCTGATATCCATGCAAGGAGTCATCATCATAAATTGGTTTACTCATAACAATTTCCTGTATAGTTTCATCAAGCTCCTCATCGAAATTATCTTCAGATTTATTATACTTAGGCAAATTAGGTTCAGGAGAGACTTCATCAAATATGAACATTGAAAAAGGAGATTGTCTTTCTTCATGTTGATCTATAAATCTAGTTTCAGAATTGTCCTCATTTAAACTTAGATTTTCATTTTCAAAAATGGAAGAAGTTTCACCAACACTTTCTTGACTATGTGAACACTGCAAACCTGCATTAGCTTAGGCTGTAATATGACAATTCAAGAGTTGATCTATCTCATGTTCAGACAACAGAGAAAGTACTCATTTTTTTCTTTTGATAACACAATAATTCTCTCCTAACGATTCACAAGGATGCTGAATATCTTCTTTAACCTTTGGTTGATTAACTTCTTGTACTGCTGCAAGAATTGTCTCCTGTGGAAAGTATTTATGAACATCAAGACAATACACCTCATATTTTTCTTCCATGAGACAAAACACTTGCTCTTTTTGGTGATGAAAAGGATTGTCATGCAAAGCCTTCAAGATCTCTTCACCCATGAACTCATTATCATCATAATAATCCTCTAGGTTTTGAATGAAAACCCCAAATTGATCACAATAATTATTAACCAAAGATAAATAAGGGCAGGACTCCTTGTATTCTTCATAAAATATTGAATGAAAAAATCTAAGAGAACAAATACTGGCGTGGAAACCTTCATACCAAGATCGTGCTTTTCCTTCAAGAGAAGCCATGAACATCTTTAAAAGAAAATCTTCAAGAAATTCAACTTTCAACTTGCATGTATGCATGTGAAATTTAACTAGATGTAAAGCAGCATCATTCCTATCATCATCTTTAAACATAGCCAAATTCCTTTGCCAATCTACCATAGGCATTTTATTTGGGAAACCTGGAATGTGATCCTGGCTCATGGGAGCATACCTTCTTGCAATATTTTCCATCTTGAAAAATATTGAAGCTACTGACCTTCATGCAGTGGAGTCACCATGAAGTGTTGATTTTGGATTCTTTTTCCAGTGGAGTCTTTGATCAACCTGAAATGTGTGGAGTCGCCAGGTAGATGATTTCAGCCTTCATATGCATCTGACTGTTGTCCACCATCAACAATCGGATCTAAACTTTGATGATATTTCTCAGGGAAGATCTGATCTTACTTTTTCTTCCCTAGTGGAGTCGCCAAAATGTTATCACTCGAATTGAACCTCAGGCTGAGAGAGGAAATCTCAAGGTAACCTCAAACCATGCTTAGCCAAGTAGCTAGACCTATTAGGCCAGGAAAGGACTCTCTTCGTATAGAACACAGTCAAAATGACCGAGGAAAGAATATTTTAGGCTAGGTATAGTAGCTCAGGGTTTTCATTTTGATTTTGTATAGGGTTTGCTGGATCAGGAGGAGTCAAATAGCTAGGGCAAGGAAATTAGGTCAAAATTTGCAAGGGTTCCAAGGAGCAAGGTAGGTAGAAGGTTTTGACATTAAAATATGATTATGGTGATGTGAAGAGACTGGTGAGGAGATAGGGAAAGCATCTGGAATGTATTTTCCCTAAACTGAGGAGAATGAACACATTATACTAAATTTCCCAAAACAAAGCATAAATAAATATGGATTTTGCCTTTCAAAATTGAAATCTAGTATATTATAGACATGAATTGGTTTATGAATTAACAATACATTCAAACAAATTGATAACGGAGAGGAAACAATTTCTAAAAATCATACCACATGGATCCCAAAGAAATAGCTGCGAATTTCTATTAATGTCCAAGCCAAACTGATATACAAAATGTCTCTTAAGATGCCAAAGATCCAAGTGAGTCCAACCTCTACAATTGACTAAGAAAATACATGATATAGACCTCAAAACCACTCTCCCTAGCCTCGGGGAGTTGAATCCATGAGATAGGGATCAGTTTCACCTACTCCCAAACAAGAATATGAAGACTAGGAAGACCCAACAATTTGCCTCTAAAAGAGAGGAAACTGATTCATTTGACTTCAACTGATGACTTATCTAATGTATCTACCTTAGATGAGAGTAAAAACATGACATTTAAATTCAATATGACCATTTACATTAGTAATTTCCTCATTTTCCAAAGTCAAAATTCAAAAAGTCAAAATTTTGCTGAAGATGATGAAAACTGCATTTTCCTGGTAAATGCACAGCGCCATGACAGAAACAATAGCCGCCTTGCAGGCAAATGTTGGAGGCCTTCCCAATTTAAAAATCAACTCGATGATATCTCATTGGAAATATCTCCGCGTCTAGCTTCCAAATATGCCTCCAGGTTCCAAAATGGTGTCCATCTGCCCTGTCAAAAACCTGTTCTCCCAAGACTGGTAAACATGCAATGCCACTGGGTAAACGTGCAACGCCACTGCATCACTGTTTTACAGACCACATTTGGAGGCCTTAAAGGTGTCCAAATTAGACCTAGGATAGCTCGTTGGAAATATTATCCTATACAATTTCCAAATATACCATTGGTTTTCTGTTTGGAGTTGATTTTCCTTGTCAAAAATATATTCTCCCAAGACTCGTCAAAAAGTGTTGAATGAGGGTGCAGACAACGTTTGGAGGCCTTCCTCAACTCCCAATTGAGCTCAGGATAGCTCATTGGAAATATCTCTTTGTCTAGTTATTATTTGACTCATCAAGAAAGTCATTTGGAAAATCCAGCTATGAGAAAACTTGATTGTCCCAAAGTCACTCCAGAAATGCAACAAACCTATTGTAGCACCTGTATTTGTGACATTTCCCAAAACCCATGATACCCATGTAAATACTGAAGGAGTGTTTTCTTCCTTGGCCTATTATTGACAAAAACCGCTCTCACTTTTGTCCAATTCATCTATGTTTGGTCGGAAACATAGTTTGAAGCGAAACTGACCCTATGAGTAGCAAATGGCTTGACTCTTGGAATGACTTCTTGGAAAATGATGGAGGCATGATGTTTATGAGTTGGTATGGCTTCATAATTTCTGAAATTACCTCCCTTATGCCTCCTCTTCTCATATATCTATTATTCCATAGCAAACCCTAGCTCAGTGGAAGAGGAAATCCAGGTTTGGTGCAAGCAAAATAGGGGATTTAGGACTCCCTTGTAGAGGGAGGGGAATGAAGGGGTTAGGGTTTGTCTAAATTTTTGGGGAAATTTTGGGGGATATGGATAGATGTTAGAGAGTAAGGGAAAGTTTAATTTCAAGGATGGAGTGAGGGGAAGGGGTCCAAAAGGGATATCACATGTCTAGTCTCGAAAAAGTGTCAAATTGTAGCAATAGCCTAGGGCTTGTGGAAAAATGATGATTTTGAGGGATAGGAGTGATGGGAAGTGTTTAGGAAGGTATATTAAGGATAGGTGAAGGTTTAAGAGCATCAGGATACAATTCTTGTTGATTATTTAACCATGGAAGTCATGAAACCAAGAAAAATGCCCTCAAAACCCTAGGAGAGGGAAATGAGCTTTCCAAGCACAACTGAGAGATAAATATGGTAAACACAAAGCCACTTATTTGGAAATGATAGTCTTAGAATCTAAAATTGTTGAAGACATTTGACTATTACTACTCCTTCAAAAGATGAATTTGATGGTAAAATGACCAATTTTCATGATTTTGACCCTATGACCTAATGATGGCACAAAATGGAAGAATGAGCTGAATGATGACCCTGATGACTATGGGAATCTTGGGGGAAATATTTAAAAAATGAAGCAAGATCAATGATAATGACGGAGATGAGGTGAAAGCAAAGTAAAATAAGGTGGGATGGGTGGGATGCAAATACCAGTGCTAACAGAAGGAAATGAAAGTAGCATGTTGATGATGAGGATGAGGATGATGAATTTGTAGATGGATTTTATTTCTCTAAGAAGAGAAGGATAAAGAGCGAGTTGAAAATCCCTACAATCCTCAAAAGATAAGTATTTGATATCTCTCTTCCTTGATTATTATTTCTTTATTATTAGTTAGCCTCTTGGCTTTGTTTCTTTTTGTTGGGTTATAATTGTTTCTTCCATGACCTTCTAGTGAGGGTTACATGTACATTATAAAGGATAACACATATATGGTAGGAGATGAAAGCATTGGGAAGAATGTTGCAAAACTTGTGACAAGAGGATTCTCCCTAAGTTATTTGTGTTCAAGAGGGATAATTTGTACTAACATATAGAACCGTGTCTGATGACTGGAAGAGATCCTAGTTTAGAGGGAGTAGGCATGCCAATAAGTTTGAAGAATGTATCGAGATTTGAGGAAAGTCAGTGGTGAATTCATAGTGGATATACAAGTATGTGGTAAATGGAAACATAAATAAGTATAAAGAGATATTCAAGGATTCTCCCAAAAAGAGGGAGAAGGATATGACAAGACATTTGCTCCAGTTGTGAGGTACATTTCTGTTAGAATTATTATTATTTTTATTGCTTTGAAAATTTCTCTAGGAGGATGCAGAAATTTCTTTCCTCAATGGATTAATTGAGGAAGAAGAAGTGTACATAGAGGTATCTCATGGCTTTGAGTAACATGAGAATAAGTCTCATGATTGCAGGCTAAAGAAGGCCTTGCGTAATCACAAGAAAACACAATGGGAATGGTATTCTTGGATTGAAGGATATCTGATGAGTCTTGGTTGATATTGTTATTATATGACTTGTTTCTAACGAGATCATAAGGAATCACATGATAGAGGAACAGTAGTGGTAGGGAGATTTTCTTCCATGATAGAGGGAGAAATCAAGCCCTGGTTCAATGTTAGAGGGATTTGAAATCTAAGTTAGAGATGAAGGATCTTAGTTGGATGCATTACTTCTTACAACTAGAAGTGTGACAGAAGTTGGGTAAGAATTTTATCATGATCCTTTAGATATTTAGGATTATGGAAAGCCATTCCATGGCCATTTCCATGGTAACTAATATGAGGAAGCTAAGTGGCAGAGGGAGTAGCTAGATTGCTACAACAAAATCTGCTTAGAGGAACATAACCCGAATGCAAAGTAAGTGCTTAGTTGGCCTGGCATGGGCTCATCTCCAATAAATGCATATAACATTGTGGTATTATTTGATATGGAATTTCCAACATTGTTCCCAAATGGTGAATAAGATTGGTTACAAGAATGAAAGAGAAATTTCCATCTACATGAGTAAACAAAACATCTTCTTCGATATCATGACAACAAGTTTGGAAGGAAACCACACTTTAATTTTTTTTTAATCAATATCATAATGAGACATCATGCTGAGTCTTCATTTTCATTTTTTGTAAAGAATAATATGATATATCTACCAACAATAATGGAGGAGTTAAGAGAACATTTGCAAAATCTTCCAAAATCATGACTTGGAGAAAGATTAACGCAATTTGGAAATATACTAAGAGGAACATGTGCATATTGGAATAAGTGTCGTGCTAAGTTATCTGATTTGATTCAACATATTGGGAGTGCAATGGCCATATTTACATAAATTAATGTCAGGTACATGTCCTGCAGACTCGGTGGAAGCAAGGAAATGGAGACGTCAAAATGTAATTGATAATCCTCATATTGTAGTACATTATATGCACTTAAGACATACAATGTTTCGAGATGAAATTTTCAAACATTTTCATTAAGCTACAAATTATTGGTGTTGTTATGAGGGACAACATCATGAATCTCCACATATGCATGGATTTATGTGGTTAAAAAATACTCCTAACATGGACATCTTGAATTAGGATGATCTTACACAAGTCAAAATTGCAAAAGAATATTTTAATGGATATGAACATGTAATGAATCCATGTCATCAACATCAAATAAATATTCAGGATAAACTCAATGTCAATGATCATCATTGCTTAAAGGAAACAAAACAATATTTCAATTTGATCCTATGATTGATTATGAAAGCTTCTTAATTTTTTTGAGTGTCACATCACTTGCAATGAGAGATCTTTCCTTCAAAAAAAGGCAGGAAGATTAGTATGTTGATATAAGGCATCATGAGATCTATATGATGAGTCAAAACTTTATGTTGATGAAAATGGAGAAAAGAAATATGAACCAAGATGAAATGATGATAGATTGAATACACATAATAGTGAAATGTTGATGATGTGGAGGGATAATATATATCGGAAATCTATTCTTTAAAAGTGTGTCATCATTAATTACAAAGTATAATATGTAGAAAAATATATAAAAAAAAAACTAAAACATTTCATGATATGTTAATGCATCTCTCTTCTATTGAAAATGAAAATAAACTGACAACACATGCATACAAGAGTTTTTTGTGTGAAACCATTTTCGATGGAGATATATGTGCACAAGAGAATTCATTTACTTCTAGAACTCCCTTTTTCTAAATGTAGTCATCGATTTCAGGTCCTAAATGTTGGTATGGAGGTTTTCAAACAAACATAGGTTGAGAAATACAATGGCAACAATGAAAATTCACTTATTGGTGTATATACCAAGCAATTTGTACACATTGAGTACCTTGCACTCATAGATGTGGCAAAAACATGGTCATATGACAAAAATCAACACAAAGAAAAATGGTTACCACGAAAGAATGCAACTATTGTATGTGTGTTTCCTCGATTTAACTCAATTCCCAATAGAACTGATGACAAGTTAGTTGAATTTTGTTGGCCAGAGTTGGTATTATACAAGTCCTTCCACGATTTTTGGACAGATATTGGTCAAACATTTGATTAGATAGTGCATAATTGGGAAAAATTATGATACCAACCATGTCATGTTGATCATAATCCATTTCCTCCAATTGATCTAGTTGAATCTGAAAAAGAATAAGTTTGAAATACACCAGCAAATCTAGGGAGGAGTGGGAGATCCTTTATGGATTACATAAAAAGAAATATTTATAAATTAAAATGACTATGAGATGTTGGGAAATAGAGATCGTGATCGTGAGTATAATTGGAACAAAATTTTTGCTGATGTCGCCACTTCAAATCATGTTATTAATTTCATATTTGAAAACTAAAAGTTGAATTCCTTTCACACTAACTAGCATGGAAAGTCTGATTCCTTTGACATTATTGGGGTTCAATAGAGAAAAACATTTGATATTATTCTTGACTATTACAGATCAATAGTTGATTCATTTTGTTGATAATACAACGAACTGCAAGTACATGAAAGTCTTATTTGATTATAACTATTAAAAATTCACTTGAAACCAAGTCCTTTCTTAAGAAGTGTCCATTACTTCTTTTAGCTCCTATAGAAGTTGCAACGTTCAACATATATGCAACAACAATTAATTTTGTACTTTAATTTCCAATCAAAGGCATAACACCTCTACAAGGATCATGTCTAATTACATTACATGAACAAATGAGGCATGTGAAATATATTCCAATAGATGAAATGTGTTTTATTGAAAGAAATCTATTAGAAATCATTGATTCAATATTTCGACAAGATTTCCGAGAAAATGATAAAATTCCATATGGTGGGAGGTCAATTATATTGGTCGATGATTTGGGACCATTGTCACCCATTATGGATAAACCTATATATGCATGTGATGATGTTTCAAGAGAAATTATGGAACTTATTCACAAAGGTTGTGGTGCTTGATACTGTGTTTTGACAAGATGGACAAGACAACCAAAAAATACAATTTCTTCATTTCTTGTTGAATGTAAGGAATGCAATACCAACTATGGAAGATTGGAGATTAATTATGACTCATAAAAATACATCCTTAGATTGTTACACAATAGAGTCTTTCAATGAGGAAATATATTTGTTTGTGATAAATGATGATGTACCCAATCATTATAAGAATTGTTTAAGAAACTTAAATTGTCCCATTGCAGCCAATGTTGTTGCAAAAGGAAAAAGAAACTACATGGAAATAAGTGAGGAATAAACGAAACTTGAATTAATTCTTACAACTACAACTTACATCAATATGGACTAATGCAGGACTCATACATGGTGCTCTTGGAATTGTACAAAAAATTGTGTATAACCCTAGAGTTTAACCCCTAGAACCACCCACATATGTTTTAGCAAGATTTGATAATTATATGGGAGTACCATGGGATGAATCATTGCCTCAAATAGTTCTTGTTACACCTATTGAAATAGGTAAAAGAAAACAACTTCCTTTGAAATGTGCTTGGGGGTTAACAATCCACAAATCACAAAGATTGAATTTGGAGAAAGCTAAAATTAATATTTGGAAGAAAGAGAGAGTGTATGACATTTACTATGATATATTGAGTTAAAGATATGAATGGTCTATGATTTCAACCTCCCTTTTCATCTAAACAATATGAAATATGGAAAACGTAATATGTGTGACTACGAGAAAAAAGAAGAAGAGAGATTAAGATTGATCACGATGTAAATTATTTGTAATTGATAGTAGTTCAAGTAAAATTGAGGTCATATACTCAATTCACCATTGGAAGATTTGGGCTCCAAGTTTTGACAACCAATGGTTTTTCCTATGGTATTCTTATGTAATACAACATGTTTAAAGGTGTGATGAATCCTTTGTAATTTTCCTTTGGACCATACATAATCACTGAAATAAAATGGATTCAATGACTATATATATATAACCATATTAGATCCACCTTAGCTCTAGATCTATCAAACGCCAAGAAGGATCAAATCTCTCGAGGTGCAAACCTTTCTTCAATATTTGCACTAAAAAATATGTGGAAATTTCCACATTCATCATTGAGTTGACACATGGCATATATATATATATATATATATATATATATATATATATATATATATAACATCATTGTAGATCCCTCTTAACCTTGGATCTACCAAATGTTGAAAGGGATCAATTCTTTTAAAGTGCAAACATCTTATCATGTTTTACACGTTAAGAGATTTGATCTCTCTTGATGCTTGATTGATCTAGGGGTTAAGATAGATCTATGTTGATGTCTATATGTGTAATAGAAAAATATGTTTTTAAAATAGCTTGGATGTAATATTATAAAATATAGGATTTAAGATTAAATTTAATAAAATAACAAATTTATGAAAAACTTTATTTGGCTTTCACTTTATTTTAGGAAAAAATAAGTATTTTAGGCATTTATTTGCATTTTATGAATTTCATTTGGGGTAAATTCCATTGAAATATAACATGTACATTTGATCCAAAGTTACAATATAAGGCTTGAATTGATGACTTCTCAACTAACTTTAGTGTTAAGCACTGAACACTCACTTAGTATTAGTATAATAGTTGTGGTTAAGTTAACTTGGTGGTATATAACTTCATTTTCACTTTTTCTTCTATTCATAATAAAGAGGATACATCTGTATATGTATTTTATCTTATGCTTGCCTCCTTTAAGAGATATTGCATGCATTCTTATCTTTCATTCTCAAGGCACAACGTTACTTCTCTTTTTATTATTATGTTATTTTCGTTTTTGGTTCATAACATTTGGTATTAGGACTTATGATCTTTTGATTTGGCTATATCAAATGAGTCATATTGATTTTTATTTTTTTAAATGTTTAAAAACAAAAATTTTGAGACCCTAAGGAACATAATAAAATACATGTAGTAAAAATTCCAAGTTCTATTTCACCATATTTTTGAAATGCAAACTGTGAAAAATAGAGGTTTTTATTAATGTTGAAACTAGTCTCAAATGGGCATTCTTTGCAAAAAAATCATATTGAAAGTTAGAGAAAACCAAATTGAGTTCCACAAGTTCCATGGAACTAATATAGAACATAGTAATTTAAATCCAAATTTTAGAAACAAATCTAAAATATTAGACTTGTGGCTAATTTTATATAATCACTCTCCTTAAAAGGTCAAAATTGACAAGTTTTAGGGAAGTTACTATAACGTTTAACTGGCATATCAAAACTTGTTCAAACCTGTCATATTACAAATAAGACATCAAACTGTTACAAGAAAAAAAATTACATTCATGTTTGTTTGAGGTGATTGAAAATTTGTGATAGATAAAAAGAGAGGATAATGCTAGTAAAAATATTATTGGGCTTACATGAAAATAGGTGGTGTAAAAAGTCTATATTTGCTAAATCTCCATAGATCTCACCTATGACTTATGAAGAAAGTGAAGAAACACATAACCAAGTATCCAATTTTGTCACCAAGTTATAGAATTTGATAAGATGATAGTGAAACATGTTGTTTTAGTGCATTTACAAACAAAAATTGAAATAATATGGACAAAAAGATAGAAAAACTTTAGAGTTCATTGGAATGCATGTTCATACATACTCTAGATGAAAGGCTCTTTGAAAGTGATAAGTCACCCAAGTAACTCACGGAAAATAAATATGGTACCCAAGTTGAATGGCCTTCCATCAATAAGCAAATCCAATGAGGATTTAACCCTAATACTAGAGCTAGTTATGAATGGGTTTCTAAGGGTATCCACTTTCCCAATATTGAATTACGGAATTGTAAGGAAATAAATATCTTTACATGGGGAACCAAATAGAGCAATACTTCAAATTGCATAATATTAAGGATGATAAGAAAATGATTTCTTTGTCAGCTTTGTACTTTGAGACAAAACCTTATCAATGGGTACTTGAAAGAAAGCTTCATCCTTATCATTATATTTGAGGTTTATTTACAAGAGACCTAGAAGTGCAATATGGTAAATTTTTGAAACAAATTGTTTGAGTCAGTGAGCAAGAATCGAATGCTTAGGTGATGTTGAAGATCATAATTGAGAATTTCAAGTATTGGCCACAAGGGTTGATAATATAAGTGACCAACATATGTTGGAAGTTGCAATGTGTGGATTAAAAGACAACATTAATCATGAACTATTAAACCATCCTAAAATGTTAACGAAGCTATGCAATCTTCTCATCATAGTCAAGCCAAGAATAAGGTTATACTTGTGTCTACCATTGAAACATATGTAGAAGGAAGAGATATATATGTGCCTCCATTAGAAGAATTTTGAGGTCTAAAATGGGTCTTCTGAGGAAAATAATAAAATAAGAGAATTTTTAAAGGAAAAGAAAAACAACTATCTTTTTATTGTATTTTCGACTTATCTCCTTATAAGTTTACTAAAATGTCAAGTCTAAGAACTCATTGAATGTAGAATTTAATTAGGCATCCAACGAGTTCTTACACTCAACATTAAGTAAACCTTTAAGGAGATAAGACAAAAGTATGATTATAAAAAGTAGTTTTCTTCTTTTCCCTCCAAAAACATTTACCCTTAGTGATGACATCATCATCTTTAATCCTCGTAGTTATTTTAAAGTTGATTTTGTTCATACATTTTTTATTTTGAGGCTCACATTTGACCTCAAAATTTTCAATGATAGGGAAACCATGCCTTAACTTACTTGAATATTATGAAAGGAAATGGATGAAAGAAGAATGAAATGACTATGCTTTGGTTAGAATAGAAAATAGTCTCTAACACCTCAGATTCACTTCAATGTGTTGATTTGTGTAGCTTGGGAGGTACTCCTACAACACTAGGGCACTAGGTTTGGGAGGAAACAGACCACAAATATTTTATGGGTAAAATACCCAAGCAGTGGGGTTTTGGACCCAAGGGGTTTAAAATATAAAAAGAAAATTATTATTATTTTCTAAGGTCTAGAGGACTAAAACACTAAGTCTAGAGGGTTTGTAAGAGACTAAAGGATAAACTATTTAAAGAGCCCTAAGGATCAATGCTAATCAATTAAGTGAAGAGACCATTTTGATCAAGGAGGCTAGCGAAATGTAGCCCTATAGGAGGCCGAGCTTGAAGGAGGAGGGCTACTAGGTAGGTCGAGTTCACCATCCAAGATCATATTATCAAGGGAAAATAAAGTCAAGAAGGGATCAATCCATCTTAGGAAGAAGGTCGAGCTTGAAGGGAGCAATTGAGCTCAACAAGGGAGGACGAGATCTAAAGTAAATCCCTATGGTTATTTGTAATGTTTTAGGTCAACATTGAAGGGATAAGGAGGGCCAAGAAGTAGCCCTAGCTAAGGGTTTATGTTCCGAGTATTTTGGGATAAGGTCGAGACTAAAAGGAGGCCAACTCGGGCCTCATATCATTTTCCAAGGTCGCATGTTTCTGGGTATGTGCAAGGGATTTTAGGAGAGGTTGAGACCTAAAAGGAGGTCTGATCCGACCTCAATTTCTGAACAAAACCCAAGAACTCCCTTATGAGTTGTAAAGAGATATGATACAAGGTTGATGACTTATCTGCATGGAGAAAAGTTGCTAGGTGATCGTTGGTCCTAAGGGTTTAGGATAAAAATTATTTTTAGCCCTAACTAGGGCTTCCTCCTAAGTATAAATTGCCAATGTTTTGATTTGTTCAGGAGTTTAAATAACTTGCTCAAGATATGCAAATGGATGGGAGGGTTGAGACCCTAATATGGTGTTGAAACAATTGGGTTATCCCTGCAGAGAATGCCACAGACTTGAGTGTATTTCTATAGGGTTTTCTAAGTGTCAACAGAACCTAAAGAGGGTTGTGAGTACTCTACCTTGTGCACAGAAGTGAGGGAAATTGTTGGTGTGGCAGTAGGAAATCTAGAGAAGGAAAATTAATGGAGAAGTTTGGAGGTATGTTCATAGATCATGAGAATCAATGTTTTGGTGCCCTAGATCTGTGTAATTTGAGGAGTCAAATTGCAAAAAATAGGGAAATATTGGATGCCCTAAGATCATCACTTGATAGCGGGTTAATGGATTGATAGAGGGTTGGTGTAACATGCCATAGTACAATGAAAAAGTATGCATACTTGTTACTATTAGTGGGAAGTTTGTTGGTATGCCCTATATCAATAAATGTAGGTGCCATTGCAGTGATAAAAGGGCAAGTGGTTAAGCCTTAGGTGTTGGTATCCTTGAGGAGCAAGGGGAAACTAGAGGGAAATGATACAAGTACCCATGTACAATGATAATTGAAGGATTAATGAGTTGTTAGGAGGCAAATTTTGGGAGCACTAGTTCAAATAATGAATGAGCCATATGTTTGGTAAGTGGGCAACTTCAGAATACCTAATGAGCAAACTTCTTAATGGAGCTAGAAAGTTTCTATGGGGTAGATCAGTGAGCCAAAGTTTAGTGACACAAAAGGAGTTTTGATCATTGATAGTTGCACGTTGGGAAATTGAAGAAGTAAGATTGGGAGGCAAGAGGACCCTCCAGATGTGTTCAAGGTACGTGGAATGAAAAGTTTGAGCTTGGACACCATCAACAAGTAGGTCAAGTGTATCTTGTTCAAGGTAGTTTAGTGGTCATAACAGTTGATAACAAGCCCTAGTTGTGTCCTCATATCAGGATTGTATGTAAGGGCCATGACCCCTGGTACGAAAACCCTAATATTGTTGTATTAAAGATTGTAATAAAATAAGTAGTGGGTTTAAAAAGTTAAAATTTTTCATGTGCACTAGTAGAATCACTGATGGTTGTTATTCCACTATGCAAAGTAGAAGTGTTGTGGCATTTTAGTGTGTTTGAGATTTTAAGACCTAAACAAGATTCTTGAGTTCTGTGGAAATTTAACATGGTATCATAACAAGGTTTAACGACCAGTGGATCATAGTATGTGCATTGAAAGCAGTGACGAGCTAGTGGAGACTGTATAGACTCAGAGGGGGTCTAGCTTCAGAGAGAGCAAGCCTATGGAATTTTTAGATCTTCAGGTTTTGACGAGATGAGGCAGGGCTCTGAAAATTCCAATTCTAGAATCCTACTGCAACAAACTGAAATTACTTAACCTACTTCTTATTAAATGAACAAGTTATTTACAATGTTCTACTGAAAGTACTGAAGCAAATTACTACTGAAGCCTTCAATTAATTAATTAAATGTGTTGAAACAAGAACCTGAGCAATAAAGAAAAACATCACACATGACACCATTGTTTTTGGAGAAACATCCCCGGAAAAACCCAATGCGAGGAAAGCGGTGCATTAGATCTAAGGGTTTTATTATTAAGCAATAGTTAATTCTGAATACAATCTATGGATGTCCTGTTGGTTATCCAGTATAGAGAATATCACTCGACAGAAGAAATTAGTGAGATTACCTCACTGATCCGGTAGCTAAAACAACGATCTCCTAGCACCCTCTGCGCAGCCATTACGCAGTCAGTGTGTGGGCCTGCGTCAATACTTCTGAGAGACTACATCACCTCCTCTGCCAAATCGTTTAGCTCTCATGACCATCGATTCTAGCCCTCCCAGCTCAGAATTTCAATCTCCGAGCTGGAACTCAGACTTCTACTTGGAAACATTGTGTTGCCTCTGCTTGTGGCCTTCGTGGCCCTGCATCACCCTATCTGGGCATTGCGCTCACTCCTCTGTGTATCTCTCTACCTCTCTGTTGACTATTCTTGGCTCCAGAGAAGTTCCTCCGAAAAAAATTGTCTCGTCCCCTTTCTACATGAGAATCTCTCGATCAAAGTTTTCCTCTGTGCATTGCTCACTTTAGAAAATTTGATATCTTGATCTCTTGTTGTGTGTCCAAATAGCCCTCAAGCCTTCCTTAAATAATCTTATCGTTGACATTCAACGACCCAGATTAGAAGCTAATCAATGGCTAAGATCAATTTGGCTTGATCCTCGTCTTCTTCTAGAAGTTACTCCACAGTTTAGATTAATACCCATTAATTATTTTAATTTCCTAAGTTTAGACTTAGGGTCTCATTAAAAATAATTAATTTATCAAATAAAACTGTCTCCAGGAGGAATTTCCCCAAATGATTTATGGGTTATCTGGAATACATGTGTCTAATTCTCTCCACATAATTTGAGACGTAGAGCACATCTGATGCTACCCCAAATCAACAAGATCCACTACCAATATAGTGTGGTCCATTCTACAAGGTATTTTGTAGTGGTGCATGCCAGATGGTCTAGTGTCGTCGATGATGATGATGGATACTTCTTAGCAATGGAATTCCCTCCCTCGGTACGAGGGATTACTGATTTGTGTAGCTTGGGAGGTACTCCCACAACCTTAAGGCGCTAGGTTTGGGAGGAAATGGACCACATGTTTTGTGGGTAAAATATTGAAGTAGTGGGGTTTTGGACCCAAGAAGGAGTTTCAAATCTAAAAAGAAAATTATTATTATTTCCTAAGGTCTAGAGGACTAAAATCCCAAGCCTAGAGGGTTCCTAAGAGAATAAAGGATAAAATATTTAAAGAGGTCTAAGGATCAAGGCTAGCAATGAAGCAAGGAGAACATTTTTTATCAAAGAGGCTAATGAGATGTAGCCCTAGAGGAGGTTGAGCTTGAAGGCCAAGGAAGGCTGATAGGGGGGTTGAGTTCACCATCCAAGAGCATATTCTCAAGGGAAAATCGAGTCAAGAAGGGATTAATCTATCTTAGGAAGATGGCTGAGATTTAAGGGAGCAGTTGAGCTTAGCAAGGGAGGACGAGATTTGAGGTAAATCCCTATGGTTATTTTTCATGTTTAAGGTCAACGTTAAAGGGATAAGGAGGGTAGCCCTAACCAAGGGTTTCTGATCCGAGTATTTTGGGAGAAGGTCAAGCCTAAAGGAGGCCAGTTCAGGCCTCAAATAACTTTCCAAGTAAGGGCGCATAGTTCTGGGTCTACATAAGGGATTTTAGGAGAGGTTGAGACCTAAAAGGAGATATGATATGACCTTGGTTATCGAACAAAACCAAGTGGCTAACTTCTGAGATGTAATGAGATCTGAGACAGGGTTGAGGGATTTTTTTTGTGGAGAAAATTTGTTAGGTGATGGTCGGTCCAAAGGGTTTAGGACATAAATTGTTTTGAGCCCTAGCTAGGGCTTTCTCCTAAGTATAAATTGCCATTGTTTTGATTTTTCCAGGAGTTTAATAGCTCTCTCAAGATCTACCAATGGATGGGAGGGTCGAGACCCTAAGATGGTGTTGACACAGTTGAGTTATCCCTGTAGATAATGTTGCAGACCTGAGTGTATTTGTACAAGGGTTTCTAGGTGTCAATATAACTTAAAGAGGGTTGTGAGTACTCTACCTTGTGCACAAAATTATGAGTGAGTGGACAGAAGTGAGGGCAGTTGTTGGCATGGAGGAAGGAAGCCTAGAGAAGGCAGATTAATGGAGAAGTTTGGAGGTCTATTCATAAATCATGTGTTATTTTTTGCAACTGGGGTCAAATTTCACATTGGATAGCTCAAATGATTAAGATAATAATTTAATTAGATTCCTCTTTTCGAGAGGATCAAAATTGACCTATAGATTGTCCCAATCGGTTAAGCAGAAGTTAAGTTATGAATTATTTTATTATTTATGGGTCGACCAAACTGTATGTTGATTTGGTAAAAGCCCTAAGCTGTCCCTCACAAAGTCATAAATAAAAGCGACCCCAAGTTCAGCTGCACATATTTTCTCATGAGATGACCTCCCATGCTATTTTGGTTTTGGTTCGTATTTTATGTTTCTGGCTCGCACAGATACATCAGAAGGAGCTCGCGCAAAGGGTCGTGATCACAAACATGATCTCGCATCAGATCTGCGTGATTTGAAGCAAAGCTGCAGGCATGAAGAGCTGAGGTAGCGGTCGCGGAAAAGCGTGTTAAGGCCACGACCAAGAGATTTTTTGAGAAGATCTGAGTTGGGTCACCTCCAGTTGATTGCACAGTGTTTCCAGACATCATTCCTTCAGTAATAGTTGCGTCAAAACATTCATTGATAGTCTCCTAAGATCTACGACTTCAGAGTTGAGATAACTTGGTGATCTATCAAATCCGTGTTTTGGTATTATAGATCTGTTGATCTGTAGATCAGATCTATTTGTTTCCACTACAAGATGTATCTTCAATCTCATTCAGTATCAATCGTATTCATTATTTTTCTACAACCAATGTCAGTTAATTTCAGTACTTAGATTCAGGCTCCTTCAAATAGAAGTATGGTTATGTTTTATTGCGTGTATGCTAGTTTTTTTCTGCATCGTAAAGAAATGTATCTATGGATCATTGTACTCTTGTTGCAAAATAATTTGATGAAGATCTAAGAAGAAGAATTTGCAAGGGTTTTCCCCGTAGTGGGTTTTGCCCTGGTCTTAGACCAATCCTGGTGTCTCTATGTGTTCATGCTTCTCTTCCTTTGATCTTTTACTTTCCGCTGCTTAAATGATGACGATGATGGTATTTTTCTTTCTGTGTAGTTTCATACTCTGATGGTTAATAATATAGATCTATACAATGTTATAATTATTTGGGGTGAGCTTAACATGTTATTGAAGAAATGTAACTATCAAAGTAAAGAACAATGTTTCTCTATGAAAAATTAACATCATGAGAAGCAATGTTATGTGCCCTATATCTGTGCAATTTGAGGAGTCAAATTGAAGAAAAGAGGGCAGCATTGGATGCCCTAATATCATCACTTGACAGTGGGTTAATGGATTGAAAAAGGGATGGTCTAACAAGCCCTAGTATAGTGAATAAGTATGCAAACTTGTTATTGATGAACCCTTAGCTAAATTGAGAGGGGGGGGGGGTGAATCAGTTTAGTACATTCATGGACATTAAAACTCTTTTCTTTACACCCATTAATTACTTCATTTTATAAGAAGCATAATACATAATGAATCAGTAAGCTGAATGTGTGGACAACAAGTAATTAAGAAGATTAAACATCACATCAACACATACTCATCAAACACATAGAAAACAGATATAAGTGGAAACCCATAAGGGAGAAAACCACATCTTATTATTGTTGTTATGAAAAGGAAAACTCCAAATCTCTCTCACAACTAATTTTCTGTAGGCTACTGCCTCAAATTCTGCAAGCTACAACTTGCAAGGAAGCTCCAACTCCCAAATATTTTCTGCAAGCTACAACCTACAAGAGGCTCCTACCTCACCCAACTCCAACTGGAAATTTATCAAGCTACAACTTGAAAGGATACTACAATCTCCTCACTCAACATGAAAATCATATGTTGATTTACCTGGATATCAGCTCTATTATCCTCCTTCATTGTTTCCTTTTCTGCCTTCATTTATGCTTCATATTAGCTCCTAATGTGCACAACATCTCTATCAGCTCTCTTTGATTCTTCTGCTCTCTAACCTCACTATGCACATTGATATTACATGTTTTATATAGATAACTACATGACTATTTGCATTCTACAGGGAATTCGAAGTGAACAGGCCTAACCCTATTCCTTCCACCCATTCGATTCCTTACACTTCAGTTCAGGTTATTACATAAAAAATAATCATTACAACACTCATTGGAGTTTTTCCTATGCCTACGGAGACTTGTCTTTCCATCACAAACAATATAAAATAATCAATGAATTTACATTTACGTAGAAACCAATTATTTCAATAAGCCCTTTCAGCTTCTAGCTTTGCCGTGTATTTGTCTTTTCTGCTTGTTGTCCCTTGTCTTTTATGTTTGTGCTGTTGTAATCTTACTGTGCTGCATAACCGCCCTTTTGGCCTGACTCGACCCAACTGTTGCATTTCCAACAGTGCCACCATATCTCTTTTCCGGACTCTGCCTATCTGCCTTCCTTCTCTTGCCCTCAACGTTCAACTTTCTGCTTTTCTTAACACCTGAATCTACCTGAAGGTCTTTTTGAGCCCGACTCAACCCATGGCACATGTCTTCTTATTACAACAACGTTCAGCTTTTGTCTTTTTCCCTTTGTTCTGTGTCAAGTCACTTAACCGAGTCTCCTTTAGCCGCGTTCAGACCTTTTTCCACTTAAACAGGCATACAGATGAACTTGAAATGTATTTTATTTCCTTTGAAGAGGTATCACATTCGGGCCCATTTCGCATTTCGTTGTTTATTTTGTTATTTGGTTCTATATTTCTCTTCCATTATCCAATGCAATTTCTCAAAGGAAGAACTCTTACCGC
Organism: Pinus albicaulis; assembly: GCA_034641835.2. Taxonomy (NCBI): domain Eukaryota; kingdom Viridiplantae; phylum Streptophyta; class Pinopsida; order Pinales; family Pinaceae; genus Pinus; species Pinus albicaulis. Next base: position 994,966,481 of record CM076580.1, on the reverse strand, counting down.
TGGATTTGAAATATGTTAAATGGTAGTTTTGAGTTGCATCGCGTCCAGTCCCTTTATCGCACTTCGCATTTCGGCGATTCAACATGGTTCATGGGTGCTATCCCTTCTGAGCTTGCGATGTGCAATATGTGATTGGGTACCATAGTAGAACTTTAAATCCTTTAGATTTTATATTTGAAGCATATCGCATCCTGCCCCTCGTCGCTCTTTGCATTTTGGCATTTCAACGTGATACATAAGCACTATCCCTTCTGATATTTGCGAATTTCAATATACGATAAAAGGTTCGGGTCCACATCGGGGTACCACGTCACTGCCACATCGTCTTCCATGTCACCTGCCATGTAATCTGCCACGTCATCAAGATGTATTTGCGATTTTTGGGGTCAGGTCCATGTCGTCTGCCACCTCACCTACCACGTCATCTACCACATCATCAAGATGTATTTGCAATTTGTGGGGTCAAGTCCATGTTGTCTGCCACGTCAGTTGCCATGTCAGTTGCCACGTCATCTCCCACATTTCGCAATTTTTGTGTCTCTGTTGTTTTGCGATACTCCTTCTGCTGCGATATACGATCAAGCCTTCTGTTGCGATTAGGATTTGCGATATCTCCATCAAACACTATTATGAACGAGTTTTTTCTGGAAATTTACCTGACTCTGCCCGTAGAACTGCACGTGCCTTCGTGCACTATTCTGAATGCAAACTAGCCCAACTCTGCCTGCACGTTCACGACTTTCTCCACTAGTTGAATGCGTTCATTAGTTGTCTTAGCACGTTCACGACTCTAACCACTCGTGCACGACTTGACCCAAACTTGTTGCCTTTGCTACCTTTTCTCCTTTGTTTCCTTTTCTCCTTTGCTGCTTTGTTGCCTTTTCTCCTTGATAAATCTTCTAATGCTGCTCCTTTAATTTTTACTGCTCCTCTCTACTCCTTTTCCTAAATGATAATTCTGGCGTTGATCCATGCCTCTTTGCTGCTCCTCTGCCTTGATCCTTTGCCTCTAATGCTGCTCCTTTGGAACTTTTGTGCTCCTCTTCCTCTTTTCTTCTCCTCCACTGTAATTTTTCCTTCTTTGCCTTATAGCTCCTTTATACTCCAGCTAATCCTGATCTGCTTCTTTGTTCTTAATGATAATTTTGGTGCTAATCATTTCTGCTCCTTTGCCATCAATGACAATATTTCCAACAGTCTCTCCCTTTGGCATTGATGGCAACACTTCCTCCCCCTTTCATTCTAAGAAGTGCCTATCTTCCTCTGCTTGCTTTTCCTCCCCCTTTGACATCAATGGCAAAGGGTTACACCTTTTTCCAATCTATTATCCATCATTGCATTACTAGAGTTCTGCATAAGCATTCTTCATTTTGTCTGCATACCTGGCTGGGACTACTGCTCCATTTGGTGTGTATGTAATGTTGGGATAATACTTTGGGAGTCATTGCATTTGCATGCATAGTGCTGAAATGTGCTAGACTGCTGAAATTTTTGGCTAAGATCAGGAGAAGTTCTTCTTAACTGATACTAGTTGGCTGACTACATTGTTTATGTTCCTGATATTGCAACCTTTGCTGGTGCATTTTTTCATTTTTGTTATTTTTTTTTCATCCTTTTTTTTTTTGTTTTATGATCATATCAGAGAGTATCATCTACAAACACTATCCCTAGTTTGTCTCTTAGATATTTGAATGGTTCTCTAGCAAGAGGTTTGTAAATATGTTTGTTGTTTGTTCCTTTGTTCTGACATATTCCATCTTTACTATTTTCTCTGCTACTTGTTCTTTGAGGAAGTGGTACTTTATTGGGATGTGCTTGGTTTTCGAATGAAGCACAAGATTTTTTGATATGCTTACTGCACTTGTATTGTCACATTTGATAGAAATAGGTTCAATGATGCTTACCTTCATGTCTTGAAGAGTTTTTTTCATCCACATCACTTGTGTGCAACAAGTTGTTGCTGCTATGTATTCTACTTCTGTTGTAGATAGAGAGACAGATGTTTGCTTCTTGCTTAACCATGGCACCAGAATTTCTCCCAAATAGAATGCACCTCCACTTGTGATTTTCCTGTAATCCACACAGTTGGCCCAATCTGCATCTGTATATACTGTCAATGTGAAATATTTGCCTTTCGGATACCATAGGCCATAATGTGCAGTTCCTTGCAGGTATCTAAATATCCTCTTGATTGCTAGCAAGTGATTTTGTTTTGGCGCTGCTTGATATCTTGCCATTGGTCCTACTGCCAACATAATGTTTGGTCTAGAGGCTGTTAGGTATAGCAGACTTCCTATCATAGATCTGTAAAGTCTTTGATCTACATCTACAGATCCATCATCAGCACATAACTTGCATCCAGTGATCATGGGAGTTGACACAAGTTTGCAGTCTTCCATTTGGAATCTTTTAACATGTCTCTTAAGTAATTTTCTTGTGAAATGAATATGCCTTTGTTCTTTTGTAGAATTTGAAGTCCTAGGTAGAAGGTAAGCTCTCCAATCACGGACATCTCAAATTATGACTTCATCTCTTCTGAAAATCCTTTTTCTAACTCATCCTTGTTTCTGCCAAACATGATGTCATCTACATATACCACTACAATTAAAAGTTCATTTTCATTAGCCTTTATATACAGATTGTTGTCTACTCCTCCCTTCTTGAATCCATGTTTTTGAAAGTACTTGTCCAACCTAGAATACCATGCACGTGGTGCTTGTTTGAGACCATATAGGGCTTTGTTTAATCTACAAACATAGTTGTGCTTATCTGCTAAGGAAAAAACTTTAGGTTGTTCCATGTAGACTTCTTAATATATATCTCCATTTAAGAAGGAAAGCTTCACATCCATTTGATATACCTTGAAATCATGATAGAATGAAAAAGCCAGAAACATTCTAATTGCTTCCATTCTTAATACAGAGGAAAAAGTTTCATCATAGTCAAGTCCTTCGATTTGAGAGTATCCCTTAAAGTCTGGCTTTATTTCTGATTACCTGACCTTGTTTATTCATCTTATTCTTGAATATCCACTTTGTGCCAATGACATTTTTTCCAACAGGTCTTGGTATTAACTCCCAGGTCTTGTTCTTCTCAATCTGGTCTAATTCTTCGTTCATAGCATTTATCCAATTTTTGTCTTTATCGGCTTCATCGAAATTCTTCAGTTCTATCTGTGACAACATGACTAGATACACTTCCTCGATCTATTCAGCTAGTTGTCTTCTTGTTTGGACTCCTGCACATTTGTCTCTAACGATTTGATCTTCTGGATGGTTCTTTTGAGTGTGTCTCGAGGGTCCTTTTGAATTTATTTCTGTATCTTCTATTGTCTCATTATATTCTTTATTTTCTTGATTCTCATCATGATGATGATCTGGAGGATTGACACAGTTTGTACTTTTGGTTTTGTCTGGCAGTTCTTCATCGAATCTCATATCAATGCTTTTCACAATTTTATGCAGTCTTTTATTGTAGCACTTGTAACCCTTACTCTTTGATGCATATTCCAAAAATATTCCTTCATCAGATCTTGCATCATACTTCCCCAATTTTTCATCATTATTATTTATGAAACATTTGCTGCCAAAGAATCTAAAGTGCATAATTGATGCCGGTTTCCCATGCCACAGTTCATATGGAGTCTTGTTACAATTTGGTCTGAGATGATCTTTGTTGAGGATATGAACAGCTGTGTGTACTTCTTCTGCCCAGTAGGTTTGGGGAATGTTTCTTTCTTGCATCATGGCTCTGGAAATCTATTGTGCAGATTTTTTTTGCCTCTATGCCACACCATTCTGTTGAGGTGTATCTACAACTGTAAATTCTTTCTTTATCCCACATTCAATTTTGCCGATATGGCATGCTTCATTCTCCTCTTCCACTATATAAACATTACTCTATGTTCGAACACCTTTAACCAAGCTCTTTCCCGTGGTGATTGACCTTACTTCACAATATTGGGCTTTGAAAAGGACCTCACGGCCTTTATCACAAATTTGAATAACACTTAGCAGATTAGCTTTCAGACCATCTACAAACAGTACATCCTGAGCCTCTCCTCCTCCATTATTCAAGCTGACAGCGCCTTTTCCCTTGATTTTCCCTGATCTATCATTTCCGAATGTTACACTCCTAGATTTCTTTCCATAAAAAGTTACAAACTTGCTTCAGTGTCCAGTCATATGTCTTGAGCACCCACTTTCCACATACCATTGACTATTCTGATCATGAGCAATTAGAACCATATCACACTTATTTAGCTTTCTTTTCCATTGCATGCAACTGTTTGTTCTATAAATTTTCTGAGGAGATGGATCATAGTCTTTGAGAGGACATTCGTAAGACTTGTGCCCATTTTTTGGAAGAAAAAAAATTTGATTGTATTTCAGAATGGATTATGTAGATGAGTGAATCCACCATTGTTCTTAATTCCCTTCGAGTTTCCATACTCCAGTCTCCTTATATACGCTCTACACTCCATGGATTTATGAGTAAACCTTTTACAACAAAAGCAATACCCATGGAAGTAGTATATGTATCTGGCCGAGAAAGTTGTTTGGGGATATAGCCATCTGGTCATATGAAAATTTTGTCTTTAGAAGCCATTTTATCTGTGTTGGAATGTTGCTTGGCTGTTAACTCCTTTTGCTTGCAGGGCTTTCCTTGTGGTGGGTTTTTGCTGCAGCTCATGAGGATTTGAAGGGTTTCCCACATTTTTGTTCTCAGATTGATGGTAGTTAATATTTTCTTTTAGGACAACTTTCACAAATGTAATAACTTTCTTATCATCTGCCTTCAACTTGCTAGATTCTCCTTCATATCCTATCCCAGCCTTTACAAGAGGAGATCTTTGTGCATTTAATATCCTGTCCAATTGTTCAACACCTTTTAACTGTTGAATGTTCATTGTTAAATCAATTTGAGCCTTTTCCAATTTCTTCCTCAGACTCACCACCTCTTCTTCCAATATTCCACATTCCTCACTTTTCTCTCTTATTTGCTACAGTAGAATGTATTCTATTTTCCTTGCTTCTTCCAGTTCAATTTTAAACTTAATAAAATATTCACAGTTTGGTTCTTCCTTTACATATTTCAGAAGGATTGCCTTCTGTTTTCTAGTCTTGAGCTTGAGTCTATCTATTTCCTTTAGGGAACTCACCAATTCCCCATTAATATCTACCTCATGTTCTTCTACAAATTCCAGGAAATCTTCCTCAAGCTCTTGGCCATCAAAATGAATTATGATGTTCCTTCTTCATTGGGGGATTCATCTGAGCTCTCATATGTACTGTTGTCTTGTTGAGCATAGAATGCTCTTCTATTAAATCTGTTCCATTTCTTCCTATTTTTGAAACTAATTTTTTCTTTCCCTTTCAGCTGATTCTCTATTTTCTTCTGAGGGCATTTTGAAGCATAGTGCCCCAATCTTCCACAATTAAAACAATTAAATGAAAGTTTATCTTTGTACTTACCTATGCTTCTATCCAATCTTCTAACAAATTTGGCTTATTCTTCATCAAAGCATGAGCATGTACCTTCCTTTTCTTTTATGCACTTGTCTGCCTCTGGTTAAGGTTTCCCAGGCTGTTGTTTCTTCTATGGCAGAAACCTTAGGATTAAACCTGGATGGTAGATATCTCAATATTTTATGGACTACAACACTTTCTTTAATTTCTTCTCCAAGGCCTATCATGATATTCACAACTTCTGCAACTCTTAAGAAGAATGCAGCTATATCTTCATCTTCATTCATTTTTAAGTTTTCAAACTGATTTCTATGTGCTTGTATTTTAGCCATCTTCACCTTTGTATCTCCCTCATGAATATTTTCTAATGTATCCTAGATTTCTTTGGCAGCCTTACTGTGCATTACTTTGATAAATTATGACTCACTAAGACCGCTCAAGAGTGCATTCATTGCTTTTGCATTAGCTATGAAAATTTTCTTAGCTTCTCTCTCAGTGTCAGTTTCCTTTGGTGCATATTTTTCTTCCACAACAACTGAGACTTCTATTCCTAGAGACATTAAGTATGTCCTCATTCTTATTTTCCAGAAAGCATAGTTTGTACCAGTAAAAAGAGGGGCTTTATTTGTAGAGCATCCTTCTATATTAGCCATTTTTGGGAGTAAGGACCTCCTTCCAGTGGTTAAAATTGTTACAGAAGGAAGTAGATCTAATACCAATTGACGAACCCTTCGCTAAACTGAGAGGGGTAGGTGAATCATTTTAGTACATTCATCGACATTAAAACTCTTTTCTTTACACCCATTAACTACTTCATTTTATAAGCAGCATAATACATAATGAATCAACAAACTGAATGTGTGGAGAGCAAGTAATTAAGCAGATTAAAATATCACATCAACACATACTCATCAAGCACATAGAAAACAGATATAAGTGGAAACCCATAAGGGAGAAAACCACATCTTATTATTGTTGTGATGCAAAGGAAAAATCCAACTCCCTCTCACAACTGATTTTCTGTAGGCTCCAACCTACAGGAGGCTACTACCTCAAATTCTGCAAGCTACAACTTGCAAGGAAGCACCAACTCCCAAATATTTTCTACAGGTTACAACTTACAGAAGGCTCCTACCTCACCCAACTCCAACTGGAAATTTATCAAGCTACAAATTGAAAGGAGACTACAATCCCCTCACTCAACATGAAAATCATATGCTAATTTACCTGGGTATCAGCTCTGTTATCCTCCTCCTTCACTGTTGCCTTCTCTACCTTCATTTATGCCTCATATCAGCTCTTGATGTGCACAACATCCCTATCATATCTCTCTGACTCTTCCGCTCTCTAACCTCACTATGCACACTGATATTACATGTTTTATACAGATAACTACATGATTGTTTGCATTCTATAGGGAATTTGAAGTGAACAGACTTGACACTATGCCTTCCACCCATTCGATTACTTACACTTCAGTTCAGGTTATTACATCAGAAATAATCATTACATCACTCATTGGAGTTTTTCCTATGCCTACAGAGACTTGCCTTTGCAACACAAACAATATAAAATAATAAATGAATTTACATTTACACAGAAACCAATTATTTCAATCAACCCTTTCAGCTTCTAGCTTTGCTGTGTATTTATCTTTTCTGCTTGTTGTCCCTTGTATTTTCTGTTCCTTCTGTTGTATTCTAACTATGCTGCATAACTTCCCTTTTGGCCCGACTCGACCCAGCTGTTGCATTTCCAACAATGCCACCATATCTCATTTTTCCCGACTCTGCCTATCTTCCTTCCTTCTCTTTCCCACAGCGTTTAGCTTTATGCTTTTCTCAGCACCTGACTCTGCCCGGAGGTCTTTCTGAGCCCAGATCGACCATGGTGCATGTCTTCTAATTACTGCAACATTGAGCTTTTGCCTTTGCCCTTTTTTCTATGTCGGGTCACTTACCCGAGTCTCCTTTAGTCGCGTTCGGATCCTTTTCCACTTAAACAGGTGTAAGGCTGGACTTGAAATATATTCTATTTCCTTTGAAGAGGTATCGTGTCTTGGCCCATTTCGCATTTCACATTTTAGCGTTTCTTTTGTTATTTGGTTCTATATTGCTCTTCCATTCTCCGATGCGATTTCTCAAAGGAAAAATTGTTACCGCCGGATTTGAAATATGTTAAATGGTAGTTCTGAGCTACATTGTGTCTGGTCCCTTTATCGCACATCACATTTCGACGATTCAACATGGTTCATGGGTGCTATCCCTTCTGAGCTTGCGATGTGCGATATGAAATTGGGTCCCATGGCCGGACTTTAAATCCTTTAGATTTTAGCTTTGAAGCATATCGCATCTGACCCCTCGTTTCTCTTCGCATTTTGGCATTTCAACATTGTACATAAGCACTATCCCTTCTGAGATTTGTGACTTGCGATATGCGATAAATGGTTCGGGTCCACGTCGAGGTGCCACGTCACTGGCACATCGTCTGCGACGTCACCTGCCACGTCATCTTCCATGTCACCTGCCACATCATCAAGATGTATCTGTGATTTGTGGGGTCAGGTCCATGTTGGCTGCCATGTCACCTGCCACATCATCTGCCATGTCACCTACCACTTCATCAAGATGTATTTGTGATTTGTGGGGTCAGGCCAACATCGTCTTCCACGTCAGCAACCACGTCACTTGCCACGTTAGCTGCCACATCATCTCCTGCATTTCAAAATTTCTGTGTTTGTTGTTTTACGATACTCCTTCTGCTGCGATTTGCGATATGTGATCAGGCCTTCTATTGCAATTTCGATTTGCGATATCTCCGTCGAACATTGTTCTGAATGAGTTTTTCTGGAAATTTACCCGACTTTGCCCCAGAGAACTGCACGCGCCTTCGTGCATTGTTCTGAACGCAAACTAGCCTGACTCTGCCTGCGCGTTCACGACTTTCTCCACTAGTTGAACGCATTCATTACTTGTCTTAGCACGTTCACAACTTTTCCCACTTGTGCACGACTCGACCCAAACTCACTGCCTTTGCTGCCTTTGCTCCTTGATAAAGCTTCTAATGCTGCTCCTTTCCTTTTTATTGCTCCTCTCTACTCCTTTGCCTTAATGATAATTTTGGTGTTGATCCATGCCTCTTTGTTGCTCCTCTGCCTTGCTCCTTTGCCTCTAATGTTGCTCCTTTGGCACTTTGTTGCTCCTCTTACTCTTTTCTTCTCCTCCACTTTATTTTTTCCTTCTTTTCCTTATAGCTCCTTTATACTCCAGTTGATCCTGATCTGCTTCTTTTTTCTTAATGACAATTATGGTACTTCTCCTTTCTTCTCCTTTGCCATCAATGAAAATATTTCCAACAACTGTTAGTGGGTAGTTTGTTAGAATGCCCTAGAACAACAAATGCAGGTCGAATTTCAAAGATAAGGGGGAAAGTGATCAAGCGCTAGGTGTCGGTATCCTTGAGGAGCAAAGGACAACTAGAAGGTAGTGATAGAAGTCCTCACGTACAATGATCATTGACGGACTAATGAGCTGTCCGGAGGCAGAGTTTGGGAGCCGTAGTTCAGCTAATGAAAGGAGCCATGTGGTTGATAAGTGGGCAGTTCCAGAAGATCCAATGAGCATACTTCTTAATGAAGCTAAAAGGTTGCGAGTGGGAAAATTAATGAGCCAAATTTCAGTGACACAAAAGGATTTGTGATCATTGATAGTGGTAGGCTAGGCAACTGAAGATGCAATCGCAGTGATCAACAAGTTGGGAGGCAAGAGGACCCGCTAGATGTGTTCAAGGTATGTGGACTGAAAGAGATGAGCTTGGCCACCATAATAAATTACGTCAAGTGTATCTTCTTCGAGGTAGATTGGTGGTCATAGCAGTTGACACCAAGCCTTAGTGTGTCCTTGTATCAGGGTTGTATGTAAGGGCCATGATCCCTGGTGCGTGAACCATAATACTATCATATTATAGATTGTAATATAACAAGTAGTGGTTTTAAGAAGTTAAAAATTGTCATGTGCACTAGTTGATTCACTGATGGTTGTTATATGGTTGTGCAAAGTAGAAGTGTTGTGGCATTTGAGTGTGTTTGTGTTTGAGATTTTAAGACCCAAACCAAATTCTTAAGTATCATGGAAATTTAACATAATGCACTTCAAAAAAATCCCCCAAATGTGACCCATCATATGAGTATATTATTGGTGCTTTTGTAGCATGATTAGCCAAAAGCGTGTCCACTTTGTACTCATGTATTATTTTGGGCTATGTTTAGATGATTTACATAAAATTCCTTGACCTAGATGCTATCTTTAGACCCTTTATGGTTGGTCATGGCCCATTATCTTATTCCCCATTTCAACATTATCCTTTCTCTTATAGCTTAACTAACCAATGCTCCATGGAATTAATTTGACACCATGTTGGTCATTTATGATCTAAGTAGGTATGCAAGGGTCTTGGGTGTCGAAAATGTAAGTAGTTTCGGTCTTCATAATTGTTGTTGTACTCATTTCAATATGTATCCTATGTAACAAACAAAAGAAGAAAATAAAAGTTATTATTATTAAAGCATGTGTTTCATGCTCATTTTTTATGGTCTTCTAGCTAAAATCATGTTCTTCATGCTTATAGGGTTTGTTAGGTCTTAGGATTTATTGTCACGAGTCAAAGGAGTCAACATTATGTTTATAAGACCACTTCTGGGGAAAATGTAGTTGGAAAAAAAATTATTTTTGAGTCTAGAAAGTCCTGGAAACTCCAAAAGTACAAATCAGCCTAAAGGAGGAAATTTGACCCCTTGGAAACACTATATAAAGGAGCAATTCAACCTCATTTGTCATTGACTCATTTATTAAGTTCGATCTCAAGAAGGAAGTTTGATATATAGCTGGGAACCCAAAGAAGAAGAGAGCGAAGGTCTAGAAGAAGAAAGGAAGGATGCAAATCTTGTTCTTGGTCTCAATCTCTCACACACGTGCAAAGGATTAGTGTCTTTGGAACTTCCAAGAAGGGTTGAAATTGAAATACCAAATTGCAGTAAAAAACGAAGTGCAATATCTTGTTGTTGGAAGGAAGAATACTCTATCTTGATCTCATTGACCTTGGGAGTTGTCTTTCTCTAGGAAGGTATCAAGAAGAAGTTGAACTAGGGTTTCTGAAGTAGCAACAAGGGTTGAAGTTGCAGGATGAAAATTGCAGGTTAAGTTGCAGTATTGAAGCTAGCATGTCGAAATTGAAAATTGAAGTTGGTTGGTGCAGAAACAAAGGACTTGTTGAAGGGATGACTTGGTATTTCGAGGAGGACTTGGTCTAGGGTTTGGGTCTTTTTTGTCTCACAGAAAGTAGATTCTATAAGAAGAGAAGATTTTTTTGATGGGTTTTCCCCTTGGAGGGGTTTTGGCCTGGCTGAGAGCCTAATTTATTTGTCCTCTATCGTTTATGTTTTGTTCTTGACATTTGTTTGATGAAAAGTTCTAAAGAGCCAAAGAAGATTAACAAAGTTCTCAAGCAAATATTAAGGTTAAGGAAAATTAGAATCAATAGCTACCACTTTATATTTTCCAACACTGGGATGGATACGGGGACCTCAACACTCTCTTACTTCTTTCTATGTAAAAGTGTTGGTCATGTTGTAAAGGTTGTCATACTTATTGAAGCACACTTATCTTATGCCTAAGTATGGACCCCAATCTTATGTGTTCATCACACTTTGGCCATTGTATCTTGGAGATGTCTTTGTAGTTGCTCATGTAGTTTCATGTTTCTCAACACAATTTCACAAATATCAAGGTAATACACATATTCTTTGGTCACATCATATGAGGCACTTTAGGGCTATTTCCACATGCATGGATCGCCTCTTGACATGTCACGGGCTATATCCTTAAGCACTCTTTGTTGAGAATTAGGTAGTCCTAGGTTTAATTCAAATTTTATTCTTGATAATTACTTGTGAGCTTACGTCTTTTACGTATGACTTCTCTTCTTATCTTATTATGTATTTCATCAAGTCAATTACCAAAACACAAGAGACACAAAATTAGGCTTTGCGAGCCAAGGCCAAAACCTCTCCCTCTTGGAGAGGAAAATCCACAAGAAATTCTTCTTATATACTTTCAGATGACAAGTACCATGACCATGACACAGACCCTTGACCCTTGTATGCCTCCAAGACCTTGTCACTGCTTCTTCATTGACTCTTTGAGCTGATCCTTCTTTCCTGCACCTTCTTGCACCATTTTGCACCTTTCTACACCAAGACTAGAGAGCTTAGTCTCTACTTTTATCCTTCCTTCTTCGGTTGTATGATATCCTTACTTGTGATATCAACATTGTGTCATAGATTGTCTTACCTTGAGTCTTCACAATTGTCTTGATTCCTTCCAATGAACAGTCCACCCTATACTATAATGATAACGTTCCTTGTATTGTTGAGCATATTTATTATATCTTATACTCAACGTTGTCTTGTAACCACTTTAAACACAGTCTTCCTTCTTCACACTTGACCACAATCCTATTTACACAATCAACACAATCCTTTTCTTAACACTTGAATGCAGTCCTTACTTCGCACTTATTGCAGATAAGTATGACCGCAATGATCTCAAACTTGACCGAAGTTTTTTCTTCTAATGAAGCCGCAAATATAATCTTCGTATTTCACGCTTTACTTCAGTGTTTTAACTCGCACTAAATCTCAGAATTTGTCTGAATTTCTGTGTCAAACTGAAATCCATAGGTTCCTTTAAATAGTTGATCATGTCTGTAAATAAGTCGACATGTACTTTAGTTATGAGGCCGACTTGAAAAAGGGTTATAAGTCGACTTGCAGTGTGTATCTTCTAGAGTGATGAAGGTTGTCTTGAAGGCTAGTTTGAGCAGTAGTGCTAGCATCATACTTGAGCCATTTCTTCAAGGTTATATGAAAAGGTCTTGAGGCATACTTCCTTGACTAGACTCTTCATATACATGACTCTTAATTAGTACATTTATGACAAGATGACAAATCCCTAGAAGACATCAAGAAGAAGTCTTTTGACCTATAATAAAAACCTTGCTCATGAAAACCATGAAGCAAGAATAACAAAATTACATTTTATTATATTCGTCTTCTTCATTACATAAATACATAATTACATAGTCAATATGAAGACCGAGCCTAGTTACACTTTCCAACACTCCTTAACTATGGAGGTATTCATAATGGTAAATGGTCACTTTCAATCTGAAGAATCTAATAAGAAGAATCGGATTGGTAATCGCATTTGTATAGCATCATATCAACCAACATTGTCCTAGTGCAAAGCCTTGACTAACAGCCCCATCTCTCAACGAGACAATGGGCTACAATGCTAGCGAGACACATGACTTATAGACACCATAGTCATTGTCTCTCCAAGGTACATACTCCACCCAGGTGTTCCCAGAGTATGACCTTCTTCGACTATTCTTCTCTTGAGTAGCCAACCCTCAAAGAATATCGACCCTCGAATACTCTTATCTTGAATTCCATATCTCATTCTCAAAGAGTATCGGATGCCAAATGAATACCCAATCTTCCATTCTGTCTTCCAAGTGAAGACCAGAATTATGTGTCTATCCATTCTCTCCTCATGGCCTTCACTAAGACTTACATCTGTTAGTCCTGGTCTAATGCATGATAGATGAATTAGAGAATCATATACGTCACTCCCGTTTAACTCAGGAAGGACATACTTCACATTTATTCCAAGTAAGAAACTTACCACCAGGCTCCCTATTAACTAGGGACCATGTAGCAACAATGGTGAGACACCTAGCTGCTCATGAAGAATTCCTTCCCTCGATGTCATGGATTTCGATATTGAGGAATCTTCAACTTTTGGCTTCATAGGGCACAGATCATCCATCACTTTCATCCACGAGTCATGTCAACCATCAAAAAGTGATTCATCAGTATTTCTCATCTGGTCCACCTTTATGCCATGCTGCTTTCCTTCGAACCATCTCCCAAGGATCTTACATCCTTCCACATGATTGGCAGCCCTGCATAAACTCATCCAGATAAACATATACATAAGAAATTTTAAATCAAAAGTTACCTTAGTGATGATATTTCACCACAACATCTTCCTGTAGGAATCAACATCCTTTATTTAGACTGACACATCTCCCAAAGATATGTATCTTCAAGGGTCTTCTTGTTTACCATACTTCTATCAGAGTCTACATATCTTCCCAGGAGATCTCCTAGTCACATCTTCTTGGCTTCAGATGATAACTGCCTCTTGACATGGTTTCCCTTCATGATCTCTTCCTTTCTTTTTCCACACAACTTCATTCCCAGGAACTTCTAGTATCCAGTTCCTTGTTTGCATACAACCACCTCATATTCCATATGAGGACATATTTGTTTTCATCTGTTAGTGGCAACCTGTGTGGCAACCTGTGCACTAGAAGCGATACTCCTTCCTTTGATCATACTTCTAAAGATAGAAGCCCATCACCTGCAACCATATGACATGACTTCACAACATCCAGTGTCAACATATAGATATATGTACCTCATCCTTTTCCTTTTGAGTCGTCCTGCAACAATTTTACTAGAATGAAGAACTTCATTCCCTTGACTTGCTTCATCAATATGTCATCATGTTCTAATCCACGAATTCTGTAAGATAGAATTCCTGATGAAACCTTTTGCTTTCCTTCTAGTGAGTGAATCTAGAGAGGACTCCATTAGAAAAATATCAGCACTTGCTTCCATATTGATTATTGAATGATGACCCTTGATCCAAATGACTATCTTCCATCAATGTTGTTATCAATGAGGTTCCTAAGAGCTACTTCTTCAAGTGCTCCTTCCATGTTTCTATCATGATGCTATTAATATACTCTGCTTCCTATCATACTATTTTACAACCAACAAAAATCACTTAAAGAGAAAGATGATCTCAATCATAATAGAGATCTTTCGCTTCTTCTTTCTTAGATTCTTTGCAGCAGGTTCTTCCCTTTCATCTGTGACATGAACTTCTTCTTTTTTCCTCTTGTCCTTCCCAGATTTAGGACGATCCCTTTTATAATTCCCAAGTTCATTACGTCCAAAGCATCATACTTTGTCCATTTATCTCCTTTTATTCCGAGGACCAAATTTTCTGAATCTTCCTTTCTTCCTGGACATGGCTGCAAAGGCGTGATTCCCTTCACTTGATCATGTATCAACTTTGGCTTTCAATCTTGTTTCCTCTATTTTACATAGAGACCATAGATCCTGGAATGGTGTGATTCTTTCTTCATGTATAAGTTTGAAGTGAAGTTTCCCCATTCTTCCGATAGAGCATTCAATACCACTGTAGTCATCTCACTATCACACATTACTTCTCCCAATTCCTGCAATTGGTCTCTAATTTCATAAATCCTCATAAAATATGAAGTGATTCCTTCCTCTCTTGACAATTTCATCTTGTATAGTTCTTGTCTCAAAGATATTTCTTCTCTTGCAGTACTCACAGAGAATAGCTCCATCAATTTCTCGTATATTTCTTTCGTAATTTCTAGTTTCGATACATAGGGTATGAGTGAGTCCTTAATGGATTCTATGAGAATCCTATCTCCTTTCATGTACTTGGCATGGGCTGGAGTATCTTCTTTTGAGGTTTGAATTGAAGATCCTTTGATGTAGCCCATAACTTCATCTTCGATTAGATTCAAATATGTCCTCTTCTTCCATGCACTAAACTTTGATGACCCAATCAATTTGTTGCTCTCTTTGCAATAAGTCATTTTAACAGATTTAGATGAGGTCATAGATACTTACTTGAATAAAGTGACTTCCTCCTTCTAGCAGCTTCCTTGATGATAATGAAGATGGAGTTAGGAACTCCCTCTTAGATTGAATTCGCTAATGTAGATGTCTTCAAAGGTGTTGGATAATGTTGGATGGTGCTTGATAATGTGTCTTCCAGCAATGTCTTCAATGTCATAAATCTTTGATGGCAAAAATTATCTCCTCGATGAGTGGATCCTTTGAATGAGGTTGAAGGTCTTCTTGAAATGGCTTGAGAATCTTCCTTGCAAATTGATTTGACTTTTCAATGAAAACTTTGACTTTGACTATGATTCTTGCTTCTTTGAGTGTCTCCTTGCTAAGTAGCCCTTGTCTTTAGCACCTTAGCTTTGATACCATGTTGAGAATTAGGTAGGGCTAGGTTTAATTCAAATTCTCTTCTTGATAATTACTTGTGAGTTTATTTATTTTAGTTATGACTTCTCTTCTTATCTTATTATGTCTTTCATCAAGTCACTTACCAAAACAAAAGAGACACAAAATTAGGCTCTGCGAGCCAGGGCCAAAACCTCTCCCTCTTGGAGAGGAAAACCCACAAGAAATTCTTCTTATATACTTTCAGATGACAAGTACCATGACCATGACACATACCCTTGACCCTTGTATGCCTCCAAGACCTTGTCACTGCTTCCGTTGACTCCTTGAGCTGATCCTTCTTTCCTGCACCGTTCTGCACCTTTCTGCACCAAGACTAGAGAGCTTGGTCTCTACTTGTATCCTTCCTTCTCCGACTATATGATATCCATACTTGTGATATCATCAACATGTCATAGACTGTCTTACCTTGAGTCTTCACACTTGCATTGATTCCTTCCAATGAACAGTCCACCCTATACTATAATGATAACATTCCTTGTACTGCTGAGCATATTTATTATATCTTATACTCAATGCTATCCTGTAACCACTTTAAACACGGTCCTTCGTCGCACTTGACCACAGTCCTATTTCTGCAATCAACATAGTCCCTTTCTTCACACTTGAACACAATCCTTACTTCGCACTTATTGTAGGTAAGTATGACCGCAGTGATCTCAGACTTGACCGAAGTTCTGTCTTCTAATGAAACCACAGATATAATCATCCTCTTTCGCACTTTATTTCAGTCCTGTAGGTTCCTCTTTGTCAAACTGAAATATGCAGGTTCCTTTAAATGATTGATTCCGACTGTAAATAAGTCGACCTATACTTTAGTTATGAGGCCGATTTGAACAAGGGTTATAGACCAACTTGTATAGTGTATCTTCCAGCGTGATGAAGGCTACCTTGAAGGTTGGTTTGAGCAGCAGTGCTAGCATCATACTTGAACCATTTCTTCAAGGTTATATGACAAGGTCTTGAGGCATACTTCTTTGACTAGACTCTTCATATACATGAATCTTAATTAGTACATTTATGACAAGATGACAAATCCCTAGAAGACATCAAGAAGTCTTTTGACCTATAATAAAAACCTTGCTCATGAAACCCATGAAGCAAGCATAAAAAAAATACATTTTATTATCTTTGTCTTCTTCATTACATAAATAGATAATTACATAGTCAATATGAAGACCGAACCTAGTTACACTTTCCAACACTCCTCCATGCATTTTGAGGATTCTACTTCATTTGAAGGTTGATCCCTTTGGAGGACTATTCTACTAGCTAGTTTAGCACGTATAGGCTCTTTTTAGCTTGGAGGGTCATTCCATGACTTGTGTAGGTCACTTGCATGATACAAGCACATTCTTTCACCTTGGAAACATCACATTGGACATTGGAGCTTACTTAGAGGAAATCATCCTCTCTTTTTTACCTTGATTACATCACACATGTGACTGCCCCTCTTGTATTTGGGGACTTTTCATCTTTGGAGGAGCACATGACCATGTTTTTAGGATGTTTTCTTGCATATTAGAGGGGCATTGAGACTTCTTGATCCTAGTCAGCCTTTTTTTGTTGAACAATCTCCTCTCTTGGAGGGTTTATTGTACACGGTAGGACATTTTTGTGTAGTTTGATTTAGTCTCCTTTACTTTGTGGATGGAAAGTCACCTTTTGTAGTCATCCTAGGCTAGATTTAGAGAGATTAGAAAATAATAAAAAATGAGAATGTTGTGGAATCCTCTTCTATAAGTAGAGGCTCTTCTCTCTTTCAAAATTGTTGTTGTTCGCTACTTCTTTGAGAAGAAATTTTGTTGAATATCTAATTATTGAGATTTTGATATCAATTCTTGGAGCCCTTCTCTCTTGGTTTAAATTTTGGTACATTAAAAAATTGTTGTGATACATCAAGACTTCCAGAAACTTCCAAGATCAATCCATTTGAGGGATAAGTCCACCACTTGGAGGGAAGACATTTTAAGGTTTCATCCATTCCTTCTTCTTTTGTTAGTTTGGTATGTACTCAAGTTATGTTTTTATTTTCATTGGTTGGGAATTAAAGTATTTTATTCAAGCTATAATTGATCTATAGTTTTTATACTTATTAGGGGAAACAATACATATAGATTTGTAAGAAAAATGGAAATAACAATGAATGGCATAGACATAGAACACATAGATCTACCTTGGAAACTCTTGATTGAAAAAATTGACAAACCTTAGAGGTGCACATCACTTTTCTTATTATATATAACTTCATCTTCCACAATAATAATATATAATCCGGATTTAAGATGGATCCAGACGATAAGAATTTTTTTATTTTCAATTACGCCATATAATATATACATAGTTGATAGAAATATTTGACTTAATATGGACAATGAAATATTTTATTATCCACATTAAAAAGCCTTTTTTCCCATAAAATAATATATCTCTCTCTATATAAATACATGTCAACTCTGCCCTTACCCTCTTAATTGCAAAGAACCTATCAACGGAAATCTAACCAGCCCTGATTACAAACTCAAAAATGAGCTTCTGATGCTTTTAGAATAGGCAGGCTGAGGCAGGCAGGCAAGTTTGGTAGCAAACCAGTAAAAACTTTATAACATTTGTGGACTGAAACAAGCCCTGCCATATGAGAAAAATATATATAACAGTAAATTGGTCAACAACTGTTCTATATCATTCTTCACAATGTCTATTATACCAAAAAATAACTACTTTATTACTCTCGGCACCTTCACTCTAGACTGTCAATGACAATTTTTTTGTTCTCAATGCAAGACAGACCTGGAGGTAGCCCTGTTTTTCTTAATTGAATAGAGAAATCAATATAACATTGAAGCAAATTGAATATATCAAGGTTTGCAAGGTAATCTGCTTATATTCTAGAAAGAATAATGAGATTCTGGTCTGGAAGACAGACAGGTGGATTCATTCCCAACATAAGTAGAAATCATGCAAAGCAGATTGCAGAAATTACAGTATCTAGTCAAAGAAGAAGCAACTGAAATTTAAACAGTTACAACCTGGCACCAGCATATCCACTAGCCAGGAAATCGTCATTGAAAAAGGTAAAAATTAGCAGAAGAATCGAAGATCACTATTGTCATCTCTTTTATCAAAAATTTGATGAGTATCTCCCTCAACGAAAGTACTGCACTGAGATGGGGATGAAAACAAAAACCCCATATATTCCGTTCAAAAGTTTATTGCTTTCAGCCTTTGTCCCAATGGCTCCTCAAGACACCTTGTATAACATGGATGCATGGACCTTCAAAGGTGGATCTTCTTATGGAATATAAATAGTTATAGCGATTGCAAAGGCTTTATTTCCATCAATTTTGTTGAGAACCCTGAAAATACAGTCAAGTGCCTTGATTTATTTTTCTTATTCCCCAAGGAAAAAATCAATTTAAGATTTTCAGGTAGAATAAGTTTACAAAACCTTCTGATAATAATTTGCAACCGCCATAACCACTGCCCTATACCATGCTGCTGCTGCCTTTGCACCAGGGTCTGGAACAGATGCAAGAATATCACCAGGAACATATGATGAACGGCCAGCCTAGAAGAAACACCATTATCTCAAATCAGAGAAAATTGCACATATTTAACTCCCGGTGTTGGCAATTCCGTGGTCCGAATCATTGAAATATTTAATGTTTAACAACATAAGAAACATAAGGAGCCACAATAATTTGCATCACAGAATCATAGGATGCATATTAAAGAGAATTCCAAATTCCATTAAATCACCACTACACAAAACGATGCCTAGAACTTCCAATAAATTATGCACATGCTATCGTCATCATATGATAACCATATAAACATACCTTGAAAATATTCCCATTTTCCATATAGCATGAACTCTTTCATCGAATAATAATTTTATAACAGAATTCTGACCAGTCAACTAACCAGCACATGGAATATAGTTTAGCTGAGTTGTATGAATATTAACCTTTTTTTTTACATTTTACACCAACCTTTAGGGACTGGAGAATACGTGTTGCATATGTGGGGTGATATGCACCCACTTCATATTTTCTCTTTTCTGTTCTCTTTTTCCTGGGGAAAGGGGTGGGGCATCCCAGAACTTAAGGGACGCAATTTGACAGTCATAAGGGATGGCTTCCTATGCAATTGACACAAATGCATGAGACAGAATATGCTCATCGAGCGAAAGAACAATCCAAAACTAGTGCATCAAGTAACAACATAATTCTTGTAGCATGATTGCTCTAAAGAAACAACCACGAAATTACAAGAGCTAGAGAAAGCATAGAACCTGTCTGATATATTAGCATAAAGGTCGGAATCGAATTGTAGATACAAGCAAACAAAAGGTGGTCCTAACAATCTCTAGCAAGAAATAATGGAATGCTGTCAAGTCTGGAAGGATGGAAGCCGTGCTCCTAAAACCTGCAAGAAGAATTTTATTTGTAAACTAATGGTCTCCAACTCCCTTCTATAAAGTATGAGAAAAGAGATTCTCAAGGAAGCGTTCTAGATGTGTGAGATAAGGGATCAAACTCCAAGTCAACCCCTTGCATTGGCCACTGAGTCCTCTAAACCTTACCATGCACTCCACTAATAAACTTAGCCATAAGCCATGCATTCATATATACATAACTCAATCACTCTTAGTGCAAAATTAGACTAAGACATGCGAACTCATGCATGTAAATCCAAAGCATGCAAACTACACCAATTTGTTATCACATAAATCTACATCAAGAAGAAAGAATAGATTTTATTGATAACTATAGGTAATCTAGCCCATCACCACTAGATGCCTCTTCATTTGGAATGGTGCTTTTCAGCCATAGGGAATGTCCCTGTTGAAATATGTAATTAGGTTCGGTCTTCATAATAACATATGTTATCATGATTTTAAGTATTTGATGTAATGTGAAAAATAAATTTGTTATTGTTTTCTTGAGGGACGGGTTTCATGCTCAAGAGGAATTTATTTTATAGGTCAAATCTCCCATTGAGAGCTTCTAGGGCTTATGAGTCATTGTCATGTATGAAAACCTCATTTAGGGCATGTTACATATTGTAAGAAAAATTATTTGAGTCAAAGATAGTCAAAAAGACCCCCCAAGACCTCGTCTATGTGCTACAATCAAATCGGCCTCCTAAAGAACAAGTCGGCCTATCAAGAAGACATGTTGGCCTAGGGATGATGACAAGTTGGCCTAATAGCTTGGGAGAGAAGCCTATATATAGGATGACTCGGCCTCACTCAAGTGACAATCAATCAAGCATCTAAGACAAAAAGAGAAGCGTGAATAGCAAGTGAAGAGAGCCTCTTGAGCAGCGAAGAGAAGGAGAAGAAGAAGATAGAAGTCTTCTAGCATTGTTTTTGGGTCAAATCATCTCACACGTGTGATTGTAGCTAGGGCTTCTGCAGTAAGATATTGCAGACCTTGAAGAAACCATCATATAGCCCAAGAAAGAAGTATTATTGCTAGCCGAGTTCACAAAAGGAAGTGTCCAAGCCAAGCGAAGGAGAGAAGCCTCACAAATCAGCCCCATTCTGTTCACACGTGTGGTATCTATGTAATTACAGGTGGGCCGAAAATTGCAAGCCTGTAATAAGAGGTCGAAATTGAAGAGGAAGCCGAAAACAATGGTGTAGCAGTTATTTTGAAGAAAGAAAAGGTCTTCAAGGGCATAAGTGTGACTTGGTCTTGGAGGGGTTTTGGTCAAGGGTCTAGGTCTTGGAATTTGTCAATTGAAGATTCTATAAGAAAAAAGAATTCTCATGGGTTTTCCTCTTAGATTGGAGAGGTTTTGGCCTTGGTTGATCGCCTATATCTCGTGTCCTTTGTCCTATTGTTCTTTATGATCTGGTAGTTGTTTAATGAAGAAAAACACTAAGAATGTCAAGTGAAAGACGAAGCTAATAAAGTAAAATAAAAATACACCAAAAACAGTTATCAAACAAGAGAAATCATCCTTATGTTTCTACCCGTAGATTTCTCAACATGGTATCAGAGATGAGGTGACAAAAGTCAAGGAAGGACAACTTAAAGGACACTCAAGGGCCAAAACACTAGAAGATAATCAAGTGCATCAATTATAAAAAAGGACCTCACATCTCAAAGGCGCTACAAGGACAAGGTTTACATCATCATCTTGAAGGAAGTTACTAAAGAAGACCTCATAAACCCTACCTCCACTAAAGAGGACTTTGAAGCATATTGAAGTGTACACATCCTAGGGAAGAAAGAGAAGACGTTGTCTTCATCATCAAGAAACGAAGGTGATCTCCCCTCTTTAAAGGATCATCTGTGAAGGAAAACATCCTCATCAAAAGACATCTTCTATCATCATTATCATCATAAAAATAAAGAAGGTAGCAGATTGAAGATATTATCATCAAAGAGTATCTTCACAAGTATCCTTATGTCCACATTTGAATCTATCAAAATGTCTTTTTACAAGGAAAGAAACAAGTCGATTGGGTCATCAAACTTTCTTGCATGGAAGAAGAGGACTGATTTGATCCTCATAGAAAATGAAGTCGTTAATCATGTTAAAGGCTCAATTGCTAAACCTCCAAAGGAAGAATCTCACACTCATGCAAAGTATATGAAAGGAGAAGTAAGGGATCAAAGGATTCTTATTAAGCAGTAGCATACCCTATGTATCAAAGTTGGAGACATCAAAAGAAATATATGACAAACTTGTAGAATTGTTCTCCATAAGTACCGCAGGATAAGTGATCTCATTAAGACAAGAACTCTACAAGATGAAGATATCAAAGGAAGATGGAATAGCCTCATACTTTATGAGGGTATCCGAAATAAGGGATCAACTACAAGAATTAGGAGAAATAATGTCTAATAAGGAAATGACTACCATAGTGCTCAATGCACTTCCATAGGAAAGGGGTAACTATACATCAAACATCTATGGAAAGAAGGAAGCTACCCCGTTCAATGAACTTTGGTCATTATGAAAAATTGAAGAAACAAGGTTGAAGGCAAAAAGTGATTTAGGATCAAACGAGCAAACTCAAGCATTTACTTTTCCTATTACTGAATTATTTCAAATTTCTTCATGAAATATTGAAGCAATTACTGAAGCAACCTACACTTAATTACTTATGATTTTGAAACAAGGAAACTGAGCAAAGAAAAATATTCACATAGGACACCGTTATTTTTGGACGAAAGTCCCCAGAAAAACCCAATGCAGGAAAACCAGTACAACAGATCTGAGGGTTTGATTTTATTAAGTAGTAGCAAATTCTGAATTCATCTTTGAATACCACAAAGATAATTCAGTTACAAAGAGAAATATTGGTAGAAAGATTGTGAGTTTTACCTCACTCAATCACTGAAAAAAAATCATGGCTGATCTGGTAACTGAATGAAGTGCCCGAGTCAGACCCTGCGTAGTCCCTACGTCAGCCTCTCTACGCACTGCGTCACTCAACTAGGTGATCGATCTGAAGCCCGGAATCACTGCTCTCAGCCTCCCGGTCTCACACCCCGGTTCCTGGCTTCTGAAACTGATTCTTCTGCGAAATCTCAGACTCTTTCTCACCTTCTGCGTGGCCTTGTGTGGCCCTGCGTCAGCCTCTTTGTGAGAGTTGTTGGATCACTCTCTGTTGATGATTATCCGGCTGAGAAAATCTCTCTCCAGAAGCTATCCCTACCCCTCACTACGTTGGAATCACTTAGATTGAATTATCCTCTAAGCACTGCTCACTTCAGAAAATCGATCACTTAGATTCACTCGGTGTGTCTTTCGAAATGACCCTCAAGCCTTCCTTTATAGCCTTCTCGTTGAGACTTCAACAAGCGAGATTTCCAATCAATGGCTAAGATTATAACTTGACTTGATCCATGTTCTCTAGAAGATTCACACTC
Organism: Pinus albicaulis; assembly: GCA_034641835.2. Taxonomy (NCBI): domain Eukaryota; kingdom Viridiplantae; phylum Streptophyta; class Pinopsida; order Pinales; family Pinaceae; genus Pinus; species Pinus albicaulis. The sequence goes on along the minus strand of CM076580.1, from coordinate 994,942,920 downwards.
TGTTTATTAATACCCTTTAATTATTAATTTAAACTTAGGGTCACATTAAAATAATTAATTATTTTAATAAAACACATTCTGAGTGGAATTTTCACAAACGATATCTGGGTTCTTTGGAATACATGTTCCTAAGCCTCTCCACAAATTTTGAGACTTAGAGCACTTCCGATGCTACCAGAAATCAACACTCTCTCTTAGCGAGGAAAGTGCTCTAACGACATGCTTGCTGCACATTGCTCTGACCTTGAAGCATCCATTGCATGTTGATGTCTGACATGCTGTCCACCAACCACTGTGTTGTTGTTGTATCTGTACTACTGCCCTTGACACTACCACTACCAATGCTACATCCGTACTACAACTCCCTCTCAAGTGTTGCATCTACTATGCTGCTAGCACTGCCATTGCTAACACTACATCTGCACTGCAGCTCAGTTGCTGAGAGAAGCAACTGAAACCACCCAAAAACTGAACAAGCGTTCAGTGGATGCACCTCGGTGCTGAAGATCTAAGTGTTGCTAGTCCCACGCTGCCCTCTGAAGCCACTGCACTGTTGAAGCTACTGCATTGTGCCTTTACACATTGCTGCCTCTCTGCTCTGCGCTACTCAGATTCTGGCGCTGCTAACCAAATCATCTCTTGCTCCATCATTCCTTGGCTCCCACTGAAAACTCCTCCATCTCGCTACTACTGATCATGGGCTCCTGTAGCAAGGTGATGATCCATGAGGTGGGTTCCCCAAGGATCCTGCCCAACTGAAGTTGAAGGTGAACTACAGTTCCATGTCACCCCATCTCTGTAATATCCCGAAGGGAAATAAACAGTAATATAAAGCACACAAACAAGGTACACATCTAAAGACAAGTCACGAGACAAAATACACAATATGGAGAACGTTGAGCCATTTTATTAATACTGAGAAATAAGGAAAGTACAAAGGTGATCAGAATGATGGCACCTCGACTTGCTCAGGGCAAGTGTAGAAATAATCTTAGAACAATGTATGGAATGGTTGCTCCCTCTATCAACTGCGAAATCTCCAAGCTGCTGGAAAATGTTGCCGTGTTGCTGCAACTGCTGGAATGAAATGAGTCTTTGGGGTTGTTCCCCAACTCGGAAAATGCTGAAACTCTGGGAATGACCTCCTCTCCCAATACCCAGAAAAGCCCAGAGAGATTTTCGAGAATGGCTGACCCTGGAAAATACCTCCTTTGAGGCACTACGCTATCCCTAAAGGGAAAACGCTGACCCTGAAGGCAACACTGCAAAATATGGCCTCTCCCTCTGCAAAATGTCTCCAATAGGTAAGGGCTGATCCCTTGCCTAATCCTCTGGTCTGAATCCACCCAAACCACCTCAATCTGGAACTCTCCCCAACTAGAACTGCGTCCTCCCTCTGCAAGACTGCGCTGTCCCTCCAAGGAATGCTCCTCAATGACTGAAGCTCTGATCTCTCCCTGCAAAATACAGTAGGACTCCTCACGAGCAAGCACTCGAAGTCTCCCGAGGGGTTGAGGTTGGGATCTCTGCACGGAGATACCGTGCTGAACGATGCGTACGGACTAGCTAAACAACAAGCGTGCTCCAATGTCACAGAGACAATCTCCAAAATGCATAATCAACAATGAGAGAAATGAAAGTCGCTCTCCTCTCTTTATCTTGGAGTGAACCTCCCCTCTCTCCCTTGGCCCCATGCTACTTATTTGTCCCCTCTTGTTGCTGCTGCCAACTCATCTGTGACATTTCGGAGCCTGGCTGACATCTAAGTGTGTCCCCCTCCCTACGGTGTCACTTGGGTCTCTTGGCCCCCTTGGCCCACCTTGACCATAACGTTGTATTTCCTAGGGGACTTTAAAGAGTGTGCTTTATCCTAAGTGAGTCACACTCCCACTTTATTTATATCTTAACTATGTAAGGCAAAATTAATCAAAATTAATATTTCCAATTAGCTATAGCTAATTGGGAATATTACAGTCTCCCCCGGCAAAATGTTGCTTGTCCTCAAGCAACTGTAATGATGGATGTTGTAAGATTTGCTCACCCTCCCAAGTGGCATCCTCATCCGACAAATTCCTCCATCTCACTAGGAATTCACGGACTGCCCTGCTCCTTAGTTGTCTCTCCCTGGTGTCAATAATGGCCTTTGGCTGTAACACCAAGTGCCCCTCATCATCTGTAGGTGGAAGCTCCTCTGTCACTGTCACCTGCTGTCCCAGTGCCTTCTTCAGGCATGATACGTGAAAAATATTATGAATCTTGCTGCCCTGGGGCAGCTCCAGCTCATAAGCAACCTGTCCTACTCTGCGTATCACCCTGTATGGACCGTAGAAGCGTGGCTTGAGCTTCCCAACCCCCTTTTGCTTCAGCGTGGACTGTCGGTACGACTGTAAACGAAGGTAGACCAAATCCCCTACCTCAAAATGCCTCTCTACCCAGCCCCTGTCTGCATACAACTTCTGTTGGTTTTGTGCTGTAGTCATGTTGTCCTTGAGAGCTCGGAGGATGTCCTGACTCTCTTGGATCCAATCCTTGGCTCTAGGAGCCTTGCTGGCACCAAACATCATGTCAACAAAAGATAGAGCATGATATCCATACAATGCATAAAATGGAGACATACCGATAGACATGTGATGAGTGTTGTTGTAGCAGTACTCCCCTAAGTGTAGCCACTTCAACCAGGCCCGCTGCTGCTCGCTGACATAGTTGCGCAAGTAGCCCTCCAACCACTTGTTCACTATCTCAGTCTGTCCGTCCGTCTTAGGATGGTAGTTGGTGCTTGGTGTCAACTCTGTGCCCACCAAACGAAAGAGCTCCTGCCAAAATCCGCCCATGAGGCGGCTGTCCCTATCACTGACGATGGTCTTTGGGAGACCATGCAACCTGAAAATGTCCCGAAAGAATAGCTCCGCCACTTGTGCTGCTGTGTAATGTGCGGATATAGCAAAAAAATGAGTATACTTTGTCATTCGATCAACGACTACGAATATGCAGTCCTTGCCCTGCACCGTGGGCAACCTTGTGATGAAGTCCATCGAAATGCTTTCCCATTTCTCCTCTGGTATGGGAAGGGGCTGTAATAAACTTGCCGGATGGTTCATCTCCCCTTTGTTGCGCTGGCAAACCTCGCACTCCCTGACATGCTGGAGTACGTCCTCCTTGAGGCCCTTCCAAGAGAACCTCTCCCTGATGGCCCTGTAGGTCTTGGTAAACCCCTGATGGCCTGATAGTGGTGAATCATGAGAAGCCTGCAATATCTTCTTCTTGAGCTGAGAGCCCTCAGTCAAGAAGATCTTGTCTCTGTAATAGATGATCTCATCTATCACCCTGTACCTGTCATCCGTCACCTGCCCATCCAAGATCTCACAGGCAAAACGGACCTTGGAATACTCCACCAACAATCGAGCCTTCCAATCTGTGTCTATGCTCATCAGGGACAATGCGGCTGGTTTGCGTGAGAGTGCATCAGCTACCACGTTGTTCTTCCCTTTGACATACTCGATGTCAAAATCGTAAGCCTGGATCTTACTGACCCACTTCTGCTGCTTCTCCTGCAACTACTTCTGCTCTAAGAAAAACCTGAGGCTATTGTGGTCTGTCCTCACCCTGAACCTGTTGCCCACCAGGTACTGCCAGAATTTGGCTAATGCATGCATGATGGCCAACATCTCCTTGTCGTATATAGCATACAACCGCTCATGTGGTAGGAGCTTCTGGCTCTCAAAAGCTATGGGGTGGCCTCCCTGCATCAAAACCGCGCCTATTCCCACTCCCGAAACAAAGGGCTGCGTGAAGTCTGGCAATGCTAACACTGAACAACTGCTCATTACCTCCTTGAGCTTGTCAAAAGCCCTCTGTGTTGTATCCATACAACTGAATGCCCCCTTTTTGGTTAGATCTGTAAGGGGTGCAGCAAGTTGGGAAAATCCCTTGATGAACTTCTTGTAGTAGGTGCAGATACCCACAAACCCTCGAAGTTCTGTCACGTTCTTCAGCTGTGGCCAATCCCTGATGGCCTTGATCTTCTCCTCATGGACCCTCACTCTGTCCACTCCGATGATGTGCCCCAAATAGAGCATCTCAGTCAACCCGAATTCGCACTCGGAGAGCTTAGCATAGAACTGCTGCTCCTTCAAAATACGCAATACTGCCTCTATGTGCTGGAGATGCTCCTCCCATGTCCTGCTGTATATCAATATGTCGTCAAAGAATACCAACACACACTTCCTCAGATGACTGCGGAAAATGTGGTTCATACACGACTGGAATGTGGTCGGTGCACTGGTTAGCTCGAAGGGCATCACCAAAAACTCGAAATGGCCATAGTAACATCTGAAAGCGGTCTTGGGAATGTCCTGCTCCCTCACGCGAATCTGATGGTACCCGGATCTCAAGTCAATCTTCGAGAAGGACTGCGCTCCTCTCAACTCATCCATTAGCTCGTCAATCCGTGGGATAGGGTACCTGTTCTTCATTGTCTTCTTGTTCAGGGCCCTGTAGTCAATGCACATCCTCAATGTGTCGTTCTTCTTCTTTACTAGAACTACTGAAGAAGTGAAAGGACTGGTGCTAGGCCGAATGTGTCCAAGAGCTAGCAACTCATGGATAGCCCGCTCGATCTCATCTCGATAGGCCTTGGGGTGCCTATAGGGTGTGGTGATGACGGCCTGTATGCCCTACTCCAACTCGATAGTGTGCTCAAATCCCCGATCTGGTGGCTGTCCTGGCGGTATCTCCCCAAATACCGTAGCATACTTGTCAAGAAGGGTTTGCACCTCTGGGTGCACGGCCTGTCCTGTCGACCCTGCCTTTGAAGCACGCAGCTCTACTGCCCACTGTATATCTCCCTTTCGGAAGACTGCCTCCATCCGATGAGCTGAGACTGTCTGAGGTGGATAAGTATGCATGCCCCATATCTTCTCGTGCTTCCCTGTCTTCTTATCATCCCACTCCATCTCCAAGGCCTCCCAGTCCGTGGTGACCTTGCCTAAAGTGAGCAGCCACTGCACTCCCAATATCACGTTGGTGTCCGGAATGTTCACCACAAAGAAGTGGTCGGTCAGTGTGTAGGTACCCATCGTCACTGCCAATGCTGGGACGTATCTGGCACACTGCATGGTCTGATCTCCTGGAACCAACACTGAAAACCCATCAAAACTCTTTGTTGGAATGCCCCTCCGCTCTACCATTTATGCATCAAAGAAGTTGTGGGTCGCCCCATTGTCTACCAGTACTGACACTCGCTACCCTCTTACCGTACCTCGGACACGTAGTGTCAAATACTTGGGAACTCCTCGCAAGGCTGCAAGAGCTCCTCGGGTAGGTGCGAAAGATGCACCCCCTGCTCCTGGTGGTGGGGGCGGCAGATGATCCTCCCTCTACGCTGCATGCCCCCCCTGCACCGATGTCGTCGTAGTCATCCTCTTCTCCACTGCTCTCAAAGAAGACCTCAATATAATGTGCCTTGCCTGCGGCACAACGGTGTCCTGGTGCCCATGGCTCCTGGCAGGTGAAACACAGTCTCTTCCTCCTCAGATCCCTCCTGGTCTCATCATCTATCAGTCCTCTGCTCTGGGTCTCCTTTGGAGGCGGAGCCCTCACGTCCCTCCCCTTGGGCTGAAATGCCGTCCTCTAGGGGTAAGGTGCTCTGGTCCGGGGTAAAGTATCCTATAAATCTCTAGTCCTGCCAACTGCATAATGAAGTGTGGTTGGCCTAGTGGACCGGACTAATCCGCGAAGGGGCTCTGCCAGCCCGTCAATAAACATGTAGATCATCCGTGCTGCTGATAAATCTGGCAGCATCATTGAGAGTCTCAAGAAATCTGAGATGTACGTGTCCGGACTCCCAGTCTGCTTGAGCTTCATCAGCTCAACAAAATGCTCCTCCGGATCCTTTCGGTCAAATCTCTCTTTCAACCTTCGGGTGAACTCGGCATAAGTTGTCACTGTCGAGTGCCCGAGTGTAACCATCCCGTGGAACCACCAATCTTGGGCCTCGTCCTCTAGGTGCAGTGCTGCCACCTTGATGGCCTCCATCTCCGCTATCTGGTTGAGCTGGAAATATATATCCAGCTTCTCTACCCACGCCTTTGCCGAACTATTTGACGATCCGTCAAAAGTTGGCAAGTGAAACCTGCCCACAGTACGATGCATATCTCTGTCCTGTGAATGTATGTTCCCCCTGTGATGATGGCGGGGTCTACTGTCTTGCTTGAGCAAGACAAAATCGTGAAACGTGAGTGCATCTGTGAACTCCTGCCCATAGGCCTGGTACTCCGCAAAGTAATCACCCATGTGGGCTGGCTCCTGCTCCTGCTGTACTCCCACCCCTGTGTCTGCTGCCAGAAAAGTGGGCATCGTAGAGCGTGGGGGTGTATGGGATGCCACATGCTGTGCTGCGTAGTGCCCTTGCAAATGATGGGACGTACTTGATCCCTCTCCAATGTGGAAACTCCCCAGGGTTTCACGCTGTTTGGACTCTGCTGCTGTGAATCTCTGCCCCATCTCCTCTATCCGCTTAGACAGATGCTGTAATGACTTGATGAGTATGTTCGCAAACTCCTTCGCGGTATTTTTCTCCTTTGCCATCGGTTCCTCCTGCTTTGCGTCCACTACTGGAGCGCAGTCACCCTCTCCGTAGGTGATTTGCAACCTACGCTCTCGGTCACGGTATTTCCTACCCTTGTAGCAAATGTACGGCTTCTCGTTCGGTGTCATAGGCTGAGCCAGGTCTATGAGCTCTGATACCACTGTAATATACCGAAGGGAAATAAACAGTAATATAAAGCACACAAACAAGGTTCACAGCAACTAGAGACAAACCACGAGACAAAATACACAATATGGAGAACGCTGAGCCATTTTATTAATACTGAGAAATAATAAAAGTACAAAGTTGATTAGAATGATGGCACCTCGACTTGCTCAAGGCAAGTGTAGAAATACTCTCAGGACAATATGTGGAATGGCTGCTCCCTCTATTAACTGCGTAATCTCCAAGCTGCTGGAAAATGCTACCGTGCTGCTTCAATTGCTGGAATGAAATGAGTCTTTGGGGCTGCTCCCCAACTCGGAAAATGCTGAAACTCTGGGAATGGCCTCCTCTCCCAATACCCAGAAAAGCCCAGAGAGTTTTCTGAGAATGGTTGACCCCGGAAAATACCTCCTTTGAGGCACTACGCTATCCCTCAAGGGAAAACGCTGACCCTGAAGGCAATACTGCGAAATATGGCCTCTCCCTTTGCAAAATGTCTCCAATAGGTAAGGGCTGATCCCTTCCCTAATCCTCCGGTCTGAATCCACCCAAATCACCTCAATCCGAAACTCTCCCCAACTAGAACTGCGTCCTCCCTCTGCAAGACTGCGCTGTCCCTCCAAGGAATGCTCCTCAATGACTGAAGCTCTGATCTCTCCCTGCAAAATACAGTAGGACTCCTCACCCGAGCAAGCACTCGAAGTCTCCCGGGGTTGAGGTTGGGATCTCTGCACGGAGATACCCGGTGTACTGAACAGTACGTGCAGACTAGCTAAACAACAAGCGTGCTCAATGTCTAGAGACAATCTCCAAAATGCATAATCAACAATGAGAGAAATGAGGTAGCCTCTCCTCTCTTTATCTTGGGTGAGCCTCCCTCTCTCCTTGGCCCCACCATGCTAACGCTGTCCCTCTTTGGCCCACGCTGCCAACTCATCTACGCTGGCTGGGCCCACGCTGTCTAAGTGTGTCCCCCTCCCTACGTTGTCACTTGGCCCCCCTTGGCCCACCTTGACCATAACGTTATATTTCCTAGGGAACTTTAAGGAGTGTGCTTTATCTTAAGTGAGTCACTCTCCCACTTTATTTATATTTTAACTATATAAGGCAAAATTAATCAAAATTAATATTTCCAATTAGCTATTGCTAATTGGGAATATTACAATCTCCCTCCTAGAGATGTGTGGGCACTCATGGCACACTCATCCTCCTCGATCTTTGCGGCTGCAACCTTTGGATCATGCTTCTCATCCTTGTCCTCTTTCTTCAAAGGACACTGTGATGCATAGTGGCCCATCTCGCCACATCTGAAACACTTCACCTTGGAGACGTCCCTTTTGCGTCTCGGTTGCCCTTGCTTCCCCTTCGATGCGAGGATTGCATTCTCCTCTTCCTTTGGATTCTTCGATCTGCTACCGCTACTACTGTCAAGTTTACACTTGACCAGATCTCTTCTCAACTCCTCCTCCTGAAGAGCTGCCCACATCACCTCCCAACTCGGTAGTCGCCCTGCCCAAGATACTTTGGACAAAAACTTGCCACTCCTCAGTGATTGGGTTAAGGGCCAATCTCACCATAGTTGTAGCAGATGGGGTAGATCCCATGACCGCCAACTGATCACGGATACCCTGAAGTCTCGTTAGGAATGGAACAGTACACTCCCCCTTCTGCATTTGGATCATTCATAGCTTCTGCTCCAAGTACATCTACCGCTGCTCGAAAGTTCCTTTGTATAGCACGGACAAGACCTCCCATATCTCCTTGGATGTGTTCTTGCCAGCTATATGAGAGACCATATGATCCTTGACATCATCAAGGATAAGTCTCTTGGCCGTTGCCATATCGAACTTGTACTTTTTATTCTAATCCAGATTTGTAGGCACAACAACCACGTTGTCTACGAACGCCTTGAGATCATACTTGTCTAGAAGGAAACTGATTCTTTCCTTCGAGATCACGTAGTTGGAGGATCCCTCCAACCGATCCTGATCTCTAAGTTCGTGAGCTGCCATCTCAGCCGAAAGCTGTAGAACTGCTCCCTCTTTCTCCCTACTGCGTAGCTTCTAGGCTGGCTTATGCACTACCTGATGGAGATGGTAAGTCCGCTGCTCCTCTACTGCCCAGCAAACAAGAAAAACTGAATTCCTTGGCAAGGAAATCACTGAGGGAGAATTCCCTCACTATGTGCTCTTCTTCTTCGTTCGACGCTTCTCTCCCTAGCAACTGCTTGCAGAAAACTGCATCCCTCTAGCTCTGCGTGAGGGCTCTGCATTGCTCCCTCTGCCTCGGCAAGATCTTGATTCGAAAGTCCTACCTCTCTATCGACTCACTCAAAGAGAGACCACCTCGAAAATTCAACCCTTTTTGCTAGAACTGCGCAATCCTTCTAGGGATTCGATCTGCTGCTGCTGCAGTAATTCGACATTCGCTTCAGTGCTAGATCTGCTCCTCCTATTTCACATCAAACCTTGCTCTAATACCATGTGAAAATTCCTAAATCTAAATGATCTCCAGAATCCTACTGCAACTAGCTGAATTTACTTCTATTATAGAATTATTTCAAATTTCTTCATGAAATATTGAAGCAAATTACTAAAGCAGCCTACACTTAATTACCTATGATTATGAAACAAGGAAACTGAGCAAAGAAAAATATACACATAGGACTAAGGACAACATTAATTTTGGACGAAAGTCCCTAGAAAAACCCAATGCGGGAAAACTGGTGCAGCAGATCTGAGGGTTTGAGTTTATTAAGCAGTAAATTCTGAATACATCTCTGAATACCACAAAGGTAATTCAGCTATAGAGAGAGAAACACTGGCAGAAAGATTGTGAGTTTTACCTCAATCACCGAAAAAAATCCTAACTAATCCAGTCACTGGATGAAGTGCCCCTGGTAGGCCCTACGCTGCCTCTGCACAATCCCTACGCAGTCCCTGCATTAATTCTCTAGGCACTGCATCACCCAGCTAGGTGATCGATCTGCAGCTCGGAATCACTGCTGTCAGCCTCCCGGTCTCACACCCATCCTCCCGACTTCTAAAGTTGATTCTTTTGCAAAATCTCACTCTTTTTCACCCTCTGCACTGCCTCTGCGTGGCCCTGCGTCAACGTCTGTGTGAGAGCTGCTGGATCACTCTCTGGCTCTCTCTGCTGATGATTATCCGACTGAGAAAATCTCTCTCCGAAAGCTATCCCTGCCCCTCACTGTGCTGGAATTACTTAGATCGAATTCTCCTTTGAGCACTGCTCACTTTCGAAAATCGATCACTTAGATTCACTCGGTGTGTCTTTCCAAATGACCCTCAAGCCTTCCTTTATAGCCTTCTCGTTGAGATTTCAACGACTAAGATTAGATCTCAAATCAACGACTAAGATTATAACTTGACTTGATCCATGTTCTCTAGAAGATTCACACTCTGTTTTATTAATAACCTTTAATTATTTAATTTTCCTAAGTTTAGACTTAGGGTCACATTAAAATAATTAATTATTTTAATAAAACACATTCTGAGTGAAATTTTCACAAACGATTTCCGGGTTCTTTGGAATACATGTGCCTATGCCTTTCCACAAATTTTGAGACTTAGAGCACTTCCATTGCTACCAAAAATCAACACTATTGGATAGATGCATGAAGGCATGGTTTACATATTGACTAGATGAAATCAACATAATATATCCTCATATGGAATATGAGGTGGTTGAAAAAGATGAAGGAACTATGTACGAAAGTTCCTAGGGAGCAATATGTTAAGAAAGAAAGGAGAGATTATGAAAGATGCAACTATGAGCACAAGGAAATCAACATTTGATGACTCGGAGAATTGGAAATAACATTTCCATGGAAAATGTATGAAGACTCTGATGAAGTTTGGAAAGAAAGGAGGCCCTTGACATTGAATATTTTGGAGATGTGTCAATATGTATGCAAATTTTGATGTTGCTACAAATAGATGTCATGATGAAGGGCCATCACAAACGATAACTTTGATTTGATGTTCATTTTTATTTTTGAACAACATTTGGATGGGTTAATACAAGGTTACTAAAAGGAATTTGTGGATATCACCTACAACTAGTACTCATGCGGTAGGATGAAAGATCCTGAAGGAAAACATGATGTGGAAAAGGTAGATGTGTGGAGAAAAGCCAGATATGGTCTAGTACGTCACTTTCCGATGAAAGAAAGGATGACATGGTTCGAGAAGGAAAGTGATGGATGGTTGATGTAATATCCCCTTTCAGGGATATCTCTCAAACACAGTCAACTCTAAACCAGAGATGGACTGGAGGGGCATTCACCAGATATTTCACCTCTGAAAAGAGGGTGAGATCTGTAGGCTACCTAGCCCTCACTAGACTATGTCTATAGAGTATGGGAAAAACACAACAGATGTGATAGCAGCTAGAATGTCTCAAAGGGGAAATAGGCAGTGATACGAAGCATACAACAGTACATGAAATGCTAGAAATAGTATATGAAACAGATACACATGAAATAGAGAGAATACTGAGCCATTTTATTATTCTGAGAAATAGAAATGAGTACAAGAGGTGATCAGAGTGATGGCACCTCGACTTGCACCAGGCAAGTGTAGAAATACTCTCAGAATATCCAAGGAATGGTTGCTCTCTGCTCTGTGTCCAAGCTGCTGGGAAACTGCCGTGTTGCTGCTACTACTGGAACAAAATGAGTATTTGGGGCTGCTCCCCTACTCGGAATGAGCTGAAACTCTGGAATCAGCCTCTGCTCACAATACCCAGAAAATCCCAGAGAGTGTTTCTGGAATGACCGACCCCCGAAAATACCCCCCTTGGGGATCTACGCTATCCTCCAAGGCTCTGCGTTGATACTGAATGATCCTCCCAAAATATGGCCTCCCACTCCACCAAAAGCCTCCAATAGGCAAGGGCTGGTCCCTTGCTCAATCTCCTGACCCAAAACCCCCGAAATGATACAAAACCGGAGCTCCCTCAATATGGACTGCGTCCTCCCTCTCAAGACTGCGCAATCTATAGATGCAATGCTCCTCCACAAATGCCACAACTCGATCCTCCTGCAAAATACTGATGGGAATGCCTCACCCGAGCAAGCACTCGAAGTCTCCTGGGGCTGAGAGTGAGATCTCCGAACGGAGACACTCAATGCACTAAACAGTGCTGCAGACAAGCTAAACAGATAGCGTGCTCAAAGTCGAAGTGACCAGCTCAATATGCATAAACTCGAATGAGGAAATGAGGAGGCTCTCCTCCTTTTTATAACGATGGGCCTCTCTCAACCCTAGGCCCCACCATCTCCTATGTAGCCTCCATTTGGCCCACGCTGCCAACTCAACTGCGCTGTCTATGCCCACGTGGTCTAAGTGGATCCCCCTCTACGTGGTCTCTTGGCCCCCCCTTGGCCCACTTAAGTTACAATGTTGAGTCTACTAGGGAGTGTACTTTATTTAAGTGAGTTATGTCCCTCTCTTACTCACTTTTATTTATATTTTAACTATAGAAGGCAAAATTGATCAAAGTTAATATTTCCAATTAGCTATCACTAATTGGGAATATTACAGTTGAAGCCCTACAAAGAAGTCCCAAAAGATGAAGACTCCATAATATTAAAGATGAAATTCATGACATCAAATGGAGGGGATCTACTAGCAACAGAAGGTCCCATGATCTCCACCAAAAGCAAAAAGTTGCAGTTGAAAGCAAGTCCCAGGTTAAGAGGGAGCTTGGACAAGTCCTCGACTAAAAAGAGAGCTTGGGTACATTCCTTTGATAGGAATGAGTATATTCCTTCATTGGAATAGGTATATGTGAAAATTCCTAGATCTAACAATATCAGTGATCCTACTGCAACTAGCTGAATCTACTTCACCTACTTTATAAATTACATTACAAAATTATTTCAGATTACTTCTTAAAACATTGAAGTAAATTACTGAAGCAACCTACACTTAATTAAATATGATTATGAAACAAGGAAACTGAGCAAAGAAAAACATACATAAGACACTATTATTTTTGGACAAAAGTCCCTGGAATAACCCAATGCTGGAAAACCAGTGTAGCAGATCTAAGGGTTTATATATTATGCAGTGAATTTCTGAATACAAATCTGGGATGCCTTTGTGGCAATCCCTGCAGAGAATATGACTGACAAAAAGTTCGGAGAGAAATCTCACACTAATCTAGAAGCCCAACTGACCAACAACCCTGGATCTGCAAGCCCTCCACTGTGTTGCATAGTCTCTGCGTGGCTTCTGCGTCACTGGTCTTCTGCTGGTTGGATCTACCCTTCTGGCCTCTTCCGGTCTCACACCCCAGCTCTTTGGCACTGGATCTGGCTGACCCTCAGCTGAATCTCGAATTCCCTTAAGGCTGCAGTGTTGCCTCTGTGTGGGATTGCACTGGCTCTACGTAGCGGCTATGCTGCCTCTGTTCATCTGCTCTCGGCCTTCTCTACTTTGTATTCTCCAACTCAGGAAAATCTCCAGCCAGAATTATTGCCCCTCATTGCAATCAAGAATCACTTAGATCTGATTTCTTCCGAGCACCGCTCCGTCAGAAAAATTCGATCTTTAGATCCTCTCGGTGTATCTTTCCAAATGACCCTCCAGCCTTCCTTTATAGTCTTCTCGTTGAGACATCAACGACCGAGATTAGATCTTCAATCAACGGCTAAGATTATAACTTGACTTCATCCATGTTCTCTAGAAGATTCACACTCTGTTTTATTAATACCCTTTAATTATTTAATTTCCCTAAGTTTAGACTTAGGGTCCCCATTAAAATAATTAATTTTTTCAATAAAACATATTTTGTGTGGAATTTCCACAAATGATTTTTGGGTTCTTTAGAATACATGTGCCTAAGCCTCTCCACAAATTTTGAGAATTAGAGCACTTTCGATGCTACCAAAAATCAATAGTATATCCTCCCTAGTTGAGAGGGAGGGATAGGCACATCATTCTTGTCTTCACTTGGAAGAAAGAATGGATTATTGGGTAAGCATTTGGCATCTGATACTCTTTGAGGATGTGGTAGGGCATCCAAGATAAGAGTAGTCATAAAGGACCAATATTCTTTGAGGACTGGGAATCCAAGATAAGAATAGTCCTGGAAGGACATACCCTGTGAATACCTAGGTGGGGTATGTTCCTTGAGAGACAATGATGATGGTGTCTATAAATCATTGGTCTCGCTAGCATTGTGCTCTGATCTTGTGGAGAGATAGAGTTGTTAGTCAAGGCCTTGGTATGTGACAATGTTGGTTGATATGATGCTATACAGACGGGTTAACAATCAGACTCTTTGTTGAAATATGTAACTAGGTTTGGTCTTCATAATGACATGTAATCATGATTTTATGTAATAAGGAAAATAAATTTATTATTGTTGATCTTGAGGCATGGGTTTCATGCTCAAGTAAATTTATTTTTAGGTCTAGCTCCCATTGTGAGCTCCTAGGGCTTGTCATTAAGTCTACAAGTCAAGAAAGTCATTGTCATGTATGAATGACTGATTTGGGCATGTTACGTATTATAAGAAAATTATTTGAGTCAAGATAGAGTCAAAATAACCCTCCAAGATCAAGTCAAGGGTTGTCAAATAAGTCGGCCCACACAAGAAACAAGTCGGCCTAAAACAGTGAAATGTCGGTCTAATATCAAGTGACTGGATGCCTATATATAGAACACTCGACCTCATTCAAGACTCACTCTCTCAAGCACCAAGAAGATTTTGATCAAGGTGAAGAAAGGAACCTAATGCCCAACGAAGGAAGGAGAAATAAGAAAGAAGCATTTATGATTTATGATCAGTATGAAGCAGCAGTAGGTGAAAATTGCAGTCACTAAAGGGAGCCAAAGTTGGGTCAAAGAAGGTCAATTTAGCAAGCCGAATTGTCAAGGGAAGGAGTCAAGGCCAAGCGAAGTCAAAAGGAGGAAGATCTATCCATATTTCAGCCACAAATGACCTACGGTTTCTGCAGAAGAGCCCGAAATTGCAGGTTTGCAACAGCTAGCCGAAATTCTGAATTAAGGTCGACATCTGAAGTTGTGGTATAAGTTTGACGAGCGTTGGCTTGAAGAAGGATAAGTTCATCTAGAAGAAGAATTGACTTGATTGTGGAAAGGTTATTGGTTAAGGGTCTAGTTTTTGGAATTCGTCAATTGGAGATTCTATAGGAAGAAGAATTCTATGGGTTTTCCTCTCAAGATTGGAGAGGTTTTGGCCCTAGTTGATCGCCTATATCTTGTGTCCTTTGTCTCATTGTTCTTTATGTTTTGGTAGTTACTTGATGAAGAGAACATAATAATAATCAAGAAAATAGAAGAAACTAATCTAAAGAAGTAATCACATCACAAACAATTATCAAGCAAGAGAAATCACCTACACTTGCTACCCCTAGATTTCTCAACATGGTATCAGAGCTAAGGTGACAAGTCAAGGAAGGCAGTTGAATAAAGGACACTCAAGGACCGAAGTTCTAGAAGATCATCAAGGAACAAGAAGACCCTCTCATTTCCAAGACATTACAAGGACAAGGATTGTATCATCGTCTTGAAGAAAGTAGAAGAAGACCTACAAACCCTAGTTCACTCAAAGAAGAATTCTACATTAAAAAGCATTCTTGGGAAACTCGATCAATCATCACCTCAAGAAAAGTGAAGATCTTAAAAACCCTACCTCCAAGAATCCCGAGACATTGAAGCATCTTGAAGTTTACACATACAAAGGAAGCAGAAGAAGGCACTGCCATCATCATCAAGAAACCAAGGAATTCTCCCCCTCTTTGAAGGATCATCTTTTGAAGGAAGTCATCTCCATCAAGAAGTCATCTTCATCCATCAAAATCAAGAAGGCAACAGATTGAAGACATTGTCATCAAGGAGTATCTTATCAAGTAAATATCTTTAATGTCCACATCAGAATCTATTAAAACGTCTTTTTGCAAGGAAAGCAACAAATTGGTTGGGGCTTCAAACTTTCTTGCATGGAAGAAAAGGAGAGATCCGAGTTTCATAGAAAATGAATTCATGGAACATGTTCATGGCTCAATCACTAAACCTCCAAAGGAAGAAGCTCAAGCTCTTGCAAAATTCATGAAAGGGGAAGTAAGGGCTCAAAGGATTCTCATAGAATCCATCAAAGATCCCCTCATTCCTGTTAATTTGAACATGTTCTATGCCATTTCAGATTAGGGCACAAAATACTGAAGCAGATAGAACATACCAATAGATCGATGGAAGACAAGCCAAAACAGAGATGATGAATGGTGGCGTTATGGCGATCAGCAGGATGCTTCAACCAGTAAAGTCTTCAATAGTCATTCAGCCAAGTGTCACACACAACCCCAAGAAAAGCCAGACAAAGAATACTCTACAAATACGCAGCTCCATCGCCATCAAGAGAGAAGAAAATCCTCCACACATTGTGTGTATAATGAACTCCAAGTCTCTCCATTATATAGGCATCTTTGGGGGTGTGTGACACGTCCTTTAAGACATTTAAGTCTATATTATATTCCAGGCCGACCTAGCACATAAGTGGAATAAATTCAAAGTACATGTTCTGCTCATCCGATTGAGACGATCTTTAGATCAATCTTACACCTCTCCGAAAGAGGAATCCAATAAAAATATTGGGATCGTCATCTGAGCAGCACAACCCGGAGTTTGGACCTAGTTTCCCAAATTTAACACTCCCTCTCAACTAGGGAGAACTCCGTCCACTAGTGCAATCCAAACATCGTGCGTCATCCTGCCGTAACTTGCTTTGCTGGCCTCTTTATTTCAGAACAGAAGTGGGTCAGTCACCAAGACATCATTCTCGACTAACAGATTCAACCCAGAGGTCTGAAACCTCTACATGACTCAAAAAGAGTCTCATACCAACCCGAAGTCAGTTGGAGGTCCAAAACCTCACTAGGACTCAAGAGAGTCATATACTAACCCGAAGTTAGTTTTACTGAACAGAAGTCAGTTGGAGGTCTGAAACCTCGCTAAACTTAATCCCAGTTCAAGTGGTTGGACACATGCCATCCTAGACATAGAGAGTACAACAATCTCTGATGCGTCCATCGGTCTTGCTATGGTCTCTATTCACATTTCCCACCTCATTGGCCAAACAAGAGGTACTTCCCATGAGTCCGAAACTCCATGGGTAGGATGCATGCGGGGCATAGATCAGAGAGAGGTAAACCATCTCAATATCATCACGGTGGGGTAGAAGCACACCAACCAGTTTCGGCACGCCTAACCCTGAGGTTGCTTATAGCACCAAGGCTATCCCCAAAACCTCCTTGGAGCTCCCAGAGCTCATCGTCCAACAGGACCCTCCAAATAGGGTCGTTCCATGATTACAAGATTCTCATAGAAGGTTAGGAATATGACCTTCCCCAAGGGCATTGTGAGAATATCCACGACATGCTCATCAGTTCCTATATGATCGAGTCTTACGGCACCTCGCTTGTAATATTCCCAATTAGCAATGGCTAATTGGAAATATCGATTTTGGTCAATTTTGCCTTATGTAGCTAAATTATAAATAAAAGTGAGTAGAGGGGGACATAACTCACTCTAAAAATAAAAGTGCACTCCCTAGTAGACACAACGTTGTAACTTAAGTGAGCCAAGGGGCCAAGAGACCACGTAGAGAGGGGACCCACGTAGATCACATGGAGGGACTGCGCAGGTTGAGTTGAGCACGTGGCAAAGGGAGGCTATGTTGGAGGAGGTGGGCCTTAGGGTTTGAGAGAGGCCAACGCTATATAGAGTGGAGAGCCTCCTCATTTTGGTCATTGGATGTTTATGATATTGAGCTGGTCATTTCGACTTCTTGAGCATGCTGGTTGTTTAGCTAGTCTGCAGCACTGTTTAGTGCACCGAGTGTCTCCGTTCGGAGATCTCACCCTCAGCCCCGGGGGACTTCGAGTGCCTGCTCGGGTGAGGTAGTCCCATCAGTATTTTGCAGGAGGATTGGTGTTTGGATTTTGTGGAGGAGCAGTACATTCATACACTGCGCAGTCTTGAGAGGAAGGACGCAATCCATTTCTTGGGAGCTCCGGATTGGGTTTCTTTGGAGGTTTCGAGCTTGGAGATTGAGCAAGGGGCCAACCCTTGCCTATTGGAGGATTTTGGTAGAATTTGAGGAAATATTTTGGTGGATTCCCTTCAGTGTCAGCGCAGAGCCTTGGAGGATAGCGTAGATCCTCAAGGGGGTGATTTTCGGAGGTTGTCCATTCCAGAAACGCTCTCTGGGCTTTTCTGGGTTTGGTGAGTAGAGGCTGATTCCAGAGTTTCAGCTTATTTTGAGCAGGGGAGCAGCCCCAAATACTCATCTTGTTCCAGCAGTAGCAGCTACACGACAGTTTTCCAGCAACTTGGAAGCAGATCAGAGAGCAGCCATTCCATCAGTATTCTGAGAGTATTTCTTCACTTGCCTTGTGCAAGTCTAGGTGCCATCACTCTGATCACCTATTGTACTCACTTATATTTCTCAGCATAATAAAATGGCTTAGCATTCTCTCTGCATTTCTTGAGTACCTGTTACATGTTCTATATATATGCTACTGTATGCTTGCACTACTCTTATTTTTCTCCTCGAGGATTCCAATTACTATACCACTTGGTGTGTTTTCCCCATACTCTTAGACAGAGTCTGGAAAGGGCCAGATAGCCTCCAGATCTCACCCTCTTTTCAGAGGTGAAATATCTGGTAAATGCCCTCCCAGTCCATCTCTGGTTGGAATTTGTTTGTGCTTTAGAGATATCCCTGAAAGGAGATATTACAGTGGTATCAGAGCATAGATCTGGCTCAGCCTGTGGAGCTAGTTGTCTATGACACCGGGGGAGAAACCCTACATCTGCTACAGAGGTAGGAAGTACAGAGATATTGAGCGTAGGTTGGAGAACACCTACGGAGAGGGTGACTGCGTTTGGGTGGTGGACACAGAACAAGAGGAGCCTGTGATAGACGCAGAACAGGAGGGGCCTGTGGTAGACGCAGAGCAGGGAGAGCCAATGGCAGATGACAGCGATGCAAAACAGTTTGGGGAAGCACTCCTCAAATCAGTGCAGGATCTGGTGACGCAGATCGAGGTGATGGGTCAGAGATTCACTGCTGTGGAGGCTAGACAGCGTGAAACCCCAAGGGGTTTCCATGTTGGTGAGGGGTCAGGCACATCCCACCATTTGCAAGAGCGGGATGCCACTTTGCACTAGGCATCACATGCACCCACACGTTCCACTATGCCCACTTTTCTGGGTGCAGACACGGGCAGGAGCACAGCAGGAGCCAGACCCTGGCCACATGGGTGATTACTTTGTTGAGTACCAAGCATATAGGCAGGAGTTTAGGGATGCCCTTTCATTTAGAGACTTTGTTCAGCTGCAGCGGGACAGTAGACCCCGTGACCATCACAGAGGGCACCGGCATTATCATGATGGAGACACCCAGCATACATCGAGCCAATTCCATTTGCCTACGTTTGATGGTTCATCAAACAGTTCGGCAAAGTCTTGGGTGGAGAAGCTGGACATATATTTCCAGCTCAACCAGATGGCAGAGACAGAGGCCACCAAGGTGGCTACGCTGCATTTGGATGGAGAGGCCCAGAATTGGTGGTTCCATGGGATGGTGACATTCGGGCATTCGACAGTGACCACATATGCCAAGTTCACCCGGAGACTGATAGAGAGGTTTGATCAGAGGGATTCGGAAGAGCACTTTGTTGAGCTGATGAGGCTCAAATAGACCGGGAGCCTGGAGACATATATTGCAGATTTCTTGAGGCTTTCAGTGATGGTGCTCGATCTATCCGCGGCACGGATGATATACATGTTCATTGAGGGGTTAGCAGAGCCACTTCGAGGTTTGGTTAGATCCACCAGACCAGCCACACTCTAGGACGCAGTTGGCAGGACCCGGGATTTGCAAGATGCTTTACCCCAGACCAGGACACCTTACCCCCAGAGACAGGCCTTCCAGCCAAAGGGGAAGGATGTGAGGATTCTGCCTCCTAAGGGGAATCCGGGTAGGGGACAGCGAGATGAGGGTGCCAGGAGGGAGTTGAAGAAGAAAAGGTTGTGTTTTACCTGTCAGGAGCCGTGGGCGATGGGACACAGATGTGTTGTTGGCAAAGCACATTTTATTGAGGTCTTCTCCGAGAGCAGCAGGGAAGAGGATGAGTATGAGGATGGGGAGGCAGGAGACATTCAGGCAGCGTAGCACCATTTGCCACCTCCACCTCCAGGAGCAGGAGGTGCAGCTTTTGCACCCACAGGGGGGAACCTTGCAGCATTGCGGGGAGTACCCAAATATTTGATGCTGCGTGTTCGAGGGACAGTACGTGGGCAGCGAGTTTCAGTTTTGGTAGACAGTGGGGCAACCCACAACTTCATCGATGCACAAATGGTTGAGCGGAGAGGCATACCGACAGAGAGCTTCGATGGATTTTCAGTGTTGGTCTCAGGAGATCAGATGATGCAGTGTGCCAGATATGTTCCAGATCTCGCTGTGATGATGGGTACCTACACAGTGACCGACCACTTTTTCGTGGTCAAAATACCAGATACCAATGTGGTATTGGGTGTACAGTGGCTGATTACTCTAGGGAAGGTCACAACAGATTGGGAGGCCTTGGAGATGGAGTGGGATGATAAGAAGACCGGGAAGCATGAGAAGATATGTGGGATGCACACTTACCCACCTCAGACTGTTTCAGATCATCGGATGGAGGCAGACTTCCGGAAGGGAGACATAGAGTGGGTAATAGAGTTGCGGGCATCAGAGGCAGGGACTACCGGGCAGACAGTTCATCCTGATATACAGGCCATCCTTGACAGGTATGACACGGTGTTTGGGGAGATACCGCCAGGACAGCCACTTGATCGGGGGTTTGAGCACACTATTGAGCTAGAGCAGGGCATCCAGGCCGTTATTACCACACCCTATAGGCACCCCAAGGCCTATCGGGATGAGATTGAGCGGGCCATCCAAGAGTTGCTGGCTCTTGGACATATTCGGCCTAGCACCAGTCCTTTTGCTTCTTCGGTGGTGTTGGTGAAGAAGAAGGACGAGACATTGAGAATGTGCATTGATTACAGGGCCCTGAATAAAAAGACCATGAAGAACAGGTACCCTATACAGCGGATTGATGAGCTGATGGATGAGTTGAGAGGAGCACAGTTCTTCTCAAAGATTGATTTGAGATCCGGGTACCACCAAATTCGCGTGAGGGAACAGGACATTCCCAAGACCGCTTTTAGGTGCCATTACGGCCACTTTGAGTTCTTGGTTATGCCTTTCGGGCTAACCAACGCACCGGCCACTTTCCAGTCATGCATGAACCATATCTTCCGCAGTCATCTAGGAAGTTTGTGTTGGTCTTTTTCGATGATATACTGATATATAGCAGGACTTGGGAGGAGCATCTCCAGCACATAGAGGCAGTATTGCATATCTTGGAGAAGCAACAATTTTATGCTAAGCTCTCCAAGTGTGAGTTTGGGTTGACGAAGATGTTGTATTTGGGACACATCATAGGAGTGGATGGAGTGAGGGTCCATGAGGAGAAGATCAAGGCGATCAGAGATTGGCCAGAGCCGAGAAACGTGACGGAACTTCGAGGATTTGTTGGTATCTGCACTTATTACAGGAAGTTCGTCAAGAGTTTCTCTCAGCTTGCTACGCCCCTTACAGATTTGACGAAGAAGGGGGCATTCAGTTGGTCAGATGCAACGCAGCGGGCCTTTGACAAGCTCAAGGAGGTTATGAGCAGCTGCCCAGTGCTTGCATTGCTAGATTTTACGCAGCATTTTGTTTTGGAGTGTGATGCGTCGGGAGAGGGGATCGACGCAGTGTTGATGCAGGGAGACCACCCTATAGCCTATGAGAGCCGGAAGCTCCTTCCTCATGAGCAGTTGTATGCTATATACGACAAGGAGATGCTGGCCATTATGCATGCATTGGCCAAATTCCGGCAGTACCTAGTGGGTAACAGGTTTAGGGTGAGGACTGATCACAACAGCCTCAGGTTCTTTTTGGAGCAGAAATAGCTACAGGAGAGGCAGGAGAAGTGGATCAGCAAGATCCAGGCTTATGACTTTGACATTGAGTATGTCAAGGGGAAGAACAATGTGGTAGCCGATGCACTTTCACGTAGACCAGCCACGTTGTCTCTGATGAGTTTGGATACAGATTGGAGGGCTCGACTTTTGGTGGAGTACTCCAAGGACAGGTTTGCTTGTGAGGTTCTGGATGGTCAGGTGACAGATGATAGATACAGGGTGATAGATGAGATCATCTACTACAGAGATAGGATCTTATTGACTGAGGGCTCCCAGCTCAAGAAGAAGATACTTCAGGCATCGCATGATTCACCATTGTCCGGCCATCAGGGGTTTACCAAAACCTACAGGGCCATAAGAGAGAGGTTCTCATGGAAGGGCCTCAAGGAGGACGTCCTCCTGCATATCAGGGAGTGCGAGGTTTGCTAGAGAAACAAGGGAGAGATGAGCCATCCCGCAGGTTTGTTGCAGCCTCTTCCCATTCCGGAGGGGAAATGGGAGAGCATTTCGATGGACTTCATCACAGGGTTGCCCATGGTGCAGGGCAAGCACTGTATATACGTCGTCGTTGATCGGCTGACGAAGTACGCACACTTTTTTGTCATATCCGCACACTATTCAGCAGCACAGGTGGCAGAGCTGTTCTTCAGAGAGATCTTCAGGTTACATGGTCTTCCCAAGACCATCATCAGTGACAGGGACAGCCGCTTTATGGGTGGATTCTGGCAGGAGCTTTTCCGGCTGGTGGGGACAGAGTTGACACCGAGCACCAGCTACCATCCATAGGCAAACGGGCAAACAGAGATAGTTCACAAGTGGCTGGAGGGCTACTTGCGTAACTTCGTTAGTGGGCAGCAGAGAGCGTGGCTGAAGTGGCTGCATCTAGGGGAGTACTGCTACAACAACATACATAACATGTCCATCGGTATGTCTCCGTTCTATGCTTTGTATGGATATCATTCTTTATCTTTTGCTGATGTGATGTTTGGTGCTAGCAAGGCTCCGAGAGCCAAAGATTGGATCCAAGAGAGTCAGGACATTCTCCGAGCTCTCAAGGATAACATGGCTACAACGCAGAACCAGCAGAAGCTGTATGCCGACAGGGGTCGGGTGGAGAGACAGTTTGAGGTAGGAGACTTGGTCTACCTACGTTTGCAGCCATACCGACATTTGTCACTGAAGTAGAAGGGAGCTGAGAAGCTCAAGCCCCATTTTTATGGGCCATACAGGGTGATACGCAGGGTTGGACAGGTTGCTTATGAGTTGGAGCTGCCCCAAGGCAGCAAGATTCATAACAATTTCCATGTATCATGCCTGAAGAAGGCATTGGGCAGCAGGTGACAGTGACAGAGGAGCTACCTCCTACAGATGATGAGGGGCATTTGGTGTTACAGCCCGAGGCCACTATTGATACCAGAGAGAGGCAGTTACGGAGCAGGACAATCCGGGAGTTCTTCGTGAGGTGGAAGAATTTGCCGAATGAGGATGCCACTTGGGAGAGTGAGAAGATCTTGCAACATCCATCACTACAGTTGCTTGGGGTCAAGCAACATTTTGCCGGGGGAGACTGTAATATTCCCAATTAGCAATGGCTAATTGGAAATATCGATTTTGGTCAATTTTGCCTTATGTAGCTAAATTATAAATAGAAGTGAGTAGAGGGGGACATAACTCACTCTAAAAATAAAAGTGCACTCCCTAGTAGACACAACGTTGTAACTTAAGTGAGCCAAGGGGGCCAAGAGACCACGTAGAGAGGGGACCCACGTAGACCACATGGAGGGACTACGCAGGTTGAGTTGAGCACATGGCAAAGGGAGGCTACATTGGAGGAGGTGGGCCTTAGGGTTTGAGAGAGGCCAACGCTATATAGAGAGGAGAGCCTCCTCATTTTGGTCATTGGATGTTTATGATATTGAGCTGGTTATTTCGATTTCTTGAGCACGCTGGTTGTTTAGCTAGTCTGCAGCACTGTTTAGTGCACCGAGTGTCTCCGTTCGGAGATCTCACCCTTAGCCCCGGGGGACTTCGAGTGCCTGCTCGAGTGAGGTAGTCCCATCAGTATTTTGCAGGCGGATTGGTGTTTGGCTTTTGTGGAGGAGCAGTACATTCATACATTGCGCAGTCTTGAGAGGGAGGACGCAGTCCATTTCTTGGGAGCTCCGGATTGGGTTTCCTTGGAGGTTTCGAGCTTGGAGATTGAGCAAGGGGCCAACCCTTGCCTATTGGAGGATTTTGGCAGAGTTTGAGGCAGTATTTTGGTGGATTCCCTTCAGTGTCAGCGCAGAGCCTTGGAGGATAGCGTAGATCCTCAAGGGGGTGATTTTCGGAGGTTGTCCATTCCAGAAACGCTCTCTGGGCTTTTCTGGGTTTGGTGAGTAGAGGTTGATTCCAGAGTTTCAGCTTATTCTGAGTAGGGGAGCAGCCCCAAATACTCATCTTGTTCCAGCAGTAGCAGCTACACGGCAGTTTTCTAGCAGCTTGGACGCAGATTAGAGAGCAGCCATTCCATCAGTATTCTGAGAGTATTTCTTCACTTGCCTTGTGCAAGTCTAGGTGCCATCACTCTGATCACCTATTGTACTCACTTATATTTCTCAGCTTAATAAAATGGCTTAGCATTCTCTCTGCATTTCTTGAGTACCTGTTACATGTTCTATATATATGCTATTGTATGCTTGCACTACTGTTATTTTTCTTCTCGAGCATTCCAATTACTATACCACTTGGTGTGTTTTCCCCATACTCTTAGACAGAGTCTGGAAAGGGCCAGATAGCCTCCAGATCTCACCCTCTTTTCAGAGGTGAAATATCTGGTAAATGCCCTCCCAGTCCATCTCTGGTTGGAGTTTGCTTGTGTTTTAGAGATATCCCTGAAAGGGGATATTACATCGCTGTACCATATCCCGGATAAAGTGGTACCAGCCATCAACATGCTTGAATCAATCATGGAACCTGGGATTCTATGACAAACGAATCCCCCTCTGGTTATCACAAAGGATAACGGTGGCATCTAGCACATGCTCGAACAACTCACTGAAGAGTTTTCGCAACCAGGTGACTTCACAACGGACCATACATGCTGCAATGTATTCGGCCTCAGCGATGCTCAAGGCTACCGACTTCCATTCCCTGCCTGAAGCAGATCTACATGTGAAGCAACATCCAAATGTGCTCTTGCGATCCACCACACTGCCAGCCCAATCGGCATCAGTATATCCAAGGAGTGTCATGCTCCCGGCAGTGTATCTCAGCCCATGGTCTATCGTGCCACAACGATATCTCAAGAGTTTCTTGGCACCAACCCAGTGAATGTTATGATCAACCAGGTGTTGACTCATAGCGTTCACTGCAAAGCATGGGTCTGGACAGGTGTTCACTAAGAACATCAGGGCCCCTACGAGTTGACGATACTCAGTAGGATTTGCTAACATGGGCCCAGCAGCGCTGCCACTCAACTTCTTAAAGTTGAGCTCCATCGGTGTCGACACGGACTTACAGTCGACTATACCAGATCTTTCCAGAAGCTTCACAATGTATTTTCCTTGAGAAAGGAAAATCTCTCCAGGTCTCTGCCAGACCTCCAGGCCTAGGAAATAGTGTATCAGTCCTAGGTCCTTCATCTCGAACTCAGCAGCAAGCTCCCTCTTGCCCTGATGAATAAGAGGGTCACCACCTGTCAGGGAGAGGTCGTCCACATACAACACCAGAATGAGAGGCTTCTCTCTATCAACCTTGAAGTAAAGGTTCGGATCAGCATTACTACGAGTGAAGCCTAGCTTCATCAGGTAGCTATCTATCCTCTCGTACCAAGTTCTGGGTGCTTGCTTCAGCCCATAGAGGATTTTTCTTCAACCTGCAGACATGGGTGTCCCGATCCTGGACTTCGAACCCCAGAGGTTGCTCTACATACACCTCTTCCTTTATCGCACCATGCCAAAGGGCGGTCTACACATCCATCTGATGAAGATTCTGTCCTTGCGTAGCAGCAAGGGTAATAATAGATTATAGGTGCAATAATACTCAGTGCCTTCCTAGAGAAGTCTCAGGCAACACATTTTCCCATCAGATCCATGCTTGATCTTATAACGAGGTGACAACAGCTTTGTCCTGTGGTCTAGGGACATTATCCCAGACATCATCCTCGCATCCTTCCAGACTTGATGCTTTACAACATCATATTGTACTCATGGCAGCTAGATACCGCTGGTATTTATATGGCTTCTTGTTTTTCTATCGGAATTTCCCCCTTGAAGCCATATATCTTTGAGTCATGAGGGTCTTCTTTCAACAATGATATTAACTCAGGAGCATATATAGTTGTATTCTCCCTCTTAATGCCAGTTTCTCTTGTGAGAGAAGACATCTACTTCAAATGAGGGCATCCCAGACACCAACTTAGAAAAGGAGTCTTATTCTCCCAGAGTCAAAGCCATTCAAGACTCCAACAACGTGACTGAAGATTGCACAAACTTCTCAGATCACACTTCCAAGTTTATCATTACGCTCCAATGTAAGACTGATACAACTTACTGCTATTATGAATTTCGTAAACATGGGTGACTGTCTATATCACTGTCATGATGACAGTGACATAGAATGACAGATTTAACTCCTCAAGATTGTGGCTACAGAACCGTCATCACTGTCATATCACTGATTACGATGTTTCCATAATTTTATCATACCCATCACTATCTTCTTCATCATGGTCATACTTCCATATAGTATTGAAGATCTCAAATTTCATGGTCATACATATTCTGCCATATGTCACTGTCAAACAGGGATAATATATCATGATTCCTCCTCTCATGATCCTGCACTGCTTCTTATTTTCCAAATCTGTCCATTTGTCATTCTTTTGGTCATTTTAGAAGACTGCTCCTAAGGCTACCAAAATTGGCCTAACTCTATGACAAATTCGCTTCTCTTGTCACTCTCCCTACGGCGTACAGATTGGCCCATCTTGACAACAATTTGACCGTTTCATAATATTGCACCAAGGGCTTCTACAGTCAACCCTCTAAAAATCCTTCCAATTCCAAAAAAAAAACTGCTTCTTAGGGCTTCCAGATCTGCCCAACTACAATTAATGGTTGACTGATCTAGGGCTTCAAATCTTCAGATCTCAGTTCTGCAATTTGTCTCCTAAATTGCACAGATATAGGAACCAATCATACAAATGTTCCAAACACTTAATTGACCTTTCTACATGCCAGACTCCAGTCCATACCTTATATGGTACCTTTCTGTTACGCAGATCTTGCACAGTCATAAGTGCACATCAATCATTGTTGTTCATCACCTATGAGCATACCTAATTTTGATTTCTCCTGTTCAAGGTGACCCGTACACATCTGCCCTGTTGGCCCCTCTGATTACAGTGCACAGCTCCTAAACATGTGGTCTTAAATGACACAGTGTGTCATCTTCTAAATGTCATTGTATTGCACCAGGACTAGGAAGGCTTGGTTCCTAGTGATATTCCTTTCTGCGCTTTCTTGAATTGTCCTCAGCCTCCTAGAGATCCCTTCTCGGCCCTTCTTTGTACACACTTGAAGCACAATTTCAAGGTTTCTTTCTTACTGCAGAAGCCTACCTTCACACTGTTTATTTTCGGTCTCTTTCTGAAAATATCTGAGATCAAGACAGAAACTAGTTTAGTCTCTCTTTTGCACACTTGGAAATTTCTTACTCCTTGCTGTATGGTCCCTTCAACCCTAGATAGCAAACACTTTA
Source organism: Pinus albicaulis (assembly GCA_034641835.2). Lineage (NCBI taxonomy): Eukaryota > Viridiplantae > Streptophyta > Pinopsida > Pinales > Pinaceae > Pinus > Pinus albicaulis. The sequence goes on along the minus strand of CM076580.1, from coordinate 994,915,356 downwards.
TGTGACTGTTCTTTTCATGAAATATCTCCGGCCTACCTCAGAGATGCCAGGCCCAAAACAAAGAACCTTTATTACTGCGTTATACTCCTGTCTTCGTTGAAGAGTGTTAATTAATTGTGGCCTAACTTGAGCATCCTTTTAGACTTTACGGTATACCAAAATAGATACTCGTCCTAGAGAGAAGGGCTTTGTCTTCACCTCAGCTCTGATACCATGTTAATTTGAAAATGTTCTATGCCATTTCAGATTAGGGCACAAAATATTGAAGCAGATAGAACATACCAATAGATCGATGGAAGACAAGCCAAAACAGAGATGATGAATGGTGGCGTTACAGCGATCAGCAGGATGCTTCAACCAGCAAAGTCTTCAATATGTCATTCAACCAAGTGTCACACACAACCCCAAGATAACCCAAACAAAGAATACTCCACAAATACGCAGCACCAAGAACGCAGCTCCATCGCCATCAAGAGAGAAGAAAATCCTCCACACATTGTGTGTATAATGAACTCCAAGTCTCTCCATTATATAGGCATCTTTGGGGGTGTGTGACACGTCCTTTAAGACATTTAAGTCTATATTATATTCCAGGCCGACCTAGCACATAAGTGGAATACATTCAAAGTACATGTTCTGCTCATCCGATCGAGATGATCTTTAGATCAATCTTACACCTCTCCGAAAGAGGAATCCAATAAAAATATTGGGATCTTCGTCTAAGCAGAACAACCCGGAGTTTGGACCTAGTTGCCCAAATTTAACAATTCCCTATGTATCAAAATTAGAAACATCAAAAGGAATATATGACAAACTTGTAGAATTGTTCTCTGTAAGGACTGCAAGAGAAGTGATCTCGCTAAGACAAGAACTCTACAAGATGAAGATATCAAAAGAAGAAGGAATAGCCTCATACTTTATGAGGGTGTCTGAAATAAGGGACCAACTACAAGAGTTGGGAGAAATAAGGTCTAACAAGGAAATGACTACTATTGTACTCAATGCACTACCAAAGGAATGGAGTAACTTTACATCAAGCATCTATGGGAAGAAGGAAGCTACTCCTTCCAATGAACTATGGTCACTAGGAAAAATTGAAGAAACTAGGTTGTGGCAAAAAGTGATGTAGGATCAAATGAACAAACACAAGAATTTGCTGCCATGGCTAAGAAAAAGGGGAAGTTTAGTTCTCAGAAAAGGAAGAAGAATATGGCAAAGGTTCAATGCTATGGATGTCAAGAATATGGGCACTACAAGAGAGATTGTCCCAAACTCAAGAAAGACAATGACAAAAGAGGAAGGGAAGAATCCCATATTACCGAAGAAGCGGAATGTGTTGGGAAGAAGAAGTCAAAGAAGGAAGAAGTGAAAGAACTCTACTATGATTGAGATAATCTTCTTCACCAAGTTCTTTTCAATTTTTGTAAAGTATATTTATCATGGTAGGAAGCATTAGAATCATGATAGGATGCATCATTCTAGGAGATAACATCATGGCATACGATGGAATCAAGAGCTCATGACATCAAAAGAAGCTTAGAAGATAGTTGAAGCAGAAGTCTATGACAATCATTAATGAAGTAGGTTTTGGTAACCTCACTAGAAGCATAAGTATTACTTATGGGAAGAAGAGAGTCAACTAGAATAGAGCTCATCATATATCATTGGGAACGAGCATTTGCAAAATGAGGATAATCAAGATCCTTCGTTTGAATCTTCATTAAAAGATTCATTTCTTGGAAGAAGCAAACATCTCACTAAAGAATTGAACTTTGGATGGCATTCATTGTTTGAAAGAATGATGGTATGATGACAAAGCAATGCAGCATGTCAAAATACTCTCAATCAAGGAAAAGGAAGTTGCTAAAGGAAGCCTAGATGACCAAAAGAAGAAAAGAGGTATGTATGCATATGTTTGGTAAATTAAGTCATGTCAGCATATAGTTATAGAGAGCATGGATACTCTACCTCATGAGTATGATCAAAGGAAAGCGTTCTCTTCTAGAGATGCATGAAGGCATGGTTCACATATTGACACTTGCCAAGTGTATGGTGTACCTGTGGGGCCAACTGGGCAAAGTGTACCGGATACATCTTCTTTGTCCAAAAGGGGGATTGTGAGCAATCTCTAAGCATCTTTGGAGATCCATGGAGTGTTGTCTAGTGCTGTGGAGGCCCATGGCTCTCTACCATTAGGGGAATTTTGAGGTCTAAAATGGGCCTCCTAAGGAAAATGTACAATCAAAATTCATTTTATGAGAACCAGTCACATTTTAGGGGATTTCATCATCCCTAATGGTTGAGGTGGCATTGCTTGAGTTAAAGGTACTTATTTATCACATTCTCAATGGTGGATAAAAAGTTAAAACTCATGGTTAAATATGGTATTTCTCTAAGTACTTTTAAAGTCAAAGTAAAGTACTCATAATAAATGTCATTTCACACTTTTTGAATAAAAATATATTATTGTCATTTCATATCTCTTGAAAGAAACAATGCATATCCCTATACATTTATTATATTATATTCATTATATTATATTATATTATATTCTTTTTATACAGTATATTAATTACATGTTATTATACAATTTAAATAATATAAATTTTAATTAATAGCATATAATATAATTAAGAATTTATAAATTTATATTTATATTTTATTTTAAGTTATTTAAGTACAAAGGACAAATGCATTAGTTGTTCAATGATAATGACTTTTTTTTGAAAAGTTCATTCTTATTTATAGTCACATCAATACAATTTTTTTATTAATTTTATTTTGGTACAACTTTTGAATTGAATTTAACTATGGTTACATGGATTGTGGTGCAAAAAGTGAATTGAAAATTCATAAATATTATTTTATTGATTTAGCTATTATTTTATTATTTCCTTATGAGGCCCATTTTAGACTTCAAAATTTCCCTAATGACACACCCTATATGTGCCAATGTGGCCTTCTAAAGGGTTAGGACCCTGTATAGGGAGACCAAACTCAAATGGAGACCATCTGCAATCCTGCATAAGATCCAATGCATCCCCTAGCCTTCCAGCACAACAAGTCATTAAAGTAATCAGCTAAAAGAGCTTAAAAACCATGGACAACAAGTGGACACTTCATAATGGCATGCCCTTAAATAGTGGACTTTGGCATGTGCTAATGTCTTCAAGCTCTAAAGGGGGATAGCCAAGTACCTTATCAGGTGGTTTCTACCTTTAGAGGGAATAGTATGTCCAAGGTACATCCTTCAAATGGTGGTGGCGTGTGATAAAAAGGTGAAATGGAATAGGGAATGAGATGGGTAATCCTGGGCCACATATCCGGGTACAAGGGTAGCTAGAAAAAGGGAAGCCCGCACCTGGGTGTATAATGTATATCAACTCATGCTTTGCAGCAATCCAGTGTGCATGTGATCGCTTAATCGTATAATGGCTCGGAGTATTGACTGCAAAACATATATCCAGTTAGTGTTCACTAAGAACATCAGTGCCCCAATCAGTTGATGATACTTAAAAGGATTTTCCAAATCAAGATCTACAACTTCACCATATAGCTTCCTGAAATTCCTTTCCATTGGAGAATTCATGGACTTGCATTATGTCATACCAAATCATTCCAGTAGCTTGACAACATGCTTTCCTTGAGAAAGGAAAATCTCACCAGGTCCCTGCCATACTTCAAGACCTAGAAAGTAGTGCATCAAATGAATATCTTTCATTTCAAATTCAGAAGCTAACTCCCTCTTACACTGGAGAATAAGTGGTTCATCACCAATCAGAAATAAATCATAAACATATAATACCAAAATCAAAAGGCATACCTTGGATTGTCTTGAAGCAAATATTTGGATTAGCATTACTTCTAGTAAAACCAAGCTTCATCACGAAGCTACCAATGCATCCATACCAAACTCTTGGAGCTTGATTCAAACCATAGAGGGCTTTTTTCAGTCTGAACACGAGTTTTTCGGTCATGTAATTTAAAACCTTGTGGTTGCTTCACAAATACTTCTTCCTTGAGGAAGCCATGCAGAAAAACAGTCTTCTCATTCATTTGGTGAAGGGACCATCCTTGGCTAGCATCTTGGGGTTTTGGAACCACTTCCCATACATCATTATGAATGATGGACTCATATTCTTCAGCCATTGCATCTTTGCACACTTGAGCCTTCACAGCTTCTTCAAAAGTGCATGGTTCAACTTCAATAATGTTGTTCAAGGCTACAACGTATCCCTGGAATCGACACGGTTTCTTGCTTTCTCTTGAGGTTCCTCTGGGAGCAGCGTGTCTATCAACATCCTGTAAAGTGTCATGAAACCATAATCTTCTTTTTATAGCACATGGAGAAGGATCCAAGGAGTCCATGGGATCCACTGGTTCATCAGCAAGATCAAGCTCAGGCTTGGGATCTTCTTGTGCATCCAAGGCATCATCCTGTATTTCAACATTAGCAGGAGGAGTGTCTATGGCTTTTCAAAGAGCTGCATCTTCATCAAATGTTATATCTTTGCTAAACTCTATATTTCTCTGTCCAGGTACATATATTCTATAAGCTTTAGAACTTTCACAATAACCAACAATCATACCTTTCTAACCTGAAGCTTCTAGCTTGTTACTCTTTTCCTTTGGCACATGAAAGTAGAGAGGAAAATCAAAGATCCTTAAGTGCCCATTTTGTTTTCGGTTTAATAGTACGGTGGTCTCTTTCCTGATTCCAACTTCTTTGCAGAAATCTTGAGCTCTTGTCCACTTCATGTCCACTCAAGTCATACGATGGGTCGACACCTTCCTCAATCTTGATAAAAAGGACTTGGTTCTCACATGCATCAAATGTACTTGTTGATCCCATAACAAGAGCAAGAGTAATACTAGCAAAGTAAATAAACATAATGAAAGTATACCTTGTGATGATTATTTATTTCTTTTCTAGATGTGAGAGTGGTTCTTTCATTATCCTTGCACTAGCTTCCTCTTGGAGTTTACATTTCCTGCACTATTTTGCACCTTGTTGATCTTTAGGATCTGTTTTTCTTGATAGCATTCTCATCAAGAAGTCAGTGAAAAAGATAATTCAAATACTCATGCAGGAAAAAAAACCAATGATCTATAAAGATAAATCTAAACAAGACCAGTGACACAAAGAAACAACATAAGACTTGAAAAGACTTTGGGATTGAAGGAAGCTCTCAACTCCCTCTTGATTTGGCTTCTATCGGTTACCACTATCCATAATTCATGTCATTAGTAGAAGAAATGTATCTTCTTAATCACCATTTGGCAAACTACATCATGATCCACTCTAATCTCAGGTATTTCGGAAACCATCTTTCTCACATGAGGTAATGCTTTATAATGAAGATGAGTGAACTTTTGGTGCCACAGTTTATATGATAATTACTTATCATGAATTAATGTGTAATATTCCCAATTACCAGCAGCTAATTGGTAATATTAATTTTGTTCAAATTTTGTCTTTCTAATGTTTAGTCAAGAAATAAAGGGGGTGAATCGTGATGGGACCCATAACCCACACTTACGAGAAAATAACTCCCTAAAGTCACTTAGACAAATTTAGCTTGCAGCACGGGGCCCAGGGTAGCCAAGTGACAGCGTAGGGAGAGGGACAGCGTGGAGGCAGCATGGCCCAGGCAGCGCAGTGGTAGCGTGGGCCAAGATAGCACAGTGGTAGGGATAGTGTGGCCAAGGAGGGACATCGCAGTTGAGTGGGGCCCAAGGGAGAGCTAGGCTCTCAAGCATAAAAGGAAGGGGAGGCTTACCATTCAGTCATTCTATTATGCATCTTCTAATTTTCTGTCTTTCAGACATTGAGCACGCTTATGCTATTTAGCGAAGTCTGCAAGTGTTGTTCAGCGTGCGGGTGTCTCCGAGCGGAGATCCCAACCTCAGCCTTGGGGGACTTCGAGTGCTTGCTCAGGTGAGGAGATCCACCATTGTTTTCCAGAGTAGAGCACACCACACTCTTCAGCCAGGAGAACACAGTCACTAAGGCAGCACAGTCACACTCAGGGATTACGCAGTCTTGGGAGGAGGCAGCACCGGGAGAGAAGGGAGATCAGGGATTTTAGCCGGGAGTATTGTGAAGGGATCAACCCTTCACAAATCATCTTTTGCAATAGGAGGAGGCCATCATTTGCAGTCTATCAATTCAGGGCCAACGTACTCACCTGGAGTGCATGATTTTCCAAGGGAGGTCAAATTCCGGGGTCAGCCATTCCAGGATTCCTTCCTGTATTTTTCTGGGTTATTGGAAGAGAGCTCATATCTAGAGTTTCATATTTTTCTGAGCTGGGGAACAACCCAAAGAGCAGCTCCATTCCAAACAGAGCAGCAGTTTCGGCAGCAGCAGCAGCAGCATCAGGAGTTACGCAGTCATAGAGAGAGCATCCATTCACTGGGAGATTCCGAGAGTATTTTCAACTTGCCTTGAGCAAGCCAAGGTGCCATCATTCTGATCACCTTTGTACACATTTTTATCTTTCAGATTATAATAAAATGGCTCAGCATTTCTCCATGTTTGTAGTGTTTTTCATGATGTCTCTCTATTTGTTGTAGTTATTGTTTATGTTGCTTTATATTGTTGTTTATTTCCTATTCGGAATATTACAGTGGTATCAGAGCTCATAGACTTGGCTTAGCCTGTGGAGCAGATCAGTCTATGACACCGGGAGGAAAGGAATACATCACTTACCGGGCGAGGAGGTATAGGAGCCGAGAGCGGAGACTCGAGGCCACTTTTGGAGAAGGGGACTGCGTTCTAGTGGTGGACGTAGAGGAGGAAGAACCTATGGTGGAGGAGAGAGATGAAGGGAAGGAGTTCGGGAATCTCCTCCTGAAATCTGTGCAGGAGCTCTTGAGGAGGACAAAAGAGATGGGTCAGAAGTTTGCCATGGATAACAGACAGCGTGAAACCCCAAGGGGTTTTCACGTCGGTGAGGGATACGACACTTCTCATCACATACAAGAGCAGATCACAGCGCAGGAGGTAGTACTGCACACTCCCCCACATTCTACGAATGCCCACATTCCTGACTACAAGAACCGAGACGGGAGGACCTTAGGAGCCGAAGGTGGTTCATTTGGGGGATTATTTTGCAGAGTATCAGTCCTATGGGCTAGAGTTTGGTGAAGCTCACTTTCCATGATTTTTTCCGGCTCAAGAAGGACAACAGATCCCGCAACCATAACAGAGCTGGTGGGTACACGCAGGGAGGTGAGCTGCAATGTACCGTCGGCAGGTTTTTCTTGCCAACATTTGACGGGTCCTCTAAATGTTCAGCGAAAGCTTGGGTGGAGAAGTTGGACACTTATTTTCAGCTTAATCAGATGGTAGAGGGAGAGGCCATCAAGGTGGCAATGCAACACCTTGAGGGAGAGGCCCATGATTGGTGGTTCCATGGGATGGCCACGCTGGGTCACTCAGCAGTGACAGCGTATGCGGAGTTTACACGAATATTGGTGAAGCGGTTTGACCGGAGAAATCCAGAAGAGCATTTTGTTGAGATGACCAAGCTCAAGCAGACCGGGAACCCGGAAACTTACATTTCCAAGTTGAGGCTTTCGGCGATTGTACTCGACTTGTCCTCAGCAAGGAGGATTTACATGTTCATTGACGGGTTGGAAAAACCTCTGTGTGGGCTATTTAGATCCACGAGGCCTGTTACACTTCAGGATGCAGTCAGGAGGACCAGAGATTTGTAGGATGCTTTGCCAAGGACCAAAGCTCCTTTCCCCTAGAGATCGACATTTCAGCCAAAGGGGAAGGACACGAGAGTTCAACCGCCGAAGGGGAACCAAGGTCGGGGGCCTTTCGACGATGATACCCGAAGAGACTTGAGACGGAGGAAGCTATGCTTCACATGCCAAGAGCCATGGGAACCGGGTCATCGATGTGCCGCAGGGAAGGCACATTACATAGAGGTCTTCTCCGACAGCGAGGGGGAAGAAGATGCATATGAGGGGACAGAGATAGAGGCTAGCGCTGTAGTGCAAAGGGGATCATCCACCACCCCCTCCCCCGGGAGCAGGAGGAGTAGCGTTTGCACCCACTGGAGGAGTCCCTGGATCCTTGCGAGGGGTTCCAAAGTATTTGACACTGCGTGTCCAGGGCACCGTTCAGGGACAACGTGTTTCAATTATAGTCAACAGTGGGGCCACTCACAACTTTATTGATGCCCAACTAGTAGAGAGGAGGGGCATACAGAAAGAGAGCTTTGATGGCTTCTCAGTACTTGTACCAGGTACCAGAACTATGCAGTGTGCCAGATACGTTCCGGCATTAGCCGTGACCATGGGGACTTATACGATGATAGATCATTTCTTTGTGGTCGACATTTTGGACACCAACATGGTGCTCGGAGTGTAGTGGTTGATCACGCTGGGGAAGGTCAACATAGATTGGGAGACTTTGGAGAGGGAGTGGACGGACAAGAAGAGTGGTAAGCATGTGATGATTCGAGGCATGCACACATATCCTCCACAGACAGTTTCAACACACCAGATGGAGGTAGACTTTCGGAAGGGAGACATAGAGTGGGCAGTGGAGCTCCGTATTTCAGAGGTAGGGGCCACAGGGCAGGTAGTTCACCCAGATGTGCAGTCGATTTTGGACAGGTATTCTACGGTTTTTGGGGATGTACCTCTAGGACAACCACCGGACTGGGAATTTGAGCATACCATTGAGCTTGAGCAAGGTATTCAGGCTGTGATCATCACACCCTATAGGCATCCCAAAGCCTACAAGGATGAGATTGAGAGAGCTATTCACGAGCTCTTAGCACTGGGACACATCCGACCCAGTACTAGCCCATTTTCTTCTTCTGTTGTATTAGTGAAGAAGAAAAGTGGCACACTGAGGATGTGCATCGACTACAGGGCTCTCAACAAGAAAACGATGAAGAACTGATTTCCCATTCCGCGGATTGACGAGTTGATGGATGAGTTGAGGGGATCGAAATTCTTTTGCAAGATTGATCTGAGGTCAGACTACCATTAGATCCGAGTAAGGGACCAGGATGTCCCCAAGACTGCTTTCAGATGCCATTACGACCATTTTGAGCTTTTGGTGATGCCCTTCGGGCTAACCAACGCACCTACCACTTACCAGTCTTGTATGAACCACATTTTTCGCGGTCATTTGAGGAAGTTCGTGCTGGTGTTCTTCGATGATATCCTTATATACAACCGCACATGGGAGGATCACTTACAACACATTGAGGCTGTACTTCCTCTGTTGGAGGAGCAACATTTCTACGCTAAGCTCTCCAAGTGCGATTTTGGGTTGACAAAGATACTCTATCTGGGGCATATCATTGGTGTGGATGGAGTGAGAGCCCACGAGGAGAAGATCCAGGCCATTCGGGAGTGGTCGGAGCCGAAGAATGTGACAGAACTCCGGGGATTTGTAAGCATCTGCACCTACTACCAGAAGTTTGTTAAGGGATTTTCCCATCTTGTTGCACCCCTCATAGATCTCACCAAAAAGGGGGCATTCAGTTGGACTGATACAGCGCAAAGAGCCTATGATAGGCTCAAGGAGGTGATGAGTAGCTGCCCAGTGTTGGCTTTGTCGGATTTCACGCAACCCTTCATCTTGGAGTGTGATGCTTCAGAAGAGGGAGTGGGCGCAGTTTTGATGCAGGGAGGGCACCCCATTGCTTTCGAGAGCAGAAAGTTGTTGCCGCATGAGAGGTTGTATCCTATATACAACAAGGAGATGCTAGCCCTTATGCATGCACTAGCCAAGTTCCGACAGTACCTGGTGGGCAACAGGTTTTGGGTGAGGACTGACCACAACAGCCTCTGGCTTTTCCTAGAGCAGAAGCAGTTGCAGGAGAGGCATCAAAAGTGGGTCAGTAAGATCCAGGCATATGACTTTGACATTGAGTATGTCAAAGGGAAGAACAACGTGGTGGTCGATGCTCTATCACGCAGACCGACAGCGTTGTCCTTGATGAGCATAGACATGGACTGGAGGGCTCAGCTACTGGTAGAGTACGCCAAGGACCGTTTTGCCTGTGAGGTGCTAGATGTCCAGGTCACAGATGACAGGTACAGAGTGATGGACGAGGCTATTTACTTCAGGGACAAGATCTTCTTGACTGGGGGTTCTTAGCTCAAGGAGAAAATATTGCGTGCCTCCAATGACTCACCATTGTCCAGCCATCAGGGATTCACAAAGACCTACAGGGCTATCAGGGAGAGGTTCTCTTGGAGAGGCCTCAAGGAGGACGTACTCCAGCATGTCAGGGAGTGCGAGGTATGTTAGAGGAACAAGGGGGAGATGAGCCACCCAGCCGGATTACTACATCCACTTCCCATTCCGAAAGGAAAGTGGGAAAGCATTTTGATGTAATTCATCACTAGGTTGCCCACGGTGCAGGGCAAGGATTGCATCTTTGTGGTAGTTGAACGATTGACAAAGTATGCTCACTTCTTCGCCATATCCACACGGTACACAGCTGCACAGGTGGCGGAGCTGTTCTTCCGTGATATCTTCAGGTTGCATGTCTTCCGAAGACCATCGTCAGTGATAGGGATAGCCGTTTCATGGGCGGCTTTTGGCATGAGCTCTTTCGTTTGGTGGGTACAGAGTTGACTCCGAGTACTAGCTATCACCCTCAGACAGACGGGAAGACAGAGATAGTGAACAAGTTGCTAGAAGGCTACTTGCGAAACTATGACACGGGGCAGCAAAAGGCCTGGCTGCGTTCACTGCATTTGGGAGAATACTACTACAACACCACTTTCCACATGTCTATTGGTATGTCTCTGTTTTATGCTTTGTATGGATATCATGCTCTGACTTTTGCTGATGTTATGTTTGGAGCTAGCAAGGCCCCCAGGGCCAAATATTGGATCCAAGAGAGTTAGGATATACTCCAAGCTCTTAAGGATAACTTAGCCATAACACAGAACCGACAAAAGCTATATGCCGACAGAGGACGGGTAGATAGGTAGTTTGAGGTAGGGGACTTGGTCTACCTATAACTTCAGCCATACCGACAGTCCACACTGAAGCAGAAGGGGGCTGAGAAGCTCAAACCCCGCTTCTATGGGCCTTACAGGGTGATCCGCAGGATAGGGGAGGTTGCTTATGAGTTGGAGTTGCCCACAGGTAGCAGGATACATCGCATCTTCCATGTATCATGCCTGAAAAAGGTATTGGGGCAACAGGTGATTGCAACAGAGGAGATTCCACCTACAGATGATGAGGGGCATTTGGTGTTATAGCCAGAAGCCATCATAGACACTAGGGAGAGGCAGCTACGGAGCAAGATAGTCAAGGAGTACTTGGTGAGATGGAGAAACTTGCTGGATGAGGATGCCACTTGGGAGAGTGAGAAGATTTTGCAGCATCTGTCTTTGCGGTTGTTTGAGGACAAGGAACATTTTGGCGGGGAGGACTATAATATTCCCAATTAACAGCAGCTAATTGGTAATATTAATTTTGTTCAGATTTTGTCTTTCTAATGTTTAGTCAGGAAATAAATGGGGTGATGGGACCCATAACCCACACTTAGGAGAAAATAACAACATAAAGTCACTTAGACAAATTGTTAAAATTGGACAACTAGGTCCAAACTCCATGTTGTGATGCTCAGATGAAGATACCAATATTTTTATTGGGTTCCTCTTTTGGAGAGGTGTAAGATCGATATAAAATTGATCTTAATCTGATGAGCGGAACATTTATTTTGAATTTATTTTTAATAATTTCAAATATGTGCAGGTCGGCCTTAAGGTTTTACACCCCCAGCAGATGTGTCCCACACCTCAATGATGGATATATATACAGTGAACATTGGAGAGCATTTCACTCACTCTCAACACACACATCTCTTCTGATTTAGTACGAGCTCCTTGGAGGAAAATTCGGTTCACACGTGGGAAAGAGGATGAATTACTGCAGCAAGGGTTGACTGAATTTACTACAGCTCACCGCAGCTAGGGTTTCCACGATAGTTTGACAAGCATTGACTTTGGTCAACGCATGGTCCAAAAGGGCTCAAATTTGGTGGAGAGTTCGATTTTGGAAAGCCGTACTCATTGGCACAAAAACTGAGGTCAAAAGGTTGACCAAAGACTGAGCTGCATTGACTTTATTGCTGCTGCCCTGTGTTGACTTTTCTGGACAACGTTGACTTTTCTAGGGTTGACTTTGAGTTGACTGGGTGACGAATTTGAGGACTGTTGTGACACATGTTGGGTTGGCCGACCAAGAAGACTTTGCTGGTTGAAGCATCCTGCTGACCGCCATAACGCACCAACACATTCTTTTGTTTCTGGTTTGTCTTCTATAGATCCACTGGTATGTTCTATTAGCATTTTACTTAACTGTTTATGTGATTGTTGTAATAAAAGGTAAAGTTGCATCAAGCATAGAACATCTACATAAATTTACATGGTATCAGAGCTGAGGTGAAGACAAGCCCTATTTGTAGCAATCATCGGAGAGGATAATGGGTTCCACATGCTATAGCTTCAAGGAGGATGACAAATTGACTGGGAAGGATGACTTCCATGCTTGGAAAATGATATTGGATCTCAAATTGGAAGACCAAGATGTCATGGACTATGTGCAGGGTAAAATCCAAGCACCTCCATCCACTGCTACTGCTGCTGCCAAAACAAAGTACAAGAAGGGGGAGATCAAAGCAAAGCTGATGATCAGGGAATCCATTCATAAAAGCCTGGCGGCCTACATCTCTGAGTTGGGCACATCCAAAGAGATGTATGATAAATTGATCCTCATGTTCAAGGCCAACAATGCGAACCAAGTACTATTCTTCAAGAATCAATTGAAGAATCTGAATAAAGGCAAGGATGAGTCTGTTCAATCATACTTTCTGAAGCTGACTGAGATCAGGAACAATCAGTTGGCTATTGGGGAGACAATAGCTGATCGAGAAATGGTACTCACCGCACTTGGAGGGCTCCCATCCGAATGGCATGTGTTCAACACTACCATTCTAGATAATAATGTGATACCTGACTTTGACGAAGTACTGTCAAGATGCGTTCAAGAAGAATCAAGAATGAAGGAGTATGGAAATGGAGGAAATGTTGCATACGCTGCTCATTCTAGAAAGAAGAACTTTGGTGGTCCGAAGAATAAGGAAAAAGCAGGGGCCCAAGGAAAGAAGGGCAAGTGTTTCACTTGTCATAGGCCTGGTCACTATGCTAGAGAATGTCTTTTCAAGAAGGATTCTCCCGATGGTGATGACAACAACAACAAACGAAGGAATGGCAGTCAAAGGAACAACACGTTCAAGGGAAAAAGGAAGGCTTCCTCCAGCGGAAATGATAAACCTTTCAAAAGGTCAAGAAACTCCAGGTATGAGGAATCACATGTTGTTGATAAAAGAAATGAATACATTCTTGTATCTGCCTTGTCTGTTACATCCCCACCCGACACTATGGATGTCTGGTTGATAGATAGTGGGGCCTCAAGGCATATCACTGGGTTCAAGGAAGCACTTTCTGATATGATTGAGAAGGATACTAATCTGGAAATTATCCTTGGAGATAATGCCACATATCCCGTGAAAGGGACAGGGACTGTGACCCTCCACTTGTCTCAAGGTCAAGTCCTTCACTTGCAGGATGTACTCTATGTACCAAATTTGAAGAAGAACTTTGTGTCTATATCAGCCATGGAAGACAAAGGTTTCAATGTGGCATTCACTGATGGAAAGGTGCTCATGTGGAAGAAGAGCTTTAAGGAAGCTATCTCAATTGGGTTTAGAGTTGATACACTCTACCAGGTTGGAGGAAGTCTGTTGGGAGCAATGACATGTGATACTATTTGACAGATTGAACTATGGCACTGAAAGTTTGGACACCTTCACTACAAAGCCCTTCCCGAAGCAAGGAAGGTGGTGATAGGGATGCCCGAGTTTCCAAATAATCATGAAGGTGTATGTAAGGGTTGTGCCGAAGGAAAGCATACAAGGGGACCTTTCCCCTCTAGTGTCACAAAGACATCTGATGTCTTGGAATTGATCCATTCTAATCTATCTAGTATGTTGCCCGTGACATCCTTGGGAGGATGTTCATATTATATGACGTTTATAGATGACTTCTCTCGCAAAACCTGGATATACTTCTTAAAGAAGAAGGATGAGGCTTTCATGTGGTTTCGTACATTAAAAGCCTTGGTGGAAAATATGATAGGGAAAAAGATCAAGATTTTGAGAACTGATAATGGCACTGAATATGAGACAAATGAGTTCAAGGACTTTTGTAGAGAAGCTAGCATTAAGAGGGAGACCACAACTGTCTATACTCCCGAGCAAAATGTTGTTGCTGAACGAAAGAACTAGACCATTGTGGAAGCTGCTCGTGCCATGCTATGTGACCAAGGTCTGCCGAAGTTTCTATGGGGAGAAGCTGCGAACACTGCCGTGTACATACAAAACTGATGCCTGCATTCCGCTCTAGAATCCAAAACTCCCGAAGAGGTTTTATCTAGTAAGAAACCTGATGTCTCACATTTTAGAGTTTTTGGATGTACCGTCTACTTTCATGTGTCAAAAGAAAAGAGGAGCAAGTTGGATGCTTCTGGGAAGAAAGGAATGTTTGTGGGCTATAGTGAAACTTCGAAGGCCTATAGAGTCTATGTGCCTGGTCAAAAGGAAGTGGAGATATGCCACGATGTCACCTTTGACGAAGATACTTCCCTGAGGAAAGTAGTCAATCTTCCGAGATCTGAGGAAGACAATGAAGCAAGGCCTGGAAATCAAGAGGAACCGAAGGATGAAACAATGTCTGATGTTGAAGGACCGATGGACCCGATTGATCCACCTCCTTCACTAGGAAAGAGAACATCATGGCTCAAGGACACTCTCGAGGATGCTGAGGGACATGCTGCCCCAAGGGGGACATTCCGTGAAAGCAAGAAGCCGAGTAGATACCAAGGGTATCTAGCAGCCATGAGTACTATTGTACAATCCGAGCCTGGATCCTTTGAGGAAGCCGTAAAGCATCAAGTCTGGAAGGATGCTATGCACGAAGAATATGAGTCCATTATGAAGAATGATGTCTGGGATGTGGTTCCAAGACCAAAGGACAAAGCAGTTGTCACCTCGAGATGGCTCTACAAGATCAAGCATGGATCTGATGGAAGTGCTGAAAAATTCAAGGCAAGGTTCGTTGCCCGTGGCTTCTCTCAAAAGGAAGGCATAGATTATGATGACATATTTGCACCTGTGGCCCGATATACCACCATTCGATCTATTATAGCCCTTGTTGCTACACAAGGATGGAGTTTTCATCAGATGGATGGGAAGACCGCATTTCTGCATGGTGCGATAAAGGAAGAGATATATGTGGAGCAACCTCTGGGGTTCGAAGTCCAGGATCAGGACACCCATGTCTGCAGGTTGAAGAAGGCCCTCTATGGGCTGAAGCAAGCACCCAGAGCTTGGTACGAGAGGATAGATAGCTACTTGATGAAGCTGGGCTTCACTCTAAGTAATGTTGTTCTGAACCTTTACTTCAAGGTTGTCAAGTGAAAACCTCTCATCCTGGTGCTGTACGTGCATGACCTCTTCCTGACAGGTGCTGACCCTCTCATTCATCAGTGCAAGAGGGAGCTCACTGTTGAGTTCGAGATGAAGGACCTAGGACTGATGCACTACTTCCTAGGCCTGGAGGTCTGGCAGAGACCTGGCGAGATTTTCCTTTCTCAAGGAAAATACATTGTGAAGATTCTGGAAAGATTTGGTATGGTGGACTGCAAGTCCGTGTCAACACCAATGGAACTCAACTTCAAGAAGTTGAGTGGCAGCGCTGTTGTGCCTGTATTGCCAAATCCTACTGAGTATCGTCAACTCGTAGGGGCCCTGATGTTCTTAGTGAACACCTGTCGAGATATATGTTTTGCAGTGAACACTTTGAGTCAACAGATGGTTGAGCCTCATCACTTTCGCTGGGTTGGTGCCAGGAATCTTCTGAGATACCTTCAGGGCACGATAAACCATGGGCTGAGATGCACTGCCGGGAGAGTGACACTCCTTGGATATACTGATGCCGATTGGGCTGGCAGTGTGGTGGATCGTAAGAGCATATCGGGATGCTGCTTCAATCTTGGTTTTGCTTCAATCTCATGGATGAGCAGGAAGCAGAAGTCGGTGGCTTTAAGCACCGCAGAGGCCGAATACATTGCAACAAGTATGGCCTGTTGTGAAGCAGTTTGGTTGCGAAAGATCTTTAGTGAGCTATTTGGACGTGTGCTAGATACCACCATGATACTCGGTGATAACCAGAGTGGGATTCGCTTGTCCGAGAATCCAGTGTTCCACGATCGATCCAAGCATATTGATATCAGGTACCACTATATCCAGGATATGGTACAGCGAAGCGCCGTAAGGCTCGATCATATAGGAACTGATGAGCAGGTCGCGGATATTCTCACAAAGTCCCTGGGGAAGGTCAAGTTCGTAACCTTTCGTGAGAGTCTTGGTATCGTGGAACGACCCTATGATGTGGGTCATGTTGGACGATGAGCTCTGGGAGCTCTGGGGGACTTTGGGGATAGCTTCTCGGAGCTATAAGCACTCACGAGGCTAGGCTTGCCGAACCTTGTGGTGCTTCTGCCCCACCGTTATGATGTTTGAGTTTGTTCACCTCTCATTATTTGTGCCTCGTATGCATCCTACCCATTGAGTTCAAGGCTCATGGGAAGTACCTCTCATTTGGCCAATGAGGTGGGAAAAGCTAGAGACTAGTAGCAAAGACTGATGGACGCATCAGAGATTGCCATACTCTCTATCTAGGATGGCACGGTCCAACCACTTGATCTGGGATCAAGTATAGTGAAGTTTTGGACCTCCAACTGACTTCGGGTCAGGTAAACCAACTTCGGGTTGGTATGAGACTCTTTAAGTCTGATAGAGGTTTCAGACCTCTGGGTTGAATCTGTCAGCCGGGGGATGATGTCTTTGTGACTAACCCACTTCTGTTATGAATAAAGAGGCCAGTAAAGCAAGTTACGGCGGGATGACGCACGATGTTTGTTTGCACAGGTGGATGGAGTTCTCCCTAGTTGAGAGGGAGTGTTAAAATTGGACAACTAGGTCCAAACTCCATGTTGAGATGCTCAAATGAAGATACCAATATTTTAATTGGGTTCCTCTTTTGGAGAGGCGTAAGATCGATATAAAATTGATCTTAATCTAATGAGTGGAACATTTATTTTGAATTTATTTTTAATAATTTCAAATATGTGCAGGTTGGCCTTAAGGTTTTACACCCCCATCAAATGTGTCACACACCTCAATGATGGATATATATACAGTCAACGTTGGAGAGCATTTCACTCACTCTCAACACACACATCTCCTCTTCTGATTTAGTACGAGCTCCTTGGAGGCAAATTCGGTTCACACGTGGGAAAGAGGACGAATTACTGCAGCAAGGGTTGACCGAATTTACTGCAGCTCACCGCATCTAGGGTTTCCACGATAGTTTGACAAGCGTTGACTTTGGTCAATGCATGGTCCAAAAGGGCTGAAATTTGGTGGAGAGTTCGATTTTGGAAGGCCGTACTCATTGGCACAAAAATCGAGGTCAAAAGGTTGACCAAAGACCGAGCTACGTTGACTTTATTGTTGCTGCCCTACGTTGACTTTTCTGGAGAGCGTTGACTTTTCTGGGGTTGACTTTGAGTTGACTGGGTGACGAATTTGAGGATTGTTGTGACACATGCTAGGTTGGCTGACCAAGAAGACTTCGCTGGTTGACACATCCTGCTGACTGCCGTAACGCACCAACACATTCTTTTGTTTCTGGTTTGTCTTCTATAGATCCACTGGTATGTTCTATCAACATTTTACTTAACTGTTTATGTGATTGCTGTAATAAAAGGTAAAGTTGCATCAAGCATAGAACATCTACATAAATTTACACAAATTTAGCTTGCAACATGGGCCCCAGGGGAGCCAAGAGACAGCGCAGGGAGAGGGACAACGTGGAGGCAACGTGGGCCAAGCAGCGGAGTGGCAATGTGGGCCAGGACAACGCAATGGTAGGGACAACGTGGCCAAGGAGGGACAGTGCAGTTGAGTGGGGCCCATGGGAGAGCTAGGCTCTCAAGCATAAAAGGAACGGGGGGCTCACCATTTAGTCATTCTATTATGCATCTTCTGATTTTCTGTCTTTCAGACATTGAGCACGCTTATGCTGTTTAGCGAAGTCTGCAAGTGTTGTTCAGCACACGGGTGTCTCTGATCGGAGATCCCAACCTCAGCCTCGGGGGACTTCGAGTGCCCGCTCAGGTGAGGAGATCCACCATTGTTTTCCAGAGCAGAGAACACCACACTCTTCAGCAAGGAGCACGCAATCACTAAGGCAGTGTAGTCACACTCAGGGATTACGCAGTCTTGGGAGGAGGCTTACGCTGTTTAGCGAAGTCTGCAAGTGTTGTTCAGCACGTGGGTGTCTCCGAGTGGAGATCCCAACCTCAACCTCGGGGGACTTCGAGTGCCCGCTCAGGTGAGGAGATCCACCATTGTTTTCCAGAGCAGAGAACACCACACTCTTCAGCCAGGAGCACGCAATCACTAAGGCAGTGCAGTCACACTCAGGGATTATGCAGTCTTGGGAAGAGGCAGCACTGGGAGCCCTCTCCAACATGGAAACCCCTTGGGGTCTCGCGATGTCTAGACTCTGTTGTGAATCTCTGCCCCATCTCCTCTATTCGCCTCGACAGATCCTGTACTGATTTGAGGAGAAGTTCCCCGAACTCCTTATCGGCATTTCTGTCCTCCGCCATTGGTTCCTCTTCCTCTGCGTCCACTACTGGGATGCTGTCACCTTCCTCGAAAGTGAGCTCCAACCTTCGTTCTTGATCTCTGTACTTCCTCCCTCAGTAACAAATGTATGGTTTACCTGAAGGTGTCATAGACAATCTGCTCCACACGCTGAGCCAAGTCTATGAGCTCTGATAACACTGTAATATTCCAAGTAGAAATAAACAGCAATATAAAGCACATAAACAAAGAAAAACAGCAACTAGAGAGATATCACATGAACAATAACCAATATGGAGAACGCTGAGCCATTTTATTAATACTTTAAGATAGAAAATGAGTACAAAGTTGATCAAAACGATGGCACCTTGGCTTGCACTAGGCAAGCGTAGAAATACTCTCAAATTTGGACCCGGAATGGCTGCTAACTCAAGACTACGTTATCTCCAAGCTGCTGGCACTGCTACTGTACTGTGGCTACTGCTGGAATGAACTGAATCGTTGGGGCTGCTCCCCACCTCGGAAAATGCTGAAACTTCGGGAATGGCCTCTACTCCCAATACCCAGAAAAGCCCATAAAGCTTTTCAGAAATGGCCGACCCCCGAAAATGGCTCCCTTGAAGCACTATGCTATTCCTCAAGGAGGGACGCTGGCTCTAAATGATCTACTCCAAAAGCTGGTCTGTAACTCCTCCAAAACGCTGGAATAGGGAAGGGCTAGCCCCTTATCCCCTATCCAGGGTTGAATCCACCTCAATCTCCCAATCCGGAACAACCTCCCCACAAGACTGCGTCCTCCCTCTCACTGACTGCGTTGTCTCTTTGCGTGGATGCTCCTCCCGTGATAGCTGCCACTCCCACTGACAAAATAAGGATGGAACTCCTCACCCAAGCAGGCACTCGAAGTCCCCCGGGGCCGAGGTTGGGATCTTCGAACGGAGACACTCGATGTACTGAACAGTATGTGCAGACTTTGCTAAACAGCAAGTGCGCTCAATGTCAAGAAGACAAATCTCAAAATGCTTAATCAGAATGATGAGAATGAGGAGACCCTTCCTCCTTTTATGCTTGGTGAGCCTCTCCCTCACCTAGGCCGCACCAATCTCTACGCTGTCCCTCTTGGCCCACGCTGTCCAACTCAAACTGCGTTGGCTAGGCCCCACGCTGTCCAACTCAAACTGCGTTGGCTAGGCCCCACGCTGCCCCTTTCCCTGCACTGCCACTTGACCACGAAGCCCCACCTTGCTAATTCGATGTCTCCTTAGTGACTTTAGGGAATGCCTTTATGCTAAGTGTGAGCTAAGTGCTCCTTCACCCACTTTATTTACATTTTAACTTTATAAAGGCAAAAATAGTCAAAATTAATATTTCCAATTAGCTATTGCTAATTGGGAATATTACATTATTAAAAAAACCTACTTAGACCTAGTCAAATTCCACGAAATTTCAGAGATGACCTAGCATAGGGGCTCAACCTTCAAGCCATCACCCTGGATTTGGGGTAATGCAATGAGTGAAAAAACCTAGAAAATTATTCATCGCTAAAAAGCGGGAATAATAAGTAAAAAAAACTCTCCAAGGTGTACTCGCTTGTTGATCGACTCCCAACACCCTAGGCCTGTTACATGGCTTTATTTATCATGTTAGTGACATTTATACAATATCCCCGTAGGGCTGCAGAATTTGAGGACTAGAGAAGAAAATGAGAAGAAGAAGCAGTAGAGTTTAAAAACTTTGTTGAACTGATGTTATCTGATGATATCTAATGGTACAAGTGTCTTCTGGTTTGTCCTTGGGCATGGAGTCTTCACATTATTATTAGGTGCCACTCCAATTGTCAACAGGTCCTGAATATTTTGATCTTCTTCCCTGTTTGATTTTCAACTAAGGCTTTGAAAGAACGAAACCATTTGAACACTTCGCCCTTCTTCTTTAGGAAATAGATCCACATTTTGTGAGAGAAGTCATCCACAAAAATTGCATAGTATAAGTATCCTTAAATCCAAGTGTAAATGCATCTTTAGGGTTTCTTTGCCAAATACATACCTTTCCATCAATGAATGCTACCTTCAAGTCTTTATCTTCCATTGCAGAAATAGACACCAGGTTCTTCTTTAAATGGGGTGTGAAAATTCTACTGTAGTGTATTGGTTTATTTTCTCCTACTTGATTTAATTAATACAAGTTATTTCCAGAAATTAGATTCAAAAAATACCGAAAATAAACGCAACTACAGCCTACACATGCAGATCATTTACTATATAATACGCTCATGCAACAAAGTGACACATGGATTTTTGGACATAAGTCCCCGGAAAAACCAAAAGTGGGAAAATGGTGCAGTAGATATGAGGGTTTATTATTAAGTAGTTCTGAGTATAACAAATCTTCGTTTCAGATCTGGAAAACCCGACAGAGAATTAAAAAAATCAAATCTGCAGCTAACCTGAAGTTATAGTGCCAAATATCAGATTGATCCACACCCTCAAACGGGATTTACAAGACTCAATCCGGATCTGACCCTGGAAACCCTCAACGCTGCTCCTGAAGCCCCAATGTCAGCTCTGAAGGCCTGCGTCAGCCTCTACGTGGATCTAGGAGGGCCTGCGTGTAAATTTATGTAGATGTTATATGCTTGATGCAACTTTACTTTCACTACAACAATCACATAAACAATCAAGTAAAATATTGATAGAACATACCAGTAGATCAACAGAAGACAAACTAGAAACATATAAATGTGTTAGTGCATTACGGCAGTCAACAGGATGCTTCACCCAACAAAATCTCCTTGGTCAGCCAACCCAGCATGTGTCACAACAACCCTCAAAACAGCCACACGGTCAACTCAAAGTCAACCCCAGAAAAGTCAATGCTGCCCAAAAAATTCAACGCAAAACAACGGCGACAACGACACCGGCACCGGCGGCAACAACAACAACGGCGGCCCGACGGTGGCAACAGCAGCAACGACGACAGCCACCGAGCAACAACAACAACAACAATGGTAGCAACAGCAGCAGAATTCTCTTCGTCCTTCTTTCCCACGTGTGAACCGAAAACTGCCTCCAAGGAGCTTGAACCAATCAGAAGAGGAGAGATGATGTGAGAGGATGAGATGAGTGAAATGTCCTCCATTGTTGACTCTATTTATATCAATCATTGAGGGTGTGTGACACATTTGCTGGGGGTGTAAAACCTTAAGGCCGACCTACACATATTTTGAAAGTATTAAAAATAAATTCAAAATAAATGTTCTGCTCATCGGATCAAGATGATCTTTAGATCAATCTTGCACCTCTCCGAAAGAGGAACCCAATAAAAATATCGGTGTCTTCATCTGAGCATCACAACATGGAGTTTGGACCTAGTTGTCCAATTTTAACACTCCCTCTCAACTAAGGAGAACTCCATCCACCTGTGCAATCAAACATCGTGTGTCATCCCGTCGTAACTTGCTTTGTTGGCCTCTTTATTTCAGAACAGAATTGGGTCAGTCACAAAGACATCATTCCCGGCTGACAGATTCAGCTCAGAGGTCTGAAACATATATAGGACTCACAAAGAGTCTCATACCAACCCGAAGTTGGTTTACCTGACCCGAAGTCAGTTGGAGGTCCAAAACCTCACATGGACTCAAAGAGTCACACACCAACCCGAAGTTGGTTTATCTGACCCGAAGTCAGTAGGAGGTCCGAAAACTCACTAGACTTGATCCTAGATCAAGTGGTTGGACGCGTGTCATCCTAGATAGAGAGTATGGAAATCTATGATGCGTCCATCAGTATTTGCAACTAGTCTCTAGCTTTTCCCACCTCATTGGCCAAATGAGAGGTACTTCCCATGAGTCTGGAACTCAGTGGGTAGGATGCATACGGGGCACAGATCATGAGAGGTGAACCAACTCAATCATCATAACAGTGGGGTAGAAGCGCCACAAGGTTCGTCAAGCCTAGCCCCTTGTGTGCTTATAGCTCTGAGAAGCTATCCCCAGAGCCCCCCAGAGCTCCAAGAGCTCATCGTCGAACAGGACCCTCAGAATAGGGTCGTTCCACGATTCCAAGATTCTCACAGAAGGTTAGGAACATGACCTTCCTCAAGGGCATTGTGAGAATATCCACGACCTGCTCATCAATTCCTATATGATCGAGCCTTACAGCGCCTCGTTGTACCATATCCCAGATAAAGTGGTACCAGCCATCAACATGCTTAGATCATTCGTGGAACATGGGATTCTATGTCAAACGAATCCCCCTCAGGTTAGCACCAAGGATAACAGTGGCATCTAGCACATGCTCGAACAGCTCATTGAAGAGCTTTCGCAACCAAGTGACTTCACAACAGGCCATACATGTTATAATGTATTCGGCCTCAACGGTGCTCAAGGCTACCGACTTTAGTTTCCTGCCCGAAGCAGATCTACGTGTGAAGCAGCATCCAAATGTGCTCTTGCGATCCACCACATTGCCAGCCCAATAGGCATCAGTATATCCATGGAGTGTCATACTCCCGGCAATGTATCTCAGCCCATGGTCTAACGTGCCCCAGAGATATCTCAAGAGTTTCTTGGCACCAACCCTGTGAATGTTATGATCAACAATGTGTTGACTCAAAGTGTTCACTGCACAACATATGTCCGGACGGGTGTTCACTAAGAACATCAGGGCCCCTACGAGTTGACGATACTTAGTAGGATATGCTAACACAGGCCCATCAGCGTTGCCACTCAACTTCTTAAAGTTGAGCTCCATTGGTGTCGACACGGACTTGCAGTCCACCATACCAAATCTTTCCAGAAGCTTCACAATGTATTTTCCTTGAGAAAGGAAAATCTCGCCAGGTCTCTGCTAGACCTCTAGGCCTAGGAAATAGTGCATTAGTCCTAGGTCCTTCATCTCGAGCTCAGCAGCAAGCTCCCACTTGCATTGATGAATGAGAGGGTTAACACGTGTCAGGAAGAGGTCATCCACATACAGCACCAGAATGAGAGGCTTCTTCCTGTCAACCTTGAAGTAAAGGTTCGGATCAACATTACTACGAGTGAAGCCCAGCTTCATCAGGTAGTTATCTATCCTCTCGTACCAAGCTCTGGGTGCTTGCTTCAGCCCATAGAGGGCTTTCTTCAACCTGCATACATGGGTGTCCCGATCCTAGACTTCGAACCCCAGAGGTTGCTCTACATACACCTCTTCCTTTATCGCACCATGTAGAAAAGCGGACTTCACATCCATCTGATGAAGACTCCATCCTTGCGTAGCAGCAAGGGCTATGATAGATCGAATGGTGGTATATCGTGCCACAGGTGCGAATTTGTCATCATAGTCGATGCCTTCCTTTTGAGAGAAGCCATGGGCAACGAATCTTGCCTCGAACTTTTCAGAACTTCCATCAGATCCATGCTTGATCTTGTAGAGCCATTTTGAGGTGACAACATCTTTGTCCTTCGGTCTTGGAACTACATCCCAAACATCATTCTTCATTATGGACTCATACCCTTTGTACATAGCATCCTTCCAAACTTGATGCTTTACGGCTTCCATAAAAGATCCAGGCTTGAATTGTACAATAGTACTTATGGCTGCTAGATACCCTTGGTATCTACTCGACTTCTTGCTTTCACGGAATGTCCCCCTTTGGGGCCGTATGTCCCTCAGCATCCTCGAGAGTGTCCTTGAGCCATGATGGTCTCTTTCGCAGTGAAGGAGGTGGATCAATCGGGTCCATTGGTCCTTCAACATCAAGCATCGTCTCATCCTTCGGTTCTTCTTGATTTCCAAGCCTTGCTTCATGATCTTCCTGGGATCTCAGAAGATTGATTCCTTTCTTCAGGGAAGCATCTTCGTCAAAAGTGACATCGTAGCATATCTCCATTTCCCTTTGACCAGGAACATAGACTCTATAGGCCTTCAAAGTTTCACTATAGCCCACAAACATTCCTTTCTTCCCAGAAGCATCCAACTTGCTCCTCTTTTCTTTCGGCACATGAAAATAAATAGGACATCCAAAAATTCTAAAATGTGAGACATCAGGTTTCTTACCAAAGAAAACCTCTTCGGGAGTTTTGGAGTCTAGAGCGGAATGTGGGTATCGGTTTTGTATGTACACAGCAGTGTTTGTAGCTTCTCCCCACAGTAGACCTTGGTCACATAGCATGGCACAGGCAGCTTCCATAATGGTCCTGTTCTTTCGTTCAACAACACTATTTTCCTCAGGAGTATATATATAGTTGTGGTCTCCCTCTTAATGCCAGCTTCTTTGCAACAGTTTTTGAACTTGTTCGTCTCATATTCAGTGCCATTATCGGTCTGTCGGATAGCATCTCATGTCATTGCTCCCAATGGACTTCCTCCAACCTGCTAGAGTGTATCAATTCTAGACCCAAACGTGATAGCTTCCTTGAAGCTCTTCTTCCACATGCGCACCTTTCCATCCATGAATGGCACATTGAAACCTTTGTCTTCCATGGCCGATATAGATACAAGGTTCTTCTTCAAATTTGGTACACAGAGTACATCCTGCAAGCGAAGGACTTGACCTTGAGACAAGTGGAGGGTCACAGTCCCTGTCCCTTTCATGGGATATGTGGCATTATCTCCAAGGACAATTTTCAGATTAGTGTCCTTCTCAACCATATCAGAGAGTGCTTCTTTGAACCCAGTGATGTGCCTTGAGGCACCACTATCTATCAACCAGACATCCATAGTGTCGGGTGGAGATGCAACGGAGAGGGCAAATACAAGAATGTATTCATTTCTTTTATCAACAACATTTGATTCCTCATACCTCTGGTTGTTGTTTTTGTCATCACCATCGGGAGAATCCTTCTTGAAAGGACATTCTCTAGCATAGTGACCAGGCCTATGACAAGTGAAACACTTGCCCTTCTTTCCTTGGGCCCCTGGTTTTCCTTTGTTCTTTGGACCACCAAAGTTCTTCTTTCTAGAATAAGCAACAAAGGCAGCGTTTCCTTCATTTTCATACTCCTTCATTCTTGATTCTTCTTGAATGCATCTCGACAGTACTTCATCAAAGTCAGGTATCACATTATTATTTAGAATGGTAGTATTGAACACATGCCATTCGGATGGGAGCCCTCCAAGTGCGGTGAGTACCATATCTCGATCAGCTATTATCTCCCCAATAGCCAACAGATTGTTCCTGATCTCGGTCAGCTTCAGAAAATATGATTGAACAGACTCATCCCTGCCTTTCCTTAGATTCTTCAATTGATTCTTGTAGAATAGGACTTGATTCGCATTGTTGGCCTTGAACATGTTGACCAACTTATCATACATCTCTTTGGATGTGCCTAGCTCAGAGATGTAGGCAACCAGACTCTTGTGAATTGAGTCCCTGATCATTAGCTTTGCTTTGAACTCCCCCTTCTTGTACTTAGTTTTGGCGGTAGCAGTTGCAGTGGATGGAAGCTCTTGGATTTTACCCTACACATAGTCCATGACATCTTGGTCTTCCAACATAAGATCCAATGTCATCTTCCAAGCATGGAAGTCATCCTTCCCAGTCAATTTGTCATCAGCCTTGAAGCCATTGTAGTTTGAGGAACCCATCCTCTTCTTCGGTGATTGCTACAAATTAGGACTTTGTCTTCACCTCAGCTTTGATACCATGTAAATTTATGTAGATGTTCTATGCTTGATGCAACTTTACTTTCACTACAGCAATCACATAAACAATCAAGTAAGGTGCTAATAGAACATACCAGTAGATCAACAGAAGACAAACCAAAAACAGATAAATGTGTTGGTGCATTACGGCAGTCAACAGCATGCTTCAACCAACAAAGTCTCCTTGGTCAGCCAACCCAGCATGTGTCACAACAACCCTCACAACAACCACACGGTCAACTCAAAGTCAACCCCAGAAAAGTCAATGCTACTCAAAAAAGTCAACGCCGCTTGATGTGACAACGGTAGCAACAACGAGCGGGACCGATGGCGGCGGCAACGGCGGCAACAACAACGGCGGCACCGGCCACCGAGCGGCAACGGCCACGAGCAGCACGGCCATGACAACAACGGCGACGGGGAATTCTCTTCGTCCTTCTTTCCCATGTGTGAACCGAAAACTGCCTCCAAGGAGCTCGAACCAATCAGAAGAGGAGAGATGATGTGAGAGGATGAGATGAGTGAAATGTCCTCCATCGTTGACTCTATTTATATCAATCACTGAGGGTGTGTGACACATTTGCTAGGGATGTAAAACCTTAAGGCCAACCTGCACATATTTTGAAAGTATTAAAAATAAATTCAAAATAAATGTTCTGCTCATCAGATCAAGATGATCTTTAGATCAATCTTGCACCTCTCTGAAAGAGGAACCCAATAAAAATATTGGTGTCTTCATCTGAGCATGACAACATGGAGTTAGGACCTAGTTGTCCAATTTTAACACTGTGTCACCCCTGGAGGGTCTACGCTGCCCCTATGTTGCCTTTCCTAGGCCTGCGTCAGTCCTGCGTGGCCCCAGCTGCCTCTGCACTGCCCTTGCTAGACTGCATGGCTCTGAAGCCCCTCTGTGCTGCCCTTGTTGATGCTCCTCTGCCTCTTGTTGTCTCTTGGCTCTTGGGATGAGATCATCCCCTCAGGCAATACTACCCCTCACTACAGGAAATTCTTACAAAACCTGCCCTAGAATTCCAGATCTATTCCTTAGTTCTGCAACTGTGTGTCTCCTCCAACTGACCTTCAAGCCTTTCTCTTATACTTTTCGTTGAACCCTTCAACGACCGAGATTAAATCATTCATCAAAGGCTAAGATTAAAAGACTTCTTGATCCATGTGACTTAAGACAATTTCAGCACGTGTTATTTAATTCACTTTAATTATTTTATTTTCCTAATTTTAGACTTAGGAAATCCATTAAAATAATTAATTATTTGAATAACTTGAACACCAACTAAAATTTCTCAAATCCCTTTTGGGGTTTTGGAGATCAAGTGTGTTCTAGCCCCTCCACAAAATTTTAGGGCTAGAACACACCCGATGCTACACCAACTATACAAAATCTCAACAATCCCTCTTAGCACGGAGTGTGCTCTAGGAAAGTGTAATCTAACAATGCATCCACACCATGCACTACAAGATCTTGAAGTTGGATTCTGTGTTGTTGATGCTTGGCCTGTTGCCCTCCATCCGTTGCACTGCTGCTCTCTGTATTGTTGCGCATGTCACTGCCACATCTGTACTGCAGCTCCCTCTCAAATTGCTGCATCATGCTGCCCATAGCACTACCACTACTAATTGTTGCACTGCAACTTAGTTTCTAAGAAGTAAGCAACTGAAAGAGTCTGCCCAACTGTTTCACAGATAAGTCAAGTTCCCTCCACCACTGAAGCTCCCTGGATGTTAATTCACATTGTCCTCCTGGAGACACTGTTATGTTGCAACACTGCACTGTGTGAGCACAACTTCTCTTCGTTATTTAATTCCTATCAGCCCCTCTGCACCGCTGCCTCCACGTTGATGTTGCCTCTGCATTACGCTGCTCCTTCAGCTATTCAACTCCTTCCTTTGCTTAAATGTGGCCTTCTGCAACCATCTACCGCCTCATCCCACTACCGTCTTAAGGCTCCCGTAGCTCGTATGTCATCCAAGAGTAGGGTTGACTCAAGGATCTCGCCATATTTCTGTAGATGCTCTACAAATCCATGTCACCCCACCTCTTATCCCGAGGTACATGAGAACTCATGGTTGCATCATAATCAGAGCCATCATCCTTTGTTGTCGCAGCCTTGGAATCAGAAGAGCCTTTGTCCTTATTCTTAGGACAATTGTTGGCGAAATGTCCAAGATCACCACAGTTAAAGCATCTGACCTTGGAAAGGTCCTTCTTCTTCTTTCCTTGTTGTTTCTTTTCCCTTGATGCAAGGGCTGCATCCTCCTCCTCTTCCTTGACTTTGGCCTTTCCGCTTCCTCCACTAATATTCTGACGCTTGGTGACCCTCCTGATCTCCTCTTGGGGGAGGATAGCCCACATGTCAGCCCAAGAGGGTAACGTTGCCCTTCCCAAAATGCTCTAGACAAACGTTTCCCAATCTTTCGAGACTGCATTTAGAGTAGTCCTCACTAAGAGCCCCTCATCCGGAGTAGCACCAATGCCAACCAGCTGATCTCGGATGGCTTGAAGCATGAAGAGAAATGGATCTATCTCTTCACCCTTCATCATTTGGAACAACCGCATCTGGTTCTCAAGAAGCATTCTTCTTTGCATGGAGCCTCCTTTGTTGGAAATACTGAGAGGGGGGTGAATCAGTGTTTCTTTTCAATTGTTAATTTTACCAGTTAGATCACATATATTTAGAACACAAAATGAACAATGATGGAATAGATACTTTTATTAATTTCTTCTTTCAATAAGTAAAGTACAATAATGGTATAGTGCTCCAACCCTAGATGAAGACTCCAATCTTCTAGGTTCCAACCTGTATTGTGCCAAGCACCAACTTGGACTTTCCAAGGCTCCAACCCTATCAATTCTGAGGCACCAACCTCAAGGGCTCCAACCCTATATCTATTACAGGCTCCAACCTGGTCTCATGAGGACTGCTATCCTCTAGGGCTCCAACCCTATTTTCGGTATAAGCACCAACTTTGTCTCTATGAGGCTCCAACCTCCTGCTTCATTCCGTCAAGATATATTTAGTTATACTTCACGGTTCCCAATGTCTTCTTCAACGAGCCCTAACAATCCTCAGCTTACTCTTCACTGTCATCTACACATCACGTCATCAATGACAACCTTGTTCTTCACATGAAGGTGTCTCCACTACTCTTCATGTCACCCAAACACTTGTTTCTTCAAGGTTACCTCATCATGACATCAACAATGCATCATGGTCTTCAAGAATGTCTTCAAGATCAACCACTGAAAGGTGTCTTCAACAATGCTTGCCCAATAAGATATTTCTACACAAGCTCTACAATAGGTGCTCCAAGATGTCTACAATAATTGCTCCAATGGACTAACATAATTAGTCCCTAAATACACCTGATGTTCTTCAAGGCTACTTCAAAATCAATGCTCCTTGAAAAGTACTTTAGCCTTGTTTAAACGCAAGGTCTGCTCCACTATAGTTCCCCAACAAGGTTCTTCGAAATCTGCCAAGACTTAACAAGGCTGCCCTGCATTAAGGCTCTAAATATTTCACTGCTCCTCCACAGATTGAAGCACCTTCAATATTCTTTATCAATGTTCATTCGTTATTCATCATAGGACTGCAATCCAATTATAACAACAAGTTTGAGTTGTTCTTCAACAAGGGCAACAACAAGTTCAGGTCTAACCCTCCTTAATTCTCCACAAATTAGCTATCCAAACTTGCCGATGCTTCTTCTTCAACTCTTCAAATTATAACCAAAACAGATGTAACTTCACTGAGTTCCAAAGAAGGTTACTGTTCTGCACTACAACCCCATTGTTCACTAGGTCCGAAACATTGTGGTGAGGTCTTTCTAGTCCTGGTCCGAGCCTTCACACAACAGTATTCAATAAGACTAAACTGTAATTGAGGCAATCAAAGGTTCTGAGCTCCTAAACAAATGTATGATTGTCCCTCTGTTCAATCCTTTTATTTGGTGACTGTTCAAGCGTTTCCAATAATCCGTGCTGAACAAGAGACTGTCCAATCTTAACACAGATAGCACTGTTCCTGAACTGTTGGTCTGAATATGTGGGTTGGGCAGTTTGAAGCACAAGTCCGAGACCTACCACTGGGCTGTATCACAGGTCTGAATTCTGTGTTAGAGTTCTGTCACTCCAGCAAGTAATCCGAGCCACCACAGGCATAGATATATCACCACAGAACTAAGTCTGAACTATAGTAAGGTCACAAAACCCAAATCTGAAATACTGTCAAAAAATCTGAGATATACAGTTGTTCCTTGTTGAAATCTAACCCAAACAGTGCTTAAAAACATTCTCCTCGGTCTCCTACCTGTTCTGTATCTTATCTCTGAGAAATCATCGAAATTTTTGGTGCTAAAATGAGGTGTCCGAACTCATATTAATACTGGTTTGACGTTAGAATGAATGGACACGTCTTTCTAGATGTAGGCTGACATGAAGGAGCTAGGACAAGTCGGCTCAAAAAAATATATAATTATTGCACAGCTTCAAAAATCAATATCTTTCTATCCACGGGGAATTTTGGGGCATATGAGGGCTCGTTGGAAAGAGGAAGGAGTCCTCTTTAAGATGGACAAGGGCTCATTTTGATATCCTTTCTTCAAGGTCCCCAAAAAAACATTTTTCTTGCTGACTGTCCTTGTATTCCTATGCATAAAAATGATGGACAGTTTGCCTTCATTTAGAGAGATCTTCTTAAGTATTTTCTTGGTGACTGTCCTTGTATTTCTTGTGCATGAAAGGATGAACAGTAGGCTGAACAATGAGCTCCTTAAGTGTATATGGATAGCTTCATCAAGTATATATACTTCCATCACTGATATTTCCATGAATGCCAATTAAGTAGTCTCCAAGTCACTTCATGTCATGTCACCAATCATTGTCCATGTCATTAAATGGTCCTCATGCCAACATATAGACTCCAACCATGTCATCAAGACCTTCATCAAGTGTCATCACGTATAACATCATTAAGTGTAGTCTTCTAGGTTACCAAGTCACATCACTGACACTTGGCACCTTAAGAATATTCGCCATCTTGACAGCATGTTGGTTCTAGGCTTCTTCATCAAGAGTAAGCACATCATCATTAATGAAATCCTAAATAACCAAGAGGGACTTGTCATTATGAGCAAGGACATATTTCTACGAGGTCTGCATGATGTGGGTTATTAGGACTATGCAAGAATATTGATCCCCATATTGACTCAATGACAACTTTAGACCAACAATCTCCCCCTTTGTCATTGATGGCAATATTCTTGCCCTCTTCAACATTCTCTCCCCCTTTGACATCAATGGAAAATGGGGTTCTCAATTACTCCCCCTGTCGAGTTGCTTCTTTTCTTCACCAATAGTAATTCGTCATATGTATGTTACTCCCCCTGTCATGGTGTTGTTCCTTCTGGCAATGTGGTCCATGATAGATGTGTCTACATTTCTTCAATGGTGTTTCTCCCGAGAGGTGATCTATAAAGGATGATTGTCCATGTGTGACTTCATCAAGGATTTCATAGGGCCCATTCACGGATAGTTTTTGCAAGAATGCTTAAGAATCATAAGCTCAAGAGTCATAGATCTCCCGCTAACTGTATGGTCTCTTTTTGGTAGAGTCTCACCATCAAAAACTTGGAATATCAAGGATGACTTCATCTAGTCAACAACATGTGTTGTTCGCTAGAGTGTTCAAGAGACTTCCGGATTCAACTTGTTTCCTTCTCCATACTTGTGTAACTTTCTTCTCTACCATGGTTCTAGCTTGTGCAGGGGGCCATGTCAAGTGACAATCACGTGCCATATGTCCAATGTTATGGCAATTGAAGCACTCTATCTTGTTCATGAATAAGAAATCATGACTTCTTCTTGAAAAATTGCTTCTAGGAGATTGGTGGGGACCATTATATTTGTCTTTGTGGTATGCCCTGCAATCTTTTGCCATGTGCCCAAAGTTTGTACAAGAATAACAATAACCAAGAAACATACTTTGGTACATGGGAGATGAAGAGTTCCTTGAAGCACTTCTGAAGTATTTTTGCCTTGGAATTCTTTGATGATATTCATTTCCTTTTGTATTCTTGACATCATCTGTAAATCTCCTTGGAGTAGGGTTTCTTCTAATGTCTTCTTGACTCTTGCCTTTGTTGGAACTGGGAGTATCATTTCTTCTTGGCTTACTCACATCCTTGTTGTTTGAAGCATTATCATTCTTGCTTGAGGGTTCACCTGCATAGCCAAGACCTGATTTATCAAGGGGGGATCTCTGATGACTTAGGATGTCATCTAGGGTTTGAGAACTCTTCAAGTTCTCATTCAGAAAGTCAACTTCCTTTTTAAGAGAGACATTTTCTCCTTTCAATTTTTCACAATCTTCATCTTTCATGACTAGTTGCTTCTTCATTTTTTCCATCATTCTTGTTGCTTCGTGTGCTTCAATTTTAAGGGAGATGATATTTGATTTCATTATGAAGATTTCTTCATTCTCATTTGCTAGATTGCTCTCCATTTCTTCTTTTATTCTTGTAGTTTCACATGTTTCGACCTTGATAAGATTGATGTCTAATTTTAGTTTGAATATTTCTTCATCCTTTTCTTCTAGTTGAGATTTAAGAGAGGAGACCTCTTCCTTGTATTGACCAAACTCTACTTCAAGATTGTTCAATTTCTCAGGGCTTTGTTCAAGGTGGCTTGACAAAGTTTCTCCCCCTTTCATTTCCTTATCCAATTGATTTGTCATAGATACGACTTCTTCATGATGCTTTCTTTTGTTTTGATGAAATTCATCTTTAAGTTTGGCAAGCTCCTCTTCTCTTTCTTGTAGTTGAAGCTTGACAAAGTCAAATTCCTTCCTTGTCTTGTCTTGGTTACCATCTTGCGCTTTCTTAAGTTTCTCATTTTCCTTTTTCAAACTGTTAATCTCTTCCATGGAAGCCATAAGTTTATTCAGGAGATCTTCTTCAAAGTCTTCTTTGTTCTCTTCATCTTCTAGGTCTTCTCTAGCCTTGCTGTTATCTCTCTTATCTTCAGCTTCCTTGATGGATTCTGTACTTCTTTCTTGTTCTCCATCATATTCTTGACTAGAGATCATTGTCAACGCTCCTTTTGAGTGAAGATCATGAAGTTTGTCCCATATGACTTTTGTTGACGAACATTTTTCAAAATTGGCCTTCACAGAATTTGGTAACCCATTCAAAATTGCCTTCATTGCTCTTGTATTGTACTCCTTGGATTCTTCGTCCATCGTGTCATTAGTAATCACTGATTTCCAAACTTCAATTCCTTGAGTCTTCAAGAAATTCCTCATTCTTGCCTCTCATATATCAAAATTTCCATTGAACAATGGAGCCTTCGCAAATTGATTGACTTCAATTTCGATGGTTGAGGAAGACACATCTTTAGGAGGATTGGAGAATTTCTTCCTTGGTTTTTCCATTTGTGTTCTAATGATCAACCTTCAAGTTGTTAGGCTTTGAGTGAAGGAACTGGCTCTGATACTAATTGTTGGAAATACTGAGAGGGGGGTGAATCAGTATTTCTTTTCAATTGTTAATTTTAGCAGTTAGATCACTTATATTTAGAACACATAATGAACAATGATGGAATAGATACTTTTATTAATTTCTTCTTTCAATAAGTAAAGTACAATAATGGTATAGGGCTCCAACCCTAGATGAAGACTCCAATCTTCCAGGCTCCAACCTGTATTGTGCCAAGCACCAACTGGGACTTTCCAAGGCTCCAACCTTGTCAATTTTGAGGCACCAACCTCAAGGGCTCCAACCCTATATCTATTAAAAGCTCCAACGTAATATCCCCCGGATGCAGAAAATTACTAAATGCCACAATTTGCCGTAAAATAAACATTCACTCAACAGAAGATTGCCATGTAAAATAAAAAGACAGAAAACACTGCAATCTAATACCATATAGAACGGGAAAAATATCAGCTTTTATTATAGATAATAAAAAGGGGTTACATATGGATCTGACCCAGAAAGAGTTGAGATAGAAAACTGGCCACCAAGATAAGCTGTTGAACGGCGCTGGCCACAAACTGAACTACTGCACTCTCCCTCTGGCAACAGCTGACACTGAACCCACTGAAAATGATGAAGCCCAAGTTGAAGATCTGAATAACCTCACACCAAACTCTGAAGCTCTGTGAAACTCCTAAGTGAAGTCTCCTCAAGAGAGTTGGGTTTTCATCCAACACTCACAAATCACCCGAGGGTTTCCGTCCTGGGGCTACGGCTGAAGTAGAGAACCACGTCCTCAAACCTCTCATACACAAGAAAATGATCTACTCCAAAGATGTCTCCCAATGGCCTCCTCCCTTTCTTTTATAGATCCCTTGGAGCCTTCTAGAGCATTATTTTATTATTATTTTATTTATGGAGCACTTTTCCCTTTTATTAAAATATTATGAAATATTCCTTTTTAATGCAGAAAAGGGTATATCGGCTACCACGCCTCCTCCGGTCACTGAAATCTCTGTCTCACTGTCCCATCGTGTAGGTCTCCTCGTCCCAGTTCCAATGAGCTATTACACTAAGGTGTTCCATCGTGTATTCCTTCCGGAATGCCACCTTGAGCATAATCAGCTGAGTTAAGCCCGTAAATAACTCAAAATTCCGAAAGTTATCGGAATGCATCGGAACGAAAGCCAAACTGCTCGGATGATGGAGTATATCAAGCGAATGCCTCCAGACACCATGAAAACTCCTCAAAACTCCTCTAAAAAGCTCCTGAGCCCACTGATAGCACCAATCTGTACATGTGACCTGTCTGCTCCTAACTCTGGAAGTCCCTCCTAGCCCTGTCATGGGTGATACCAAAAATGGGAATATTACAGACCTCCCGCCCCAAGATTGCTTGCCCTCAAGCAATCGAAATATGTGGGTCACTCTGTTGGCCCGCCAAATCTCAGACCCAATGCCTGGATCCCATAACAACCTCCGGGTGCTGCTATGCACCTGTGTCAAACCTCTCGGAACAGATCCCTCAATGCCGGGATCCCAAACTGATCTCTCTCTGTCCCAGTCAACAAACAATCCCCCCGGATCCCAATGCCACCATGGCCAATCATCGCCCAAGTCCCACGGCTCAGGCTGCGCACTGTCTCTGGCTATAGCTGATGCTCTCAGAGGTGAAGCCCACCAACAAGCATCAATGCTCCCGGGCTCCTGCTGTGCCGTACCTGTAACGGCATATGCTGCCCCACCAACTGCATACCAACTCATCACCTCTCTCCAATCCAAGTCCTGACTCAATCCCATGCTGATCCTGTTCTCCTGGAATCGGGAAGGAGTCCTGAAGTAACGACAACTGGTGCCCTCCTACCAACTGGAATCTGTAACATCTACTGTGTCTAAGGGCCCTTGCTCCACTGTGCTCGCCACAAAAAATACCGTACCATCAAGAGGGTACCAACTCATGATCTCCTGCCAGTCCATCCTGGAAGAAGAATCCAATGTAGCAACAACCACACATGGAACACGCCCAGGGTGTTGCTGCCAACCTGTAATCAACTCCCACTGCTCTGCCCTGTCTACCAATGGAAGCTGCCTGTAGAAGGAAGCCCCTCTCTCTATAGTGGGCCAAAGTGGGCAAGACATGCTGCAAGCCCCATCGATGTACTCCTGGAGAGTACTACTCATCGAAAGCGCTGCAGCCCGGCCGACTGTATGTACATCTGTCTGTACCTCATCAATGTGTCGGCCCAAAGATGGATGCTCCACCATCTCCAACAACTCATCCCTCTCATCGGGAACGTAAAACTCCTGCTGTCCCCTAGCTCCCTGCAGAACTATCCCATCGACCTCCAACGTCTCTAGAGGATATGGATCTGCAACTGGTGTCTGTGCATCTGACTGCTCCTCCTCAAAGGCTGACCCCAATGTTAGCTGCATATCCATCATAGGCTCAATGTGGGTGCCCATCCGGATCTCACCCAAGGAAATGTCATGCCTGATGTCCATAGTATCCTCCTCTGCTGACTCAGGCTCCATCATATGCTGCTCTGGCTGAATCGTCACAAGTGACTCATCACCCAGAGTATCACCTATACAGTCCCCTGACTGCTCACCCTGCACACTAGAACACAACTCTGGTCTACTGTCATCATCATCTCTGCATGGCTGCCCTCGCTCCCCAGAAGCATCCTCATATGATCCCATGGACTCATCTGAAGAAGAGTCCTCATCCTGGCATACAGAAGGAACGTCTACCTGCTCTACCTCTGCCACCTCATCTGCATCTCTCAAACATGAGTGATCAGGCCCCCAAGGTTCTTTGCAAATGAAGCAAAGTCCCTTCCTCTTCATCTCATTTCTGCTGCCTGACCCACCAAACTGGAGCCGCTCCTCCCTGGTCAACTGTCTCCTGAGAAACTCAATGTTCTGCTCAACTAGCCCTTGGGCTAGTTCATAAGCAGCGGGCGAGACCAACTGCTCTCTCCTCCAAATGCTCAACAACCGGGTCTGCAACTCTCGGCCAATGGTCTCATGGTCTCTCATACATGATGACAAGATGGACTGCATGTGTGCTATGACGGTGTCAGGATGATGTCTCCTAATGCTGAAGAAGCATTGGAACATCTGCAAAATCAGGTCATCACACTCAAGGTCAAACATGATGACATAAGTCTTGATTGTGGCCATACTCCATAGAATCTCAAGCTTCTTCTCGAAGGTAGAGCCTGTGCTATTGTCCAAATCCTGAAAAGTCCCTACAATCAACCTCATAATCCTTCTCATAACATCATCATTATATGGCTCTATAGGTGCGGTCAATTTCATGATGTTACTGAGGCAAGCTGCAACTAGAAGTGTGACCCCTTCACAAGGCTCTTCCAAGAATTTGGGCTGTATAAGAGCAAGCATAACAGGCTTTAGAGCCCAAATCAACTTCTTCCCTTCTGCTTGGTCTATTGTAGACATGAGTTCATTAAGCTCTTCTAGTTTGGACAAAACTCTCCATGACATCTTCATGTGTTTTAGATCTGTCCCAAGCGTAGAAATTTTGTGACCAATCTTCAATGTTCCCTGCAAATCTTTTGGCTGTCCTTTTTGAAGGACGGTACAAATCTCTCTTGAAAGAGGTCTAATGTTCTGCTTGGTTTCTGGGTGCGTGCCATGGTTAATTTCTATGTTCAATCTTCTCAACTTATTGAGGAGTTCCTCCATCATGAAATTCTTACATGAGAACATTATTTTCTGGGTTTGCTATTTTTCCCAGTGAAGTGTTTTAACAACAGATTATTTGCACAATGTTTCACGTGCAATTCTGAGTTGCTTCAACTCAGTATTGCATTCCTAAGCTGTTGTAACTCAGCATTACATATGTGATGGACATTCCACTCCAACCAACCCTCTGCTGAACTGTTAGATCCTAGCAGCATCATAAATATAAAGACTGAATAGTACTATCCATGCACTCAAATATGCAAGCACTTCCTCAGCTGGAGAATGACAAGATGACTTTCAAAACCTTTGACCAATTCAAGTGTACCCTTCAGCAGTACAATCTCCAGTGATATGGTTCCCAAATGAACATTAGTTGCTTAAATGATAAGATGACAACGTTCTCTTTCAGTAGTGTGAACCAGCGTGCAACAGCCAAGAAAAGAATGGTTTAAGTTGTGGCCCTTACACAGTAAGGAACAAATTTCTGGGTACCTTTGTCAACAACTGGAAACTCTATTTTGTTGCAATTTTCCCTTATATCAATCGAAGACAGAGATGAAAGGATTGTGTGAGTTGTCCAACAACCCAACACCCAGCAAATATAACGATCAATTTGGTGCAATTCTCTCTTCATAGATCGCTCTGTGGCTGATGGCGGTAAATTTCAAAACTCGGCCTTTTAGAGAAGAAATGCGGCCTTTGCAGTCTAACTCAGGTCGACCAACAACGTGTACCCACAGCTGTGCATCCACCCATAAATCTGCACCCGTCAACTGTCTGTGCAAATCACAGCTGATCACCTTGGGTCGTTGCTGCACCGGGATTATAGAAACACGATTTATGTGTAATTAATTTTGCATCACTGATATTCTGGGCATTCACTCCTAATACTAGCTCTTCGACGTGTGCCCGACTTTCACAAATAGCCGGTGCAATTTTCGAATGGCGGCATTAATCCCTTTCTTCAGATGCCGATAACACACATCAATCTGTTTAGAGAAAACGCTGGCGGCAACATTTTGGCTTGCTGAAGAGTTTATTCAGATGTGGCTTCCCCTTGAACAAATACGGGATATGGTTAGCAGTTGTGGCCATTCTGATTCTGGCGGCGACATAGTTTCAGAGAAATTTGGCTCCTTTACTCGACGACCGTCAACAATATGACTTCATTAGTGAGATTTTGCCCTTGCGATGAAGCATCGGTCCAGTTACGCAAGTAATCAGATGTCGATTCTCCTCTTGAATTCCAATTTGACCGCTCGTCTCCGGCAAGAATGAACGTAGCGCCACGCTCAACAATATTTTGAATGCACAGTCTCTCGTTTTCAAGCAAAATCACTAATATTTAATTAAAATTTTTGATTGCTGCAAAATGTTGGAAACGATTTTCTTCAACGCACAATTTAGTTCATCGCACAACACACTTATTACAGAATTCTGAGCTCACTGCCCCCGTACTTGCGCGCCGTCACTTTCAGTCCCCGTGCGTCTACACTAATTGTGTAATACGGCGTCGATCCACCCCTCTGCGCTATCACTTACTCCGCGGAGCGTGTATGCTTCGACCGTTTTCAGATTGACTGTGCGGAGCCCCACAGCCCCACCCCGTCTCCTTGCTGACTGAACCAAACAATTCTGGTTGGACAGAACACGTCGCCATCTGGAGAAAACACAGCCCGCAGAGAGAAAAAGAATGTCGCTACTGTCACAATTTTGCTGTGGTGGTGAATGCGGCCCCACTGAGCCATGATCAATAATCACATGCCGTGTAAACCAAATGTCGTATGCTCCCTTTTCGCATGGCTTCTTTGTCTGGTCGTGCGACTCTTTTTCATAAACTCTCTGACAATCATAATACAACCTAGAGGCCTTATGCGTAATGTCGTCTCAGTCCTCCAGAAGCTCTCGGTCCTCAAGGAGACACGAAGAATGCAACTCCTGCAATCATCATTCTTCAGTGATTCGATTGCGATCCTTCTTCGAGATTGGTCTGCACAAACCCTTCGATAATAATAGCTGTAACTGAAAATTGTAATAATAATCACTGCAACTGGTGCTGAAACCCGCAGGCTGAACCAAGACTTTGCTCCGATACCCACTTTGTAATATCCCGGATGGGATATTTTAAATAAAAATGCAGAAAAATACTGAACGCCACAATTTGCCATAAAATAAACATTCACTCAACAGAAGATTGCCATGTAAAATAAAAAGACAGGAAACACTGCAATCTAATACCATATAGAACAGGGAAAATCTCAGCTTTTATTATAAATAATGAAGGTTACCACTGGATCGACCCGAAGAAGAGTGAGATAGAAAAGCCCGGCCACCAAGATAAGGCTGTTGAACGGCGGCGGCAACAAGCGAGCTACTTGCCTCTCTCCCTGCAGCAGCAGTGGAAACCTTGAGGACCAACGAAAATGATGAAGCTCCCGTTGAAGATCTGAATGATCCTCACTCCAATATCACTGAAGCTCTGTGAAACTTTTGAATGAAGTCTCCTCAAAGAGAGTTGGGTTTTCGTCCAACACTCACAACTCACCCGAGGGTTTCCGTCCTGGGGCTACGGCTGAAGTAGAGAATCCACGTTCTCAAACCTCTCATACACAAGAAAATGATCTACTCCAAAGATGTCTCCCAATGGCCTCCTCCCTTTCTTTTATAGATCCCTTGGAGCCTTCTAGAGCATTATTTTATTATTATTTTATTTATGGAGCACTTTTTCCCTTTTATTAAAATCAGGGAAAATTTTAAGGATGGAAAATTATCTTGAAGTTTAAAAATTTGGCGAATCTCACTAGTCCCTAATATGCAAACTATAAAATGTTTATTGATGTATTTGTAAAATTATTCAAATTTATAATGATATTATATATATTTTCTATATAATGTTGGCGATTTTTAACGTAAAATAATTTTATATTGTAAAATTTGGGCGAATCTTTTTTATAAAAAAATGGAAATTGGCGAATCTTTTTTTTGGAAAAACCATGGAAAATTAGCCCACCTGCGAATATTAGCCCCTAAAATTTTCCATGATTAAATATTATGAAATATTCATTTTTAATGCGAAAGATGTCTATTTGAACGCCTCCTCCCGGTCCTTGAAATCGTGTCTATTTGTCCCATCGTGTAGGTATCCTCGTCCGGTTCCAATGAGCTATTACACTAAGGGTGTTCCATCGTGTATTCTTAGGAATGCCACCTTGAGCATAATCGATGAGTTAAGCCCATAAATAACTCAAAATTCCGAAAGTTATCGGAATGCATCGGGCAATAGCTTGCTCGGATGGTCAGAGTATATCAAGCGAATGCCTCCAAACACCATGAAAACTCCTCAAAACTCCTCTGAAAAGCTCCTGAGCCCACTGATAGCACCAATCTGTACATGTGACCTGTTTGCTCCTAACTCTGGAAGTCCCTCCTAGCCCTGTCATGGGTGATACCAAAAATGGGAATATTACATCCAACCTGGTCTCATGAGGACTCCTATCCTTTAGGGCTCCAACCCTATTTTCGGTATAAGCACCAACTTTGTCTCTATGAGGCTCCAACCTCCTGCTTCATTCCGTCAAGATATATTTAGTTATACTTCACGGCTCCCAATGTCTTCTTCAATGAGCCCTGACAATCTTCAGCTTACTCTTCACTGTCGTCTACACATCACATCATCAATGACAACCTTGTTCTTCACATGAAGGTGTCTCCACTGCTTTTCATGTCACCCAAACACTTGTTTC
Organism: Pinus albicaulis; assembly: GCA_034641835.2. Classification (NCBI taxonomy): domain Eukaryota; kingdom Viridiplantae; phylum Streptophyta; class Pinopsida; order Pinales; family Pinaceae; genus Pinus; species Pinus albicaulis. The sequence continues at coordinate 994,874,016 of CM076580.1, read as the reverse complement.
TTCAAGGTTACCTCATGATGACATCAGCAATGCATCATGGTCTTCAAGAATGTCTTCAAGATCAGCTACTGAAAGGTGTCTTCAACAATGCTTGCCCAAAAAGATATTTCTACACAAGCTCTACAATAGGTCCTCCAAGATGTCTACAATAATTGCTCCAATGGACTAATATAATTAGTCCCTAAATACACCAGATGTTCTTAAAGGCTACTTCAAAATCAATGCTCCTTGAAAAGTACTTTAGCCTTGTTTAAACCCAAGGTCTGCTCCACTATAGTTCCCCAACAAGGTTCTTCGAAATCTGCCATGACTTAACACGGCTGCCCTGCATGAAGGCTCTAAATATTTCACTGCTCCTCCACAGATTGAAGCACCTTCAATATTCTTTATCAATGTTCATTCATTATCCATCATAGGACTGCAATCCAAGTATAACAACAAGTTTGAGTTGTTCTTCAACAAGGGCAGCAACAAGTTCAGGTCTAACCCTCCTTAATTCTCCACAAATTAGCTATCCAAACTTGCCGATGCTTCTTCTTCAACTCTTCAAATTATAACCAAAACAGATGTAACTTCACTGAGTTCCAAAGAAGGTTACTATTCTGCACTACAACCCCATTGTTGACTAGGTCCGAAACATTGTGGTGAGGTCTTTCTAGTCCTGGTCCGAGCCTTCACACAACAGTATTCAATAAGACTAAACTGTAATTGAGGCAATCAAAGGTTCCGAGCTCCTAAACAAATGTATGATTGTCCCTCTGTTCAATCCTTTTATTTGGTGACTGTTCAAGCGTTTCCAATAATCCGTGCTGAACAAGAGACTGTCCAATCTTAACACAGATAGCACTGTTCCTGAACTCTTGGTCTGAATATGTGGTTTGGGCAGTTTGAAGCACAAGTCTGAGACCTACCACTGGGCTGTATCACAGGTCTGAATTCTGTGTTAGAGTTCTGTCACTCCAGCAAGTAATCTGAGCCACCAGAGGCATAGATATATCACCACAGAACTAAGTTTGAACTATAGTAAGGTCACAAAACCCAAATCTGAAGTACTGTCAAAAAATCTCTGATATATACAGTTGTTCCTTGTTGAAATCTAACCCAAACAGTGCTTAAAA